>CM053623.1:437268485-437305295 GCA_028646595.1 Phalanger gymnotis
GGGGGGGGGAGGAAATGGGGAGAAAATTTGTAATTCAAACGCCTGTGAAAATCAATGCTGAAAACCAAACATGTCAAAAATAAATTTAAAAATAAATTTAAAAAAAAAAGAAATGAACAAAAGGTGTGCAAGCCTTCCTACAAGCAAGCTTCTTTTAATGGGCTCCACACGAAGCCTATCAATGGTCAGGGAAGATCTTATTCCCCATTAACTTTATAATCCTAAGCTCTGCAAAGGTAGTAGGGACATGCCAGGTTATGAAGGTCTTTAAAGACTAAACAGAGAACTTTAATCTTGGAAATAATATGGACCTTTTAATAATGTCCTGGAGTGTAGTGAATGGGTGAGGAGGGGGCGTGTAACGTGGCCAGATTTACACTTTGAGAAGATCACTTGGACAGCTTAGTGGAGGGTGGATTGGATTGAGGGGAGACTTGAGCCAGAGAGACCAATCATAAGGGTATTATGGCAACAGTCCAGGTGGAAGATGATGAGGGCCGGCAACAAGGTGGTGACAGTGTCAGAGGAGAGAAGGGAAAGTTTATATGAGGTGTAACAAAAGTAGAATTGACAAGCATTCCCAAGAGATTTAATATGGAGGACAAGGGAGAGTAAGGAGATGAGGGTGACACCCAGGTTGTGAGCTTGGGTGACTGGGAGGATGGAGGTATCCTTTATTTATTTACTTTATTTTCAATTCACAGAACAAAACATATCTTTGACAGTAATAGAAAGTTAGGGAGAAGAGAGGATGTGGGAGAATAAATAATGAAATCTGTTTTGGACAGGTTGGATTTAAGATATCTACAGATCATCCAGTTCAAGATGCCCAATAGGCACTTAGAGCTATGAGACTGGAGGCCAGGAGAGAGGTTAAGGCTGAATAAAGAGATCTAAGAAAAATCTGTATAGTGATAATAATTGAGTCCATAGGGCCCAAGGAGATCACCAAGGGAAATCACATAGAGGGAGAAGACAAGAAGATCTAGACAAAGTCTTTGGAGGATACCCACCATCAGTGGGCATAACCTAAATGAAGGAGACAGAGAGGAGTGGTCAGAGAAAGGAAGAGAAACAAGAAAGGGAAGAATCTTGAAAACCTAGAGAGAAGAGAGTCTCATGAAGAGGATGATCAATTCAATAAATATTCATTAAGCACCTACTATGTACCAGACAGTCCCTGCGCTCAAGAATCATGTCAAAGGCTGCAGAGAAGTCGAGAAAGATGAAGACTGAGGAAAAACTGTTAAATTTTCCAAGTAAAATATCACTGGTAACTAAGAAGAGAGCTCTTTCTGTTGGGTGATAGTAGATTTGTTTAATTGAAAGAGAATATGTGGAGATGAATTGTTTATCTGTAAGATAAGTAAGAGAGGAAGAAACAAATTGTTTTCTCAGAACCCTAATAATTTTAAGTGCCATAAATATTAAAATGAAGAGAGTATGTGGGTGGTTTTGCTCCGTTTTAATGGTCTTAAGAAAAACAAAAATGGGAGAGACAAGGACTATATCTAGAAGAAAAGAGACAGGGGAGGAGATCACTGTTGCATAAGAGAGATGCAAAGTTGAAGAGTCTGTAGTATGGGAAGGAGGGGAGAGGAAAATGGTATCCCATGAATGTCAGTTTCACCTGACTTAGATAAAGAAAGATTGAATACAATTCTACACACCCACACAGCCACTGTCATCCACACTCTCTTTTATCTTCGCTCTCTCCTCAACTGCTACCTACAAGCACACCCATCCTTAAAAACAAAACCTCACTTGACCAGACCATCTCTTCTGGCAATTGTTCTGTATCTCCTTTCTTGGCTAATCTTCTGGAGAAAGCTAACTACAACTGGTGCTTCCACTTTACTGCCTCTCCTCCTCTTCCTTTTTTGTTTGTTTGTTTTTTTAAATTAAGATTTTTTATTTTTAGTTTACAACACTCAGTTCCGCGTGGTTTTGAGTTCCAGATTTTCTTGCCCCCACCCCAGGACGGCATGGAATCTGATATATCTTCTACATATAACTTCACATTAAATTTATTTACACTATGGTAAAGTCGTAAAGAAGAATTCTGACCAATAGAATGAATCATGAGAAAGAAGGAAAAAAGAGAAAAGAAAAGAAAAGAAAAGAAAAGAAAAGAAAAGAAAAGAAAAGAAAAGAAAAGAAAAGAAAAGAAAAGAAAAGAAAAGAAAAGAAAAGAAAGGAGAGCAAATAATTCGCCTCAATCTGCATTCAGTCTCCATAGTTCTTTCTCTGGATGCAGATAGCTCTCTCCATCATGTTGTCTTTGCACCTTGTAGGGCTGAGAAGAGCAAAGTCTATCATGATTAGTCACAGAATCCATATATCTGTGGTTGTGTATAATGTTCTCCTAGTTCTGCTCTACTCCCACAGAATTATATCGTGTAGGTTTTTCCAGGTTATCATGAAGTCTGTATCTTCCCCATTTCTTATAGCACCATAATATTCCATTATATTCATATGCCACAACTCGTTCAGCCATTCCCCAATTGAGGGACATCCCCTTGATTTCCCATTCTTTGCTACCACAAAAAGAGCCGCTATATTTTTGTACGTATGGGTCCTTTTCCCACTTGTGTGATCTCTTCGGGATACAGCCCCAGAAGTGGTGTTGCTGGGTCTCTCCTTCTCTTCTTAACCTTTTGCAACTTGATCGTTCATCATTCGTCTGAAACCACCCCTTTCCCAAGTTATTGATGATATTCTAATCAACAAATCTAACAACATGTTTGTTCTGAGTTCTGATCCTCTTTGAACTCTCTCTCATATTC
Organism: Phalanger gymnotis; assembly: GCA_028646595.1. NCBI lineage: Eukaryota > Metazoa > Chordata > Mammalia > Diprotodontia > Phalangeridae > Phalanger > Phalanger gymnotis. The sequence continues at coordinate 437,271,272 of CM053623.1, forward strand.
GGCTTCAGAGCTCACCTCCTGGAAATGTTCTCCTCTAAGTTTTCATAACAATGCTTTCTCTTGGTTCCTTCTTTGCTGGTCCTTCATCCATGTCACACGTAACTGTGACTCCAAAGCTCTGTCCTAGGCTCCTGTCTCTTTTTATTCTATGCTCTCATTTGGTGATCTCTTGGGCTCCCATGGTTTCGATAATTATCTCTACGACGATGAGTTTCAAATCTATTCATCTAGCACTAATATCTCCAATACTTAGTCTAGAGTTTCCAATTCCCTGTGGGACATCACAAACTGAATGTCTTGTAGATATTTTAAACTTAGCATGTCCAAACCTAAACTCGATATCTTTCCCCCAAACCTTTCCCTCTTCCTAACTTGCTGATTATTGTTAATAGCACCACCATCCTCCCAGTCATCCAGATTTACAATCTAGGTATCATCCTCACCTCCTCACTCTTTCTCACCCTCGTCCCCATATCTATATCTGTCTCTTCCTCTGTTTTCTACCCCTATAAATTTTACCTTCCTAAGATCTCTCAGATATGAACCTTTCTCTCTCCTGACACTGCTAGCACTCTGGTGCCATCCTTCATAACCTCACACCTGGACTATTGCTATTGGTCTCCCTTCCTCAGATCTCTCCCCACTCCAGTCCATCCTCCAACCAGCTGTCAAAGTGATCTCGTAAAGCATAGACCTTGACCATATCATCTCCTCCTCCCCACACACACTCAATAAATTCCGGTGGTTCCTTATTATCTCCAGGATAGAATATAAAACCCTTTATTTGACATTCCAAGCTGCCCCTCACAACCTTTCCAGTCTTCTTACACCTAACAGGAGCCCCACCTCATGTATTCTTTGATCCAAGGACACTGGCCTCCTTCCCTTTTCTCACGCAAGAAACTCCACTTCCCTACTGCAGGCATTTTCCCTGACTGGCCTCCATGCCTGGTATTCTCTCTCTCCTCATCTCTGTCTCCCAATGTTCCTGGCTTCCTTCAGATCCCAGCTAAAATTCTGCCTCCTGAGGCAGCTAGGTGGTACAGTGAGTAGAGCATTGGCCCTGGAGTCAAGAGGACCTGAGTTCAAATGTGACCTCAGACACTTGACACTCGTACTAGCTGTGTGACCTTGGGCAAGTCACTTAACCCCAATTGCCCTGCCTTCCCCTTGCAAAAAAAATCCCACCTCCTACAGGAAGACTTTCCCAATCTCCCTTCATTCTAGTGCCTTCCCTCTGTTGATTATCTCTAATTTAGCCTGTAGTTATCTTGATGATGAATAATTGTTTGGTTGTTGTCTCCCCCATTACAACTAGTGCCTTGAGAACAAGGACTGCCTTTGTCCTTTTTTTGTATACCAAATGCTTAGCACAGCTGACAGTAACATGCTAAACACTCAACAAATGCTTATTGAGTGAGTTTTGTATCACATGAAAGACACAACATAACACAACACAATACATATATAATTCAGCTCTGTGTGTGTGTCTCTCTCTGTGGTTCTGTCTCTGTCTCTGTCTATCTCTGTCTGTTTCTCTGTCTCTGTCTCTCTGTCTCTGTCTCTCTGTCTCTCTCTCTCTCTGTCTCTCTCTCAATTTTCATGGAGACTGGGAAAATAAGAGGGGATGGGGCCAGAATATTATTAGTCTGTAATTGGCCACACAGCTTTTTCTAATTCATTCCATTAAGTGGAAAAAGATAGAGGTGAAGAGAATAGCCTGTCACTCTCCTCTCCCAAGATTTGTCAGGGTCAAAAAAGGTATAACCATGTAGGCAAGCTAGAAAAAGATGGAGTGTGATATGGCCTTGGCCCCAACAATGGCTGTGAAATGCAGTCTAGGGCAGAATCATTTCTTCCTAGCTTAGTATCAGTCACACCATTAGTCTGGCCTGAAATTGAATCCTTCACGTTGGTGGCATTCCCTTTCCAATAAACATTCTCTCTCTCTCTCTCTCTCTCTCTCTCTCTCTCTCTCTCTCTCTCTCTCTCTCTCTCTCTCTCTCTCTCCTCCCTCCCTTCTCCCTTCTTAGTTCTCTCTGTCTTTCTTTATATCTGTGTCCCTGACCCTACCTCTCCATCCCTGGGTATATTTCTCTGTGTATGTTTGAGTCTCTATATTTTTCTCTGTGTCTTTATGTATGTGTGTACATGTATGTCTCTTTCTCCATCTCCATCTCTTATCTCTGTCCTTCAAAATTTTGAGCTCTATAGCTCTGTATCTTTGTCTCTGTTTCTTTTTCTGTGTTTCTGTCTTTCTCTCTCTCTCTCTCTCTCTCTCTCTCTCTCTCTCTCTCTCTCTCTCTCTCTCTCTCTCTCTCTCTCTCACACACACACACACACACACACACACACACACACACACCACTTATGCTACCTCTCCAGTTTACCCCAGGCTGCTTCTGTTCTTTGCCTTAGGTGAATATGGGCATAGAGCCTTTCATTAATAGGGCACAATGGAAACCAGAGATGGTGCTAATTTGAGGCAGGTGGAGGGCCCATTGTTCTCTCTTGTAAAGTAACCAAACCCTTGTTAACATGCCTATTGCCTGCTTTACTTTTTTCCTGCAGATATCCCAGGGAGGTACCTGCCTATAAGTGAGAAAACTAGAAATACCTAGCCAGCCACCATTTTCCTGATTCATAGCTTGCTGAGCAGCTCTAGAGAGGTTAGCCCGTTCCATAGTATGGGCCAAAGGTTGGATCCCACTAGGGAGGTGAGCAGAGCTAAACCCACAGTGTAATTCTAACAGAATTACGGTAATTACATTATCTTATCTTAGTAGAAGTAGAATATAAGGCTAATTCTAACATCCAATACCCAGTTGGGAACACTCAAAGTTCTGTAGGATTTTCTTTCTTCTTTTTTTTTAATCCCAAATTATTCTATAATACACTCTCTTGGCTTATTTTCCCAACCCCTGCTTGCATAAACAATTACAGGTATTCAGAGCAAGGAAAAAAGCCAAGGAGGATCACTTCTCCCCCCAGTGCTCAGGGTAACTTAATGGGCTGTGGTTCTAGTTCTGTCATTCATGAGCCCCCATCCAACATTGACTGGTAGAATTCTATTAACTTCCACAAAGGGGCATTTACTGAAAAGGTATAGCAACAACAGTAGTTACCAGACATTTTCCCCAAAACCAGGAGTGTACAAGGTCCCTAAGGAGAGGGTGATCAAAATTCAAATATAATTAAATTGAGGCACCTGTGTAGAGAATTCAGGTGATCAAAGAATATCTCCTAACTCCCGGCCTCAGAAGTTCTTTTCTCTTTGGTGGAGTTGTCATTAAGTTCTTAGGTGTAGTTAGAGGTATTCCGGAGTCAGCTTGAACCAGCTCAGGAAAGCCCATTGTCAAATTTTTAGTGTAAGCCTTTGCACCTCTGAAATAAGTAAACATTACAAATGAGGTTTTGAAATGTTGTTTTGGTGATTGGTTATATTTAAGAAAGTGATAGAAAAATTGTTAATAATATAGATTAAATTTAGAAGCATTCTCTATACATTTTTTTTTCTGGAGAGTTGTTGTTAAACATTTACCAGCACATGCCTGGGTGTAGTCCTCAGCTGAGCACAATAGATCGGTGCCTTGCCATGGTCCATAACCAATATTTCTCTCTACTACAAGGGACTCTGATCTCTAAAGTTGGGAAACTTTTCCCACCTGTGCCTGTCATGTCTTTGTCCTTGAACCACCAGAGTTAAAGTAGACTCTTAAAACTCTTATTGTTGGGAGGATCTCAGATGGATCTAATGGTTCTCCCAAGCTTACTGGTCACCACTGTAGCTTTTCCCTCTCAGAATATTCATTCACCTAAGATCAGAAGAAAATAAACACAAAAGAAACAAAGGTGCTTTACTCTCAAGGACACTTGGAAGCCAGGTGGGAGAAAAAGTATCCCTGTTAACCTCCTCCTTCACCCGGAAGCTTAATAAAAACCACTGTGGAGGAGAGTGAGAAATTTGCAGCCCAACTCTTTTGTATGTACATTCAATTATGGCTCAGCCTCTCCTGAGTCATCAGAACTTTCAACTCTGAAGCCAATTATGAGACTCTTTGTCACCATACAATACCAGTCTTTCAGTCACTTATGGCTGGAAATAGGCTCACCAAGTCCCCACCTATTGAATTGAAACCAAGAAGAGGTACTCTGAGCATGCTCCAAGGACTGGATGCTCGTTGGTCAATCCCCCTATTGTATTTCCAACACTCCAAATTAAATATTTTCCATTGGAAATGTGTCAGGATGAATAAGAGGCTTAGTTACCATCTTATTGAAATTTTCTTATGTGTTACTAGCCTACTGACATGTTTTCTTATAATCATGTGTTTGAATGATTAAATAAATAAAAAGTTTCTTTAGGTCAGTATAGTACAGCAGCTATGGAGTTAGTATCCCAATACTACAATGGATAGAGACTTAAAAGACCTGGATTCAAATCCTGCTTCTGAGACTTATTGCCTGTGAGATATCGGGCAATTCATGTAACCTCTCTGTGACTTAGTTTCCTCATCTCTAAAAAATGAGAGGCTAGGACACGACAATCTCTGAAATCTCTTCCAGCTTTAAATTGATAGTCATATGTACATGGGCAAGTGTGTAAAAAGTAATTTTGAGGTGGAGAAAGATCAGTAAAAAACTTGGAGGAAGGAAAGTCAGAGGTCAGAAAAGGTGTCTTGCAATCCCTACTTTCCTTCGAGGCACAGATCATGTTGCCTCAAATTGAAGAACGTTCTTGACCCCACTGAATTTAGTACTGTTCACACCTATCAAGAATTACTTTGTAGATGGCTTGTTTTTAATGATCTGTGAACACAGTTGTAACCCCCTCCACAGGAATGTGAGCTCTTTGAGGTTAGAGGCTGTTCGTTTTTTTGTTCCTTGATAAATGCTTGTCGAATTGAATTGAATTGAATTGATTTGAATTGAAGGGGGGTACAGGAATTGTTTTGAGGAGGGAATGGAAGATCTGGAGTATTTCCATTCATCATCACTCTTGATCAATTCTGCTCACACTTGAGCACAACTCCATGTTCTCATCTGATAGCCCTTGAAAATCAATGAGGACAACAGAAAAGATGGGTAGAGATAATAGGACCATAGGATTTAGAACTAAAGTAAACCCTTACTTTTGCCTCTGGTTTTACAGATAAAGAAACTGAGGCCCAGAGAACTATAAATCTAATGTTCTTTCCAGTTATCCATTCAGAACAGATGAGAAATGGGTATAGGAAATGGAGTGAAAAAAAAAGAAGAGGAGGTTTAAAGTTGGAATGGGTGCCATGTTTAAACCTTCTCAGAAGATCCAGGTACTTCATTAAAGATCTATGATTTACTTATTGTGGAGAACTCCTAGGGAGTATTCCCTCTACCAACACAAATGGCATCCCATTTATGACTTAGTAGCATCTTAGATCATTGTAGATTTAATTCCAGGAAAGAACTTAGAGGTCTCTCTTGTTTTATAGGCAAGAAAACTGGAATGACTTTGCCCAAGGTCTCACAGGTACTAAGTATCAGGGTAAGCATCTGAATCCAGATTGTATGTCTCCAAATACTATGTTCTTCCTTATGTAATACAAGTAGGTAAGTCCTAAGGAGCCTGAAACACATAAAGGTTAAATGACTTGACCAAGGTCACAATAAGTGACACAATAAGGTCTAATAAATTTCAGAAGTGATATATAAACCCAGGTCTTCCTGAATCCACACCCACCTTGTTGCTTCAAGATTAAAAGTAAGGGAGAACAATTAAAGTGAAGGAAAATGACAATCACACCTTCCTCCCCAAATTTACACCCTTCATCTTCCTCTTATCTTGAGTATTGGGAGGTAGAATTAAATAGATGCACATACTAAATACTCTTCAGGAGGCCTTAGAAGGGAATATGATATTTGTTTGGCAAATGATTAGAATGGGTGAGGAGGAAGTAAGGAAGGAGAGAGAAATTGAGGTGGAGTAACGAAGAGCAGAGCTCACTGAGCCAAGGAAGGGCAATCAAGCAAAGAAGAAATCAAGACTGGCAGTCTGCCAATGGTCCCGAAGGTCTCAGGTGCGTGGGTGTGGCCCCAAGGTTTTAATCTATCAAGTGATCCCAATGGGCTTAGACTGCCCTCCTACTGGTAGTATTCCTGAGACAACCCTGATGCTGAAGGGTTATAGGTGACCTGATAAGGACTATTCTGTTATCACATCCAGTAAGAACTCAGCACCACTGTAAGGTCACCATTATATCCAATGGGATATGAAATGGAGGACTCCTTTTTCCATCCTTGATGTTATCTGTGATCTGCATTCACAGGTCCCTGAAAAAAAAATAAACAGATACAATCCCTCATTGTAAAATGCTTTTCTTTATATCTGATCTTAGTGTCTCCTTGCCTTTAAAACTCCAGACTAAGTCCTCCAGGCTCCAATATTCCCAATCCCTCTAGTACTTCCTTCCTCTATTCTTCCCATCGATCACTTAGCACTTATATATTACATATCCCCAAAGCTCCAACCAGTTATGTCCAAGAGTATATGTTTCTGTCAGGTTTCCTCATTAAGCTCACTGTGTATTTGGCTTTATCCTGTTTTGCCAATGATCTGCGACTTCTTCTGTTATTCCCCTCAGTACCAGACCAGTACTTCAGCAACGGTGGACATTTAATAAATGCTGGCTAACAATTCAATTTGTTTACATTGGAATGAAATACTCAAGTCACTGTCACATTTGTGTTACCTGCTTTAAAAGTATCTCCCCTTCCCCTGCCTCCCCAACATTGTCCACAAAGTCTTATTCTCAAGTTTCGTTGTAAGATGGAAACGACCCTGAATTCTTAAAGATTATGCCATTGGAGGGTAAACTCTGTGTCTACCATCATGGAAAGGATTTGAACACAATTATAGGAGGAGACTGAATATTCTCCAGATAGTAGACTAGATTCTAAGGCACAAATTATTTGGCTGTGGCCATCCAGGATGAAAACAAAATACAAAATGAGTTTCAGTCCTAAGTGGGCCTTCTTCTAATCCTGTAGTAAAAGAATCACCGAAAGGGAGATGCAGGGTCCTGAAGATTACATAGTACTTTGACTCTACATAGTTATTAATGTAGCTATTGGACCATTGAATGTGAGATCCTTGCCCAGGTAAAAGACCGATTGCGGCACTCTCCCCAAATTTGTTCACCCACCAATCCTGAATATTAGGAGTTAAAATTAGATGGATCCACAGGATCAAGTCTTGAAAAGGCATATGGTATGGGATTTCCTTCCCTCAGAAGAGCTGAGCCCTGAGGTACTAGCCTCAAAGAGTTTGCATTGTAACTGGAGAAGAAAAAATATAAAGAAGAGGTGGAAAAGTTGAGGAAATGGTGCCCATGATGAAGGGCATGGGAAGGAGATGGCAGAAAATGGTGTGATAGCTTGGTTCCCAGTAAGATAAGGTCAAAAGTTCATCTATCAGAGTTGGGGGAGCCAGGCGAATAGTCTGAGTTTCCAGTGGGGTGGAGATGGTTAGAGTGGGGCCATGGTGAGGAGACTGAGGGCAGTGGGTAGTAAAAGGAAAAAAAGACTTTTTAAAAATAGATATAATAATAGCACCTACTTTCCAGGGTTGTTGTGAGAATGAAAGCAGACAATAGTTGTAAAATGCTTTGCAAACCTTAAGGCACGATGTAAACAATAGCCATTATTGTAGAGGCAGCTAGTTGGAACCACAGATAGATATAGACTTGGAGTCAGAAAGATCTTTCAGTTTGATTCTTGCCTCAGATGGTGACCGTAGGACCCTCAGTGAGTCACTTAATCTTTCTGTGCCTCAGTTTCTACACCTATAAAATGAAGGAATTTCATTCCATGGCCTAAGATTGCTCCTAACTCTAAATCTTGATTCTATAATTCTATGTATGGTTCAAATGTGACTTCTCATACTTCTTGGCTATATGACCCTAGGCAAGTCACCTAACCTCTATGTGCTTTAGTCAGCTTCCTACTGCTTATCTGCATGTGTATAGCCAAAATTTTATCAAAAATTTGATTGGACTCCCCGAATTAAATGAGCAGTCTGATACTTAATGTCCTTCAATGGAAATGTAAGTCTAAGGTTGCATTTAGAGTCAGAAGACCTGAGTTCAAATCTTGTCCTTTTCACTTTCTACCTTGGAACAAATTAAGATACTCCTGGAGGAAATGAATCATCTAAGTTTTGACATTTGATAAATGAAACCAAAAGACAAAAAGGAAGTTTCAGTTAAATAAAAATATGATTCATAGGTTCTCCTGAGAAAGTCAACTAGAGGGATTGGCAGCATTTATTTATATGAGGAATGATCGATAGAGCACTGGACCTGAATTTACATCTGGTCTCAGACACTTATGAGATGTGTGATCCTGGGCAAGTTACTGCCTGCCTCAGTGTTTTCATCTATGAAATGGGGGTGATAATAGCACCTCCTCCTAGGGTTATGGTGAATATGAAATGAGATGACATTTGTAAAGCACTCTGAAAACCTTAAAGTGCTAGATAAATGCTAGTCACTGGTGTTATTTCATCATTTTTACTCTAAGTCTAGAGGAAAAAAGAAAAATCATATCATGGAATATCTGGGTATTGCATATTATTGCTCACGATGCGCCTTTGCATAAAAAGCACTCTTAAGATAATTGTAGCCTGCACACCAATATCTGATGCCAAGACAGAGAAATTCTATGAAGGACTCGATAAGGCTCTCCAAATTAAATTAGCAGTCTTTGGTACTTAATGTTCTCCCATGCAAATGTGGGCATAGGGGAGGGTGATGAAAAACACTTTGGAAAATACAGCTCAGTCTTAAGAAATAGATGAGGTCAAAGGCTCCTAGATTGTACAAAAGTCTTTTACCCAAATACCATGAATGCTTTCCTGAAGAAAAGAATCAGAAGATACTGGACAAGGTGAGCGCCAAATAATGTCACACACACAAAAATTAAATTGACTGTATGTTAAGAGACAAGAAATCACTGGCTAGTGATGGGGGAGTTGTGTCTGAATAAGATGCTGGTGTGCAATCCAGCCATTGACCTGTTAGCGCAAGGATCACAATCGATACCAAATTAGAAGAAAGAATAAAAACAAGACTACAATCTGTGCGATTAAAACCATGTCAACCAGAGCCTTTTAAATGAGCTATTGACATTCTGAAAAATGAGAAAAGACAAAAGAGCAGACATTTACACAAATTATATTCATTTCCCAAGGAAGTTTAACCAATGTAAATCCATTGTCCCAATAAACAAAGCAAAAGAATCTAGAAACTACCTTAGCCCACAAGTACTTGATCTTCCCGACAAGTGCAAAGCTATTTCAACCGAAGCCAATGGTGGTTTTGAGTTTAAAGTTGTTTGAAAAATCTCAGAAGGGGATCGTGAAAGCCTATGAAGTAGAAGCACTCACTATGTGCCAAGCGCTGTGATAACTACCAAGAATATTAAAATCAATGAGAAACAGTTGCTTCTGTCTAGACGCTCATATTCTAATTACAGGAAATGACACACGAAGGACAGTTCAACTCTATGGCCGATGCAAAGGCTCCATGCGCATTAGGCAGCTGTGTCAGGGCAGACAGTCCCCATCCAAAAAGTATGAGAAAAAGGATGGTGGGTCAAAGAATCAGAGTGGCAGGGGGCTCTAAAGTAGCTAACATACAGCTATCTGGTCTTTTAGCCCACTGCTTGTTGGGTTGGGAAAAGAGTGAGGAGGATTTCTGGCTCCCTACCACAGTGGTTGCTGGGACTGGTCCAAAGAGTATTATCTCATAAACTGGTAACAAACAGTAGCAGGAAAATTGAGTTTGTAGAAAGCTGGTCAAGAGCTCTAGCTTCACCAGACAAGACCATTTAAGGATATAACTGAAAGGAAGGCAAAAACAGACCCAAACTGGAAAAGATCTGCCAAGATTTAAAATAATAAACTCTTTTCTTCATCAATGAGAGCAGACCCACCACATATGGACTGCTATCTCCTAGTCCCCAAGGCCCTGTGAGAGCAAGTATAAATGTCACTAAAACAAAGATTGGAAGAGCTATTGGTTTAGACCAGAGGTGGAAAACCTGTGGCCTCGAGGCCTCACATGGCCCTCTAGGTCCTTGGGTGCAGCCTTTTGACTGAGTCCAAGTTTTACAGACAAATCTTTTTATTAAGGGGATTTGTTCTGTGAAGTTTGGTTTCAGTCAAAGGGCTGCACTTGAACATTTAGAGGGCCATATGTGGCCTCAAGGCCGCAGGCTCCCCACCCCTGGCTTAGACCAACTAGACACAATGAGGCACACATGACACAGAATGAAGTTATGAAGGCATTGAAGGATTATTACTCAAGAGATCTATATAAGCAGAAGGATACCTAATGTTAGGAAATCAACATGGATATTATTACTATTTTGAAAAGAATGAGGAAGTGGAAAGTCATCACAACATATGCCTCCTTTCCCTTGGTAGGAAATGTGTATGAGAATAATCTACAAGTACATCAAGGGTATACTTGATAAAAGAATCAGAAAGAAATAGAATATAACTTCTCAAATTATAATCTATAACAGACAACATCTTTACAATTACACAATTAATTAAAAAATGAAAAAAATACAAAGTCAAATGGTGCTGTTGGTTAGTAAATATTTTTTAAAATGGTTCGATAGAGTAAAATGTCACCTTAAAGACTCTCAAAAGATGCCAAGATTATTGGTGACCTCTTAATTACCAAACCCGATGGCCTTTATCAGCCCTCATGTTCTTAACCTCTCTGTAGTGTCTGGAATGATTTGCCTTTTTTCTCCATGGACACTCTCTCTTTTCTGAGTTCTCATGACAATGCTTACCTTTAAGTTCCTCTCCTACCCATCTGACTGCTCCTTTGTAGGATCAACATCCGAACCATGTGCCTACCTGTGGTTGTACCCACATCTCTGCCCTGGGCTGCCTTCTCTCCTCTCTCTATACACTCTGTCCTGGTGGGTGGCCTCAACTCCTATTCATCTAATAATATTTCCATGCCAAGGCAGCTAAGTGGCCCAATGGATAGAGTGCTGGGCCTAGAGTCAGGAAAACTCATCTTCTTGAGTTCAAGTCTGACTTCAGACACTTACTAGCTATGTGACCCTGGGCAAGTCACTTAACTCTGTTTGCCTCAGTTTCCTTGTTTGTAAAATGAGATGGAGTAGAAATTGGCAGACCACTCCAGTATCTTTGCCAAGATAACACCAAATGGATTCAAGAAGTCAGACATGACTGAAACGACTGAACAACAACAAACTTTAGATGCCAACAAAGACTATATATAGACTATACAAATGCTTTATATATACACGTATACATACCTATATACACATATATTTATTGTGTGGGAATATATTTATATGTATATATATTACATATATACACATTTGTATGGTTATATATACTACATATTGAAAATACATATATGTATACAGAGCAAGTCAGAGAAATTAAGAAGGAGATGAGGAGGCAGAGCATTCCAGGCATGAGCAAGAATGCAAAGGGGTGGAGGCTGGAGATGGAAGGCGACATCCAAAGACCAACAAAGAAGATCAGAGTGGCTGGATTGTGGAGTGTACATAGGAGACTAAAGTGTAAGAAGGCTGTAATAAGGAGGCATATTGTCAACATTTACATGCCAGAGGATTTCATATTTGATCCCAGAGTTCATAGGGAGTCGCTGAAATGTATTGAGTAGGACAGTGATGTGGTCAGAACTATGCTTTAGGAAAAACCACTTTAACAACTGAGTAGAGAAAGAATTGGAGTGTCAGGAGAATGGAGGAAGGGAGGCCCGTTAGAAGGTTGTGGTATGGGTGAGAGGTGACAAGAGGCTGTTCTGAGGTGGTGGCTATGGAGAAGAGAGAAGGGGACAGATACAAGAGATATTGTGCAGATAAAACCACCACTTGGCAATGGATTGGATATGTGGGATGAGTGAGAGGGTGACAGTGAAGGAGGGAGCCTGGGTAGCTGGGAGGGTACTAATATCCTCAACAGGAACAGGGAAATTTGGAAGAAAGGAGGAATAACAGTTTTGTTTTGGACGACTCATGGGAAGAGGAAACAATAAAACCCTCAAGAACACTGAATGGACTACCTTTGGAGGGTTTATGTATGGGAAGAAATGAAGAAGAGAAGTACAGAATGTAAAGACATGGTTTAATTCAGCATTTCAGTTCAACAGGAATTTATTTACTTTGAGCTATGTACTGGGTTATGTGCTCAAGACGGAAAGACAAAAGTGAAAAATAGCCCCTGTCTTCAATGAGTTTTTATTCTTTTGGAGGGTCAAATAGGCACATAGAAAATTGAATATGTACATATTCAAATTGACTATGTATATATGTATATATACACATATGTGTGTATATATGTATATTTATATATGTATATATATGAATATATGTATATACACATATAAAGTTACTTCTGGAAGGAGAGTACTAGTGACTAAGGGGATCAGGATAAATAAATAGCCAGAACTCACCAATTTCAATGCTCTCTAGACCATTAGCTTTGTTTCCTATTTGGCTTTTTCATTCGTCATTGGGATCAACATATGGAGAAGGGTCCTATGATCCCCACAACAACTGCTAGCCAACTGCCAACAGACCCTGATGGAGTTGGTCCAGGACCCTGAGCCCAGAGCTCTGAGAATAGCAGTGCCCCCAACCCTGCCATCCCCAGATCACTAGCCCTGCTTCCAGCCTGGTCCCTGTAGCCATAGTCCAGGAAAGCAATTCTTATGGAGATGGAACTGGCAACTTTCTCTGCAGGTACTGTAGCCTCTGCTTCTTCAGCAGTCACAGCTACTGAAGACCAGAAATGACATTTCTTGACACTAGAGTCCTTGGCACTATTAAATGGGTCACCATCAGAAATAGATATGGACAGAAGGGAGAGCAGATCAGGGGAAGTGGTGGACTGAAGTAAAACACTGATGAGGAGAAAAAGGACAAAAGGAGAGAGAGGATAAACAAGAGGAAGAATAGGATGGAGGGAAATACACAAGTAGTAATCATAACTGTGAATGTGAATGGGATGAACTTTCCCATAAAATGGAAGGGTATAGCAGAGTGTATCAAAAACCAGAATTCTACAATACGTTGCTTACAAGAAACACACTCAAAGCAGAGACACACAGAGTAAGGTAAGGGGGTAGAGCAGAATCTATTATGCTTCAGCTGAAGTTAAAAAAAAGCAGGGCAGCAATCCTGATCTTAGACAAAGTAAAAGCAAAAACGGACCTAATCAAAAGAGATAAAGAAGGAAAGTACATCTTGCTAAAATGTAATGCAGAGCAATCAAATTAGAAGAGCAAGGAATAGTCTACCTTTCAGATCTAGGAGGAGAGGAAGAATTCTTGACCGAACAAGAAACAGAAAGCATTATGAAATGCAGAATTATATTAAATTAAAAAGCCTTTGTACGAACAAAACCAATGCAACCAAGATTAGAAGGAAAGCAGAAAGCTGGGAAATAATCTTTACAGCAAGTGTCTCTGTTAAAGGCCTCATTCCTGTCAAATATAAAGAGAACTGAGTCAAATTTATGAGAATACTGCCATTCTTCAGTTGATAAATGGTCAAAGGATATGAACCATTTTCAGATGAAGAAACCGAAGATATCTACAGGCAAACAAAGAAGTACTCTAAATCATTTTTGATTAGAGAAATGCAAATTAAAACAACTCTGAGGTACCAACCTACACCAATCAGATTGCCAATATGACAAAAAAGGAAAATGATAAATGTTGGAGAGGATGTGGGAAAATTGGGACACTAATGCATTGTTGGTGGAGTTGAGAACTGATCCAACCATTCTAGAGAGTGATTTGGAACTATTCCCAAAGGGCAACCAAACTATGCATACCCTTTGATACAACAATACCACTACTAGGTCTGAATCCCAAAGAGATGATAAAAAAAGGAAAAGGACCTACATGTGTAAAAATATTTATAGCAGCTCTTTTCATGGTGGCAAAATATTGGAAACTGAGGAGATGCCCATCCATTGGTGAATGGCTGACCAAGCTATGGTAAATGAATGCAATGGAATACTATTGTGCAATCAGAAACAATGAACAGGCAGATTTCAGAAAAACATGGAAAGACTTGTACAAAATGATGCAAACTAAAATGGGCAAAACCAAGAAAATACCATGTACAATATCAGCCACATCGTGTGATGATCACCTAAGAATGACTTGACTCTTCTCAGCAACACAGCGATCCAAGACAAGTACAAAGGACTCATAAAGGAAAATGTTATCCATGTCCAGATAAAGCTGGCGGACTCCGAATGCAGATTGAAGCATATTTTTTCATTTTATTCTTTCTTGCATGTTTTTCCCTTTAATCCATTTCTTCTTCTACAACTCTGATGAATATAGAAATATGTTTTACATGATAGCACGTGTATAAACTATATCAAACTACATACCATTTTCAGAAGAGGGAAGGGAGAAAAATTTGGAACTCAAAATCTCGTAAAAATGAATGCTAAACATTTTCTTGATGTGTGATTATGTGAAAAAATAAAATACTATTTAAAGAGAAAAAAGAAATAGATATGGTTTTATCTACAAAAATGACATTAAAGAAGATGAGTGGTGGGTTGGAGGTGGGAACAAGCATTGATTAAGCACCTGCCATATTCCAAGTACTATGCTAAACATTTTGCATATAATGTTTCATTTTATCCTCACAACTCTGGGAAGTACGTTCTATTATGATCCCACTGTGTAGTTAAGGAAACTGAGGCAAAAAAATGACTTGCCCAGTATCACACATCTGAGATAAGATTTCAGATCTTTCTGACTTCAGGCCCAGCCCTCTATCCAATGCACCACCTAGCTGTCATCTCCTTTGAATCTTCAGCACTAGGCACAGTGCCAGGCACATAGTAAATGTTTAACACCTTTTCCTTTATTCATTAAAGGCGGTGCCTGAACTGAACCTTGCAGGAATTCCATGAGGTAGAAGTGAAGAGCGAGTACATTTCAGGCATTCATGGCAAACGGCATATGCAAGGAAATGGGAAATGGAATGTCCAGGGTGAGGATGAGCAGGTAGGGGAATTTAGCTGTGACATTGAGTGCATGAAGAATCAGGTCCAAGAGTCTGGAAACTGCGGCTACAGCCACTATGAATGGCTTTAAAGGTCAAATGGAGGAGTTTGCATTTTGTCCTGAAGGTGAGAGAGCCAGCCCCAGGGCATCTAGAACAGTGGAGCAACTCAGTCAGATGTGCCCTTTAGGAATATCAGTTGGGCATCTGTGTGAGGATGGATTAGAGAAAGTAGAGGCTAGCCACAGAGAAACCAACTAGGGGGTTATTGCTAGAATTTTTTAGAACATTGTTGGAGAGAGTAGACCACTAACATCATAAATCCATCAAAGTGTCAAAGAAATCTAGTCAGTCAATCAATAAATACTTATTAAGCCCCTACTATGTGCCAGGCACTGTGCTAAGCGCTAAGGACTCAAAGACAAACAAAAGACAATCCCTGTTCTCAAGGCACTCAACAATCTAATGGGGAAGGCCACATGTAAACAATTATGTACAAAAAAGATATTGACTGGATAAATTAGAAATAATCAACATTCATCAGGTCAAGGGGTGGACTGGAGAATCTCTGAGACCTTTCCAAATCTCAGGATTTATCTTTGCTTTACAAACCTTTATAACCCAGTCTACTGGCCTAGCCTTCTTTAGCGCCATAATCTCTTGTCAATTAACTCCCCTACATACTTGAACTTTTCTATTCAATACCACAGTTTAAAATCAACAAATATTTATTTAACAACTACAGTGCAAATTAACTGGAATAAAGTAAAAGAATTAGGTGTATTGCCTTCTATAATAAATCTCGTAGCCTTTTTATCTTAAAAAAAAAATTTAACATTCAATTTGTCTTCTTATTGCCACAATCATTCCTTTAATAAGATTTGGCATTAAATTCACAAGTTTTGCACATGTTCCTAAATTGACCATGAAATCACATTTTTACCACATTGGATATTGTGCATACCTTTGATAAACAGCCCATTTTTTTCCAAGTCCAGCTCTGGCCAGAGTGGAAATCCAAGATGGGGACAGAGTGCTCAAGTAGACTAGATAGAGTGCTTCAGACACTAATTAGCCAAGCGACCTGTCTCTGAAGACAAATTAGACTTATTCCTCTTGGCCACAGAAGCAGTGG
The DNA here is from genome assembly GCA_028646595.1 of Phalanger gymnotis. Taxonomy (NCBI): domain Eukaryota; kingdom Metazoa; phylum Chordata; class Mammalia; order Diprotodontia; family Phalangeridae; genus Phalanger; species Phalanger gymnotis. The sequence goes on from CM053623.1 coordinate 437,287,497, forward strand.
ATGTTTCAGAAACACATTTAGCTTTGATATAAAAGAAAACTCTCCAACAATCAAAACTGTCTTCAGAGATAATGAGTCAGATTCAAGACAGTAGAACTCAAGGAAGAGTTATTGGCTCGCCATATCTTTGGTCTAGTTAGGGGCATTGTGTGACAAGGAAAAGAGCAGGATTCCTGGCAGTCTTGGAATCAGGAACCTGGATTCAAAGTCCACCTCTGATATAATACTATTGGGTAAGTTATTTCACTCCTTCAGAGCTCCAGGTTTTCTTATCTGTAAAATGGGAATAAGAATACTTGCACTATCTAAAAAGTGAAAATTGGCTGCCTTGGCAAGTAGTACCAAGCCCATCGATGAAAATTTTCTAGAATTATCGAACTTTAGAAGTAGACGGGATCTTAGAATTCATCCAATTTAACCCGTATCTAAATGGGAAGCTGAGCACCACTTCTATGGGATATGGTAGAAGGGATTCATATACTGGACACACATGGTTGTAGTTGACCTATGTAGTCTTTGAGGTCCCCTACACCTTGAAGCCTGAGTCCGTGGCTCCCAATTCATTCTTCCTCAAGACCCATTTTTAGTACACAAGTTCTTTGATGCAATTGACTACCTTTTAAACAAGTACCACTTCCAGCTTACTTGGACTACCTCACTCCTCCTGAGCAAAGCAAATCTTAGCCTGCCTGAGAAGCAAATGAAAGCTTCATAAAGTGTTAAATAAAGCATAATAGTCAGATCATTATCCTGCTTCCTTCTAGTCAGCGTGCTTTGTAATGTGTAAACTCATATCAGACAGTACAAAACCGAACTGACATGAGTGATTGTAGAGGAAAAGAAATGATCCCTGGTGAGTCTGACAGCACACAAAACAATGAACACAATAGGGCTGCTTCTTTCTTCCCCGATTCCCAGCCCTCCAATCTAGAGCCAGGCTGTTCACACCGCTCTTCCCAGGTCCAACTCCCTGGATCCTCATTTGAACCAATCGCTGTTCTTCCCCCTCTTGTATCCAGGATTCTGCCCCCAAAGTCATTAGCAAATATTTGAGCCTGTTTCAACAAGGCTGCATCCTGGGGAAACAGTGAATGCGTATGACCTCCATTACCCATTTCTCATTCTTCCCAGGTAGGAACCAAATGGCAATCCAATTTTTGAAGTGTGAGATTGCAGGCTGAGAGAGACAGAAAATTGTAATGTGGTCCTTGGTAAGCAACTGAAAATCTCCAGGCTGGCATCAGAATTCCCTGGCTGCAGTCTACTTTATCCATCAGGCATATTGATTATTCTTATATGATTTATTTGTTTGAATTTCTGCTAATGGACACTTGGGGATCATCTTCTCCATTTAATGTATCTAACACCTATTGATCAAGTCATCAGTCTATTGGTTACCTCCTCCTCGGCTGCCAAATGTGTCTCTGAGATTGCCTCCCTTCATTATATTTGTATTCCAGAAGCTGCTGCTATTGTGTCCTTTAGATACTTCCCATTACACTAATGGAAATTATTGATATGAAAATTACCAGGCACCGAGCTTAAGAATTCCACAGGCTGTGGCAATCACTGTTGCATTTCTCCAAACTGTGTATGACTGTTCTCATGTAATTAGCAGTAAATATTGATGTGTTGGAAGGATTTGTTAATTAATTTAATTTGAATCAAAAAGAATAAGACAAGCTTTTAGGAGAAATAGAAACACTAAATATTTCTTATATGCATGCATCTTCTCCTTAGCCATTCCATTTCCACCAGTTAATTGCAGGTCGTGGTTACTTACCTGGTGTTTTGCAATAATCTCCTATATAGTAACCACATGCACACATCTGACTCTTTTTCCACAAGAATCCTTAGTGACTCCAAGATGAAATACAATCCCAGTGTGGTATTTAAAGCCCTTCCTAATCTGGCTCCAGGACAATGGAAAAAGTAAAGTCTCCTTTTCTGAGTTCAAATCATCAGACACTTCCTAGCTGTGTGACCCTGGACAAGTCACTTAACCCTGTTTGCCTCAATTTCCTCCTCTGTAAAATGAGCCAGAGAAGGAAATGGCAAACCACACCAGTATCTTTGTCAAGAAAATCCCAAAAAGGGTCACAAAGAGTCAGAAGTGACTAAAAATGACTGACCAACAGCAACAAATCTGGCTCCAAATAAACTTTCCAGACTCATTTTGCTTTACTGTGCTTCTAACACTCGACTTTCAGACCAAATTGGCCTCCCATCTCTAGCCTCCATGTGTATTGTTTTCTGGGCCTAGAATGCAGTCCCTTCTAACTTTCACCTCTTGTAATCCCTTATTTCCTTCAGGGTGCACTGTCAGGTGTCACCTCCCCTGGGAAGGGTTTCCTGAATCTCCTAATCAGCAGTGCCTTCTCCCTTCTTGAATCTCCATGGACATACTTATCCCTTGACATGTTTTATCTCTAGAGTTGAATATGAACTTCTTAACGGCGATGACCATTTATCATTTTGGCTTTGGAACCCCAGCATCTAGCCCAGTTCCTTGCACATAGCAGCCCTAAATAAATGCTTGCTGGATTGGGCTGGATTGGATTAGATTCCATGATCTCCTTTAGCCCACAGGAGTGCTACAAGATGAATCTTTGTAAAACGTAATTCTAATCATCATTTCTCTGCTCTGAAGCTTTCAGGGGCTCCCCAATGGCCACAGAATAAAGACCCAACTCTTCAATCTGACATTTAAGGCCATTTATCATATGACCCTATCCTATTTCATCCTATCTTCCTTTTATTCCTTCCTTCTTTTCTCCTTTCTTTCTTTCCTTCCTTCATTCCTTCCTCCCTCTCTCTTTTACTTCCTTTCTTTTTTCTTTTCCTCCTTTCTTTTCTTCTTCCTTCCTTTCTTCCTTTCTTTTTTCCCTTGATTAATAGGTTTTTCTAAAGCATAATTCTGACTCTATCAATTCCCTGCTCAAAAGCCTTCAACATTTCTCCATTGCCCACAAAATAAAGACCCAACTCTTCAACCTGATATGCAAGGCCCTTTATCATATGACCCTATCCTATTTCAGCCTATCTTCCTTTTATTTCTTCCTTCTTCTCTCTTCCCTCTTCCTTCCTCCCTTCTTTTCTTCCTTCCTCCCTCCCTCTCTCCTTTCCTTTCCTTTTTATTTTCTTCTTCCTTTCTTTTCTTCCTTCCAGTTGTCTTCCTTCCTTCTTTCCCCTTTCTTTTTTCCCTTGACTAATAATAGGTCTTTCTAAAGCATAATTATGATTCTATCAATTCCATGCTCAAAAATCTTCCACATTTCTCCATTGACCATAAAGGCCAAATTTCTTAACCTGAACTTTCACTGTATCGCCTTATCCTCTTTTTCCAGCCTTATGTTCCTCTACTCCCCTAAGACAACAAGCATTTATTAAGCACTTGCTATGAGCAGCATTGAGCATTGTTGTGTGCAAAGGAGTGAAAATAAAAATGTAAGCAGAAAGGTAGTCCCTGCCCTCTAGGAAGTCACATTCAAATAGAAGAAGACAACCCACAAAAGGAAGCTGGAAAAGGGAGGGAAAGTACCCAAGAAGGAGGTCATGGTAGAAAAAGCCCAGAGAGGCAGGAGAAGAATGAAGACATGTCTGCCTTGGGTACTTTCCTTATTGGAGGTCCTAAGAAGACTCAGTCAATCAGAAAAAGGGGCCACAAGGAAGGAGTCTGCCTCCAGTGTGAGAAGTCCAGGGGTGGAGTGAACTTCCAGCATGAAGAAGCTTCTGTGATGTGATAGAGAAAGTCCAGAGAGGAAAAAGTGGAGCCCAGAGAGGAACAAAGACATGGCCCTAGGCAAACTGGAATAGCTGTTGCTCAAATATATCCACGACTTTCTGACCTCTAAGCTTTTATCCATTTGGTTCCTCCTCTAGGTATGAGCTCTCTATCCATCTCACAAGTATTGAATTCCTAGCTCAGTTTTTAAGGCTTAATTCAAAGACCAACTCCTCCATGAAGCCCTAGCTGGCTTCAGTTCATTCATTTCAACATTGATTAAGCAGCTACTATTCTAACCTAAAATTCATGTCTACTGAATCAATACCTATAGTTTACATGATGAGAAATCACTTAAACAGATCTTAATGACAAGACTGTACAAGCAAAAAGGAGAGCTTTGACTGCTCTGGTATGAACATCTATTGAGGACCAACCATGTACTAAGTGATATTCAGGAAATAGATTTCGATGCACTGGAATGAGCACTCCAACATGACAGGAAGAAAAGACTCGGTTCAGGAGAGAGAATAATAAAATATTTAATTTTTTAAAAAATGAAATCTAATGTTAAATATCCTATGAACTCCATTAATGTCAAAAAGACAATGAAGTATGTTAATGGCCAACAGGACCTGGGACAGGGTCCTCCCATGGGACTTCTTTTGTTGATGGGTCCAATATATGGCACCCAGTAGCTGGAAAAGAACTTCTGATAACATTCTGTCCCTGGCTATCAGGAGTACCAGAGCCATTCGTTCTTCCTCCATGCTCTCACCTACTGCAGAAGGGCAGAGGTCACAAAAATAAGAACCTGGTCCTTGGGACAAGGAGCTGGAGCCTTGCGACCCAGTGCTATGGCTCTAGTAGGGGCCACAGCCAGCCATTCTTCACTTATTAAATGAGGGGTTTGGTCCGGTTGATCTCTGATGTCCTTTCCAGTTCTAGATCTCTGAAATAGTTTCTCTTCCTCGGATGCCTCATCAGAGCATGGAAGTAGCTGTAGATTCTTGAAGCCTGTGCCAGGGGAGTCCAAGTTCCAGCAGGTGCTGCCAAGCTGAAAATGCTTTGCCCAGAAGCCAGGTAATTAGTCAGTAAGAAGTCTGTTTTCTGAGGACTAGACTAGCTAAGCCCTGAAGAAACTCTCATCACCAGGTTGGCCACAAGGAGAGGAAATTTTTGGCTGCAACATCTCCCCAATACCATTTACTAAGCCACTGAGATGTCACCATCTACATTGGTAGCCAGAACCAAGAACCCAAACCAAGAAAATAATGACAATCATAACAGCAATTCCTATTTGTATGAAACTTTAAGATTTGCAAAGCTCTTTACAAATATGATCTCATTTGATCATCACAACAAACAATAATGGCTAGCATTTATAAGCATCTACTATGTGCCAGGCGTTGTACTAAGAGCTTTACAAATGTTATCTCATTTGATCTTCACAACAACCCTGGGAGGCAGGTGCTATTATCACCACCACTTTGCAGTTGTGGAAACTGAGACAAACAGAGCTTACGTTGACTCCCCCGGTAAATGTCTGAGGCTTATTTTGAACTGAGATCTTCCTGACTCTAGGCCCAGTGTTCTATCCCCTGCACCACCTAGTTACTCCACACATACATATACATACCACCAACAACAACCACTACCACCACCTAGCAACAAGAACTCTATGATGGTAGGTGTTATGATTATCCCTATTTTATAGATAAAGAAACTGAGGCTGAAAAAAAAAGTTAAGTGGTTTGGCAAGGGTTACACAGAAAGAGTCTGAGGCAGAATACAAATTCAGAGTTTCCTGAGTGTAAGGCAGCTATGATGTAGATAGCTGGCCCCAGAATCAGAAAGTCCTGGGTTCAAGTCACTGTCTCTGACATATCCTGGCTGTGTGATGCAAGGCAAGTCCTTAACATTTTGATGCCCTCTAAGGAAATCACTAGTCATGTAAGTGGAAGAGCAGTTGCTGATATCTATCGATAAGGGAATTTTCCTCACTGAGAATTCTCCGTTCCCAAGAAATAGCACATCCAGTCCAAAGGGAAAGAACTGCTAGCCAATTAATTGAGTTAAAAATAATTGAGTTAATTTTAAAGATAATCGAGATACCGTTTAAAAATTACCATAAAAATACCATAAAAATTAATGTTTACACATCAGGAAACTGAGTCCCTAGGAGAGGAAGGGACTTTTCCAGGGTCACCCAGATAGTCAACAGCAGAACAGAAAACAGGACTCTGGTCTCTTGACAAGTCCAATACACATTCCATGATGCCTCTTTGTTTCTTGTGGCAGACTCTAAGGGAGAGCAGTCAACAAAGCTCAGCATTTGGAGTCCGGGGACCTGGGTTTAAATCCTGGCTCTGCCATTTACTAAGGTGACCCTGGAAAGGTCATTTAATCACTTTTAGCCTCAGTTTCCACATCTTCACAATGGAAATAATTACAGCATCTACCCCCAGAAGGCTGTTGTGATAAAATGAATTCATGCCTGTAAAATGCTTTGTAAAACTTTAAAGAGTAATCTGAAAGTAATCCTCATTCTTATTATCTGCGTGACCTTTGGAAAATTACTTTACCTCTCTTAGCCTCAGTTTCCTCAATTGTTAAATGAGGAGGTTGGACAAGACAACCTCCAAGGTCCCTTCCAGCTTGAGATTTCTGCTCCTATGAACTTCCAGCAGCTAAGATGTATCAAGATAGGATTCCCAGGAGAAAGTCATTGGAAACTTGTGTCTAAATGAGTTAATGCATCACTCCTTGAGCCAAGATGCCACGAGAGATTCCCCAGAGCCAGTTACAAAGGCAACGAATTTTATTCTCTCTGTCTTGGAAACAATTTGAAGATTCTTAATCCTTTTGCCGTATTCCTCATTTGTAAAGCTGACGGTGTGTTTACACTGAGCAGATCGATATCACTGCCAACCCTTTTCTGGATGACAGTTCAGGATTTGTTCTTTTTTAAAAAATGATTTTTCATAAAACTAACTGTAAACAGGAATGTTTTCATAAATGCTTAAGCATCTTTGTGGGAGCCAATTTGAAACATGTAAATGCTTCCTCCAATGGCACAGGTCCAGGTTCCTCAGCAGTTTGAATCTGGGGCCAAGGAGCCAAATATACTCTGTTTTGTTCTAGTTCAGTGAAATACAAATAGTAAATTCTGTCAAAGGTGCAAGGCAAATTGAATTTTTAAAACGCTCCCAGGTCTGACTCTCAAAATGCTATTGAGGAACACAGATAAGGAACTTTTTCTGTTTTTAAATAAGTATTGGTGTTACAGCTAGGTTTTTAACATCCTGGGACTAATCAAATCCTGGGGTCCAAGAGTAGCTTGGATTTAGAGCTGATCTGAGGTGACCTCTTATAATCACCTGTTGTGACAGGTAGGGAAACAGAGGCCCAGAGAGAAGTGACCTAGGTCACAGACAGCAAGGAGCAGAGCTAGGATTTATATACAGACCCTCTGACTCCGAAGCAACGTCCTGTAGGCATAGTAGACAGAAGTTCATTGCCAGAAGCTTTCCTGTGTGGAGGTCCAGGGGCTCTCGGCTACTAGGGCTGCCCTCAATCAAAGCAGTGCTGCAGAGGGATTATCCAGTCATTTGCCTAAACTACAGTCACCATGTTTACCTCATTTGCAAGATCCCATCCCTCTTTGTTGTAGGGTTGTTAAGGAAACAGACAAAGCTAATGCAGCATCACAATCAGTGCAGTAGAAGATGTTTAATAAATGTTAGGGAAGAGAAGGGAAAAGAAGGGGAGGGAAGGAGGGGGAAGGGAATTTTGGTTCCTTAGGGTTTCACTCAGTCAATCTATGAGTACTTGTTAAAGGACCAGACTCGTTCAATTCACCAGACAGAGCAGCTAGTAGGTGCAGTGGACAGACACATCTTGATGTGTCTTCAAATCCGGACTCAGACACTCACTAGCTGTGTGAACCTGGGCAAATCTCTTAACCCTGTTTGCCTCAGTTTCCTCATCTGTCAAGTAAGTTGGAGAAGGAAATGGCAAACTCCAAGTGGGGTCACAAAGAGTTGGACAAAACTGAATGACATTTACCAGATACGGTTCTAGGCACTGGGGAAACAAAAACAAAAAAGAAACAGTTACTTGTTCTCAAGGATATTACATTCTATCAGGTGAAACAATATGTGTACATATATGTATATACAAAATATATACAAAAATCAAAGCATAATAATTACAGTGAGGAAGGAAATAGCATCTGTAGGGGGTCAGGAAAGGCATTGTTAGTTCTTGAGCTGGGCTTGGAAAAAAGTGTCAGCTTCTAAGAGGCTGAGGCAAAAGGGGACTGCATTCCAGGTAGGGAGAAATGTCTATACAAACACCTGGAGATGGGAGATGGAAGGTCCCATATGAGGAATTACATGAGGACCAGCTTGGCTTGATTAGAGAGGGCAGAATTGAATAATGTGCAGTAAGTCTTAGAAATAGGTTGGGTTGTAAAGGGCTATTGACACCAAACAGCAGAGTCTGTATTTGATCTCCATGTCAGTGTTTGCATGTTGATCTATTTGGACTTGAATGAAATCCAGGGTCATTCTAGGAAAATCCCAGAAGATTTTAACTGGAAATTATGGGAGTGGCTGCCTGGAGGCTTAGAAGGAAATGTATTCATGAGTCTTATGGGCCCTTCCCATCTCCCAAACATTCCAAAGGGCTTGGGTGGAGATACACAGCCTTTATCCCCAAATCCATTAGTGATCAAAGAGCGATTAGGTCCCTGAGCTATCCCCTCTTATATGCCCCTCAAGGCAATATGAGCCTCCAGCCATTACATCTTCTAACCATTAGAATCCATTTCCATGTGTTTCTGCAGCTCCCTTATACTAGGCCCTATAATAGTTGGGTGCTTTACAGAAAATAAAGGGACAGTCTTCCTCTACCAGTGACTTGTTTCTGATAGCTGAGAGGGGAAGTGTGGACAATGGAAGTGACAGCATGGAGGAAGAGAGGATGCTGGAGCTAAAAGTGTATGCTTCATTGACTCCATCACAGAAGCACAGAATCCAAGAGACTGTCAAGTCCCATGGTAGGGGGTCATAGAACCTCCCCATTGACAAATGATTGAAGGGGGAGCTTGAATCCCTTAGGGAGCATTCCCTGGCCTATAATAACTAAAATCTGTCCCTTTGAAATGTTCATGAATTGCTCTTAGTTCAATGGGTCAAACAGAAAAAGACCAAGGCATTAAAATACTTGTATATAGTCATCATGTCCTATCCTCCTACCTTGCCACCCCCCAACCATCTGGTCTAACCTGACATTGAGCAAGCCCTTAACCTTCCTAAGCCTTTATTTCCTCATTTAAAATAAGAGGGTTTGACTAGATGGCCTTGGAAGCTCTTTCCATCTCTAAGATCCTAAGGAGGCAATATCTCACCTCCCCAGGGCTCAGTTTCCTTATTCATAAAATGAGAGAATTGAACTAGATATCTTTCATGTCCTGTCCTGTCTCCAAATCTATGATCTCGTGACCCTTAAATTCTCTCCTCTAGGCTAAACATTCCCAGCTCCTTTAACTAATTCCCGTATGGCATGAGCCCTTGGCTTTTTTGTGGACATTTTTCAGGTTGTCCTAAAATATAGCACCAAGGGCTTAACACAATACTCCAGATGTTGTCTGACCATGGCATAGAGCTGTCGCTAGGAATTATGTCTCCCTGAGGCAATCATGGTGGAGAGAGGGGTGGAAGGAAGGTGGAAAGAGAACTCAGGAAATGCTAAAATGGCTTCTGGGAATGTAGCCACTGAGAAACAGAGCTAGCTCACCTGGAGGGCTTGGAATCCTACCTATGGCAAGATAAGCCAAGAAAATAAGCATTTATTAAACACTTGCTATGTGCCAATACTGTGCTAAACACTGAGGTATGAATACAAGGAAAAAGATAGTCCTTGACCTCAAGGAGCTTACATTCTAATCAGGGAAGACAACACATAAAAGGGAGGTATTGAAAATGTGGAGAAAAGGAAAGTACTAGTGGGGCAGGGCAGTAGGGTTGCAAAGTCTGGAGAGTCAAAAGCAAAGCCAGGAGGGAAATGAAGCTTAGCTATCCTGGGTCATTCTCCAAAATACAGGCCACAGAAAAAATTCACCAGTGGCAGAAGGGGACCAACATGGTGGAGTGATGTTCCAGGGTAAGAAGAACCCACCCAGGTGCTGAGAGAAGCTCCATGGTGGAGGTAAAGACCAAGGAGTCACAAGTAGAACTAGAAGGAAAATAGAAGCTGGCCAACCTGGTTCCCTTCCCAGAATGGAGGAAAATTTGCCAATAGGAGAAGGGCTCTACCATGGCAAAAGGATGGTCCAAGCTGAGAAGGTTCTGGGTGCTGAGGGAAGTTTCAGGGTAAGAAGGCAGCTGAGGCAAGCAAGCCAAATCCGAAGAGTCACAAGATGAGCCAGAGGCCAAACCCCACCCCCATCCTATTTTTTTTTTTCACAGAGGAAGAAATAAATAATTTTAATCAAACACTTCAAAAGGCAGCCCATACTGCTGAGGATAGGCTCTGAATAATATCTCTTCATTTCATTTGGATTCCAAGTCTTTTTTTTTTTTGACAGTTTTTGTTTGAGTAGGAAGTTCAGAATTCCTCCCAATGGATCATATAATGTCACTTTCTCGTGAAGATCATGAGATGCTGATTTTTCTTCTCCAGGCCTACTCCAGGTATAACATTCACTCACATAATTCAAGAATTTTCATCATTCTCCAGACCCTATTACAGGTGGCTACCTTCACCTTCACTTCACTCGGTGCTAAGCATAACACCTGGAACATAGCAAATGCTTAATAATGCCAGTGGATTGAATGATTTGATTGTACCACAGGTGGCTTCTATGCCAACCATTCATGTTTGGGTGTAATGAGAGACAGAGAGAGAGAGGGAGGGGGAGAGAAGGTGGAGAGAGAGGAGGGGGGAGAAAGCAAGGGAGAGGGAGAGAGAGAGAGAAGGGGAGAGAGAGAGTCAAACCATTACTAAACAGTATATCTTAATGTCTGCAAAGTAGTTGACTACAAATCCAGAGAAGCAGTAAAGAGGGACAGACAGCAAGTAGGGAGCAGGAGTAAGTATACCAGTAAGAAAATAAAAGTTAACTCTCTCAACGCTAGGATGCATCAATAATGTGTAAAAGATGGAGAAAGAGGTTTCTGGGCTCACGGATTGGAGGACAATACAAAATGAGACCATGGGGAGATAGTCTCTTGGCACCAGATGAAGGCAAAGATAGGATGGCATTGTGAATTTGGTTGGCCTGGTGTGGAGCTATTGAGCTAGAGAACCCACAAGGAAGGAAGAACGCCCTCTCCAAATTTCAGCTCTCTTGGGCAAAGCCCTGCTCACCCTGCCTAGCACAAAGTACAATGGGACTATTTCTTCTAGAGTTCTGAATACTAAGATTCTTTGATGTAGCCTAAGGGAACATTAGGTTTTTGGATGTTTTGTCATATGACTCACATTGTGTCAAATAACAACACCCTGCTCCATTTACTGTTTCTGCTTCATCACTACCCACTAACGCTTCAACACCACAAAATTTGATTTCTGTTCCTTCTGATGCTATTGAAAGTTCTCTCTTCAATGTCAATAAATGCCCTTTTGCTCAGGAATTGGGCCTCATGTTCCTTCATTTTTCTGTAGTCTCTGATACTGTTAATTACCTCCTCTTTCTGGGTAGCCTTTGTACTCTCTGACACACTCATGATTCTCCCCCTACCTCTCTGACTTTTCCTTCTCAGTCTTCTTTGCTCTCCCTTCATCTTCTCTTAATCCTTAAACAAGATTGTCCTCCAAGTTTCCCTCTTTTCTGCTCTTTATTAACCGTTTCCCTGGATGAGCTCCCCTCTATTCATGACTCCAATTACAATCTCTATACAAATGACTTCCAAATCTGTATCCCTATGCCAGCCTCCCCCCAGACCTGCCCTCCTGCACTTCTAAGTAAGTATTGGATTTTTTCCACCTGGATGTCCTGGAAGCACTGAAAACTCAATACGTCCCAAACTGAAGCTACCATCTTCCCTCCAAATCCTTCCCCTTCCCTTAAGCTCTGCCTTTCTATTGATGATACCACCAATGCTAATGATAGTAATAAAAATCGCAATAATAAACCAATATTTATGTTGTGCTTTAAGGTTTGCAAAGCACTTTACAAATATTAACTCACTTTACCCTCACAATGACCCTAGGAGGAAGGTACTACCATTATCCCCATTTTGCAGATGGGAAAAATGGAGCAGACAGAGATTAAGTGACTTGCTCAGGATCACACAGCTAGTGTCTGAGATCTGAGAGCTGAATGCAAGTCTTTCTGATTCCAAGTCCTGAATTCTATCCACTGTGCCACCTATAACCTTATAATTATATTTAATTATAATTCTCTCTTACATACCTAACATCCAAGCAATTGCTAACTTCTGTTACCTTAGCAACAGCTAAAGAACAGGTTTCTTTTCTTTTCCATTCCTACTGTGTGTTCAGGTCTCCATTACTTTTTTCCTAAAGTCTTGAAAGAGCCTCCTAACTGGTCATCCTGCCTCCAATACATGCCCTCTCTCGTTCATCTTCAACACCATTGCCCATCTAATCTTCCCAAAGCACTGCCATTTCTTTTCTCAAAAACCTTAAATGAGTCCCCTACTGGCAAATGAGTAGAATATAAACTCTTGATTCTGGCATTTGAAGCTCTCTATAATCAGGTCTCGATGACCTTTCCAGTCATATTTCATACTAGCCTGCTTCACATTTTGTCATTGGTCAGTCATTCAGTCATGTCTGGCTCCTTGTGACCCCATGGACCATATAGCACACCAGGCCCTTGTATGCTCCACTATCTCTCAACATCTGTCCAAGTTAATATTCATTGTTTTCATATTATCTATCTATCTAATGCCCTGCCACCCCCTTCTTTTCTTTCTTTTTTTTGCCCTCAGTCTTTCCTAACATCAAGGTCTTTTTCCATTGAGTCCCATCTGCCAATTATGTGACCAAAATATTTAAGCTTCAGTTTCAGTACTTGAACTTCCAGTGAATAGCCTATATTTATTTCTTTAAGCATATTATTGACTTATTTGATCTCCTTGCTGTCCAAGAGACTCTTAAAAGTCTTCTCCAGAACCACAATCCAAAATGTTGATTTTACGCTCCTCAGCTTTCCTTATATTCCAATTCTCACAGCCATACGTTGCTACTGGAAAAACCATAGCTTTGACTATACAGATCTTTGCCAGCAAGGTGATATCTGTTTTTTAGCATTCTGTCCAGATTTTCTGTAGCTTTCCTTCCAAGGAACAAGTGTTTTTTAATTTCATGGCTTCATTTGCCATCTGCAGTGATCTTTGAGCTCAAGAATATAAAATCTGACACTGCTTCAATTTCCTCTCCCTCTATTTACCAGCATATGATGGACCAGTTGCCAAGATTTTAGAGGTTTTTTTTCTATTTTGATAAACTTCAAGTCAGCTTTTATCCCCTCCTCTTTCACCCTCATCAAGAGACTTTTTAATTCCTCTTTACTTTCTGTCATCAGAGTAGTATCATCTGTAGGTTTGAGATTGGTGATATTTCTCTCATCACCCTTAATTCCAGCTTTTGATTCATCCAGCCTAGCATTTCATATGATGGACTTGCAATAATAAGTTAAATAAATAAGGTAACTACAGCCTTGTTGTAGTCCTTTCCCAATCTTAAATCAATCAGTTGTTCCATGTTGCTTCTTGGCTCACATATTATTTCCTCAAGTGACAAGTAAAATGACCTGGTACTCCCATCACTTTGGGGACTTGCCACATTTTGTTGTGATCTACACAGTCAAAAGATTTAGTATAGTCAATGAAGAAGAATTAGATGTATCTTTTCTGGAATTCTCTTGCATTCTCCATGATCCAGGAAATATTGGCAACATGGTCTCTAATTCCTCTGCCTCTTTGGAAACCATCCAGCTCTTCTGGTGATTCTTGGTTCAATATTGCTGAACCCTAGCTTGCAGAATCTTAAGCATAACTTTGCTGGCAATATGAATAAGAGAAATTGTCCAGTAATTTGATCATTCCTTGGCATTGCCCTTCTTTAGGATTGTGACATAAACTGATCTTTTCCCATCCAGTGGCCATGGTGGTGCTTTCCAAATTTGCTGGCACGTTGACTGCAATGCTTTAACAGCATCATCTTCTAGGATTTTGAATAGGAATTCCATCACCTCCACTAGCCTTATTGTTAGCAGTGCTTCCTAAGGCCCACTGGACTTCATTCTCCAAGATGTCTGGCTCTAGATCAGTAGCCACGCCATCAAGGTTATTGTGATTATTGGTGATGTCAAGATCTTTCTTGTATAGTTCTTTAGTATATTCTTGCTACCTCTTCTTCATCTCTTCTCTTCTGTTAAATCCCTACTATTTTGTCTTTTATCATGCCCATTTTTTGTGTTTTTTTTGCATTTTAAACTTAAATACAAAATGGGGGGGGGGAAATACTGTTATGTACACAGCAGACCATGAGAGGATTCAATACAAAACAATAACTTTCCACTTCAAGAAAATCTACATAATAAATACTACGCATTGCTTTCAAAGCTGCCCAGCTTTTTTTTTGTTTCCTTGTTGGTTTTCTTTGTTCTCTGCTGTTCACTTTTACTTTATTTTCCCCCTTCCTCCCCCCACCACCACCTTAAAGAAGGCTACAATTAAGTGTGAATATACATATATAATATACATAGATATCTATAAACATATACATGTATACACTCATACATATGTATGTAAGACCATACTATGCTCACTTCCTCCTGTCATCCATTTCTCTAAAGGTGAATAGCATCTTCCCTCATAAGCCCAAATCTTTCCACATTTTTCTAGATCAACCAGCTCGTCATTTCCTACACCACAGCTATATTCTAACCCCATCAATCCTATCTGAAAGACTGTCTATGAGAGTCCCGCCCCTGCCAATTTTCTGCATTCTTTCTATTCTTGGCTTCATAGGTTTTACTTACAAAAGAAAATTTTAATTTTAAAATAATCAAAATTCTCTTATTAATACTTCAATAATACTCTCATCTTTTAACACAGTTTAAAGGCCGATACTGCTGAATCTACTTCCTTTACGTCTTTTTTTCCCTGGTTTCTTTGAAGTTCTTGACCTTTTGTTGTTCCAGATGAACTTCGTTATTATTTTTTCTAACATAGTAAAATACTTTTTAGTAATTTAATTGGGATGATATTGCATAAATAGATTAGGGAGGAAAAATTGTCATTTAAAATTATATTGGCTTTACCTACCCATGAACAATAAATATTACTTCAATTATTTAAATTGGACTTTATTATATATGTGTATATATATATATATATATATATATATAGTGGTTTATGTTTACATTCATACAATTCCTGTGTCTGTTTTCACAGATGTATACTCAGGTATTTTGTACTGCCTAGTTATTTTAAATGGGCTAAAACAATATTAAATAATATTGCTGAAACAGTATAGTTTCTCTTTTTAACTTTTGATTAAATAGATTTTAATTTTAACTTTGTCTGAGGTCATGATTACTATCCCTGTTTTTTTTTTACATACTAAATTCTACTCTAGCCCTTTATTTTATCTTTATGTGTATGTCTCATTTTTATAATGTTTCCTGAAAGCAACATATTCCTGATTTCAAATTATTAATCTGCTATCCATTTGCATAATTATAGGTAAAATTGTCCCATTCACATTTTAAGCTACCCCTGCTTGTGTATTTTCCTCCTTCCAATTTTTCCTCACTATCCTTCTCACTTTAGTAACCTTATCCCTCCTCATTCCTCTGCTTTACTTCTATCTGCTACTTTGCCCTCCTATTCCTTAACCTACCCACCCTTCTAAGAGTCCCTCCCTCATATCCTTTCCCCTCACTCCCCTCCTAAATCTTAATCTACACACCCTTCTATACCCCTCCTTATCCTATTCCCTCACCTTCTCATTTCTTTATAAATTTAGAAGACTTTTATACCCTTCTTAATGTATATGTTATTTTCTCTTTAACCCAGATCTGAAGTAACAGGTTCCAGCACTACTGGCCTCCTCCCCCATCTGTTTCCTCTGTATCAATTCTTCCTCTCCTACCACATTTGTATGAGGTATTTACTCTTTTTACCTTTTCATATTCAATTTTGCCTTTTGGGATCACATTATACTCAGCTCTACCCCAATCTTTCTTTTGAACTACCTAGTTACTAATGACAATCTTAGGTATATGGTTTACATTTCCATATTCGAAAAGTAAATGATTTGTCCTTATTGAGTTCTTTGTAACTTAATTGGTCTGTAATATTCATCTTATATTTCTTCTGAATCTTATATGTCAAAATTTCTATTAATTTCTGATCTTTTTGCAATAAAATCCTGAAAGTCAGTCAATTCATTGAATGTCCACTTTTTTCTTTCATTCAGGATTATATTTAACTTTGCTGGGTATATTTTTGGCCACAGTCCCAATTCTTTGGCTCTTTGATATATAGCGTTCTAAGACCTGTGGTCTTTTAGGGTAGCCACTGCTCAGTCTTGTGTAATTCTAATCAGGACTCCATGGTATTTGAATTGTTTTTTTCTTGTCACTCATAATATTTTCTCCTTAACCTGGGGGTTTGGGAATTTGGCTACAATTCCTGTAGGTTTTCATCCTGGGATCTCTTTCAGGTGGTGATTGGTAGACTGTCATGGCCATTTTTGCATGAAATTTTCCTTTGATATCTCTAATTTTCTTGAAGAGATCTCTTGACTTTCCCATTATGTTGTTTTCTTCTATTACTTTGCATTGCTCTTTTAAGAAAACCTTCTTCTCTCTCCCTGCTGTTCTCTGGAATTCTACATTCAGTTGGGTGTACTTTTCCTTTCTCCTTTACCTTTCACTTTCCTTCCTTCCTTCCTCTGTTATTTCTAAAGCCTCATCAGGCAGCTATTTTGCTTTCTTGCTCTTCTTTTTCTTTGGAATGTTTTTTGTTGCTGCCTCCTGTAGAACATCTGTCCATAGTTCTTCAGGCACTCTATCTACCAAATCTAATCCCTTAAATCTATTTGTTACCTCCACTTCATAGTCATAAGGTATGTTATTTAGCTCATACCTATGTAGTCTGGTTTCTTCTACTTTCTTCAATTTAAGTCTGAATTTTGCAATGAAAAGTTCATGATCTGAGCAATGGTCAGCTTCAGGTGTTGTTTTCACCAACTGTATAGAGTTTCTGCACCTTTGGCTGATTTCTGTGTTGACCATCTGTGCTCACCATCTACACATATCCATATGTAGGGTTGCCTTTGGGGCTGTTGGAAAAAAGTGTTATGACCAGTGAGTCATCTTGACAAAACTCTATTGTTTCTGCCCTGCTTCATTTTGTATTTCAATGCCAAACTTGCCTGTTATTGCAATTATCTTTTGATTTGCTACTTTAGCACTCCAATCCCCCATGATGAATGTTACATCTTTTTTGGGTGTTATTTCTAGAAGATGTTGTAGGTCTTCATAGAACTGATCAACTTTGGGGGGCAGAGCCAAGATTGCAGCTGGAAAGCAGGGACTTGCCTAAAGTTCTCCCCTAGGACCCTCCAAATACCTATAAAAATGACTCTGAACAAATTCTAGAACTGCAGAACCCATGAAATAGCAGAGGGAAGGAAGGCTCCAGCTCAGGACAGCCTGGATGGTAGCTGGGTAAGGTCTATCACACCATGCTGCAAGCAGAGTGGAGCAGAGCGGAGCCCAGCATGGACCACGCCCGGACCAACCAGCCTGGGAGCAGAGAGGAACAGGCCATAGCGCCCTGAATCAGTGAGCTGTGGCAGTTACCAGGCTTCTCAACGCACAAACACCAAAGACAACAGAAAAGGTTATTGGGAAAAACTTCAGGGATGGAGTGAAAGGAGTTCCCGGTTCAGCCACCACCCCGGTAGTGCATCTCTGAGGCTACTTACAGAGCTACACCTGCAGTTGCTTCCAGGCCCCAGGCTCATCTGGCGGGAGGAATTAAGTGGCAGATCAGAGTGGGAGTGCAGAGCCTGCTTAGATCTGA
>CM053623.1:437305795-437325075 GCA_028646595.1 Phalanger gymnotis
GGGTAAATTATCTCGCATAAAAGTGGCAAGGAAAAGCAGTTCTGTAGGAAGGGAAGAGGGGGAAGGTGAGGGGGAACGAGTGAATCTTGCTCTCATTGGAGTTGACCTGAGGAGGGAATACCATACACACTCAGTTGGGTATCTTACCCCACAGGAAAGAAGGAGGAAGAAGATAAAAAAGAGGGGATGATAGAAGGGAGGGCAGATAGGGGGAGGAGGTAATCAAGAACAAACACTTTCAAAAAGTGACAGGGTCAAGGGAGAAAATTCAATAAAGGGGGATAGGTTAGGAAGGAGCAAAATATAGTTAGTCTTTTACAGCATGAGTATCGTGGAAGGGTTTTACATAATGATATGCATGTGGCCTATGTTGAATTGCTTGCCTTCTTAGGGAGGGTTGGTAGGAAGGGAAGAGCGGAGAGAATTCGGAACTCAAAGTTTTAAAAACAGATGTTCAAAAACAACAACAAAAAAGTTTTTGCATGCAACTAGGAAATAAGATACACAGGCAATGGGGTGTAGAAATTTATCTTGCCCTATAAGAAAGGAAGGGAAAAGGGGATGGGAGGGGAGTAGGGCGACAGAAGGGAGGGCTGACTGGGGAATGGGGCAACCAGAATATAACGCCATCTTGGAGTGGGTGGGAGGGTAGAAATAAGGAGAAAATTTGTAATTCAAACTCTTGTGAAAATCAGCGCTGAAAACTAAATATATTAAATAAATTAAATTAAAGAAAAAAAATTCAATTCAAAAACAAATTCTTCAAGCCACTAGGAGAAAGACTATTGATTACAAAAGAAATAACAAGATCATTCTGCACACATTAGTAAAAGGAAAAGAGAATGGAATGGTGTGATCTGAAGGGCACTGGAGCTTAGAATGTAGCTCAAGGTGACCCATCCTGAAAAAGAGAACTTAACCACATGGAACAAAAGATAGATTTCAATAATGAAGAACAGTTTGAAATATTTTTAGAAAGAAAACCAGAACTGAAGAGAGTATTTGCTTCAAAATCCCAAGAGGAGTAGATAAATGCAGGCAATAGGAACAGTAAGAGATTATATCACCAGTAAGAGATTTCTTTATAAAATTACACAAGGACAGGGTTGAAGGAGGAAATCTGGCAGCAAAGAGGCAGGTGGGTCTTATTGTGGACAGAACCTGGCGACACTTTGCCTACAGGTGAACGCTTCTTTTAGGGAACTACATTACAACATGGTAGGGTACGTGAAAGAAGTGAGGAAAGCAAAGGGATAGAGAGAAATGGGTGATGCTCTGGAGTCAAATCAAGGGCTAGCAATGAGGGGAAGGTAACCTCTGTGGTCTCAGAAAGAGAAGAGTCTACAGCAGAGTGGGGTGAGGAGTAGCGGGGAAAGATTGAAAAAGGAGGGAAAGAAAAAAGGTCTCACTTTGGAGGTGGGAGAGGGTTCCACAGATGTATACTCCTATAGGTAAAGGGAGTTGATTGTCTTATGTTGGATGACACCTGGACAATTTGCTGCCTGAAAATTCCACCTGTCCTTGGGAGGGGAGGGAAAGTGGAACTCCTGGGGGCATTTGATACATGGAGGAATGGGAGTGCATAGACAGAGGGAGATTTCCAGGCTAATGTCAAATAATGAACCAGTTCAATTGCAGTAATTATCAGTATTAATAATATGATAACATGTAGTAGTAATAATAATAATACTTGTTTTAAGTACAAGGAACCAGCATGTTGGGGTAGTATACAGAAAGATGGCCTGGGAAATAGGAAAACCTGGGTTTAAGTCGTGTCTAAGTGTGGTTTAGTGAATAGAATGATGGGCTTAGAGTTAGAAATACCTGGATTTGAATCCTTTTTCAGATTCTCAATAGCAATGTGGCCCTGGACAAATCAGCTAACTTTTCTGTGCCTCAGTTTCTTTACCTATAAAATGAGTGGCTTGGACAAAGGTCCCTTCAAGCCCTAAATATATGCTATCATGACACATACTGGTTGTGTGGCCCTGGGCAAATCACTTAACCTCTCAGTGTCCTAGGCAAATCTCCAAGACGATAAATGACAGAGAAAGTGCTAACCTGAACTGGTTGATGGTGTCTTGGCCCCTAGGATTTCCCTATACCAATGAAACTGCAGATTTTCTCCCTGTCCCTCTCCCCTGTCATCATTGCATTTGAATGATCCCTCTGGACGGTAGTTTCTCTCTCCCTACTAAAGTTATTGAGTGTCAAGTGATCCACCAACAAACTTATTAAATACCCATTTTTATGCCAGCTACTACAGCGGATGCTGAAGATCCAAATACAAAAATGAAACGGCCTTTGTTCTCAAGCAGCTTACATTCCCCTTGGGGGATTTAACATGGAACGTACCCAGATAGGTAAATACAGGATGTATGCAAAATAAATGTAAAGTGATCTTTTTCAATCTAGGGAAATAAGGAAGAAGTGGACTTTGAACTAAGCCTGGGAATGAGCTCAGGGCTCCAAAAGGAAAAGGTGAAGAGGGAAGGTGGATGGAATGTGGTGTATGAAGGGGTGGGGGACACCAAGTAACCCAATTTGGCTGAAACTAGAGGGGGATGAGAGGGTCACAGGATGGTAAATATAGAGCTGGATGGCATCTCTGGAGCCAACCCCTTCTTATTGCATATGAGGAAACTGAGACCCAGGAAATTAAGTGCCTTATCCAAGGTCCTACAGGTAGTAAAGATTGGAGGTAGAATTTTAACCCAGGTTCTTTAAATCTAAAGTTACTACCCTTTCCACTGTATCTCACTGTCTCCTAAAGGAGCATTTTGGAGTCAGCCAGGAAACATAGGTGGGAGCTAGATTGTGACTTCCAGGAGTCTGTATTTACTTATTTGTTCTCATACCATGTGAATGAGCTCGGGCAAGTCAGATAGCTTCTGTGGGCCTCAGTTTCCTCATTTTTCCCCAGTTTTAGAATATTTTTATTTAAAGTTTTGATTTCCAAATTCTATCCCTCCCCTCCCTCCTCCTTGAGACAGTAAGCAGTCAGATACAGGTTATGCATGTGTAATTATGTAAAACTTCGCCACATTAGTCATTTTGTACAAGAAGACTCAAATAAAAGAAGAAATCAAAGAAAATAAAAAACAGTCTGTATTCGATCAATATTAGTTCTTTCTTTGGAGGCTTATAGTATGCTTCATCATTAGTCCTATGGGATTGTCGGAGCATTTTATTGCTGAGAATAGCTAAGTCATCCAACAGTATTGCTGCTCCTTGGTATAGCATCCTCTTGGTTCTGTTCTCTTTACTGTGCATCAGTTCATATAAGTCTTTCCAGGTTTTTTGTGAAATCATCCCTCTTGTCATCTCTTATAGCAAAATAATATTCCATTACAATCATATACCACAGCTTGTTTAGCCATTCCCCAGTTGATAGGCATCCCTCTGATTTCTAACTCTTAGTCGCCACAAATAGAGCTTTTACAAATATTTTTGTACAAATAGGTCATTTCACCTTCTTGGGGGTGTCTTTGGGATATAAATCTAGCAGAGGTATTCCTGGATCAAAGGATATGCAGAATTTTATAGCCCTTTGGGCATAGTTCCAAATCGCTCTCCAGAATGGTTGAATCAATTCACAATTCCACCAACAATGCAGTAGTGTCCTACTTTCCCATATCCCCTCCAACATCCAGGATTTTCCTTTTTTGTCATATTACTCACTCTGATAGGTATGAGGTGATACCTCTGAGTTGTTTTAAAATACATTTCACCAATTAATTGTTATTTTTGAGCATTTGTTCATATGACTATAGATAGCTTTGATTTCTTCATCTCAAAACTGCCTGTTTATATCCTTTGACCATTTATCAATTGGGGCATGACTCATTTTTATAAATTTGACTCAGTTCTCTATCTATTTGAGAAATGAGACCTTTATCAGAGGTACTTGTTGCAAACCCCCCCCCTCCCAGTTTTCTGCTTTCCTTACAATTTTGGTTGCATTGGTTTTATTAGTGCAAAAACTTTTAAATTTTGTACAATTAAAATTATCTACAGAGTGTTCCTAAAGTCTGGATGCATAGGCAAAAATGCGTATTTTCAAGAAATCAAATGAATGAAATTTTCAACAATATTTTATTTAATTGGAATATTAACAAATAACATCTTCAATATGATTTCTATCATTTATGATACAAAGGTTGATGCACTTTGGAAGATTCACGTGAACTCAATGCAATAATTCCACATTGCCATCAATTTTAGCACATTTAGCAATTCACTCTTTATGTGTTCAGTCAAGTGTGTCGCTTCTGTGATTTTCAATGAGTACACCTTCTCCTTTAGCGTACCCCCCAGAAAAAGAAGTCGCTGAACAACACAGAGTCTTTGGTGAAATGGTTAATGAGATGTAAATGAGATTTCCTATGTGTCCAGACTTTAGGGACACCCTGTATTTTACATCTTGTAATGCTCTCTCTATCTTCTTAGATCCTAAATTCTTCTCTTACCTATAAATATGACAGATAAACTATTCCATGCTCTCTTAATTTACTTACGGTATTGTCCTTTATGTGTAAATCAGGTACCCATTTTGACCTTATCTTGGTATATAGTGTGAGATGTTGGTCTCTGCTTCATTTCTGCTATACTATTTTCCAGTTTTCCCAGCAGTTTTTGTCAAATAATGAGTTTTTGTTCCAAAAGTTTGGATCTTTGGGTTTATCAAACACTAGATAACTATGATCATCTACTCTAATGTAATTTGTACATAATCAATTCCACTGATCCACCACTCTATTTCTTAGCCAGTACCAGATTATTTTGATAGTTACCTCTTTATAATAGAATTTGAGATCTAGTATGGCTAGACCACCTTCTTTCACATTTTTTCCCATTAATTCCCTTGATAGCCTTGAGCTTTTGTTCTTCCAGATGAATTTTGTTATTATTTTTTCTAGTTCAATAAAATAATTTTTTGATAATTTGATTGGTGAGGTACTGAATAAATAAACTAAATTAGGCAGAATTGTCATTTTTATTTTATTGGCTTGGCCTACACATGAGCTATGAGTATTTTTTCAATTGTTTAGATCTGACTTTTATTTGTATGAAAAGTGTCTTATAGTTGTGTTCATATACTCCTTCTAATTGCTCTTATAGTAATAAAGTTGTTAAGAGTTACAAATATTATCTTGCTATGTAGAAATATAAACAGTTTGACCTTATGGAATTTCTTATGTTTTCTCTTTCTCTTTTTTTCCACCTTTTCGTGTTTCCCTTGAGTCTTGTATTTGGAGGTAAAATTTTTTATTCAGTTCTGGTCTTTTAATTAGAAATGCTTGAAAGTTCTCTATTTCATTAAATATCCATTTTTTTCCTCTGAAATATTATATTCAGTTTTGCTGGATGGGTGATTTTGGGTTATAATCCTAGCTTCTTTTCCTTCTACTATATCATATTCCAAGTCTTCTGATTCTTTAACATGGAAGCAGCCAACTCCTGTGTAATCCTGTTGTAGTTCCATGATATTTAAATTGTCTCTTTTTGGCTGCTTGCAATACTTTTTTCCTTTGCCTATGAGCTCTGGAATTTGGCTATAATGTTACTGGGAGTTTTCATTTTGGGGAAGTGATCACTGTGCTCTTTCAATTTCTATTTTGCCCTCTGGTTCTAATATATCAGGGTGATTTTCTTTGATAATTTCTTGAAAGATGTCCAAGTTTTTTTTTTTATGATTTTCAGGTAGTCCAATAATTCTTATACTATCTCTCCTGGATCTGTTTGTAGGTCACTTGCTTTTTCGAATGAGAAATTTCACATTTTCTTCTATTTTTTACTTTTTTTTGATTTTGTTTTGTTGTATTTTAATATCTAATAGATTCATTAGTTTCCATTCATTCAATTCTAATTTTTAAGGAATTATTTTCTTCAGTGAGCTTTTTTACTTCCTTTTTCATTTGGCCAATTCCCTTTTTTTTTAGGGAGCTATTTCCCTTGGTAAATTTTTGTATGTCTTTTCCAATGCTACTGACTCTTTTTTCTTGATTTTCTTGCATTACTCTCATTTCTTTTCCTAATTTTTCTTCTGCTTCTCCAATTTGCTTATGAAAATCCTTCTTAAGCTCTTCTAGGAACTCTTTTTGGGTCTGAGACTAAATTACATTTTTCTTTGAGGCTTCACATGTAGCCAATTTGACATTATTGTCCTCTCCTATGTTTATGCTTGATCCTCCCTATCACCGTAGTAACTTTCTATAGTCAACTTCTTTTTTGTTTTGTTATTGGTTTTTTTTCTAATTTTGGTTGGTTTGTTTGTTTGTTTGTTTGTTTATTTTTGTGACTTGGTGTTTTTATGTGAGAGTTGGGCTCTGGTCCATCACTGTCCTAAGTCTTTTGTTCTGGGGCTCTGGACCTTACTGCTGGCTTTCACTGTGCTTCTGGGCTTAGCTGCTTGTCTTCTCTGGAGGGTAGGCTTCCTTTCTGACTTGTACTGGGTGGCAGGGCCTCCCTATTGGCCTCTCCTGGGTGTGGGGTTTAGCTTCTGACCTGCTCCAGGGGTGGGGCCTTGCTGCCAGGTTGCTATAGCAACAAGGGCCTCTTTGCTGATAGGCCTCAGGGGTGTGATCTCACTGTTGGCTAGCCTCAGGGCGGGGCTTCACTACTGGTCAGCCATGGCCTCAAGGACTTCTAGTGTGCTGGGGGTGGGGTTACTAGGGTGGGGCCTTGCTGATGTATTGCCTCATCCTCTTCCCCTCCTCTTCACCTCCCCAGTGAGACAGACCTCTCCTGGCCGGCTGGTGAGCTGCTTCCCTGCTCCTAGACCAATTCTGAAGCAGTTTTTTAGTTGTTTAGAGAGGAATTTGGGAGGGCTTCAGAGCCGCTGTCTTGGCACCAGAAGTCTCCTCGTTTTTAAAAAAGAAGGATTCAGACTAGATGGTCTCTGAGGTCTCTTCTAGCCATAGAGCTATAATCCAATGGTCCTAAAATTATGTCCTCTGATAGACTGAATGTACCTTGAGGGCAGGGACAGTTTTTCCTTTGGGGCTTTCTATCACCAATACTTCCATATAGCTTTAAGGGCTTGCTCTTAAACCCCACTGGAATATGGCTTTGTCAAATCCTGGATACCTCCTTTGGGCATATCCAGTAAGTGTGGACTCACTGGTACCATACTCTTTATGGTGTATGCCTGAACATAATTCTTATTAAACCAACTCCCTTCTCCATAATTGGTTTCAAGGCCCCCAAGTAACAGTGTTAGAGAGTCATGGTGTAGCAGAAATCACTTTGGATGCTTACCACTGGTTGTTGTTCTTCCTTCTTGAAGAGGACCAAAACGACATCACATTGTTGGGATCAAAGCATAGTGTGTCCGACTGTAGCTAATCAGACCAATACAAGCTTGGAAGGCTCTATCACAGGTCAGGCGCACATGGTTGAAGAGGACCAAAATGACATCACGATGTTGGGATCAAAGCATGGTGTGTCCCACTGTAGCTAGTCAGACCAATACAAGCTTGGAAGACTCTATCACAGGTCAGGCACACGTGGTCCACATGAACATTTGGAGGGGATGTCTCTCTCTAAATATGCACATCTCATGTGTCTTTTGAACTACCATAATTCTGTTTTGCTTATAGAGCACAGAGCTTTCTTTGAAGCAGGCAGCACATACAGGACAGTCCTGTGCCACTGAGACACTTAAAATAGTGCCTGGTACAAAATAAGTACTAAATAAATACATGTTTATTGATTGGCTATTGACTGACTGTATGTACCTAGATTAAAATCTCTGATTCGAATCCTGCCTGTGATGCCTCCTAACTGTGTGACTTTGTATAAGACTCGACCACTCTGACTCTCAGATTTCTACTCTGTAAATAATAATGCCTGTCATACTGACCACCACAGGGGTTTTTGTGAGGGTCAAATGAGCTTGTATAGCTAAGGTACTTTACACATTATAAAGTGCCATATAAATGTCAGCTATTGTTAATATTAAGTGGGCCATCGCTGTGCATGAAGATTACTGTTTTATGGAAGATTTTTCTTCTCCCCATTCCAATTTCTTTGTCTGATTAATTCTTCCTCAAATCCCTCTTAATCCCATATGTCAGACATCCCTGTCTCTTGATTTAGAAGGGGTTTTATGTCATAAATTCAGTATTACAAGTTCACCCCCAGATCAAGAAGAGGAAATGAACAGTAAAGGAAACAGCCTTAAAAATGGCAATGTGAACATGCGTGCTTGCTTTCAAAAAATGAACTCAACATGAAATAATGGCTCCTTCATTTCTCAGCCGGAGAAATGAATGTAGTAACATGTCTGAGGCAGGAAGCATGACCTAATAATTAGAATAACATACTTTTGCAAAGTGTGGTATGTGCATTATCTCATAGAATCCTCGACTAGGATATTGTTTTTGACGTCTTACAAATGAAAAAAAAAACTGAAGTGGATGGAGGTCAGACTTTGGATTGTGGATTTTGAGACTAAAGGGGCTGTGAAGGCCATCTGAGCAAACCTCCCCATTTGATAGTGTAGAAGTATGAGCCAGCCTCGGAACCAACAGAACTGTGTTCAAGTCCCCTTGCTAATGCGAGGCAAAGCATTCAACTTCTCAATCTGAGTTTCTTCATCTGTAAAATGGAGATGTTCCTAGGACCTATCTCACAGGGAGATTGTCAGGAACAAATGAGACAAAATACGCTTTGCAAACCTCAAAGCACTATATAAATGCTATTATTATTATGCTGTTCAGATATTCTATCAGAGACAAAGTCAGGAAAATTAATCCATCCCTCTTAACTCTGACTGACTTTTTTTTTGAACCAACAAACAGAATTCTCTTCCATAGACATACAGGTAACTTGCAGACTTTAATAAGAACACTGGAGAAAACCATCTGGAAAGTAAATAGATTTAAATTTTTAATCTGACATTATTGGAACATTTTCCCCACACAGTGAAAAGCCTGTTTCAATAATTTAAGTTGTTTTACTCAAGGCCCCTCAGCCTCCATCTTTTAAACACCATTTCATGAGGGCTTCTCGGTGTTTGATTGATTTTAATTTTTTAAAAGCATAATTTCAAATAATGCTTGATTGCCTCATCGTCATCTCGGCAATTCATTTTCTTGGGGGCTGTTTTTTGCAAGGCCCCCAGTGTATCAGCGCACAGAATTAGTGCCGCTGCAGAAGTGGGAAGCGGGGGAGGGCAAAGAATCCTTGGATTTTGAATCAAATCTTGGTGGGTTCAAATCTTGACCCTGTTACTTATTAGCTTTGGGACCTTGGACAAGGAAGAAAAAAAATTACCTGTCAAGCTCAAGAAAGGGGAAACTTTAGAAACCCAATAAACACAAGTGAAATAATAACTATGATATCATGTGAGAAATTTCAAATAAGGATGCTGGAAATTGGCGCAATTGTTTAGATTGGAAAGGACATGGCATGGGAGTCACAAACCCTGAGATCCAGACCTAGATCTATCCCCGACAAAGTGGGTGACTTTGGGCTAATCTTTTATGTATCTTGACTTGGTTTCCTCATTGGTTAAATGCGGACAAAGATATTTGTACTATGTACCTGACTCTTGTTATTATTAATAATAATGGTGTTTTATAGTTAGAAGGCCCTTTCTTCACAACAGCCCTGTGAGGTACTGGATACTTGCACCCATTTTTCAGATGAGGAAACTGAGGCTTATAGAGTAACAGGGCTTGACACAAGAGTAAGGGCTCTCAGACTTAAAGTGTAAGATTCCAGTTTCAGGATTGTTTTCACTATGCTTTATTACCTTTCTTGTCATGAAGAGGAAATGACATGACGTATTTAGTTGCATATATAAAACAATTTAACCAGACATCACTGTATAAATGTGTGATATTATTATTATTCAAAAAAGAGGCAATAAAGCATAACCAAATTTATGTGACTGCATTTCTCTCTGGGGCCTAGGGTGGGATAAGGATGGGAATGATTTAAAAATTAATTCAGATGCTTGCAGAAGACAAAATGTAAATGAAAATCCTGAAAAGGAATTCTCAGTCCAGATTGTCCTCTATGGGAAAGGAATCTATTTTTGTTCCTTTGAGTAGCATGCTGAATTCACTGTCAATCACTGAGTCAGTAATGCTTTCCTAAGCTCATATGGTCAAGTCCCACTGTGGGATTTAATGTTCCTGAGACCGAAGCAATGGGACTTTTTGAAAAAATGGGTAAATAGAAGAAAAATCAAATAATGACATGGAACCAGGTAATCCCACAAAGATGTTGTGTTTGTTTTATTTAAAATTTTTTTGGATGTAGCATAACTATTGTCATTTGGGGTATTTGTTGATGCATGCTTATGAGCTCCTAAGGGTCTCTTGTAGGATTTTTTTGCATTCTTTCTGTGAGTTAACATAAAGACTGTCTTGTATTTAATATATATGTATACGCATATACGTATGTATGTGTGTGTCTAGATAGACACACACACATACATGTATGTTAGACATACCTGTGTGTATATATGCAGAATATTTAGATACATCGAGATATGTAGAGAAGGAAAGAGAGAGACAAAGACTGACAGAGAAAGAGAGACAGAGACACAGAGCAAGAAGAGAGACAGAGACAGACAGAGAGAGGGAGGTGAGAGAGAACTCGAGGAGCCTTTTCCCTATTATCTCTAAAGACCTAGACATACCCTGTGTCTCCAGAGAAGATCCTGTATGGGCGAAGACAAAATGAACTACATTCTGAGGTTCCCAAGAGAAGTCCTGGGTGGAGTCACGAGCCAAAGAGTGATTTTTATGGAATCTGTCTGTGTAACTTTTGACATGCATAGAATGCGGGCTCAGTGTGGGAGACTATTCCCATTGGCCCTTTCTTTGAAGCATGAGCTCAGAGCCTTCAAAAATGTAACACTAGGGTTACACAATTATTCATGTTTCTTGGGTCACTATGTTTATGCATAGACTTTTTTCTCCTCCATGGCTATGAGCTCCTTGAAGGGAGGGAGTCCTATCTTGTTTGTCTTTCAGTGACCACCAGACCCTGTGCAGTGAGGCAGGTAGAAGGAGCCCTGGATTTGGAGTCAATAAGATATAGGTACAAATACTTTCTCATGGACTGTGTGCTGTTGTTCAGTCCTTTCAGTCATGTCCAACTCTCTGTGACCCCATTTGGGGTTTTCTGGGCAAAGATACTGCAGTGGTTTGCCATTTCCTTCTCCAGCCCATTTTATAGATGAGGAAACTGAGGCATACAGGGTAACGTGACTTGCCCAGGGTCACACAGCTAGTGAGTGTCTGAGGCCAGATTTGAACTCAGGAAGATGAGTCTTCTTGACTTCCGGCCTGGCGCTCAATCCCCTGCACCACCTAACTACAATGTACTACATACAAATACAAAGAATAAAACAATCCCTGTTCAGAAAAAGCTTACATTCTAGTAGTTGAAACAGTAACAATATCTAACAATGACATAACATTTTAAGGTTTGCAAAGCACTTTACAAATATTCTCTCATTCGATCCTCACAACAACCCTGGGAGGTAGATGCTATTTTTCTTCTGCATTTTATGGAGATGAGGAAACTGAGTCAGATAGAGGTGATAGGTGACTTGCTCAGGATCATTCAGCTAGGAAGTGCTGGGGTCGGATTTGAACTCAGATCTTCCTGGTTCTAAGTTCAGCATCTTCTACAGGTACACACACACACACACACACACACACACACATATACATATATATATGTATACACACATGTTTAAGGCATAAATATATAGATAAAACATATATATGTATGTATATTATATATACATGCATGTAGATGAATAAAGAGTAGTTGGGGAGAGAGGACAGTAGCTGTTGAGGGGATCAGAAAAGATTTTGTGGATAAGAGAATATTTGAAGAGTAGAAAGACAAATTTCCAGCTGTGGAGGAATGCTGTTTTCTTTCCAGTTTGCCCCTCTTCATGTCCTAAACCCCAACAACATGCGCATTTCATGGTTTTGAAATCCTAACTCCCATTACTGGGGCATGGGGGAAGAAGGACCAACCCCCTGTGTTGCAAATGTCCATGATGGGAGCCTACTGGCTCATTTCCTCCATTCTGCTGCCAACGTGGCCAAAGGGGAGTCCTGATTTCCACTTGAGCCAGAGTTGGGGTAGGGGGAAAACCAACACTTTTTCTGAACCAGTGGTTTTGCAGATGCCAGTGCTAGATAGCACAGTCTATGATCAAGAGAACTGAATTTGGAGTCCAAACACATGGATTTTAATCTAGCTTCTTCTTCTTATACGTTGAGCGAATCACTTACAGCTAAAATCTCATCAGCTAGCATTAATACAGCTCCTTAAAATTTTCAAAGCACTCTATATATGTTAGTTCATGTGGTCCTCACAACCCCATGAAGTAGTCACTATTGTTATGTCTATTTTACAGATGAAGAAACTGAGCCTGAGAGACAGACTTAAATGATTGGCCCTGGGTAACACAGCTAAGGAAGTGTTGGAAGTAGAATTTGAACTCAGGTCTTTCTACCTCCAAGTCTAACACTATCTACTGCACCATCTATCTATCTTTGGGAATGATTTTCCTTATTTGTAAAATTAATTGTTTGGATTAGATGATCTCCAAGGTCAACTGGGGTCTCTAAATCCCCTAAGATTATAGATGCTAGTTAAAATTGTCACAAATTATCTCTGCATCCAGAGAAAGAATTGATAAGTATGTATAGAATAATTTATATGTATGTACATACATACATACATAAATATTTGTACATATCTGTATCTATATATTTGTATCTAATGGTAGCCATCTCTAGGGCAGGGAGAGGGAGAGGAAGTAAAAAAGGGGGAAAATTTACATAACCTTATTATATATTTAAAATGAATAACAAGTGGTACATAATAGATTTGCAATTTCATGTGCAATCATTTGATTTTGCTATGTTGTGGAAATGCTTGTTTTATTCTATAAATAAATAATTAAAATTTAAAAAGAATTATCACAATGAAAAAAATAAATGAATTTTCTCTGGTGTTTTTTGTTTTTGTTTCTTTGCAGGAACAAATGTGTAATAGTTAAAAGACTAATTCTTCTCACAAATGGGATGGACCAGGGTTCTATCATGCTCCCATTCCCACTACTACTTTCTCTTCAATGTGTGAGCAAGAGAAACTAGGGAGATTAGACTAAATGGAGATCTCAATAATCCTGTGGAATTATAACTATCTGAGAGCAGGAAATTTGGGGGCATTTTTTTTACAGTAAGTTTCTCTGAGAAAGGCCTCTTTTCTTAAACATATAGGGAACTGAGCCAAATTTATAAAAATAAGAGCCATTCCCCAATTGATAAATGGGCAAAGGATATAGACAGGCAGTTTTCAGAAGAAGAAATAACAGCTATTTATGTTGTTGTTGTTTAGTCATGTTCACTTATGTTTTATTCTCTGTGACCCTATTTGGAGTTTTATTGGGAAAGATACTGGAAAGATTTGCCATTTCTTTCTCCAGCTCATTTTATAGATGAGGAACTGAAGTAAACAGGGTTAAGTGACTTGCCCAGGGTCACACAACTAGTAAGGGTCTGAAGCCAGATTTGAATCTAGGAAAAGGAATCTTCCTGACTCCAGCCCCAGTACTTTATCCTCTGTACCACCTAGCTACTTCAGAGCTATATAGTCATATCAGAAATACTCTAAATCACTCTTGATTGAAGAAATACAAATTAAAACAACTCTGAGGTACCACCCCACACATATCAGTTTGGATAATATATCAGAAAAGGAAGTGACAAATGTTGGAGGAGTTGTGGAATAGGGACACTAATGTACTGTTGGTGGAGTTGTGAACTGATCCATCCATTCTGGAGAATAATTTGGACCAGCATCCCAAGGGCTATGAAACTGCATACCCTTTGACTCACCAATACAGTACAAAGTATGTATCCCAATGAGATCAAAGACAAAGTAAAAGGACCTATATGTACAAAAGTATTTATAGTAGGTCTTTTTGTGGAGGTAAAGAATTGAAAATTGGGAGGATGCCCATCAACTGGGGAATGGCTGAACAAGTTGTGGTATGTAATTGTGATAGAATACTATTCTGATACAAGAAGTTTTGTTTCTCTTTCTTTTTCAGTGATGAGTAGTGATTGAGTGATGAGCAGGATTGTTTCAGAAAAACCTGGGAAGATTTTTATGAACTGATGCAGAGTGAAGTGAGCAGAACCAGAAGAATATTGTATACAGTAAGAAAATTATTGTAAGGATGATCAACTTGAAAGACTTAGCTACTCTGATCATGACAATGACCCAAGACAAGAAGTGATGAACTCTGAGTGCAGGTTGAAACATATTTTTTTAAAATTTTCTTTATTTTTTGTAGCAACATGGCTAACATGGAAATGTTTTGCGTGACTTTACATGTATAATGGTATCCTATTACTTGCCTTCTCAATGGGTTGGTGAGGGGCTGGAGGGAGGGTGAAAATTTGGAACTCAAAATTTTTAAAATGAATGTTTAAAAAAGAGAAACATAACTACCTAAAGGGTTTTTCCTACTTCTAATAGGATTTAGAACTGGAACGGACCTTGTCTAATCATAAATTGTCGTTTTACAGATAAGGAAACTGAAGTCCAGAGAGCTCACAAGATCATAGATTTTGAGATGAAAATAATGTTTGAAGCCATCAATCCACTCACTAATTTTTTTTAATCTGGCTTCTCCACTCCAGCCTCTACTCCAGCCTGAAAAATAAAGAGAAACAAAGCCTCTGCACCAATGGGAATGGTGAAACAAAACAAATTCCAATATAGTCTGTGTCCAGAACAAATCTGTTTCAGTCTGCCTTCTGGATCAATCGCCTACTTTTCTGTCAGGATCATGGGTCCTCTGGAATTGAATCAACTACCTAACTTTAAAGAGGAAAAAGCAAAGGCCCAGATAGGCAGTGACATGAGCATGTCAGACAAATAAGTGAATGAGGCAAGATTTGAATCCAGGTCCTCTGGCTCTAAAGCCGTTTTTCTTTCCCCTTGAGCACACCGCCTCTTTGATGTGATACAATCAAGGCTGCAATAACAGAGCGGGGATTCGAACCCATGTCCTCTGATTCCAAACCCAGCACTCTTCATGCTATACCATCCAAATTAATTGTTACACATTGCTTTATCCTTTACTAGCAAATTTTTCTCATCTTTACTTTGTCTCAGTGGAATTAAGGAACGTAGTAAGGAAGAGATAGGAATGAGTCAGAGTTCCTGGGAATTTTGAGTTAAACTGGTGGGCAGAAGGTGAGAAAGAAAGGAGAAATATTACTATGTAAAGATAAGAGTGGGCAGCTAGATGGTCAAATGGATAGAGCTACCAGAGTCAGGAAGACCTGAGTTCAAATCGAGCCTCAGACACTTATTAGCTGTGTGACCCTGGGCAAGTCACTTAACTCTGTTTGCCTCGGTTTCCTCATCTGTAAAATGAGCTGGAGAAGGAAATGGCAAACCGCTCCAGTGTCTTTTCCAAGGGAGCCCCAAATGGAGTCACAAAGAGTCAGACACAGCTGAACGATAATAACAACAAAGATGGGAGTTAGGATCTGGGAGTTTTAGTGCTAGTTCTGACATCAAATAATGTACTTTCCTTCTCGTGTGTCTAAGAAGTTTGGACCAGATGGCCTCAAAAAGGTCTTTGCCTTTTTGTTCTAAGGTTCCTGACCCTCTAATGCAAGAGCTGTGTGATCAGGGACAGAGCAGCCCTCCCTGGACTCCCCAGGGCCATTTCTTCATCGCTTATCGCTGGGAAAACAATTCAAAGAATTCGTCCTGCTGAGAAATAGTGAGTCTAGTGTCATTTTCATAAAGAAAGGATAAGTCTAAAAAAAGAAAAAGAAAGAAAGGATGAGTCTGGCTCATAAACCAGGAGGTGCAGGATTGGCCATCCAGGGGAGCCCACTTCTACGTGAGACTGTGCGGGAGGGAGTGAAGTAGAGAGCGAGGAGGAGGAAGGGGGGACTCTTCTAGCTCTTTCCTGGGGATACAATTTTCTCTCCAGGAGATAGCCAATTTGGTCATAGCTCTATTGCTGTAAAATGTGTCTTGTAACAATTTGAATAGGAAGAATTGCCAATAGTTGCTTAATATGAGGCATTGATATGTACAGAAGCATTATTATATTGTACATATTACCAGGTATTCTTTATCAGATCCATCAAATGAAAATATAATTGAGGTGTGAGTCTGTCATAATAAGAGTAATACTTTCTACACGAAGCCCTAGCTGCTAGTGCCTCACACCTCCCTCCAATTATTATGTACAGGCATACCTTGTAGATATTGCGGGTTCAGTTCCAGACCATTGCAATAAAGTGAATGCGGCAATAAAGTGAGTCACACAAATTTTTTGGTTTCTCAGTGCATATAAAAGTTATGTTTCTACTATACTGTGTTCTATTAAGTGTGGAATAGTATTATGTCTAAAAAATGTCCATACCTTAATTAAAAATACTTTATTATTAACAAATGCTAACCATCGCCTGAAGTTTCTGTGACTCATAATCTTTTTGCTGGTAGAGGATCTTGCCTTGGTGTTGATGGCTGCTGACTGATCAGGGTGGTGGCCTAGTTTTCAGCCTGTCTCACTCAGCTTTTGACATGGCTTCCTCACTAAGCTTAATCATTTATACCTTTTTATTCTTTTTTAAAAATGTTTTTTTTTATTTTCGATTCATGGGAAAAAACAAGCATTTCTGCAACATGTTACAAAATTAAAATTCTACTTTACATTATAATTTTATTACATTACGATTAAAAACGGTGATTTTTCATGAAACTGCAAATATGCCATGTACCACTTGCTATTTCTTCCAAATATATAACAAAGTTATCATGTAAATTTCTTTTTTTCCATTCCTCCCTTTCCCTCAGCCTGGAGATAGCTACCATTAGCCCCCCCCCCCGACACATAATTATTCTGTAAATACTTCTATTTATCGGTTCTTTCTTTAGATGCAGGTAGCATCTTTCTTCCTATTTCCTTTATTTTTAATTCGTGTATTTATAATAGTCAAAATGATTCAGTTGCTAGTTTTACATTTAAAATGAAAGTCTTGCAACTCTTCCTTTCACTTGAACACTTCCAGGCCATATTAGGGTTTATTAATTGGCCTAATTTCAATATTGTTGTGTCTTAAGGAACAGGGAAGGTAGAAGAGAGGGAGAGAGATGGGGAATGACTGTTCAGTCAATGGAGCCATCAGACCACACACAACATTTATCGATTATGTTTGCCATCTTATATGCCCATATAGGGATGGTTTGTGGTACCCCAAAACAATTGCAAAAGTAACCTCAAAGATCACTGACCACAGATCACCACACACACATAATAATAATGGAAAAGTTTGAAATATTGTGAGAATTATCAAAATGTGACACAGAGATACCATATGTGCATGTGCTGTTGGAAAAATGGAGCCAATAGACTTGTTCGATGCAGGGTTGTCTCAAATTTTCAATTTGTAAAAAATGCAATATCTTTGAAGCTCAATAAAGTGAAGTGCAATTAAATGAGGTCCACCTATATAGATTTTGTCTATATTTACTTGTGTATGTATTGTCTTCCC
Organism: Phalanger gymnotis; assembly: GCA_028646595.1. Taxonomy (NCBI): domain Eukaryota; kingdom Metazoa; phylum Chordata; class Mammalia; order Diprotodontia; family Phalangeridae; genus Phalanger; species Phalanger gymnotis. Next base: position 437,323,375 of record CM053623.1, read on the forward strand.
TGATAAAATTTAAGCATCTCAAGGGCAGTCAAGTTAGCTTGCCTTTATTAAGCACCTACTATATGCCAGTCATTGTGCCAGGCTCCGAGGATACAAAGAAAGGCAAAACAAAACAAAATAAAAAAAACAAACAACTCAGTGTCTGCTCTGAAGGATCTCACAGTCTGATGGGGGAGGCTGTTGATCATTGTTGTTGAGTCATTTCCATCATATCTGACCTTTTATGACCTCTTTTAGGGTTTTCTTGGCAGAGATACTAGAGTAGTTTGCCATTCCTTCTCCAGCTCATTTTATAGATAAGGAAAATGAAGCAAACAGGGTTAAGTGACTTGCCCAGGATCTCATAGCTAGTAAGTGTCTGAGGACAGATTTGATTCTCTATTCACTGTGCCACCTAGCTGTAAAGACTGAATTCAAACAAATGTGTACAAATAAGCTATGCAGAGGATAAACTGGAGATTAAGGATCATTTCAGAGAGAAGGCACTAAGATTAGTGAGGATTGGAAAGAGCTTCTTGTAGAAAGTAGGGCTTTTTTCCCTGAGACTTGAAGGGAGCTGTGAGGCAGAGATAAGGAGGGAACTTGTTTGAGAACCAGCTGGAAGACCAGAGTCACTGGGTCATGGAGTATGTGGAGAAGAATGAGGTGGAAGAAGAGTGGAAAGGGAGAAAAGGACTAGGTAATGAAGGGTTTTGAAAGCTAAACTGAAAAGTTTGTATTTGATCCTGGGAGCAATAGTGAGCCACAAGAGTTCACTAAATAGAGGCGTAACATCATCAACTCTGTTTCCACAAGCTTAATTTGACAGCTGAGTGGAAGATGGACTGGAGTGGGGAGAGGCTTGGTAGAAGGGCTATTGATTTTTGTCTCTTTCTCTAGTGTTTAACACAATGCCTGTCACATAGAAGGTGCTCAATAAATGTTTATTGGCTGATTAATTGAAAGAATGTTGGATTTGGAGTTTGGAGACTTGAGTTCATGTTTCAGCATGGACACTTGGCGATGATAATGCTGACTTTCCATAGTAACATAGCTGTGTCTTTGACTTCTGGAAGGTTAGAACAGGGGGATGTAAGCTATGGCAGATTCTTCTTCTAATCCATTAGAATTTTCACCTGCCTTCAAAGTCCAGCTCAGGTTTCTCTCTCTCTCTCTCTCTCTCTCTCTCTCTCTCTCTCTCTCTCTCTCTCTCTCTCTCTCTCTCTTTCTGTCTCTACTCTTTTTCTTTTCCTCTCTCTGTATATATATATATATATATATGTATATATATATATATATATATATATATATAATGTGTGTATATACATATATACACACATGGGTATATGTATGCGTGTATAAGTGTTTATATATATGTATGTATGTATGTATGTATGTATGTATGTATGTGTATATTGTTTCAACAATCCAGCTAGCAGCTGTTGTGGGGGTGAAAGACCAACAAAAGCCCAACAACAAGCACACTGCAAAAGCTCAGGTACTTTTGATCTGCTTTACTAAGGAAAGCAATATTAAGGGGTTAACAAGCTTATTTTAATCCAGCGTACAAATATCACTCACTTAGTTCAGGGGAAAAAGCCAGTATCCTGAACTTCAGAGCAAATACATACAAAGTACAGACATCAACAGACAGACCTGTATGATTCAAATCTCAATACATAGTTACCAGAGTTTAAGTCCCAGCATCCGGGTTTACGAGCT
>CM053623.1:437325575-437343575 GCA_028646595.1 Phalanger gymnotis
TAGATATCATCACTTCATATTCAAATTACCCTGTACCCTCTGTCTATGTATATTCCCTTCAACTACCCTAATACTGGGAAAGGTTTCATGAGTTACAAATATCATTTTTCCATGTAGAAATGTAAACAAAACAGTTCAACTTTAGTAAGTCTCTTATGATTTCTCTTTCCTGTTTATGTCTTCATACTTCTCTCGATTTTTGTATTTGAAAGTCAAATTTTCTATTCAGCTCTGGTCTTTTCACTGAGAAAACTTGAAAGTCCTCTATTTTATTGAAAAGCCATATTTGGCCTTGGAGCATTATACTCAGTTTTGCTGGGTAGGTGATTCTTGGTTTTAACCCTAGCTCCATTGACCTCCAGAGTGTCATATTCCAAGCCCTTCAATCCCTTAATGTAGAAGCTGCTAGATCTTGTGTTAACCTGATTATGGCTTTTTGGAGCTCTTTTGCCATTTGGGTTAGTCTATTTTTTAAGGTGTTATTTTCTTCAGTATTTTTTGGGTCTCCCTTAGCAAGTTGTTGACTTCTTTTTCATGATTTTCTTGCATGACTCTCATTTCTCTTCCCAGTTTTTTCTCTACTTCTCTTACTTGCTTTTCCAAATCCTTTTTGAGCTCTTCCATGGCCTGAGATCAATTCATATTTTTCTTGGAGGCTTTTGATGTACACTCTTTGACTTTGTTGACTTCTGGTTGTATGTTTTGATCTTCTTTGTCACCAAAAAAGATTCAATAGCCTGATTCTGTGTCCTTTTGCACTGCTTGCTCATGTTCTCAGCCAACTACTTGACCCTTGAGCTTTTTGTCAGGGTATGACTGCTTTCAGAGTGGAGAGTGCTTTGTCCCAAGCTTCAGGGGTCCTGCACTGCTGTTTTCAGAGGTACTTCCATTCTGAGGTGATATGACACTCTTCTCCTGGCCGGCACTCCTGTCTGGGAGTGCAAGCACTCCTTTCTGCCCTGTAGCCACCAGGAGGAGTCCCTCTCCACAGTCACTGCAATCTCTGCCACCAACCAGGATTGTAACCCATATCCATGCAGGGCAAAGCAAGAGAACCTTGCCTCTGTGCCAGCAAACACTCCTTGCACCCCTGCTCTGATCTGCCGCTTGATTCCTCCCACCACATGGACCTGGGGCCGGAAGCAGTTGCCGCTGAAGCAGCTTCTTTCTGCTGCTGCTGTGCCACCTTCACTGCTCCCAGGGCTGGGGCTGGACTGCGTACTTCTCTCACCCAGATGTAGCATTTTTCCCACTGACCTGCTGAGTTGTCTTTGGTGTTTGTGGGTTGAGAAGTCTGGTAACAGCTACAGCTCAGTGATTTATGGCCCTAACGCCTGCTCCACCCAATCAATTCCAGTCCTGGTTGTTCCTAGCATGATCCATGCTGGGCTGCACTGTGCTCCCACTATGGTGCAATAGACCCTTCCCAGTGAACATCCAGGCCATCCTGAGCTGGAGACCTGCTTCCCTCTGTTATTTCATGGGTTCTGTAGCTCTAGAATTTGTTCAGAGACATTTTTCACAGGTGTTCGAGGGCTTTATGGGAGAACTTAAGCGAGTCCTTGTTTTCCAGCCGCCATCTTGGCTCTGCCCCTGAAGGTGCTCTTTTAATTTGGGAAGTCACAGGGGTGATGAGTGGAACCCCAGGGTGCTGATCAACTATCTCCTCTGGTAGCAATAGCTATATTGATTCTATTTCTGCTCTACAGCTGGGAAAGAGCAATGGGGGAGGAGAGGATGCACTGGCAGCAAGGGAAGATGACCACAGGGTGTCCAGTGCGGGGCTATCCGGATATTTAGATCTAGGGGGTCATTCGATGCATTCACCAAATAGGACAGTAATGGACCCTAGATCGGGGTGTAAGGTTAATAGGGAATAAGATCTTCCCTGCCCATCAATAGGCCTCATGTGGAGCCCATTAAGGGAAGCTTGCTTGCTTGTAGCAAGGTTTACACACCTTTTGTTAATTTCTAATTAGGCACTAAGCCTAAAGAGAATATATTGTGAGAGGTGAATTTTGCTTTGGGGGTTTGCTTATGAGAAAGATGTTGTGATCCCCTGGTCGAGACTCTGAGTGGCCATATGTTCAAAGGTTCCTGACTCCTCAGAGGCAAAGGCTCTCTTGATTCAGTGGTGGATGTAAAGCTTTGATTAGGGCAGTAGAGCCCTGTCTGTTGGTCTTTATTTCTCTTCTCTGTATTGCATCTTGTGTTTGTATTGTATGTGATTAAAAATAAAGATTGTTGACCCCTGAAATAGCTGTCTTTTCTTAGTAAAGCATGTAAAAGAACCTGCACTAGCAGCCATCCTGGGTAAGCTGGTGTGGTTGCTGTTACATAGGTTTATAGTGAGAATAAAATGACATAATATGTGAGAAGTGCTTTGGAAACTTGAAAGCATTCTGTAAATGCTAGCTCTTACTTGGGGAAAGGTATTTCAGTTTTTACTTTTATTACTCCTAGAGTTTCCTTTAAGGCTCAACTTCATCACTACTTTCTAAAGCAGGAGTTTTTAATGTGGGATCGATGAAGTTGTCTTTTTTTTAAACAATAACTGTATTTCAGTATAATTGGCTTCCTTCATAGTTTTGTATTTTATTTTATGCATTTAACATTATTGTGAGGAGTCTCGAGGCTTCACCAGATGGCCAAAGAGGCATGCAACACATAAAAGTTATGAATTTTTGTTCCTAAAGGAAGGTTTTTGTCACTCTCAGTTTCTAGTGCCTTCCCCCAAATTATTTTGCACCCTTTCTGCATATAGCTTGCATATACCTACTTACCTGTCTGCCTACCTATAGACACACATACATGTACACATATGTACATATGTACAGCTTCCTACTTGCAGTTCTCTGGACACACATCAACTCATCAAGATCATTCTTGAACCTTTGTGTCCGGAATAGAGCACAATGCTCCAGAAGTGGTTTTTGTTTGGTGTTAGTCATTTCAGAAAGGGTCAGTTTCTCACACTAAAAGGACAAGAGGACAGTGAAAGTGGAGGAATGCGTAATTCCAAGAGACAGGGTACAGTGGCAAGATAGAACAGAGAGAAGCTTCAATAGAAGAATGCACTAATAAGCCTAGCTTTTCCTCTTTGAGTCTTAGCATTTGCATCATAAAATGAGTATGATAATGCTTGTGTTGTACACCTCACAGGGCTTTTGTGAAGAACATACTTGGCAAATTGTAAAGATCTATAGACATGTGAGTTACTGATGTTTTGCCTACTAGAATAGATGAGTCCTGATCTTTATTTTCTCTCTTCAAACGGTTAATATCTACATGTATATATATGTATGTGTGTGTGTGTGTATATATGTGTATATATATATGTATATGTATATATATATCTATATACATGATTGATAATGAGCTTTTTGAGGGCAGGGGCCAGATCTGCTTTATCAATAGGAACACAATAAATGTTCCCAATATCTGTGGATCTTTAAGGTTTACAAATCACTCTGTGATATAGATATGCAGAATGGAAATAAAATACTCACATTGGATTCTTCCAGTAATGGAAGCTCCTTGAGGGCAGAGAATTTTTCTTTAAAAAGTAAAAAAAAAATCATTCCCTTCAATTCAGTAAACATTTGTAAGTGCCAACTATGTAAAACATTCTTCCCATCAACTTTATTTTCTGTAGGAACAAGGTCCCAGATTTGTTTTTTACACCTTCCCTTCCTGTCAGTACCTTGTGAATTTCACAACTGTGTCACCTCCAGCACAGATCTTTTCTGTGTATACTTGGTTCAGTCTGGCTCCTTTTCCTGTCTTTGTTCTTTGAAATGCCGTGCCTGCCTTCTCATTAAGCACATCCAGGACTATGATGTTAGAACCAAAGTGTGGTGGCTCTATTGTCCTCCATGGCTGAAAACAAAACAAAACAGCAAGAATGTTTTACATCAACTTTACCACCACTTACTTTGCCATTTATAGAAATCTTTATGAGACCACCTACTTGTGCTTCAAGGTTATATATTTTAATGCTTTTTTTCCCTCTTCAAAATTATGAAACAAACACAACAGGATCTTAGATTCTTGACATCTTCCAGTCAATTGAATGATGGTAAGATGTGATCCACTGTAGACTATGCCTTCGAACTTGACATTAATACCATCATTGAAGACGTCCTTGATGAGTCTCAGAAAGATTTTATATAGATGGGAATGCAGGCACATAGTTTGATAGCTACCAATCTGAAGGAAGTTAACAAAGAAGTGTTAGCCACTGGCATGAAGAAGGTCCAGGGGCAAGTCCAACTTGACAAAGGATTCTCTGTGGATGGTGAGGTCCTCTAGATGTTCCTGCTTACAGATAACATTGTCCTGTTTACATCAAACCCTGGAAAATTGTGGAACCTCCTGGAGGAGATCTGTCTACACTCAAAAGAATTTGACCTTTGTCAAATAAGAATAATATTGATAAATTGATAAATGGTCACAGAATATGAATAGGCAGTTTTCTGATGAAGAAATCAAAACAACTTACAGTCATATAAAAATGCTCTGAATCATTATTGATTAGAGAAATGTAAATTAAAACAACCTTGAAATATCATTTTATACCTAACGGACTGGCTAAAATTATAGAAGGGGAAAGTGACAAATGTTGGAAGGGATGTGGAAAAATTGGGACCTTAATTCATTGTTGGCGGATTTGTGAGTTGATCCAACCATGTCGGAGAGCAATCTGAATGAATAGAGTTTATTGATTGCCCATCTAGGCAACAGTGTGATATAAAAATTTGTGTAGGTATTTTCTATTTTTCTTCTGTTTATGATCCTTGTTTTGTCCTTACATGCCCCCAGGCATGCAGTTGTATTATTTACTTACAGAGTATTACCATTGTTATGGCTATCTGGGACAAACATTTCAAATGGACAATGATTAGAGTCCAGAATTAAACAGGAGGGAGAGAGTAGGCTGGACCGTGTACAGGAAAATGCAAATGGCCTCAAGTTTCTCATGGGAAATAAAGGCCCATCTTTTGAACACTCATGTTTCACTAGTGTTCTATAATTGAAACATGGAGCACAAGAGTCTCCAAAGAACTGAAAAAAAAAACCATACAGAAGGCCATAGCAGACCCATGATGGGTAAAGCTCATAACCAATGAGATACTTCAAAGAACAGGAGTAAAAGTTGTCATCATGGAAATGTATGAGGAGAAGAGAAAATGAGCTAGCCAAGTGCCAAGGAAGAGGGATGCCAGATGTTCAGCTCCCATGCTAGACTCCAATCCTTATGATGTCAGGACAAAGCAAGGAAGGCCTTCAAGGTGGACCCGCTGTGGTGAATTTTCATAAGACCATAGATTTAGAGGTGGTAGGAACTTTGGAGGCAAAGGCCTCATTTGACAGTGGAGAGGAAACTGAGGCACTGAGGTTAAGTAATGCCCTAGTTTACATAGCTAGAAAATGTATTAGGTAGGATTTGAACCCAGTGTTTCTGATTTGAGACCAATGCCCTATCCAGTAACGAAACTGTGCTTTCAGTAAAACAGGGACAAGGGTTGCCCTGATTTTTAAAAGCGTGAGAGTTCATTTCCATTTGAGCATTTGAATTTGCCACCTAGGCTGCGCAGGATGCAAAGTCCAAAAAATGTTCAACAGTCCCTACCTTCAAGGGGAACGTATTTTATTGAGGAGAGATACACCCCATACACAGAGAAGTCAACATTAAGTAAACTAAAAGTTATACAAAGTAATTTCAAGGAGCAGAGCGCTAACATCTGAGTTAGGATGGGGGCAGAGATCAGGAAACACCTGATGCGGACCAGGCACCTCAGCCATTCCAGGGAGGAAGCAGCCCGAGACCTAGGGTAAACTCGAGTCATGCTCATTCCAGACATCGGAAGACTTGGGCTAGGGTCGGGAAGTAGGGTCGGGGCGTGGGGGGGCGACGAATTGCTTGCATCCAGCTCCTAGCCCAGCGTACCACCTAGCTGACAGTCCACGCGTACTCAGTTTGCATTCGGGACTCCTACTCTCGGTGAAAGTGGCCAGGGCAGGCTTCAGAGCAGACTGGGATGTGTGTGTACGGTTTTTTTTTTTAAATTTGGGGGGGCGGGGGTTTACCTGGAAGGAGGTGGGGCGGGGAGAGGGAAGTGTATACAATGAATCTGAAGGGAATGTAAGAGGGAAAGGAGAAAGGAGAGAAAGGGGAAGAGAGGAAAGGGCGAGAGGCGGCAGCGAGAGCAAGAAGAGCGGAGAGAAGGGGAACAAAGGACGAGGGAAGGAGTCTCAGGGCGCCATTGGGAAAGGGAGGGAGCCAGGCAGGAAGGGCAGCAGCTCCAGCATCCAGACAGGGGTGCGATGCTTCCCAGCTCCCCTCCTCTCTCCATGGCTCCCCAGCCCCTCTCCTTGCGGGGAGTCTAGCGTGGAGAGGGGGAGGGGAAGGAGGTGCAGCCCGCAGCAGCTCCGAAGCTTCCACTAAACTTTGCGGGGCGGGGCTGGGGAGCGAAGAAGAAGGCGGGGCCCGGAGGGGCGGGGCCCGGAGGGGGGGCTGCGCGGTGGGCGTGTGCCTGGAGGGGCGGGGCCGGGAGGGGGAGGGGAAGGGAGGGGAGGGGGAGGAGGCGGCCGGGCCGGGCCGGGCCAGGGACTCTGCAGGCCGGCGGGCGGGCGGCGGCGGCCGGGGAGCAGCGGGAGCCGCGGCGGCCGCGCCATGTGGCTGCTGGGGCCGCTGTGCCTGCTGCTGAGCAGCGCCGGGGGTAAGTGAGTCTGGGGGCCGCTGCGGGAGGGGGCCGAGGCAAACTTCCGTGGCCTGCGCGGGCTGGGGCCGGGCTCGCTGGCCGGCCAGCCTGTCCTCGTCCTCCCTCTCTCCTCCCCTGCCTTCCTCCCGGGCTGCGCTCTCGGGGCTGCTGCGCTCAGGGCGGACCCTCCTCTCCTCCTCCTGCTCCCCTGGCCTGGGCGCACGCACCAGGCATGCATGCACGCGTGTGTGCACGCGGGAGTGAGTGTGCGGCCGTGGCGCGGGCACGGGGACCGAGGGGCTGCAGCTGGGCGGGGGTCATTGTGCCTCGGGAGCGGGCGCCGGGAAGTAGCCGGAGCGAGCCCTGCGCCGGCGGGGCGGAGCTCACGCCCTGTCCAGTGTGTATTCTTGTGTGTGTGCTCTCTGCCTGTGCCCTCCAGCCCGGAGATGGCCGGGGGCTCTGGGGCTGAGCCGTTGAAAAGTCCTTCCCGCTCTGTTCCGCTCCTGGAAGACCTTCGATTGCTGTCCAACCCCGTGAGCTTAATGTTGCCGTACCTTTTGTGTGGCTTTCACACGCCTGAGCCTCAGTTTCCCCATCAGGACCTGGGGACTGGTTGAAATTCTCGTAGGTCCTCCCCTTCCCGAAGCGTATTGGGTGTTTGCAGATTGGAAATCGGTACTGACCCTACCAAGTAGTGATTTTTCTAATTCACAAAAGAAATCGAGCACCTCGGTCCCTTTAAACTCTCAGGCAGGCAGTGGAGGGGTGCTGAACATAGAGCTTAGCTTCCGTCCGGGAGAGTTTGGAATGATTAACTTGAGTGCTTGCTTTTTTTCTTTTCGAGGTGCGTAGTCGGGGCTGGATGGAGTGAGAACCAGGGGTCACCAGAGACTTCTGAGGACCGACTTTCTTAATCTGTTAAATGTGGGGGCTGGAGAAATTGGACAAATAGTCCACCGATCTCCAAGGATGTCGTATCTGTAAGGCATCTCAGAGATCACCTAAGCTGAGAGTTCTTGCCTTGTTTGGCTCTTGGGGACCCCTTTGGCGGCCTGGTGAAGCTGATGAACCCCTTCCCAGAAGAACGTTTTTAAAGGCATAACATATATAGGATTATAAAAAGAGCCAGTTATTTAGTTATCAGATACGTATATACACACATGGATATATGTGCCACTATATATTATACATATATATTTAAAACAGGTTCATGGATCCGAGGTTAAGAACTGATCTATGCTGACCCCCTCATTTGACAGATCAGGAAACTGATGGGAGAAGGGAACTGACTCTCCCATGATTGCCTGGCTTAAGTGGGGGAGCCTAGCCTGGAGCCCAGCTTCTGACTCCCAAGTTTAGGGCTCTTTCCACCAGCCCCATGCTGCCAGGCCCTGTGGTCCTACACAGAGAGGTGGGAGGGGTCATTGGTTTTCCCTAGAGGAGAAGAGAGCTCTAGAGCTGGGGGATACCTTAGAGGTCATCTAGGCCAGCCTCTTCATATCAAAGTTGAGGAAACAGGCCACAGTCAAGTCCAAATTCACAATCCAAATATGTGCTCTTTCTGCCGATGGGAATTTTTCTGACTTACAGCCATCCATGTCACCTGCCTCGGATGCCTTGGCTCTTGCGGTACACCTCCTGTATTTAGAAAACTACTTACTTGCTGGAGGAACTTCAGGGGCTTATACATAGGGGTGCATGCCCTTATGTATTAAATATACTGACTTGTAGAATAGTTCTCTTCCAACAGACATTGACTAGCAATGTGCCCCTTGTGTGCCCCTTCTCTGGCGGGTCAATGTCATCGAGGTGTCCAAGTGGCCTATTAGCCCAACATGGGGAAGTATAGGAAAAGGACGCCCTTTGAGAAAGGACTCTTTCCAGTTTATGCCTTAAGCCTTTGGGTCTGTTCCTCCCCAGGAATCTAAATCTCATTTTGCCTCTCGGGTTAATCACAAAAACAGGGAACCTAGAAGAACATTTGAGATAATCTAATCCAGCTCCATATTATTGATAAAGAATGTTGTTGTTCAGTCTTGTCTGTCTCATTGTGACCTCATTTGGGGGATTTTCTTGGCAAAGATACTGGAGTGGTTTGCTTCTCCAGCTCATTTCACAGATGAGGAAACTGAGGTAGACAGGGTTAAGTGACTTGCATAGGGTCCCCTGGATAGTAAGTAGCTAAGGCTGGACTTGAACTCAGGTCTTCTTGACTCCAGGGTCAGCTCCTTATCCACGTCACCACTTAGTTGCCCCAAGATAGATAAGGAGCTAAGACTTAATGTAGGGAAATGAGGCTATTTTAGGGTCATGGAATTTCAAAACCAGAGAGACCTTTCCAGGTCATCTGTCTGAAGAGGGTTGTAGTAAAACTCAGTTTAACAGATGAGGAAGATCATGGATTTAGAGATAGTAAGAAGTTCAGCTTGGTCATCTAGGTCAGTCTCATCATTTGTCAGATGAGGAATCTGAGGCCCAAAGTCCCACAGCTGGTAATTGCCAGCAGCAGGATTTGAATCATGGTCTTCTCATGGGAGTAATGGCAGTCTCTCCATTGGACCATACTGCCTCCCTAGTAAAGTCCAAACCCAGGTCTTGATTCTAAAGCGAGCTCTCTACTGTTACCTCTGATCGATGAAGGTTAATTAGTGACAGCAATAACAATAGCGACACCCATTTACAAAGCTCCATGCTTCATCTCCTTTGGTCTCCATCACTCCTTTGCAACAGGTAGTTTAATGATTACTTTCTCAATTTTGAAAAGCAGCAAAGTAGAGTGGTTAGAACTCTGACCTTGTCATGAGGACAACCTAGGTTGGAGCCTAGTCTCTGACATACATTGTGTATGTGACCCTGGACAACCTCCTGGTGCCCCAGGCAACTCTGAAGGTAAGTTGGCAATCAGCCTGCGTATGCTTAGGTTGTAGGCATTTCCTCACCAGGTAGACAAAGGTCTGGGCAAAAAAGAAAACCCCCATTCTACAGATAAAGGGACCGAGGCTCATCTTGGTAAAATGACATATCCAAGGTCATGGATGACCTGAGAGACAGAGGGAGAGGGAAAGGAGAGGGAAAGACAGAGAGAGAGGGAGAGACAGAGAGAGGCAGAGGGGATAGAATCTGCAGCCTATACATCATTGAATCTCTTTTGTCTAGGCTGCCCCTCTGGGCCACAGCTGATTATATTTGTCCAGGTTGGGCCTCAGACCCTGCTGTTGGCAAAGCTGGCTGCAGGTACAAATTATTGGTGAGAGGATCTGAGCAGCCAGGCTTCCAGGGTATCTCTGATATGAGACCAAACTGATTTCATGTAACCTTAAGCACGGCCAAAGGCGATGAAGGAATTGCCTGAGGTGACAGTACACAAGGACAGTTTGGCCTCCCATTCATCTGCATGTGTCCTCTGAGGACAACTTTTGGCTGAGTCTGAGCTGGTATTTATTGTGTTTCCCAGGTAGAGATAGGTTGCTTTGTTTGTTTGTATCGTTGTTCAGGGACAGCTTAATTTTTGATGTTGGATCATAGTCTTAAAGCTGGAAGGGACCTGAGAGAGCGTGTTACAATATTTCTTCATTTTACAGATGAGGAAACTAAGGCCACCAAGGCGAAATAACATGCCCAGGGTCACATAGGAAGGAAATGATAGAGTCAGGATTCAAACCTAGACCTTCTGGCTTTAGAGTTAGCTATTCTTGCAAACCTCTTCTGCTCCCTTTTCAACACTTTTTCAACAACATTTTTGTTGGTCAGATCTGTCAAGGGAAGGAAGAATTGCAGAACATCAGAATTGGAAGGGCCCTCAGTGGTCACAGATTATCGGACCATAGATCTGGGGCTGGCAGAGACTGTAGAGGCCAGCTAGTCAATCTTGGTCCACTCCAGTTTTACAGATAAGGCAACTTGAGTTTCAGAGAGATAAAGTGGGTTGCCTAACATCACGTAGGGAGTGACCAAGTTAGGATTTAAAGTCAGGGCCCATGAGGAGTTCTGACCTAACCAGTTCTTGAATAGGACTCTTATTTGCCAAGTGGTCATTCAGCATGGTTTGAAGATATCAGATGATGGAGAACCCATTAATTCCTAGGCCAGCTCGTTCCACTTTTAGGCAGTTTTAATTTTCAGGAAGATTTTTTTCCCCCATAAATCTTTCTTTTTTACAATCTTCAGCCCTTGCCTCTGGTTCTGCTATCCTAGGCCAAGGGCAGCAAGCTTCAATACTCTTCCACCTACTCGAAGATGACCTGTGGTATATAATGCCTTTTTCCTTTTCCTGCTGATTGTCCTCAGTTCCTTCAACTGGTCCTTTCCAGGCTTGGTGTCCATTCTTCTCACCACCCTGGTTACCTTCCTCTGGGCATGTTTTAACTTCTTACTGTGTACCCTTTGCAAAACATAGCACTTAGTAATGACCCTGTAAATGTCGTCTGACCAGGGAAGAGTCCAGCAGACCTGCCTGCTTGGGCTTACAGTGCAGAGCTAGGAACAACAAGGCCATATGTTAGTCATTGGAAGCTCACAACAGTCCAGTGATGTTGTTTTGTTAGCCATATTTTACATTTTACAGATGAGTAAATTGAGGAAAGTGATTTGCCCAAGTTACAGAAAGCCACATAAAGGAAGAACATTTCTTAATTAGGAATATATTATATATATGTATATATGTATGTGTAGACACACATATACATATGTATGTGCATATGTATATTTGTGTATGTATGTGTATATATATGTATTTATGTAATTGGAGTTATCGAAAAGTGTAATGAACTGTTTTGTAAGGTAGTGAGTTTCTCATCATTGAGGACTGCAAGCAGGTGTTGAATGACCAACTGTTATTTGCTGTTTTAAAGGGAATTCCTGCTTAGATACTGGCTGGACATGGTGGCCTCGGAGGTTAGAGGATTCTAGATACTTAAGTCAGAAGGGACCAAAAAGACCATTTAGCTCAATTCTCTCATTTTGCAAATGAAGAAACTGAGGCCCAAAGAGATGCTGTGACTTGCCACATAGGTTGTTGAAAGTAGTAAAGCTGGAATTCAAACCCAGGGTCTCAGATACCAAATTCAGCACACTTTCCACTGTACCTGGGGTCCCATTGCCCAGAATGAGTTCTTGGAATTCTGACTCCTCTTGGAGGTGTGAATGACTGCTCCTGCAACGGCCATCTGGGAACCTCCAGGCAAGAGGGCAGGAGCATTTCTTTGAACTGAAAAGACTAGGCGTGTTATTTGTATCCAACTCACCACAGTAGATAAGGACATAGAGTGCTTCCTGTCTCCACCTAATGTAGGAGAATCAATCTGTCAATCTCTCTCCTTCTCCCTTCTCTGTCTCTTAGTCTGTCTCTGTTTGTCTCTCTGTGTCTCCTTTTTATCTCCTCTCTTTCTCACTCTGTTTCTCTGTCTCTCTTTTCTCTCTGTCTTTCTATGTGTGTCTCTCTCTGTGTCTCCTTTTTGTCTATCTCCATCTGTCTACGTCTGTCTCTATTCTCTGTGTGTCTTTCTCTTTATCTCTCTCAGTCTTTCTGTCTGTCTCTGGGTGTGCGTTTCTCTCTCTCTCTCTCTCTCTCTCTCTCTCTCTCTCTCTCTCTCTCTCGAGTATATCCATATCCATAAGACATGATCGATAGTCACACAAAAATCAAATCCTTTCAGGGTCACAGAACACACAGAGGCAATGCGTGGAAGGGAACTTGTTCTAAGCGAGCTGCTTAGAACACATCTCAGGGCTTCGTCATCGTCTTAAGGCCAGTGCCAATCTCTTAAGCTCACCCGAAGCAAGAAAAACTGGATATAAGTGGAGTCTGTCACAGAAGACAGATTTTTTTTCCTAACAAATTCACCTCCCTAACAGTAACATTTTAAAAGTATTGCTACCTTTTGTTACTTTCATTTCTAAATCTATCCCCTTACTCCTCCACCCAAAGAGCCATCATTTCAGACAAAGAATTTTAAAAGGGAGAGGGCAGCTCAGTAAAACCACAATGGAAAGCCTTGGATTTAGAGTCAGAAGGCTTGAGATCAAATCATGACTCTGTTATCTATACCTTGTGTGACTGGAGTATGTCACTTAACCTCTGGGTCTCACATTCCTCAACTATAAAATGGGATACTTCGTCTAGATGATTAGATGACCTCGAAATTCCCTTCCTTCCTCTGTGTCTCCTTCACCCCCCTGCTATGTGTTCCTCTCTGAGATGTTATTTATATATACACACATATACCCACAAATATAAAACATAGGTATACATACTTACACGTGAATATCTGTACATGTGTGTACCCACATGTATTTATATATGTGTATACATGTATATACACACATACACACATACATCCTCTAAGTAACATGTTGTTTCACCCATTAGAATGTAAATTCCCTAAGAGCAGAGACTGTTTCCCCCCATTTTTGTATGCCTGGCACTTAGCACAGTCCCTAACATAGAGGAGGTGCTTCCTAAATTCCTTCTGATTGATGGCTTTCAGCTCTAAACCTCTAATCCCAAGCCCTCAGCTGTCCTTTCCAACTCAGTGCTATGCTATCCCCCAGCCCCTCGATCTTGTCCTGTCGACAGTTGATGTTCTCCCACCTAGAGGACTTCACCTCTGCACATAAGGAAGGGAGAAGCTTGCTCATTATAATTCTACATCCCCTAAGAGAAACAGCAGCAACTAGAGCTCAGACTGGGCATTAGGATTCATCGAAGGGATTTCATACAGGAATGAACTTTAAAAAAAAAGTCAAGAATTTTCTTGCCCCTGGGAAAGCCCCTGCCTTTCAAGCCACTGTATCAGGTTTGTATTTTCCAACCTGTGGAATGTCACCAGAAACCCAGAGTCCTGGTTCTTGTAAAGAAATGGATTCCCATTTGGTCTTTTGTTTGCCTCGATTGTTGTCACTGAGGTAGGCCCGGGTCAGACTCAGTCCAGCTCCAGAAGCCCTGCTTATTTGGCTCAGGACCCGAGAGCAGGGAACTAGGAGATTCACCTGGAAATTCTTGGTGCCGGAGCAGGATGGCAGGCCAGAGACCCTAGCATGATGTTTAATGTAGCTTTCAAAGTAAGGCAGTGGTGGTCAGCAGGGCTGTAACTTGTTCTTAGACTATCCTTGGACCAACCTTCCAAACCCAGTCATGGATCTCGAGCTGGAAGGGACCTTAGAAACTATCCAGGTCAGAGGTGGGGAACCTGCAGCCTCGAGGCTACATGTGGCCTTGTAGGTCCTTGTGTGTGGCCTTCTGACTGAATCTAAATTTTACCCAACAGATCCTTTTATTGAGGTGATTAGTTCTGTGAAGTTTGGATTCAAAGGGCTGCACTTGACATCCTCACTTTCCTGATGCGGACACTGAGGCTGAGGGGAACTAAGTGACTTTTGCCTCTCCTAGAAAATAGGTGTCTGAGGCAGGCTTTGAACCCATGGTCTCTGATGCCAGACTCAGGGCTCATCAGGCCCCTTTCCACTGTGCCACACAGCCTTTCATCAGTCTGTGACTCTAGACCAGGACAATCCTATGGGCAAATGGAAGTGTTTCAAAGCAGGAGAAGGCTTTGGTGGCTGGTTTATTTATTTGGCTTTGTGCAAAAAAAATATTTTGCCATCCTAGTCACCCAGGTATTTTTGCCAGTGTTCCTGCCCTAGTGCCACTGAGGTTTTTCAAAAAGGCAGCCCTGGAGTGTTTGTGTGTATTCGAGAGAGAACAGTAACTGGCTTGTACAAAGGTTGCCTCCATTTTCATCACCGTCAAAGCTGGCACTGATTTTACTCCAATGAACCACACTCACCCTTGAGAGGTGTTTGCAGGGGAAATGAATCAGTGGTTTTTGGACATGGAGCATTTGTTTGTCAGAATGTTCACTCCAGGCTTAATGTCACTGGCCCAGTATAAGGGACTTCTGTGTCTAGGGAGCATTTGAGAAAAAAGGAAAGAAGAAAAAGGAATGGAAAATATTTATTCGAAACAGGTAGATCATCAGGTGTTTGAAAAATTGATGGTAGGCTGAGAGCTGGGAGTGGGGTCATTACCCACTCCATTTAACAGATGACAAAACTGAGGGCTGGCAAGGAAGGCCTTACTCTACTCCTCCAAGTTACATGGGCAGTACTGCTTTTGGGACTCAGAATCCAGGGCTGTTGAAGGCTGGGCTTAGTCAGGGAGGGCTTAAATATGGAAAGGGAAGATGTGAGTCTGGGCTGTTTTTTAAAGTCGTTTCCCCACCGTCTACCCCAGCTAATTGTCTGTGTTTCCTGAGACAAGCCCCTTAACTTTTTTTTTGTCTCAGTGTTCTCATTTGTAAAATGAGGAAGTTGACCCAGGCAATCTATAAGTCTCATTCTGTTTTAGTTTTCTGTGCTTCTTGGAATATGGGGCCCTTTGGTGCAGTGGAAAAGCAGAGGATTCTTAGTAAGGATCTGAGTTTGAATTCTGGCTCTTCCAGTTACTATCTATGTGGACTTGAGTAAGTCATTTTCCTTCAGTGCACCTGAAATTTTTTCATGTGTAGAATGAGGCAGCTGCTAGGTGGTGCAGGAAGACCTGAGTTCAAATCCAGCCTCAGACACTTACTAGCTGTGTGACTCTGGGCAAATCACTTAACCCTGTTTGCCTCAGTTTTTTCATCTGTAAAATGAGTTGGAGAAGGAAATGGCGAACCACTCCAGTGTCTCTGCCAAGCGAACCCCAACTGGGGTCATAAGAGTCAGACACTACTGAAAATGACTAGATGATGACTACCACAGTAAAGTGAGGGGGTTGGTTTTGACCACTAAGGTCCCTTCTGGACGTACATCAATGGTCTGTGATTTCATAAATCTGTGTCTCTGAAGATGTTCTCTACACTCTGATCCAGTCCTGAAAATGTAAACTAGAGAACAGAACACCGTTAATATTTGCCCATGTTTACTCTGGTCTTGAACCGAGAGGATAGAGCTAGGGTGAAGAATGACAGTTGCAAAAGGCAAATTGAGACCTCTGGTAACAAAGCAAAACAAAACAAGACATTCCCAACAATCAAAGCCTGTCCCGGAGAAGAAGGGATGGCCTCCAGAGGCCCAGGACTTTGAGCAGAGGGCTAATCTCCCTTCTCCAGGCTGGCCCAGCTACATTGGCCTATGTCCTTCCCCTCTCACAGGAGACTCCATCTTTCTGCCTTTGCCCAGGCTGGCCCCCATACCTGGGATGTCCTTCAGCCCTGCCTCCCTGGCATTCTTCAGGACTCACCCCACTTTCAACATGAGGCCTCTCCTTGTCCCCTCATCTTCTAGAACCTTTCCCTCTTAGGCTTCCCCTTCTGTATCTCTCCACGTATCATGTATGTACATACCTATTTCTCTATATGCCGCCTTCCAAAGGGCAGAGGTTGTTTTTATTTTTTTATTTTATTTTTTTTTTTGTATCTCCAGCACTTAACATGGTGTCTGGTATCTAGTAGATACTTCATAAATGCTTGTTATTGGATTAATACAGGAGATTTAGTTGGACTCTGAGGCCTCTTCCAACCCTAAAATTCTGAGAGTCTCTGATGGTGCTCAGTGGACAAGGCAGATTTGATATAAAACTCAGGCTCTTAGAAATACCCTAAGTCAACCGATTAATAAATGTGCGTTCTGTATGTCAGATATAATGCCAAGGGCCATGAATTCAAAGACAAACCCAGCTCTTGCCATCAGGAAACCTGGGCATTTGGGGGAGGCCTGTGGAACCTTTCTCAGAAGGTTTTTTTTTTTTGATAATTGAAAGAAATGCTAGATTTCAGATAGAGGCTAATGAAAATAAAGAAGTCATCCTTCCCCCCCACCCCATCCAAGTTCATGGACTTCCCCCCACCAGAAATCTATCCACATCCTTGGATCCTGTGTTAAGAACTACTATACTAAGTCCACACCCAAGGGGAGAGTGTGTGGTGGCCCAGGAAGAAAGCTTTGTCCTCCAAAGTCATAGGGGTTGTAAATGGAACTATAGGGCAGTAGGTGGTGGAAGCCTTTTCTCATAGCAATGGACAATGTCGATTAGATTTTTGTTCCCTAAGAAAGAGATGGAAAGTGGGAGGTGGGAATGGACACCAGGTGGTGGGGCAGATGGCAAGATGCCTATCTGGCTAGGCCATGGTGCCCTGGCAGATGGGATCTATGAAGCATGATCTGGAGTCTGGACTGACTAGATATGACAGGCAGAGGTGAAGATACCGTATAATTGGGGCAGCTCCACTCTGGGGTGAGGCCTTATACTGAGGGGCTTAGCGGGGGTTGGAGCAGGGTATTTGGGGGCCAGGTCTTAATGGCCAGTGATCCTGGTAGGGAGAGAGAGACAGTGCCAGAAGGGGTCTGGATGACATTTTGCATTTGAGGTTTCTCCAAGTGGTCCTTCCCACGGCAGGTATGTCAATCAACAAACATTTATTAAACACCTACTGTTTGCCAGGCCCTGCGCTACCGCTGAGGTAGAAAGACAAAAAGTGAAATAGTACTGCCTCTCGAGGAGCTTACATTTTAATGGAGGAGACAAGATGTGCATCTAGGTATAGACAAAACAATAGTCTTCTATGAACAGCTACACCAGCCCCTTCATAAAATCCATAATATTTACTAATCTTTTCTCCAGTGTTCCCTCCCAAAAACAATTTTCCAAAATCTACAAAGGCCCACCAGCAATCAGATTTAAAATGTAGATCTGTGAATGTCATCCCCATCCCCCAGATATTTTCTGTATCTGAGAAAACCAGTGAAATGTGGGAACTGGCCACCAAAAAAATCCTCAGTCCAGTGGGGGTGAGGGGGTGAGAGGGTGAAATGATGGGGAGGGGGTGGCATAGGGAGGGCAATAAATGTGAAACTTAGCTACCTAGCTGGTTGACTGTGTACATAGCTCTGCCCCGAGGCTTCACTGGGCAAATTGGGGTGGAAACCTCAGCCAGGAAGTCTCCTTTCCTCCATTCTACAGAGGTCCTATTGTTCTTCCTGGCTTCCCTTCCCCTCCTTTCATCTCACTTCTCATCCCTTCTCTGCCTCTGTCATTTCTTACCTTCTCCTCTCCCCCATCTCCTCCTCTCCTCTCCCTTCCCTTTCTCTTTTCTTGCCCTTCCCTTCCCCTTCCTCTCCCCCGTCTCTTCCCCTCCTCTCTCTCCTCTTCCTCTTCTTTCCCCTCCCCCATCTTTTCCCTTCCTCCCCCTTCTCTTCCTCTTCCTTCCTCTCCCCCATCTTTTCCCCTCCTCCCTGTCGTCTCCTATCTTTCCTTCCCCCTTCTCTTTCTCTTCCTTCCTTTCCCCCATCTGTTCCCCTCCTCCTCATCATTTATCCT
>CM053623.1:437344075-437371293 GCA_028646595.1 Phalanger gymnotis
AAAGTTTTTCCCAGAGGCTCAACTTGAACCCAGGTCTTCTGAATTCAGAGAAAGTTCTCTTATCTATTATGCCATGTTCAGTGCCTCATTTCCCAAGTATAAGCAGATTTAGAGTATTCTACTTCCTCATCTCAGTTTATTTCCAATAAACTGAACAATTAGAATGTAGTAAATTCTCTGTAAACGTTCTTTCTCTCCCTCCCTCCTTCTCTCTCCCTCCCCCTCCCTCCTTCCCTCCCTTTTCTCTCTCTCTCTGTCTCTCTCCCTCCCTCCCTCTCCCCCCTCTTTCACTTCTCTTTTCTCCCTTTCCCTCCTTTCTTCTCCTCTTTCCCCCCACACTTCCTCTGCCCTTTCCCTGTTTCACTTCATCTTTCTCTCCCTTTTCCCTTCCTTTCTCTCTGCCTCTTTCCCTCTTTCTCTTTCCCTTTCTCCTCTCTCTTTCTCTTCTCCTGTCCCTCTCTCCTTCTCCCTCTTTCCCTTTCCCTCCCTCTCCTTCCTTCCACCCCTCTCTCCATCTCTTCTCTCCCTACCTCCCTCTCCCCCCATTTACTAAAAGTGGCACACTGCTTTTTACTTTTACTATTGCTTCTAAACCGCTGGTCTTTATCTGTTCCGGGAACAGAGCTGCTGCAATTCCACTAGACTCAGAAAGCCTTGCTAGACAGATTGTCTTTCGGGATCTATGAAATGCATTACCCATGACTAGACTTTAGCAGCAGATACATTAGACCTGATTATGCCTTGTGTGGGTACAAATCAAGATCTGGTAGGTGGGTATTTGTGTCTCAGAAATACCAGACCGGTTGGCAGCCAAAAAGCTAGATTTGATCTTGGGCATCCTTAAGGGAGTCAAGGGTTTACAAAACTAGGAAGTGATTGCCCTCTCTTCCCCTCCCCCCTCAAACACAGTACATCTGGAACTCTTTATTTACTTCTGGGTGCCACAATTCAGGAAAGACATTGAGAAGCTGGGGAGTGTCTAGAGGAGGCAACCAAGATGGTGGGGCTAGGAGATCCATGTGCTGAAATCTCATTGAGCTGATCCAAGGATCTTCTGATCATCGTTATCTCGGTATACAGGCTAGGCTCGGTGGCCCCCATGGTCCCTTTCAATTGTAATTTCTGTGATTCTTGGAAGGGACTTGATTCCATGCCATGCTAGGATCAACTGAAGGAACCAGAATGTTTAACCTTGAAAAGAGAAGACTTAGGGGGAATATGATTTTTGTTGTTGTTGAGTTGCTTTTTCTTGGCAAAGATACTGGAGTGGTTTGCCATGTCCTTGTCCATTTCACAGATGAGGAAATGGAGGCAAACAGGGTTAAGTGACTTGCCCAGAATCACATAGCTAGTAAGTGTCTGAAGCCAGATTTGAACTCAGGAAGATGAGTCTTCCTCATTCCATGCCCAGTGTTCTATCCACAGTGCCACCCAGCTCCCTGAAATTAATTTATTGTTATAGTTCAAAGTCTGTTGTATGGGAAAGAATTGATACTTGTTCTATTTGATACCCCCCCCCCAAGGAGCAGTGAATGGGTTATATTTATTGGGGGGGGTGCTATGGGGTAGAAAACGACCTTCCTAAACATTTGGACTGAGGGAATGGTGCACAGAGAGAGTCCTTGCAATCCAAAAGACTTGAAGTCCAACTCTGACTGTGCCATGCACCATGACCATGAGCTAGGTTTCTTAAGTTCTCACTGACCCACCCTCCCCCCACCCCAGGCAACTTTCAAAGAGTAGAAGTGACAGATCAATTGCAGATAGGTGGAAGGAGTTTCCACACTGGGAGAATTCCCTAGATTGATGAAATCTCAGGCCTAGAAATCCAGTAAAAAAAATGGTGCTGTCTAGAAGTAGAATGTGCCATCTTAAGAGGTAGCGATTCCCCTCTCACTGAAAGTCTTCATGCAAAGGCTGCCTGACAACATTCAGGGCAGGTATGTGGAAGGGTGGATTCTAGTTCAGCTCCTTCTGGCCAAGGCCCCTTTCTACTCAGAAATTCAAGATGCTTCTGGGCAAAGGGCTCATTGGGTTAAAAAGCTGGCAGGAGGAGCCTCTGGTATCATTACTCAGTTGATCTCCCTGTTGATTGAAAATGACTTTTTTTTTACCTCCCACACTGTGTGGAGGGCCACATTTTTAAAGGCATTCACATCAGCCCAGGCAGAGCCTAACCCTTAAAAGCAATTTCAGAGTGCCAAATGTTAGGAGGGAGGGGGCAAAAGTAATGTGGTTTTATTTTTATTTTATTTTGTTTTGGCATAAAGAAAATATTTCATGGCCCTGGATTCCTGGAACTAGAAGGAACCCTCTAAGTCTGGGGTTCTTAACCATTTTTGTATGTCATGGACTCCTTGGGCAATCCAGTAAAGCCTGTGGATCTCATCTCACCAAGATGCTGTGAAAGGCTCAAGATAGAATATAGACGATTGCAAAGGAAACCAAAGTCAGTGAAAATAAAAATGTATTTTTTTTTTCCTATTCAAGTTTCATGGACGTAGTTAAGTTCTTGGTTAAGTCCCTTGGTTAAGAAGCCCTGCTTTAGATGATTTCATTCACTCCCTTGTTTCTATAGGTAAGGAAGCTGAGACGCAGCTAAACAACAGAAAGAGCAGTGAGCTTGTGTGTAGAGGATCTGGGTTTCTAGTCTGTGCTAGATTAATGTTGTTTAGTTATTCAAGTGGTGTCTGACTCTTCATGACCACTTTTTGAGGTTTTCTTGGCAAGGAGACAGGAATGGTTTGCCATTTCCTTCTCTAGCTCATTTTACTGATGAAGAAACTAAGGCAAACAGGGTTAAGTGACTTGCCTAGGGTCACACAGCTAGTAAATGTCTGAGGCCAGATTTGAACCCAGGAAGAGGAGTCTTTCTGATTCCAGGTCTGGTGCTCTATCTACTGCACCATCTGGCTGCCCACTATGCTGTATTCCCTCTATCTGGCGGGTGGGTGCCCTGACACTTGTGTGACTGCAGGTATGTCCTTGAATATCTCTAGACCTCAGTTTTCTTTTCTATAAAATGGGAATATGAGAGTGTTATGAGAAAAGTGATCTTCATGTCTTGGATTTAGAGCAAGAAGGGGCCTCATATGTCACCTAGTCCATCCCCGCCCCGCCTTATTTTACGAAGCTGCTAGAGATTGTGTCTTTCCTGAACACATGTCCTCTGATTCCAGACCACTGAACCAAACTGCCTCCTTGATGTGTAAAGCTTTAAATACCATAAATGAGGTGGTTCATCCTCACCCCCTCCCCCTGCCCCAGAGGATGCAGAGGTTGAGTGAGCATAGTGGGTAGAGTGCCCTGATTGAAACCCCCCAAACCAGCGTTCAAATCCCATCTCGATTTTTACCAGCTGAATGACGACAGCCAAATGACGTAACATTGCTTTGCCTTTGGCAGCTCCTTCGGATTTAAATCACAGATAGAAAGCATCTGCTAGCCTCAAGGTGCTCACCTTCTATGACAGAGATTCTGAACTTTTTTTTTTTGGACATGGCAGTCCAGGTGAAATTGGCAATTGGCTGAAATCTATGGTTTCCTTCTGAGAATGCAGTTTTAAAATGCACAATAAAATACACATTATTACAGAAGAACTCGATTTATTGAATTACAGTCACCGAAATTATAATTTAAAAAAACAAGTTCTGGGACTGAAGGTTAAGATCATCTATTGATTAGAACAAGACAGCTGTTAAGGCAGCAGCGGGCTTGGGATTTCAGATTTTTTCTCTCCTAGAAACTTTCAGGGTCCCACCCATTAGAGTCATGTTGGCCTCTGGGAGAAAAAAAAATGAATGAATCAGCCAGTGACCAAGTGGGATGGAGATCTTGGTGGACAAATAGTTCACTGTTAAACCTAGGGTTGTCTGAAGGCTGGAATGCCGCCACCCACCAATGAGGAGTGGAGGAGGAAAGCGCCTCAGCTTACTCTGGGACAGACTGTCAGGGCAGCAGAGCCCTGCAGAAACTCAGGTGAGAGTAACCTGATTGGGAGATATGTTAAGGACTTAAGGTGGTGGCCGTCGCCTGGTCAGGATGAGGTTGGTTTGGTGGTGGACTGCTAGCAGCGTTTGGTGCCCTTGCCTTAGAAATCCCTCCTGTCATCGTAAAGCCAGCTGAAGCCAGTTTTGGGAATACCAAATGTGTGCTGTCGCCCCTAATGGCACTGCTGAAGTATGGGCTTGAGCTTCAGCCTGGAATGTCTGCTGTGTTCTCCAGAAGTCATTAAACTCACTGATGTGGTTGAGAAATGAGCCCTAGTCCCAAGCTTATAGTACCACTCTCAGCCACCCGGGTCTCTTTCCCAGCATGGAAATTTCCAGGTTTGACTTGATTAGGATGATCAAAAACCTGTCAGATGAGCAGGTGGGACGGGATGCACTCCTCCCTCTGGGTCTGAAATGCAGCCATCTTCCACTTATCACGATAACAAAAGGCAGTGAGATATATAAATCTTCTGTAGAATTGGGAGTCAGGAAGACCCAGATCCAAGTCCTGATTTGGTCTTAATTTGAGGAGATTACTTCACCCCTCAGTGCCCCCAAGAAACTCTCTGAAACTGTAAGTTATAAAGGAGCTGCTGATCTGAATTGGTGGAGGGAGTGACCACACCAGGAGTTCCTTATATGGTCCCAAAATTGGGAACAGTAGACATGAGTCTTGAGATTCGAGAATGAGAAGGGACCTTAGGTGTCCCATCATAAAGCTCCCTTTATTTTATAGGTGAGGAAACAGGCCAAGAGAGGAGTAGGAGTAATTTTAATGAAAATCAAATAAATTGGTATGTAGCAGGGGTGAGATTGGAACTCAGGCCCTCAGCCCATAACTCCATAATTGTCTCTACTGATGACCTAAGGGAATTGGTTTGCAGTTTGTCTTCATTATCTCTGAACTCAGTCATCTCTCCAGCAGTATGATGGGACAGACCAATTCCTCAGGGTGTCTGCCTGACATTGAGCTCTCCAGGGGACCCACTGCACACCTGTCCTCCTCTGGGCCTCCGGGTGGAGGGCTAGGAAGCAGCTGGCACAATTGCTTGTGAAGCAAAACTTTGGGGAATTAAAGAAACTTTTCCCACTAATGAACTGAGAAGGATGATTGAGATTAGGTTGGACATTGGGATCAAGGAAGTCCACCTACCACACTGAATGATGTCTGCATAAGGTGCTTTGTTGTGAGGGAAGAGAAGATCTGAACCCAGTGGGAAGACCAAGAATAGGTCTGATTGAGAAGGGAATTTTTTTTATCATCCAACATCCCTGTATTCTATGACTGCAAACAAGTTATTTAATTTGACTAATGTAGGGGTCGTGCCTGGTATAATGCACCTCGAGTCCTAGAATTAGGGGGACATGAGTTTGAATCCCATGTCTGATACTTAGAAGTTTTGTGACTATAGATGGGAAATCCTGTAAGTCTCCCTCCCTACCCCCTCTCCACTAACGTTTCAAGATAATAAAGTACAGATCTTTTGTTGTGGAAATACAGCTGAAAGACTTTAGAAATTATGTCCAATCTCCTCATTTTACAAGTAAAGAAACTGGCTTAGAGAGGGTGAGTGACAAAGGCATACAGTAAGTAATGTAACTCAGATTTGTACCTAGGTCCTTTGACTTCAGATCAGGTGCTTTTGAGCTGCCATCTGCATTGCTGGAGAGAATGTTCATTCTAGAATTTTTCTACATGTCTGACATCCTGGCCTGGACCCTCCCTCTCCCTTCCCCTCAACAAAAAAAGTAGGTGATAATCATAGCTAGTACCTAGAAGGTACAGATGAGTTGCTGATGTACATCTGTAGAGAGACTTTCCATACTGGGAATGCCCCACAATGGTGTAAGTGAAGGCCTACATCCCCCAGCCCGCAAAAAAAACAAATAGCTGGCATTTGGATAGGTTTGCAAGCTGCTTTACATCTATTATCTCATCTGATCCCCACAACTGCCCTGGAAAGTCTGTTCCATGATTATCTACATTTTACAGATGAGGAAACAGATTCTGAGAGGTGCTAGACTTCCTTAGATCATACAGCTAGTGTGGGTCAGAGCCAGCATTTGAATCCAGATCTTCCTGACTTCTAACACTGACCCCTTATACACTGCCCCATGCCCTTAAGGATGTCAAGTAACCCAAGAGGGACTCTTTTTTCCTTCTAATTTTGCCATAAAGGGCAAGCTGAGGTAAAGGGTTCTGTCCCAAACCTTAGGGGCAGGTGGCAAAAATGCCCATGTGACAGTTTGCTTTTTATCTGACAGCTGGCTGAATTAGGAATCCTCTTGGTAGAACTGTGGAGTGGAAAGGCTGTTTGATTGGCTCAGGTCCTCGCCAGCTGTGCAGTCCTAAGCACGTTGGTTCTCCCTTTGAGCCTCAGTTACCTCTTCTATAAAACAGAGATAATGGTATTCCCACCCTCTCCCTGGATTGTGAGGAAAGCATTTTGTCCAGAGCTGAGTGAATTGCTTTTATAAGGCCGATAACCCCTCCAAGTAGTTGGTTTGCGTCTAGGATGAGGATAATTTTTTATCTCATAAATTGCAATCAGTGTGGTTCGTCTTCCTGTATGGGTCAGTGCTTTTCTGAATATTGGTCTTGCTTTTACTTCGAATAAACAGCTGCCTTCTAGAGGGCTCATGAAATCTTCTGGGCTTCTAGGGAGTTAGTTATGAGTTATGGCTTCCAGGGTACACAGACTGATGCCCAAGGGCCCCCGAAGTTTATCCATGCTGTGTGGAAGCGATCTTTGTCCTAAGCAAAGTTAGCAGATTTTCGAAGGTAAAAGCTTTTATAAATTAAGGAATAAATCTGACTCATGTGCAGCTGTCCCTGGGTCTGATTTAGTGAGAGAGGAGCCATGCAAGACGAGAGCAGATCAGGAGAAATGAAATCCCCCCGGACCACCAGGCACTGTTTGATGCAGATTGAATGTAGTAACAAGGTCATTTGGGTAAAGACCCCCAGGGACAAAGAAACCAAAAGAAAGGGGAAGGAGTGGATTTTGTTTAAAAACAAAACCGAGGGAAGGAGACTTGGGACTTAAATGTTAATAGGAGATGAAAGGGCTGAGGTAATTTATTTGTAGCCATCCTGGACAGCAGTGGGAAGAGGAGAGCAGACCATGTCCGGAGGATGAACAAGGATTTAAATCCCAGGGGGGAGATTCTGTCAGTGGATGTCTGCTTACATTTCCTGGAATCTGGTGCTGAAACACACACACACACACACACACACACACACACACACACACACACACCCCACCCCCCAGACATACATACATCTCCGGAAGAGATTCATCATGGAATGGAAAAGCTGTCCCATATTGTATCCGTCTGTCTCCTTTTTTGCATTATCTGTTCAGGATTATATTAAATTTTCCCCCAAAACAAATATTGATTGAGCCCCTTTTCTATATAAGACACATTGTGCTCAGCTCCGTGAATATAAATTAGACCTTTTCCTCACCCTTAAGGAGCTTGCCATGTATAGAGCTGGAGATAAAGCGTCCATATGAATTAGGGGAAGCCTGTGCTAAGTGCTGGGAGAGGGAATGATGGAAACACAGTTCTGAGAAGAGCACTGTCTTCTGCAGGGGTGGTAGGGAAGAGTTGGGTTTGGTGAGGGAGCGGGGGAGACCCAGCGGTTTTCCACAGCCTGTGTAGAGTTTTAGACAGAAGGTCAGGAAGACCTAGTTCCAATCCTGCCACAGACACTTCCCTGTGTGGCTCTGGGCAAATCATCTAACCTTTTCTAGCCTGTTTCCGTCTCTACAAAATAGGGATGAGGATAGCACCTGTCCTACAGAATAGTTGTGAGGATCAGATGAGAGAGGATGTCAAGCACTTTGTAAACCTTGTTCTGACCAGTGGTAGTGGTGATGGTGGTGTTACCTCATACCTAAATCATTTGTGATGAGTTTGTGATGACTTTTGTCATCACATTTGTGATGACTAGCAGCCCCATTTAACTGGCTTTTTATCATTATATGATCAGGTGAAGACTTTTAACTCTCCAAAGTGACATACCCATTACTTTTTATCATACCTGTTACTTTTTTTTTAGAGGCAATCAGGGTTAAATGACTTGCCCAGGGTCACACAGCTAAGTGTCTGAAGCTGTATTTGAACTCAGGTCTTCCTGACTCCAGGGCTGGTGCTCAATCTATCTAGCTGCCCCGCCATTCCCATTATTTCTAAATGTTTTATTGGTGCTTTTTGTTTTTTATTGCCACTCTTCAGCCCAGCTGCTCCCCCCAAAAGTACCCTCTTGTTTAACAAAAGAAAAATAGGTAAGCAATGCTAATAACTCTGAATCTGTGATTTGTAATAATAATCGACATTAATCTAGCTCTTTAAGGTTTACAAAGTACTTTACATATATTATCTTATTTGATTCTCACGACAGCGGTTGAGTGCATGCTGTTACTCCCATTTTAAAGACAAGGAGACTGAGGCTGTGTGAGGGTGTGGTTTGCTTTGGGTCATGTAGAAATAAAGTCAGAATCAGAGGTGCTGGGTTTGAGTTCTGGTTCTGCGGTTTATTGTCTCTGTGACTGTGGCAAGTCATGGCCTCCTCCTGCTCTGTGCATCAGTTAACACCTCTGTAAACGCAAGGGAATGATCTAGATGGTTTCTGTGCTGATAAGATGTTCCCTAGCCGTGCTCTTCCTGCTCGGCAACCTGTAGACCAGCAAGAATTCTTTGAAAGGGACAATTTACATTTACTATAGCACAGGAGTTCTCAACCTAGGGTTCAAGACCCTCCCCCAGGCATCTCTGGATGGATTTTAGCTTGGGAAAATTCTGCCTCTCTTTTCATTAACCTTTAACTGAAATGTATCATTTCCTTCAATGATAAATTTTAAAAATTCATTCTGAATAAGGTGGACATAGTCTTTACTGCATTTTCAAAGGGGTCCATAACACAGAAATGGGAAGGACTTTGAGACTACAGACTAGATAGGATTGAGGTGAATTATGAGTGCAGAGATTTCATGTTAGTCAACTTGGCTACAGCTTAAATCATTGAGTATCTCTTCAATGTACTTCTTGGATCCACCCCCCGCTTCCTGTGAGCTAGCCCCTTACCCATTCGGGATCACTCTCTTTTCTCACTACTCTAACTTATTTCCACTTCCGTGCCTCTCATTTTTTTCATCTTGCCTGAGTTCTGTAGAGATGAAGGAACCCTCCGTGTCTGGGCCTCTTCACCTGAGCTCAGTGTTCTTGTCGATGGCCAATGTCTCCTAGGGTCTGTTCACAGGAATCCTCTGAAGAGGGGCTTAGCGTCCAGAATCAGGAGAACAGTCAATTTCTTAATTGGTTGCTCTGCTCCTTTCTGTCATCTCTAATCCATTCTCTACAGTTTCCCAAAATAATTATCATAAGTCTGGTACATAAAAAATGGCAGAACTGAGAAAGAGATCTACTCTCTCCGCAGTGCTACATTTCATCACATTTAATTTCCCTGGCTCAAGCCCCCAGGTTCACTGTAACTTTGAAGGAGGGCGTATTTTTTTTCCTAACCAGAGTACCAAAATTTACTCTCTGACTGATAAGTGGTAGAGTGAAAACTGTCGACAGCTTTGAGTGCTGACCAGCCGTCTTGAAAACATGTGTTTACTGGTCGACTCAAAGGAGGCATGGATCTGCACAAATCCATCATTGTGATAAACAGCTCCGAGTCCTTGCCCACACATGATTAATGCGTTAATGTGTTCTCCCAGGATGCTTCTTTTCAAGTCTGAGCAGCACGCTCGATTCTACCTCAGGCTGATTGGTGCGTCCAGAAAGTAAGAGTCATCAATAAAAGCATAATTCCTATAGTTGGCTGAAAGTGTTAAATGCACTAGACTCAGACACAGGCATTAAAAGCTAGAGCATCCAGGATACCTAGGGGAGGGCCAACGTTAATCCCCCTTACTCTGTCCAGTGTCTCAAGGCTGAGGTAGCTTATGGGTAAAATTAAACTAGGAAAGCAATGCAGATACCCAGTTTACGGATTGAAATGTTGTGATACACGCCTGAGCAGTAGAGTTGGAAGGTATTTGGGGGGCCATCTAGTCCAAGTGGTACCTGAACGAGAATCTCATCTCCAGTACCCCTCGACAAGTAGTTTATCCCAACTTTTGCGGGAGAGAGAGAGAGACAGAGAGACAGAGACAGAGAGAGAGAGAAGGAGTGCTTCTGGGGGCTACTCATTCCATTCTGCGATGGCTCTAATTTTTAGAAAGTTCTTGTTTACATCAAAGCTAAAGTTAATGCTGCTGAGAAAAAGCAGGAAGGACAAACATTAGATTAATTGGGATCTCAGGAGATCCTAAAAGGGAGGGGGGAAGTGGAGGGTGACCAGAGATTGTAGTTAAGTTGAGTTGAAAACACTTGCCAAAGTGTGTCGGAGCAGGCAATACTCCATGAGAAAAAAAGAAAGCACAGGGCATGGTAACTACTAACATTTATATAAATCTGTAAGGTTTGCAGATTACTTTATGAATATATTGTTTTATCCTTGCAACAACCCTAGGAAGTAGGTGTTATTATTATCACCCACATTTTAAAGATGAGGGCACTGAGGGAAACCAAGTTAAGTGATTTGCCCAGGGACACACAGCTAATAAGTGTCAGAGGTTAGATTTGAACTCAGGTCTTCCTAACTCCAGGCCCTATGCTCTATTCTCTGCCGATTAAGCAAGGAGAAAACCTAACTTTGATTCACCAAGGCATATAACAAAAAAAAAAATTAAAATGACCATAAATATGTAAAATAGATTTTATATATAAAATATAGATTTATACTTATAATATATAACAAATATATAATATATAGATTATGTATACATTTGTGTATAAAATAGATTTAAAAATAGATTTTGACTCTAAAAAAATGCACACCTTCTGAACATGACCACATTGTTTGAAAACAGAAGAATTCATTTCAAAGACAAGGAAGATCTGGGATAGGCTGCTGATGAGAAGGAGGTGGGAAAATCCAGGGATTCAGGAGTGGATCCAGGAGTAAAGTGAACATGACCTGGGGATCTCCTGAAATGGTAATCCAGTACAGGGATTCATAAAAAAGATAATTGCCATGGGGAAGTATCACCGAGGTCAGAAGGCTGTGGGTGATAATTTGTCAACAAAAATTCACAACTAAAGAGAACCTACAAAATCCATGGAAAAGGAAATCCAATCTGGCCAAAAAAAAAAAAAACCACCAAAAAACCCCAAGCCCAAAAACAAATTGGAGAGGCAATTTGATGTATTGGATACCATGGGCAGGTTCAGATACTCCCCCAGACACTTAATATCCCTCTGTGCCTTTTTGTTGTTTGCATAGAAATAAAAATTAGAGTTTGGGATAAAAATGTGCATTACCCTCACAGGAGGGTAAAGAGCACTAAAAATAGTTATATCAAGACAGATGAGAAAATACAATGGTTTTAAAAAAAGGTGGAGTTGGGGAGGGGAGAGAAAAGTAAAGGAACCAGCATTTCCCAAGACAGAATTCCTTTACCTGGTCTAAAAAGGTCACTAAATCTCAAGGAAGTTTAAAAATTAGCCATTTGGAATATATCAATACAACTTGTTTTAGTTACTGGTTTTAAGAGCTGAAATAATTATAAAAGATAATGACAGACTAAACTCCCTTTATACAACCCTAAGAACAATAAGAAAATGACCAAGAACAAATCCTATTTGGTATTTTTAACAATGGATGTGAGAGGTCTAAGTTCTTGACCAAGGACGGAGGTGGGGCAGGGCTGTGGAATGGATCTGGATGTTTCTCTGCAGGAAGTACATCTTATGGAAAAAAGGGGTGGGGGCTAGATTGAAGATGGGAGGTTAATCTATAATATATTGTGCAACTGCAAATTTCTTTTTTAAATATATTTTTTCATTAAATATTTCCCAATTACATGTACAAAAAAATCAACATCGATTTAAAAAATAAAAAGAGTTCCCAAGTTCACTCTGTCCCTCTCTTCCCTTCCCCAACCCTTGAGAAAGCAAGAAACGGGACATCGATTTTATGTGTGAAGTCATGCAAAACACATTTCTGTATTAGCCACGTTGCAAAAGAAAACACGCACAAACCCAAGAAAAATGAAAGTAAGAAAAGTATGCTTCATTCTGCATTCAGAGTTCATCAGTTATTTCTCTGGAGGCAGAGAGTATTTTTCATCATGAGTCCTTTGGAATTGTCTTGAATCATTGCCTTAATTAGAGTAGCTAAGTCTTTTGTAGTTGATCATCCTTATAATATTGCTGTTACTTTGTACAATGTTCTCCTGGTTCTGCTTACTTCACTTTGTACAAGTTCATATAAGTCTTCTTAGGTTTTTTTCTGAAACCATTCCACTCATCATTTCTTATTGCACAATAGTATATTCCATCACAGTCATATACCACAATTTGTTTAGCCGTTCCCCAATTAATGGACATCCCCTCAATTTCCAGTTCTTTGCTACCACAAAAGAGCTACTATAAATATTTTTGTACAAAGAGGTCCTTTTCCTTTTTCTTTGGGATACAGACCTAGTAGTGGTATTGCTGGGTTGAAAAGTATGCACAGTTTTATATAGCCCTTTGGGCACAGTTCCAAATTGTTCTCCAGAATGGTTGGACTAGCAACTATAAGTTTCAAGAAGTTAGTGAATTAGAAAAAAAATTGAAAGGGTCACCTGAAGGAATTATATAATGGTGAAAAGAAAAATATATTTTAGGTATGTGACAATTTTTAATTATTTGTGTACCAGGCAACTTGATAATTGTATTCATAAAAGAAACATTAATGATAATTCAAAGATTAATGACAATTCATTAAGAATAAACAAAAATAAAATGATAGTAGGGGACCCAAATGCTCTATTATCAGAAAGCAACAAATCAAAAGATGAACCAAAAAAAATGTTCAATTACACAATTCTGTATTTTCAGGATCAGGTATACGGCTCTTCAGAAATAGTTCTTTAGACTATTAGAGATGATAGGACTTGTAGTAAAACTTTTTTCACTTTATAGATGAGGAATCTGAGACCTGAAGAAGTTTAAAGGGATTCTTCTAGAATAGGGCTGTCCAAAATGCAGCCAATTTATGTGCGACCTGCCTATAAGCATAGAAATTTACGTAAATGCTTTAGTAAACAGAGCTCTCACTAAAATGGCAAATCAAAATATATTGTCTATTGTTTCAATAAAAACCTAAGGTTGGACAGCCCAGCTCTAGAACATACATCAAATTAGTGGCAAAAATTTGGACTGAAACCAAGGCCTACTCTTAACATCTACCTATTTGACTTTTCAGGAGTCAAGAAAGAGAGTCACAATTCAAAGTTAAAAGAAAACAAAAGTAGGCACTTTAGGTGTGTTTTAAGAGGTATGGGTAGTAGTCTCCAGCCTCCCAAGTTTTCCCTCTCATTCTTGAAATAAACCTCAAGATGCACCTTGGGTTCATTCCTTTTCGTTGGCTCTCCAGGCCTCTTCCTAAAATATAAATAACCTGAAGGGGGCAGTAACAAATTAAATACTATTTTCTTGAAAGATTGATGTTTTATTAAAAACTTATCATTGAAAATCCATACAACTGACTCAGGTTACTTAGGAACACATTGTTTCATAACAATCTTTCAATCTCTCCTAAGCCATCATCAGGATTCTTTGTTCATTCATTCTCATTTACTTTTCATTCTATGTGGTAATAGTTAGCATATACTCCATTCATCTGGTTCTGCTTTTTTGGTTTCTGTTTTTCCTAAGTTCTTATATTTTTTTTGGTCTTAACTACATTATAATATTCTGTTGTGTTGATGTCCCACAGTCTACTTAACCTTTTCCATATTATTAGAGATTTTGGTTTTTCATAGACTGTTATTCATTTTTGTAAGCCAAATAGCTAATTTCGATAAAGATACTAAGGGACTAAATTGTTGGGTGATGGATGTGATATGAAGGTCAGGAGGGCAGACAATAATAATAATGACAGCCAACACTTCCGTTGTGCTTTAAACGTGGCAAAGTTCTTAGATTGCTACAGTCAGAAAGAACTGAGTTCAAATCTACCTCAGGCACTTGCTAGCTGTATGACCCAGGGCAAGTCACTTAACTTCTGTCTTGGTTTCCTCATTTGCAAAATGTACCTGCCTCAGGAGTTGTTGTGCGGACAAATGAGATGGCAAAATACAGTGTAAACCTTAAAAGTGCCAAATAATCACTAGCTATCATTATTGTCATTACTATTTCATTTTCTCATTTGATAAGATAAAGCACAGAACTGGCATATGGGAAGGCTGGAAGCCCATTTTACCGACAGGTCAATTTTTCTAATGCCTTTCCTACTCATATCAGACTCTACCAATGATTTGGGATAGTGTCTAAATGTGTTTATAAAATATAGATTCTGTTTCTTGATTACTTGGCTGTTTGACCACAGGAGGAGAACATCAATGTTTTTTACACAAGTTTTGATGATCAAATTGTAAGCACTCACAGAGCCTGGATGCTCTTCATCGATGCGTACTGCCGCTGTGCCTTGGCAGCACATCCTGAATGACTCATCTATATCCTCCTATTCGTTCAGTGCAGGGGGTCCACCTGATGTCTGGACACCTTCCTTAACTTTCCTCGACATTGCAAATATTTCAGTGGCGCACACAGCCAGCCACCTAGTATCAGTTGCTCATTCTCACAGCTCGACCAGCCCATTTCCTTTTTTTGATTGACTGTTTACTTTATATACATCCTTTAGCTTGGTCCTTTTTTGCTGCTCCTTATTTGTTATACATCGCCATAAGCTTACACCCAGCAGGGACTCTTCCATTGCCCTATGTGACTCTTCAGAGACTGTGGTGTTCTGTGACTCACAGCCACATGCCACCATCTTTGGAATATTGATGTTAAAAGGATAGGATTTTGTTTCACAGAATATGTTTCTTGTGGGTGGGAATTGTCTCAGTTTTGCATTTTTTCCCCAGTATCTGACACATAGTAGACACTTAATAAATCTTGTTTGATTTATAAATTTCAGGTAAAAATTCTGGGATGTTGTAGGAGCTCTGTAATTTTCCATAAGCCATCTGGCTCCTTCTTTTCATGCTTAATTCTGGATTCAGTTCATGTATTTGCAGTGTCGGTTCAATATACATATATATATATATATATATATATATATATATACACACATACACATATACTGATGGATGAGCTCTATAGGTTGTCCATCTAATTGAATGTAAACCTTAAAACTGCTATATGATCACTAGCTATCATTATTATTAGCATTAACCAGATTATTATTCTAAACCAGGAGCTCTTAACTTTTTGTGTGTCATACACCCCCTTGCGGGTCTGGAGAAACCCATGAACTCCATCTCAGAATAATGTTTTTAAATGTATAAAAATAAAATATATTAGATTACAAAGGAAAACCATTTCTACCCCCTATAAGCACATTGAAGTATAATATTAGAGTCCAAGTGAGAGTCCTT
This sequence comes from Phalanger gymnotis, assembly GCA_028646595.1. Taxonomy (NCBI): domain Eukaryota; kingdom Metazoa; phylum Chordata; class Mammalia; order Diprotodontia; family Phalangeridae; genus Phalanger; species Phalanger gymnotis. Next base: position 437,359,554 of record CM053623.1, read on the forward strand.
GATAGTAAAAAAGATTAGTTGTAATATTCTTTGCACATCTTTTGGTGTTGGGTGATTGATTCACAGTGTACCTCAGTATTCTTGTGTTGCTTCCTGCTTTGCTCCACTGTATGTATGTATGTATATATGTACATATATATGTGTATATATATATGTACGTATATATATGTACATATATATGTGTGTGTGTGTGTGTGATTTAAGCCAGCTGCTTTCCCATATTTAGTGCTATTTCTACTTCATCTATAAGCATATCCAGGATTGTGATGTCATAGAGTCCAAGTAAGGTAGCTTTACTTTCTTTGATAGTCAAAAAAAAGAGTTTGTTATAAAATTATTTGCAGATTTTTTCCATCTTTTCATTTGTTGTCTTCCTTCCACCTTTATCCTTAAAATATCCTTAGGATGATTTTACTAGATGGCTTTCTTGCCATCCTTTCTATAAACTAGAGTTAACCTTCCATGCTCCCCTCTTTTATGAGGCAGTATTTCTCATAATTTTCCACAGTAGTTCTCTGTAAGATTTTTTAAATGCAGGGATGTACCTTTGAGTTTTAGTTCAAAATTAAATTCACTTAAAATTCCCATAGTTACATATACAATATTAAGTAGAATCAGAAGCAGTACAACTTTATATATTTTTAAAGCTGACAATATTTATGAGAGATATTGGCCCTATTTAAACTTTCCTCATCAGAATTTTCATATTTTGCAGGTAGCTTCTGTAAGATTTTTGCAACTGAGTTTTTTTGTTTTTTTATTTTTTGTAATTTTTTATTTTAAATTTAAATACAAAATGAGAAAAAAAAACCATTGCCATGTACACAGCAAATCATAAGAGAGAATTCAATATACTGAGTTTGTATTTGAATCTATTGTTATCCCTGGCTGCCATATCCTCTTTATTAGCAAGTTAGTTAAATGTTTGATGACCAAGATGCTTTTTGGACTCCTTTGATCTCCTTGTCATGGCAAATGATTTATGCTGGTTGAACCTTTCTATGAAATTATTGTAATCAGTATCAGTGTTATTTCTTTCATCCATATTCCATCGTTTGTTATCAATAACTTTAAATGCATCAGATTGAGATGTTTTGATTACACACTCTATCTTAATTTTATTCTTCTAGCTTTGTGCTAATTTTGATCTAACAAGTTCCATTGATTGTATATAGATAAATGATCCAGAAATGATTTCCACATTAATAGCAAGTTGCTTCCTATCTCTTAAGGTATAATAATTTCATTTATTTTAATGTTGTTTGGTACTCATAATGTCCAGTGCCATCTGACTCTTGATGAAAATATCCATAAGGTATAGGCATGAATTCTACAAGTCTTTGGACTTCTTTATTCCTTTTCCCTAATCCATATTTTCTAATACCTTTTTCCTCTGACCTCATCTATTCCCTTCTTTGAGCTGATATCACCAGACATCATGATGTATGTTGATTTAATTTAGAGAGTCCTACTAATTTCTTTATAGAATTTCTTTACTCTCCATCTCGTGAAGCAGATGTTGATTATATATGCTGCAGTTATTTTCATGTTAGTCTTTTCACAAGCATTTATCATGAGCTCTGTATGAGAGATGACCAGATAGAGCATGGAATGTTTTCCTTTGATGTCTTTGGAGCCATGATAAAACTAATTCTGCCAGCTTCTTTCTTTGGCTCTGTTAGTAAAAAACTCGGGAGCCATCCTTACATTTACCCCCAACTTTTTGTCTCCTGGGTTTTATCTTTTGTGAGAATGTCAAGATTGATAAGTGAGTTACTCCGGGTATCCACTCATTGACCATTGAACAAAGCTCTCATAGAATATTTCTAGAACCTCTGTTTTTTATTGGTGTGGGCATTCCCTCCTTCAACAGTCAGTTAGTCAGTAGATATTTTATTAAGGACCTACTATGTGCCAGGCACTATACTAAGTGCTGAGGATACAAAAAAGGGCAAAAGATAGTCCCTACTCTCAAGGAGCTCAGTCTAATGGTGGAGACAATACAAAAAAATCATGTACAGTTGAGCTATTTGCAGGATAAATTTGAAATAATCAACAGAAGGAAGGCACTAGAATTAAGGGGGATCAGAAAAGGCTTCTTACAGAAGGTGGGATTTTAGCTGGGTCTGGAAGAAGCCAGGGAAGCCCCTCTGCAAGTTGCTAGATGGTCACTGACAGCTTCTCCAAGTGAAAAATCCATCACCTTGTGGCCAATATGGTGGAGGACATTTCCGAATTCAGCATGGCTGGTTTTCAGACCACAGAGGTACAGCCCATCCCTTGCCCCTCTCTTAGCTTGGTAGAAGCCAAGCTTGTGAGAACATGAAGTTAAGTGACTGGTCCATGGTCATATAGTAAGTATCATAAGCAGTACTGAACTCAGGTTGAAAAAGTCATGACATATTTCTCTGGGCGGAGACATGAAGGACATGCGTTTGGGCTTCCTTTGGGCATTTTAGGATCATGGAGGTCGTAGGCTTAGTACTAGATGGGACCTTTGAGGTCATTGGGTCCAGCCCTTTTATGTTATATGGGAGGAAACTGAAGCCCAGAGGAAGTACAACAACTCATTCCCATAGTATAGGAGAAGCGGGATTTGAACCTAGGGCTTCTAACTCTACATTCACTGCTTTTTACCCTTTATCATAAAAGATTGACATCCTTCTTGCTATGCCCTTCATCCATTCCTCCCTTGGGGTGAGAAGAATTCCTTCCCATTGGCATAAATGTGGAATTTCAGTAATAAGAAATGGAGTTGGCATTTGGATTCAGGTTCTCTGACTTCAGATCTGATGTCTTGGCTGTTGGACCCAAACTGGCCAAATCTAAAGTTGAGTAAACCGTGCCCTGGGGATCAGTTGCTTTTTGGAAGTACTACAGGAGACTGCCCCATCACCTTATCCAGGTGAGCAGCAGGCCTGACTCCCTGCAGTCACTTCCTCCCCTCCGGATCCCCCTGTCTAATAACAAAAACCACAAGCCAAGAACCAAAGTGAGCAAATCCACATCTTTACAGCTGGGGATATTGTCTTTCTTTGTGAAAACTTCTAAAACAAACAAACGGGACCCAGGACAAAGTCAGAAATATAAATATTTTATCAGTCAGTTCCTTTGAAAAAATTGTGCATTCACACGGGCAGATTGCTAGGAAGTGAGCTAGCTTGCTCATCTGATTTAAAACCCACTGCTACCCTGAGAAACTTACCCTGATGATTTTCAAAAGAGAAGAAATATTTACTCAAGGTGTGTGCTTGGATGTTTCAACATCTGGCTTCCTTCCAGGTCGACAAAAACCGCAAGGGAAGAGAAAACACTGAATGCACCACAGGCATTATCCAGAGATAAAAAGCAAGGCTTGGTTTGAATTTTTGTCGACATCCTTATACACCAACTGAACTCCTCAGAATCCCAGGAGAGCCTAGAGAGGGGCTACAGCCAAGGAAACAATTAATAAATCATGGGGGTAAGCTGCTGGCCCACTCAGCCTCAGTGGGGAGCTGAGTGCCCCATCACCATGATCAAAGCTGCTGCCCAAATTTCCAGGCTGACTTTGACGTGAGTAATTAAGTCATAAGCTCCACCGAGGTGAACGTTCAGCCTAGATCATAATGCATAGAAATTGGAAAGTAAGTGGCCCCTAGGCGAATCCTGAGAGCTGTTGCCCCCACCAGCAAGGCCAGGGCTTCCATTAGATAAATTTGTTGAGAAGTCTTCAAATGCTGCTGGCAGAGGCTCAAAGAGTCCATTAGTATCTTGCAGGAAACCCCCCAACTCTGGTTTAATCATTGTCTCAAAGCAGGGGTTTTAACTGTTGCTTCCAATATGGTTCCCATGAATGGTAGAATGGAAAGGGGGTTGGACTAAGAGCCCAGGGCCTCAGCCACTCACTAGCTTTGTGACCTTGGCCAAGTGATAACCTTTGGGCCTCACAGTTTCCTCCTGGGTAAAGTCAGGGGTTTCAGTCTACGTGTTCTCCAAGGGTCCTTCTAGCTCTGATGTTAAAACTTGACAGACACCACTCCTCGGCAGAGGTGGAGAGGGGCAAGATCCACAGGGGGAGAACATTGCATAGAATCTCATGGTTTTCAGTGTAGTGATCAACAGTGTTAATGCTCTTTTCCGTTTCTATTAATAAAACTATTATTGGGGACGGTTCTCTGGAAGGGGACAGAGGGAAGAGTACAGGGGAAATCTAGGCAATGTAAAATCAAATGATAGCAAAAAAAATCTATTAAAGAAAAAAACTATTTTGCACCAAATATGGTGACTTTATTGATAGTACACAATGGTACCATCAATGGTATAGGACTGTATGCTTTTCCCCACTGCTACACTTTGGAACAAGGGTGTGAATGGGATTTGGAATGTCCAGTATAGGGATGAAGGTCAGGGATGGGAGCTCCCCAGTGGTGGAACTCCTTTTTTGGCTGGAGATGAAGATCCACGGCTTTCTACTTTACTCCAGGGGTGTAGTAGAACACCATAAGTTCTACTACATGGTTATTATAACCGTACTTGTCTTACCAAGAAATGAGCTTGACAGAAATGGTCATTGAAGGTAATGTCAGCACCGGCATCAAAGGCAGAAGAATGGGTGTCATTGTTAAAGTCACAGGATAAAACCTGGTCCCCTCTGTAGTTGTAGTCCAAGATTGCCTTCAAGGGTCCCTCTGATGCTTCTTTCACCACTTTATTGGTGTCATATTTGGTAGGTTTCTCCAGGAGGCAGGTCAGATCCACAACAGATGCATTGGGAGTAGGAACACAGAAGGCCATGCCTGTGAGCTTCCCATCAGTTCAGGTATGACCTTGCCCACAGCTTTAGCAGAACCAGTGGAAGCAGGGATGATGTTTCGGGCAGCACCATGCCCATCACTCCACAGCTTGGCAGAGGGGCCAACTGCTATCTTCTGGCATGGACTGTGGTCACGAGTCCATCCACAACGCCAAAGTCATCATGAATGACATTAGCCGAGGAGGCCAAGAAGTTGGTAGTGCAGAAGGCATTACTGACTATCTTAAGGGAATTACTGTATTTCTCGTGGTTCACTCCCCTCATAAACACTGGAGCATCAGCAGAAGGGGCAGAGGTAATGGCTCTACCCTTCAAATGAATCCCTGCCTTTTCTCCATGGTGGGAAAGACACCAGTGGACTCCACGCATGGCTCTAGCATCTCCCCATTTACTATTGGTGGGATCCTGCTCCTGGAAGATGGGAATGGCATTTCCATTGATCATTAGCTTTCGATTCTCAGCCCTGACAGTGCCTTTGAATTTACTTCAGGGTCCTTAGGGTGCAACAGCAAGCAGTTGGTAATTTTTATAAGCTCAGTTAAGGCAGGAATGATAGCCATCAAGTTGAAGCATAAGCCATACTCATGGACACGGAATAATACAGAGTAAATGCCTTCGAAAGTCAACAGAGAAGGAGATAAAAGCTTCAGGAAGGAGATGACATTTTAGGAGGATAAAAGAGGGAAGAGAGAAGGAAGATATTCTATGGATAAGAAACAGGATGACCAAAGGCAGAGTCTGGGAGTAATCTATTTTGCATAGATCCAAGAATACACAGAGGAAAGTAAAATGAAATATGGTAGGAAACGTAGGGCAGTGCCAAATTACCTAGGGCCTGGAATGGTGGGCAGAGGAGTATGACTCTTCTTGGTGCCCGATTCCCAACCCCCACCGGCTAGTTCTTTCCCTCAGCAGATCATCTCGTATTTGTTTTGTGGGTGCATGTAGATCACACATACATACATACATACATACATATATAGAGCTAGAGATAGACAAATATAGAGAGATAGATAAATGATAGATACAAAGATGACAGATTGATAGATGATTAGTGAAAGATGGTAGGTAGATACATTGATACTTAGATACATTTTTAGAGATATAGATGACAACTTTCTAGATGGATTGGTGATAAAGAAATAGATAAAATATTTATTAAACTATTACTTTGTGTTAGGTCCTGACATAAGCAAGCGAGATAATCTCAGCCTTCAAGACTTCTTTTGAACTCTCACTTTAATGAGGATGATGGCACACACAGGGGAGGTGAAAAGGGAAGGTTAGACAAGTATGTTCCATAAGGTATGGCCTGGAGAGTACGGGAAATGGCAAAAGGCCTTCTCTCCACCCCCAAGAGAAGACAAGCTCATCGATTCGAGCCAAGGGATCCAGGGGTGCAATCCATGTTACTGATGAGGAGGTGATGATCCATGCAGAGAAGATCTCTGCACTTGTTATCTCCACCCGTAGAGTGAAGTTCTTCGAGAGCTGGGGAGGTTGGTTTTGGCTCCGTGTCCCCAGCTCAGGGTACAACATCTGGCACATAGCATAAGCACTTGACAAATGCTCCTTGATTAATTGATTGGTATGTAGTAGGGAACCACCGATGGGTAGTGAAGAAAGCTGAACCAGGAAAACAATGTACAGAATACAGAATAATTACGGTAATAGAATTGAAAACAACACCAAAGACAGCTAAACTCAGATGAATTGCAATGATTGATTCTGTCCTGGAGAACAGATGAAGAAATGCAGCTTTGTGCTCTTGGAGGCTAGGAGGGGGCTGCTAGGAGAAGGATGGGTTGTTGCCTATGCTGTCAGAGGTGGTTACTTTGGCGGTTATTTTGGCTTAACTTTTTCTTTGCCATAAGGACAGGATAGGGTAGCATCATTGGGAAATAAGTAATTAAAAAATAAAAGACATCAATAAAACTTTTAAAAATGGGGCTAGTAATGCCTACTCCAAGCTGCTTCCAATTGAATGTGATCTTGTGCAAGTGACTTAATCTCTGTGAGCCTCAGTTTTTCTCATCTGTAAAATGGGGGGGAAGGGTTGGACTCTATAACCTCAGGCTCTTCTAGTGGTAAATATACAATCCAACGAACAGGGTTATTATTTGAATAAATGAGTTTCTGACTTTCCAGAAGAATATGTTGAATTGAATCATATTTCTTTCACTAATGTGAATTTTAAACACAAGTTCGGTGAGAAGCTGAGAGTATGTGTGTGTGTGTGTGTGTGTGTTTTCAGTTGTATTGTCCTGACCTTTTTTCGTTCTCTTGGCATTCTGCAGCTGAGATGATAGAGACACTTGGTCTGTGTTTCCAAGTGTAGCTTTCTTTGGCTGAGAACCAGACTATTGAAACTTAAGCCCAAATTGGCTTTATTCTCTGCTCTCTCTATTAGCATGAAAGCAGTGTCGCTCAGCAGTATGGCTGCTGGGGTCCCAAACTGGGCCCCCTGCTTCCAAGTCACTTTAATCAAAGCCCCAGACTCACAAAATCTCTTGAGTTGGAAGCAATCTCAGGGGCCGTCTCATTTAACAATAGTCGATAAAGAATGCCCAGTCTAACGTGCTGGACAAATGGTCATTTGGCCATTGTTCAAAGACTTAAAGTGAATAGAACCACACACCTCCTGAGGCAGACTGTCCCCACTTTTGGATGAAAGTTCTAATATCTAAGAGTTTCTCCTTATTTCACATTCCAAGTTGACTCTTTTCCTGGATTCTATCCATAGTTCTTAGCTCTACCCTCTGGAGCCAAACAGGACAGGTCTAACCTCTTCCCTCTATGACAGTCAGTCAGCTACCTGAAGGCAACTCCCTGAGTCTCCTCCGCTCCAGGCTAAATACCTCTAGTTCCTTCAACTGTGACACTGGCTTGGGACCCTTCATTATCCCGCTTACCCTTCTCTAACTAAAATGGAGTATTCACCACTCATCACCACTATGGTCTCACCGGAACAGAGTGCAACAGAAGTTTTTGTTATTATCGAGTCATTGTAGTTATGTCCAATTCTCTGGGACCCCACTTCGGGTTTTCCTTAGCAAAGATAGTGGAATGGCTTGCCGTTTCCTTCTCCAGCTCATTTTATAGATGAGGAAACTGAGGCAAACAGGGTGAAGTGACTTGCCCAGGGTCACACAGTTAGGAAGCGTCTGAGACTAGATTTGAGCTCGGGTCTTCCAACTCTAGTCCTGATGCAGAAATATCACATCTCTATCTCAGTGCCCTTTGCCTTCCTTAATAAAAAGTCTAAGGATCTGGGAAATTGTGATCTTGCCCACATTGATGGGATCACAAATCCAATGAAATGAAAATATGGTTTTATTAGAGCTCATGTTTCTGTAGTACTTTATGGTTAACAAACTGCTTTCTTAACAAGTTAACCAAGTGGAAGTCTTATTACCTACATTTTATAGATAAGGAAACAGGCTTCCTAAGTGACTTGCCTGGATTAATTAGTGATAGCTAGCAACATTATTTTTTTAATTAAGAAATGGCAAATTAATTAATCAGTTAAGAAATGGTGAAGCCAAGATCCTGGGGACCTAGCTCTAGAGGTAGAAGGGATCTCCCTCTAAACCAACCCCCTCATCTTACAAGGGAAGAAACTGAGGCTCAAACAGGTGAAGAGACTTGCTTTAGATTATGGAGATTGTAAGTTTCAGAGGCAGGATTTGAATCCAAGATCTTTGGCTCCAGGGCCAGTGTTTGTTCCACTCTGTGAAGTGGGTTACAGATCTGAGGGCTGAAAGATTATTTTTGACTTTGCCACACATCTCCCTTCTTTCCCCTTTATCCCTCAGAATTTAGTGCTGTTTTCTTTTTCCTTCCTGGATTCCCCATCTTATTTGATACTCTGGTGTGGGTATCAGAATGCCCAGGGGAGCTCCCTGCCCTGGCACTGGGCAGAGTCAGGACACCTAGGTTGGGATCCCTGCTCCCAAGAGAGAAAAGGTGGATCTTCACTTGAAAAAACAAAATAAAATTTTACTTTAGAAATATATATATATTAAAAATTAAATCCGTGCTTCCTTGTTAGTCATGTAAGTAACCAGGAAGGACTCAGTTTTGTCATATGAAATTTTACATATCGTTCTCCTAATCTCACAGAAATCACAGCGGGAGTAGCGTGGGGAAGGAACTTAATATGTCTTAAAGGGCTATAGAAATGAGGGCTGCTGTCATAGAATGGGTCACAGAGCATTAATTAAGCATGTACTATGAGCCGTGACCTGTACTGATCCATGGAGATGCCCAGGCTACAGAGATACAGTCTCTGCCCTCAGGGAGCTTCTCCTGCTGGAGACCCAGCCTGTTGTCACCCTGTCTGGCTGTGCCATTTTCCCCCTTAGCTGTTCTCCAAGGGGAGTGGGGGCAGGGTTAGTGGTATAATAGTGATCCTCCAAATGCGATCACACGATTAGCATTTGTTGTCGTTGTGCAGTTGTGTCCAACTGAACCTGATTTGGGGTTTTCTTGGCAAAGATACTGGAGTGGTTTACCGTTCCCTTCTCTAGCCCATTTTACAGATGAAGAAACCGAGGCAAAAGGGTTAAGTGGCTTGCCCAGGATCACACAGCGAGTTAAGTGTCTTAGGTTGGATTTGAACTCAGGTCTTCCTGACTCTAGCCCTAATACTCTATCCACTTTGCCACCTAGCTGCCCTATAGTTAATGTGATATTTTTAATGCAGAATTCATCCTGCTGATCTCTCTAGCTGGGTTCTTCCCACCTGCTTGCAGAGAATAGAGATGCCTTTCATTCCTGCTCCCTCCACTTATCTCCTGGCTTAGAATGCTTTCAGGGAAAGACAAGAAACACTATTCCACCTTGTCCCCTCACCTGAGTTGTCTAACAGCCTGAGGTCAAAGGCCCAGAGGTGTCCATAACCCACTCTTCACCAATGATTAACAAACTTCCAACTCTGTCATTCCTTCTTCCTCCCAGGGAACTTGAACCCCAGGTTGTCATTACTCCAACTTATTCTCATCCTGTAATGTCTGCTGCCTTATTCCCATCCCCCTCCTTCCTCCCAACCCCCTCAGTGTCCTCTTCTACATCCAACAGCTCCTTTGTCTTGTGCTATCTGGAATGCTTGTCTCATAGATAACGAACTTGCTTCTATCTGAAATACTTTTGTTTCCCACCCTTTCATCTCCCGGCTTTCAGTGAAGCCAGGCTCGCTCTTGATGACTCAGCCTCGCTGGGTGCACTTTCCACCCCTGGTTGTTTTTTCTTTCCTCAGATTCATTGGCTGAGACGGAGGGGGTGGAATACTTCTTGCTCCCCATCACTACTTCCAAGCTTATCCTCTCTACCCTCATTACTCGATAACCTCTCCTCATCTGAGATTCATTCAATCCATATCTACCACCCAATCAAAACCCTGATATCTGTTGTCTACCAGCCTCCACCACCCTCCCTTTCTTTCCTCCCTGAGTTCAGTGTCTGGCTCGCAGCTTTGTCTCCTTTCCAACTCCTGCCCTCATACTAGGAGACTCCAACATACGTATCGATACTCTCTGGCCTCTTTCATTTTGTTCTGTTTTATTTATTGATGCTGTTTCTTTTGGTATCACATTCATTTCCAAATATATCCCTTCTTTCTCCATCCAGGAAACAAAGATTATGAAAGCAAAGGGAGGGGGAAGGCAATTCAGCAAAACCGGCCAATAGACCGACCTTTTCCATGGTCTGTGCAGTATTCCACACCCATGGTACCCACCTCTAATGAAAGGAAGGTGGTATCTTTCATCAGCTCTTCTTCTGCAGCCGTTTTATTTCACGGAGGAGGTTTACATCTAGAAAGGGTTTAAGAGGTCATACAACCATGTCATTTAAAGATGAGGTGACTTAAGACCCAAAAGGTGAAGAGATTTGTTTGTTGTCACACAGCTCATGTTCCCCTGGCTTCCTGGCGACTGACCTTTTCCCCTCTGTTATACTGCTTCCCGTAATGAGCCTATAAATCTTCTATAATGGAGAATGTTCCTTTCACAAAGCCTTATTGAATGCCCACCAGGTGCCAAGGCCTTGTGCTAGGGGCCGGAATGACACAACCCCTGCCTTCAAGATGCTTACACTCCAACAGGACTGAGGCGGTCACTGTTCTGGTGAATAAGTCACCGAGGTTTGGGTGCTGCAGTTTCCTTATTTGTAAAAAATCTTCAAACAATACCTGTACCTTACAAAGTCCTTGTGGATTTCAAAGGGGACAATGTATGTAAAGGACTTTGCCAACCTTAAAGCACTTTAGAAATGTCAATTATTATCATTGTCACGGCACAAGTAATACACAGTGGAGTGCACTAGGAGACCAAGGACAGGTCTAGGCTAAGTGCTGTGAGGAAATATAAGGAGGAAATAGTTGAATGGGGTCAGAGAAAATCAACTGGCTCAAGAATTGTATTCACCTTGTTTGCTAAATCCCCCCCTCCTCCTTGTTTGTTTTCCTCTGGGCTTTCTTATTAATTCATGCATATATCTCTCCATCTGCCTATTTGTTCTATTGTTAATTAATTTATTTATTTTACTCTAGTTTTTCCTTTTCATTCATATATGCGTCTAACCACCTATTCATTCATTAATTCATTTGTTCATTCATTTATTTATTTTACTCTGAGCTTTCTTATTTATGCATGCATCTATCCATGTACCTATTCATTCATTCATTCATTCATTCACTTATTAATTCACTTATTTAGTTTGCTCTGGGCTTTCTTATTAATTCATGTGCATATCTCTCCATCCACCTATTTGTTCTATTGTTTATTTGTTTTACTCTAGGTTTTCTTTTTCCTTCATACATGTGTCTAACCACCTAGTTATTCATTCATTAATTCATTTGTTCATTCATTTATTTATTTTACTCTAAGCTTTCTTATTTATGCATGCATCCATCCATGTACCTATTCATTCATTCATTCACTTATT
>CM053623.1:437371793-437415066 GCA_028646595.1 Phalanger gymnotis
TTATTTGTTTTACTCTAGGTTTTCTTTTTCCTTCATACATGTGTCTAACCACCTAGTTATTCATTCATTAATTCATTTGTTCATTCATTTATTTATTTTACTCTAAGCTTTCTTATTTATGCATGCATCCATCCATGTACCTATTCATTCATTCATTCACTTATTAATTCACTTATTTAGTTTGCTCTGGGCTTTCTTAAGGGAGGAGCACCATCCCATTGTTGGAGATGATGTCTGTTGAGTTGAGTCCAAAATTGTTTCTGCCATTCTCTTTGCCCTTTAACATCCTTCAGGGTCTGGCTCAGGCTCTCCCTCCTCCAAGAAGCCCCATCATTCAGCGGGAAGTAACCTGATCCTTCCTTCCTCTGCATGAACTCAAGCACTCTGTGTCCCTCTGAGGCTGCTTGCCACAAACAGCCTTGCGGGAGAGAGGGCTTGTCTCCCTGCCAAGACTGTGAGCCCTTTGAGGACAGGGACTATTGGATTTGGGATCAGAGGACCTGGGTTTGAATCCTGGCTCCTTCTGCTTATTTCCTGTAGGACATTGGCCAAGTCACTTAACTTCCTTGGGATTCGGTATCTTCAACTTTAAAATGAAGAGGGAGCTTGGATTTGATGGCCTCTAAGGTGTAACCATGGGTAAGCCATTTCTAGGTCTCAGTTTCTTTATCTGTAAAATGGAGGGGGTGATCTGGATGATATCTGGGGTCCCCTCCAGATAGAAATCTATGGTCTTTTAATCCTATGCATCTTCCTACTTCCCCCAGACCACTCACCTACCCACCATCCACTCCCTAGTTAGCTCAGTGCTTTTTGTATTGTAGGTATTCAGTGAATGTTGTTGTCATTTAATTGCTTTCCAGTTGTGCCATGACCCCACTTGGGGTTTTCTTAGCAAAGACAGTGAAGTGGTTTGTCATTTCCTTCTCCAGCTCATTTTACAGATAAGGAAACTGAGGCAAAGAGGGTAAAGTGACTTGCCCAGGGTCACGCAGTGAGTAAGTGCCTAAGGCTGGATTTGAACTCGGGATGATGAGTCTTCCTAACTCCAGACTCTATCCACTGAGCCACCTAGCTAGCCATTCAATGAATACTTGTTTGTATAAGAATGTTAATGACCCTGTTCTAGAAAAATATTCTTATTTCTATCCATCAAGCTGCAGCTTCAGGAAGTGCAACATTGGAAGACAACTTTGAGATCATTTAATCCAACCCTTTTATTTAAGAAATGAGGAAATTGAGACCCAGAGCAGTAAAATGACCATTTTGTGGTAAAATGACCCATCTAAGGTTATCCTGGGAGTAAGAGGGAGAATGGTAGGTTTTCTGCTTCTCCCCTTTCCCTAATAGCCCTCACTGTCCTTGGTCTCTTTTGGGATCTGATGCAGCTATTTGGCATGGGGTCTTCTCTGGAAGGATCCTTTCCGCCTCACTCTCCAGCCCTCTGCATCATACCAGTGTTCTTTGCTATTTCCTTTTCTCTCCTAACTCCATGATTTCACCCAGGCAGGTGGCATGACTTTGCTAAAAGCAGATTATCTAGCTAGGGAAGAGACTTTAAAAGGTCAATTGATCACCTTCTGGGGCTCCTGAGATCCACTGCCTTTGCATGTTTAATTTTAAACATATACAGTGGAGTTCAGGGTTCTGACTGCTCAGAGCCCTAAATCAGAGCAGAGAAGAAAGCTATGTCTTTCTGGTATGTGGGCTCCCCTTCCTTAGCAGGGAATTGTTTTTCCAGCATTAATTTCATATAATCAGCCTCATTATACCTTCGATCGAACCAATCTATTCCCCTGCTTTTTTGTTGGTTGGAAAGGAGGACAGCATCCGGAGGCCGCATAGCTGATTTCCAGTCTCCCTTTCAGACCTCAGTTTCCTTTTCTGTAAAATGCAAGACCTGATGAAGGAGATGCTCCTTGAGCTGAATCTTAAAGGGAGCTAGCCATTCCAAGAATGCACGCACACAGGGCTGGGCTGGGCTGGGGGAGGACCCCATAAGACAAATGCATAGGGCATATTTCATAACCAAGCTGAGTCGAGCAAGCAGGGCTATGTTGGATTTGGCTGTCTTGCTAAATCCGGGCAGCAGGCATTAGGAACCGGGATTATGTGGTTTCTGCTTTTAGCATGCTCCAGCTGCGTAGTGGGCCCGAAGCCCCAGATGGGAGAGAGATGAGTTTTATCTTGGTTGTGGTCCAGTCAGGGCAGAAGGGTTTGCAGAAGAGTTGTTTGCAAAGAAAATACACAGCTGCAACTCCTTTATTAGCTGCAGGATCATCTTTAATATTTTGGCACAGAGCAGCCTTAGGAATCCGCCGACCACGGATATGAACCGGCCTTCTCCTCGCCCTAGGATATTGATGGGGTACTCAGGCAGAGAATGAGGCTGGCTGGTAGAGTCATTAAGCACTCTTTCTGGGGGTCACCAGAGTTTCGTTTGCTCTGGCCTGGATTTTACTGGTTTGGGATGTTAAGCAGGAGTGTACTCTTCTCCTTTACTAGCTATGGGGTCGTTAGTAAATCACTTAACCCCTGGGATCCTCAGTTTCTTCATCTGTGTTATGTAGTGGGGATAAGCATATCTATAATATACTGACTGCCTCAAGGTTGTTAGGATCAAACACTATCAGGTACAATATGTAAATTACTTTGCAAACATTAAAACAGTGGGAAAATGTCAGCTACTGTCCTTAATAAATAATTTTAAAAGACCTGATCTAATCCAATCTAACCCAAAAAGCGTTTATTAATGTTTATGCTCATTAACATGCTTACATCAGGTCTTTTATTGTGAGTTTTTTTTGCTAACATCTTCTTTTGCATGGATATTATTTTCTAAAAGTAGTCTTCTAACTCATTTATTAAATGGCCATTTCTTTCTTTTTCCTTTTTTATTATTTTATTTTCCCCCAGTTACGTGTAAAAACAATTTTCAACACATTTTTAAAATTGAGTTCCCAATTCTCTCCCTCCCTCCCCACTCCTTCGTTTGATATAGGTTAAACATATATAGTCATGCAAAACATTTCTGTTATTAGTCGTGTTGTAAAAGAAAACATAGATCAAAATAAAAACCCAAGAAAAATAAAGAAAGCTAAAAAAAGTATGCTTCAATGTGTGTTCAGATTCCACCAGTTCTATCTCTAGTCTAGCATTTTTCATCCTAAGTCCTTCAGAGTGATCTTGGATCATTGTATTGCTGATGACAGCAAAGTCATTTGCCGTTGATCCTCATACAGTATAGCTGTTACTGTGTACAATGTTCACCTGGTTCTACTCATTTTCTTTGCATCAGTTCATGGAAGTCTTTCCAGTTTTTTTCTGAGCGCACCCTGCTCATCGTTTCTTATAGCACAATAGCATTCCATCACCATTCCGCAATTGATGGGCGTCCCCTCAGTTTCCAATTCTTTGCTGCCCCAAAAAGTTACTATAAATATTTTCATACATATAGGTCCTTTTCTTTTTTGTTTTTATTTCTTTTGGGATATGGACCTAATAGTAGTATTGCTATGTCAAAATGAAATGACCATTTCGTTCTTAATGACCATTGTCATTAAAGAGCCTCGGAGTATCTAAGCTAAGATGGGACCTGAGAAATCACCTGGTTCAGATTTTACAGATAAGGAGACTAAGGCACAGAAAGGATCATAGATTTATCTTTGGAAGGGACCTTTAAAGGTCATCTAACATGTCTTGCTTTAATAGCTGAGAAAATGAAAACTTGGAGAGTTTTTAGTGACTCCTGGCAACACGGAGCTTTAGTAAGCATCAGAGGCAGGATTTGAATCCAAGTCCATCGCTTGAAGTCTGCCAGTGAAAGAAAAGTTCCTTCCTTTATCTTTTCTTTTTGCATTTATTACAAGCCTCCTGTGTATTAGATAAAACAGATCCTAGATTAGTCAGTCATAAACATGTATTAAACACTTTCTGTGCTAGGCTCTGGAGACAAAGGAAAAATGGAAACTGCCTGTCCCAAAGAAACTTATATCAGATTAATGGTTATATGGTTATATCAGATTAAAGGCTGGTCCTTGAAGGATGTGGGAAGAGATATGTGGCTTTGGACTGTTGTGACACTTTATGTATGTTGGTCCTCACAATAACCCTGGGAGGTGGGGGCTATTATTATCCCCATTTTACAGATGAGGAAGCAGAGGCAGACAGAGGTGACTTGCCCAAGGTCACACAGCTACCAAGTGTTTCTGGTAGGATTCAAACTCAGGTCTCCTGACTTTAAGTCCAGTAAACTCTATCCACTGTACCACCCAGCTTTCCTCATATGGATTTGGCCTCAGCCTAAATTTCCTATCCTGTTTCTCATTAATCATCCACATTGCATCCTGTGGTTTGGCCAAACTGGTCTGCTCAGCATCCACCAAACCTGTCTCGTGCCCATCTGCTGTCTGCTTCAAGCCCTTCTCTGGCTCTGCCCTTTCTTTATCTCTCCCCAATGGTATGAACCTTCTTTTTTGTCTTCTTAAATAATAGAATCGTGGAACCTCAGAGTTGGAAAGGAGCTCACACGTCATCCATTCCAGACCCATGCCAGAATTAGAATCCCCTTTACGGGGGCCCCAACAAGTGGTCACCCCCACTTTGGTCAGAGACTTTAAGCAAGGGGATGCCCTTGGCCTCTTGAGGCAGTTCATTCTACCTCTGCATAGAGCTGACTGTTAGGCTGTCAAGCCTCATTTGACTCTGCACCTCCTACCCAGTCTTCCTGTTTCTACCTTCTAAGGCCAAGCAGAACAATTATAATGCCCCTTCCTCATGAGAGCCCTTCAAATATTGTAATATTAGATTGAGCTCTCTTGAGGGCAGGGCTGGCTTTTGCCTCTTTTTGTATCCTCAGATATTACTTAGCACAGTGCCTGGCACATTGTAGGCACTTCATGTTTATTGATTGCTTGAAATATTTGAAAACAGTTATCGTTACCTTCTTTGAGTCTTTTCCACCCTAAATAGCCCTGCTTCCTCAGTTGTGGAATCTCTCTCCATCTCCTGAATTCCTAACATTCATTATTTGGCACCACTGTTGGGTCGGTTAACCTGTACTGCTTTTAGGACATCTCTCATGTTCTAATTTACTTATTATCTATTATTTTGGTTTTTAAAATAAATTCATGTTGATATCTTATTTTCCTATCACCTAAACTTACCATGGTTTCTTTCCGTCTCCCACTTCCAAAAGAGCCAAATCTTATAACCAAGAATTATATTTTTTTAAACACGAAAAAGAGGAAGAAGGGGCAAAATCCATCAGTTTTATGAAATATATATTCTTTACTTGTGGACACCACATCACACAATGGAGATGGGGGAGGTATCTTCTCCTGTGTCTTCCTTGAGGCCAAATTTTTTTATTTGTTAATTCTGTGTCATCCATACCCCTCATCTCTATCACCTATTTGGCAATTAACTTGTAGTGCCTTCGGACATCTTTGGTATTTCTGTTGATTGTCATTGTTAAATAAGATAATAATTGTAAAGTGCTTAGCATAAAGCCTGGAGAATAGTTAACTCTATATAATTGTGAATTGTTTTATTGTTTATTTTGTTTCAACTCTTTATGGATTTATGCCATGTCTCCCAAACCATGCTGCAGGTTCCTTGGGATCAGGCGTGATATGTCATGCTTTTTTTTGTTGTATTCAACCACAACATTAATAATCATCGTTGGCATCCATAAATCACTTTATAGTTTATAAACACCTTGATATTAATGACATTGTATATTTGAAGTACTTTACAAAACTTAAATGGTACATGTATCAGTTATGATGATGATGATAATTCCCATTTCATAGATAGGAAACTGAGGTACCGCATAATATTTTCATTCACTTAATAAGAATGTATTCAATGCCGGCTCTGTCAGGCACAGCAAATAATACAAAATACAAAACTGGAAATAATCCCCATTCTCAAGAAATTTGCAATCCACTGGGGTAGATAATTTGTGCAGAGATGTCAGTATAAAATATAGACCTAATATACATGGAATGATTTTTTCAAGGAGAGGGTACAAGCAACTAAGGATTAAGGAAAAATCTCTTGACACGGGGTCCACCTGAGTGCCCTTGAAGAAGCTGGGCAGTCTGTGTTCTGGTTAAGTGAGTTACCCTGGGTCACACAGCTTCCGAGGCCTAATGAGAACCTAATTCCCTTCTAGCTCTACGTGTAGCACATTTTCCCATATACTCTGCCTCCTCCCCAAACTGGCTGCCAAACTCCATGACCATTTTTAATTACCTACTGCGTGTGTTGTTCAATTGTTTCAGTCATGTCCGACTCTTCGTGACTCCATCTGGGGGTTTTCTTGGCAAAGATACTCGAGTGGTTTGTCATTTTCTTCTCCAGCTCATTTTACAGATAAGGAAACCAAGACAAATAGGATTAAGTGACATGCACTGGGTCACAGGGCTAGTAAGTATCAGAGGCTGAATTTAAACTCAGGTCTTCTTGATTCTATGATTGTGCCACCTTCCTGCCCCAACTATTGTGTCCAATAACACATCGCATCACACACGATACTTGCCTGACAAATATTGGCGAGAGTCGGTTTTACTTCAGTTATCTGTCCTGTTTCTGGCTCTTATCTCATACCCAGAATCCCAGTTTTCATGGCCAGTCTAGAGTTTATTATAGTGATTTTTGTCTGATTTTTGTCTTATTATGCCCTGCTGGAATTAAAGGGGAGATGACATTTTAATACTGGCCTGGAGACAGATCAGGGAGACAGCATAGAGAAATAGATTGGCTCTTGAATCTTGTGTATTCTCTTCCAAAAATTTGTAGGGAAAAGATCTTTGTAAATATGAAACCTGGAACACACTGGCAAAAGCTACTACTACTAGTAAGAGCTAATGTTTATATCACGCTTTAAAGTTTACAAAGCATGTTCCATATATTACCTCATTTGATCCCGACAACAATCCTGAGAAGGGTGAGGGAGTTAAATCATTAGCTAGAATTCATATGGCACTTAAAATAACCTCATTTGATTTTCACAACAACTTTAAAAGAGAGGTACTGTTATCCCCATTTTACAGATCTGAGGCCAGATTTGAACTCGGGTCTTCCTTGGGGGGTAGATCCAAGC
Organism: Phalanger gymnotis; assembly: GCA_028646595.1. NCBI lineage: Eukaryota > Metazoa > Chordata > Mammalia > Diprotodontia > Phalangeridae > Phalanger > Phalanger gymnotis. The sequence goes on from CM053623.1 coordinate 437,378,902, forward strand.
ATTAGCCACTGAACTACCTTGCTACCTCTAAGGCACTAAGTGGTGATCATTGATGCTAATGATAAGAAGAAATCAGTCAACACGCATTTATTAAGTCCTACCCCATGCTATTATAGTAGGTTCTGGGATTTAAAGATAAAAGATAAAAAGGGCCCTGTTTTCAAAGAACTCACATTCCATCAGACCTAGAGTCCTAGAGCCTTCCCCCTAAGGAAGGGATTCTTTAATCCCCTTTTCTGTATGTACACTCCTTTGATGGTCTGGTGAAGCCCATGAACTATTTCTTAAACAATATTTTTAAATGCATAAAATATGTGAGATAATGAAGGAAACTGTATCGAAATAGAGTTATTAAAGTATTTTTAAAAAACAAGTTCCCATATCCCCGCTTAAGGTCACCTACAATCTATTGGTACTTGCGTCTTGTACATATCAATTTATAGATGTGTTGTTTTCCCTCCATTAGACTGAGCTCCTTGAGAGCAGGGTCTTCTTTTAGCCTTTCCTTGAATCCTCACCTAGCACCCAGTCTGGTTCCCACTAATCACCTATTGATTGGTTGATGTAGTGGGGAGAGGATATGAAAAAGGGATTGATTAGTTTTTGTTCTGATTGGTCCCATAGGACAGAGCTAGAAATGATGAGTGGATGTTCAGAGAGGAAGCTAGATGCTTGATTGAAAGAAATGCCTCCTAACATTTAGGGCCATCCAAGATGGAAGAGGGTGGCCTTGGGAGATGGTGCACTCCTCCTCACTGGAGGCCCTCTACCAGACACCGCATGACCTTTGGTTGGGTCTGTTGTAGAGGAGAATCTTTTTCAGGACTGGGTGGCCCCAAGGTCCCTTCCCACTCCCTGTTTATAGTCTATGGGCCCCTAGGTGGTACTCCTCTGTTTGGCATTCAAAGCCCTTGACAGGCCTCAGCTGACCTTTCCAACCTTTTTACACAACCCTCCTGGCACTCTCTGTACCAGCCATATTGTCTCTCACATACAGCATGTCTTCTCTCATCTCCATGCTTTTGCTCTGGCATTCTTTCCTGGAATATTTTCCTTCCTCGCCTCTGCCTCCGAGAATCCCTTGTTTCCTTCAAGACTCCGCTCAAATGTCTTCTTCTGTTGGAGGTCTTTCCCAGATCCCCCAGCTGCTAGTGCCTTCCCTTTGAAATATATCTATCTTATGTTTTGTGTCTGCCCCATATATGTGTTTATGTGTACGTCTCCTCCATTAGAATGGAAGCTTCTTGAGGTCAGGAATAACTTTGCTTTTGTCTTTGTATTTCCATCACATAGCACAGTGTGCGGTCTGTGGCGGGCACATAGTCAGTGCTTGTTGACGTCTATAGGAACCATCGCTTAGCATGGTGTGGTCTGTGGTGTGCACATGGTCAGTGCTTGTTGATGTCTGCAGGCACCTGGAGCAGCCTAGTGTGGCGTGCATCACCCCGATCTCTTTGTGAGTGTCCTCTTTCTGACGCTTCCTCCCTCTGTGACCCACAGCAAGTCACTTCATTTCTTGGGATTAGTTTCTCCCTCTGAAACATGAAAGGGTCAGACTCAATGATCCTTAAGATATGCTTTCCTCAGTGACCTCGGGTAAGTCACATGACTTCCTTGGACCTCAGTTTCCTCATTTGTAAAAAGTGGTCAGCTTCAGCCTGTTGTTCAGTCATTTCAGTCGTATCTGACTCTTCGTGACCCCATTTGGGGTTTTCATGGCAAAGATACTAGTTTGCCATTTTCTTCTCCAGCTCATTTTACAGATGAGGAAACTGAGGCAAACAGAGTAAAGTGACTTGTCCAGGCTCATGCAGCTAATAAGAGTCTGAGGCCAGATTTGAACTCAGGAAGCTGAGTCTTCCCGATTCTGGGCTCCATGCTGTATGCACTGTGGCCCCTCCAGGTGAGCTTGGATGACCTGTGTGATTATAGGTAAGTCACTTAATCTTTCTGGGCCTCAATTTCCCGGTCTTTAAAAGAAAGCTTTGTACTAGATGGCTTCTAGAGAGAAGCTTGTAGAAACAAAGGAAAATCATTCAGAATGAGCTGCCACCCAGCCCCCACATTCTGGAGCCCACCGGTTTTCTTTCCAGATGTCTCTAGCCATCTGAAACATCTTAAACTCTTGGCATGGGGAGGCTACCTGCCATCACAGATGGAAAGAGAAGGATAAAGAAAATGTCAATATGTTCCTCCTTCCCTCACCCAAGGTGCCCCTACAGCACTCTGGTGCATCCGAAAGATCTTCCCAGCAGCCCCAGAGAAAGGCCTGGAGATCAGTCGATTAACTAATATTTATCAAATGCAGAATATGTGCCAGGTACTGTACTGAGCTCCAGAAAGACAAAGGCACAGTCCCTGCCTTCAAGGATTCCCATTTTAATGTGGGAGACAATAAGCAAACAATTATGTGTACGTACGCGCGCGCACACACACGTAGATGCAAGGTGATCCCAGAGGGGAAGAGATGGGGTGGAAGGTGAGGGGAAAGGCCTCCTGCAGGAAAATATGGGAGGCTTCAAATTTACAGGGAATGCTAGATGTAGTATTTACAGATAGTTTCCTCCACACTTATTGAAGATGAGTGACTTAGCTTAATAAGAGTTAATTACTCACGGGTCCCATGGGTCCTAGCCAGGGAAAATTCTAAAGACACATGGGAAGAGTAGAATCAGGAAAATCTCCCTGCCCACAGTCTCCCTTCCTTTTCTCCATTACTTCTTAGACTTCCCAAGATAGCCCTTGCACTCTACGGGCTTGAAGATGTTTGTTTTATAATTAATAAAACTGGAAAGGGGCCCTTTTTGACATTTTCGCTTGGGGGCCCAAGACCTCCAAGTAAATGATTTCATTGTGTTTTCCCAACAAGGATTAAACTCGTGATTCAGTTCAACAAATATTTACCAACCGCCCAGAAGGCAGAAGAAAGATTTGCTCATCAGGGAACATGCTTCAAAATAAACAGACTTTTCTTCTCTCCTTAGCCAGAGACCTTGGAATAGGTAAATTATCAGAGGATCACAGACCTGGAGGTGGAAGGGCCTTCCAAGGCGCTCTAAGCCATATCCTCCTCATTTTACTAACAAGGAAACTGAGCCCCAGAAATGCTAAGTGACATGCCCATATCATACAGGAGAGTAGACCTTAAGTAAGGGTCATCTAGTCTGACATTCATTTTATAGGTGAGGAACCTGCTGTCCAAGGAAGTTATGTGACTTATCCAAGGTCAATGAGGAAAGCAAACTTTAGGGATCATTTAATCTGATTCTCTTATTTTTCAGAGAGATGGCTTTAAATGATTTGCTTAAAGTCACATAGACCTAGGATTTGAACCCAAGCCTTATGACTTTGAATCCAGTACCATATAGTCTTCCTCAGTTCTGAGAGCGTATGCCAGCAGATTATAAGCTCTGGCAGGCTTTACTAGCGAGGCCGTATGTCTATTGCCTAAAGAACAGCTTATTTCAGTTCAGAGAAGCCCATTACCACACTAGATCTGTGATGAGGAATCTGTGAGCCCCAAAAGGAAGGGAGGAAGGGAAAGAAGGAAGGAAAAGGAAGGAAGGGAAGGAAGGAAGGGTGGAAGGAAAGAAGGAAGGAAAGAAAGAAAGGAAGAGGAAAGGAGGAAGAAAGAAAAAGAAGGAAGGAAGGAAGGGTGGAAGGATGTTCTTCCTATACTGCCCAGGCTGGAAGTACATGGGCTACTCAAAATGCCTGTTGAACAGTAGGGGAGCTTCGACCTGCTCTGTTTTCAAGTTAATCTCTCCTTAGGGACCTTGGTTCTCTATGTGGATGCTAACTCTAGTGCAGATACCCCATTGTCTCAGCATATTCCAGTGCATGTCAGAATTCCAGGGAAGACTGGGAGAGAAAACAGAGAAGGGTTCCCTCCTAGAGAATGCCAGGCCTGGGTTTTGAAGTCTATTTTCTTGCTTGATTTCTTCCTGCCTGCCCTCTTCCCTCAGCACAGGCCAGGCCTTGGAACCTGAAGATGAATGAGTGAGTGAGTGAATGAGAGGAAAGGAATGATGGCTCTGTGGATCAGTGCAGCCTCAGTGGATGACCTCCCTCCTTCTCTTCTGCTAATTTGTGCCTCAGAAATGGAGAGGCAGCCTGGCTGCCTGGTGACTGTCCTGGTTACCTAGGACCTGGGCCTGCGGGCTCCAAGTGAGACTTCTCTGGCCTTCCTGGATGAACTTCAGCCTCCCCCGTGGTTAGGATTACAAATATGGGCCAACGTGCTTGGCTCCTAGCAACTTTGAAGACCATTTACTAGCAGCTAGAGGGCCTTTCCATGGAGGGAAAGACCAAACCAAAGAAAGCATGATTCCTGTGCGTTTCCTAGTTTCCTACAGTCATGGATTTAAAGGCTCTGGACTATCTCCATCAGGATATGAGAAGGGTAGTAACCAAGGGGGCCGCACCTGCTTGACTCTTCTGGCACATGGCTCTTCCTTTTGCTCCCTCGGGATACCTTGCTGCTGCAGCTAGCTGTGTGTAGGTCGCAAGGGAGGCCTGCGTTCAAGTCTCACTCTGGTACACACTAGCCCCATGACCCTGGGCAGGTCACCTACGGGGAACCCTCTAAGGCGAGGGACCTCAACTGGGGATCCAGAGCTTGTTTTAATTTGATAACAGTACTTTAGTATAATTGGTTTCCTTTGCAATCCTACTGTTTTACTTTTGTATTTAAAAAACCTGATCCCGAGAGGGGGTCCATATAAGCTTCACCAGACTGCCAAAAGTTAACACAGTCAGAAATATGTTGTAATACCCTTGTTCTAAGGCTATAAGCCTCAGAGAAAGTGACAGCCTTTAGTAGTAGTAGGAGTTCCCTATAGCAGTGAAATCACAGGCTGGGAGGTGGTACAGTGGATACAGTCTTGGGTCTGGAGTCAGGAAGATCTGAGTTCAGATATGGCCTCAGACACTGATTACCTATGTGACCCTGGCCAAGTCACTTAACCTCAGTTTCCTCAACTATAAAATAGGCATCAAATCAGCACCTACTTCCTAGGGTTGTGAGGATCAACCAAGATGATATTTGTAAAGGGCTTAGCACAGTGCCTGGTACACAGTAGGTGATTAATCCATGCTTGTTCCCTCCCTCCTATCCTTTACCTGTCTTACAGGATTGGAGGGAGGCTCAAATGAGATAATGGATGTAAAACGGTCTGAAGATTTTACACAAGTCTATAAACTTGAGGCTGGATCAATAGACTTCTCCGAATCACTTTCACTTTCTGATTTGAATTGTATTATTCACACCCTTTTTGATCTCCTGTTCAGTCCTCTTGAGCATGGGGGCAGCCTTGAGTTCTGAAAGGTAGGACAGATCAGCATTGCTCTTACAAGTCCCATGACTTGGAAAGCCATTGCATGTAGGTGCCAGATGCTGTTTGAGAGACCAACCTGTCAAAATTAGAGACAGAAAGAAAGGGGAGGAGATTGATTTCTATTTTTGGAGATTGATTTCTTTTTTTTTTTCCAGCTCTGCCACCATCAGGTCCCGATTAATGTGAGTCATGAATTCTGTGTAGTAGTCTATGTATTTAAACTTGTTCTCTTTGGAGTTGTAATTATGTAAAATATGGTAATTACCTCCAGCCCAATGGAAGCAGTGCAGTGTGAATTCAAAAAATATGAGCCTGATTCAGAAGGATTCATTATTCACACCTACCTGTAAATATGAGGCACTGTCCTAGGTGCTAGAATCAAAATGATAGAGAGACAGACCCTAGCCTCAAGGGTCTCATGGACCTTAACCTCCACCACTCAGGGCTGTCCATTAGGAAAGGGTTGTGAACTGCATCTATGGAGGAAATTACCACTTGGATGATGCTACAGATATTCTTAAGCACGGAGATGTAAGTCTGATCTGTGGTACTAGACCAAGTTACTCCAGTGCAGTACATGTTATATTTTTCTTGGTAACCCCAGGAGCTCCTAACACAGGACTATTATCCAAAGCAGCCTCTCGATAAATGTGGAGGCAATAAATCATTCCAATTACCTTCTAGAACATTGAATGAACAGTCCCAACATTCCACGAACCTCTGGCAGTATGGGCAACTCTAGGGCAGTCTGTCCCTTGTTCCTTGGGATCAGTTTTATTTCCTGTGGTCTTGATCATTTATCAACATTAGATCAAACCATGTGTTACCAGGGAAATTTATTAGGAAGGTAGCAGGTCCATTTCCTCGATGAAGCGATAAAGAGCCACTCCCAACTATTTGGTTGCCTGTCTTTTAAATGACCCTGTTTCTTGTAGAGGATTTCTGGTTCCTTTCTGACCGCATGGTATAGAGTCTTATTACCGAATGGGTTCATGGTTCTGATAAGTGGTATGCCATGCCAGCTAACTCAAGCATATTTTCTGAGCAAGAAAATGGGGTAGACTGAACTTTGTGGTTTAGAGGCAGCATAATGTAGTAGCTAGAATGCTTGACTTAGAGTCTGGAGATTTGGGTTCCGATCTTCCCTTTGACATTAGCTGTGAGATCATGGGTAAATCACTTAACCTCACAGAGGTTCAGTTTCCTTATCTGAAGAATGGGGATAATTGTGCTTGTATGATCTACCTCATAGGGTGGTTGTGAGGGAAATGCCTTGAAAACCTTAAAACCTTAAAAGACATGTAAGTAATGGTTATTCTTCCTGGCTTGGAATGCATGCATTCAGATCCTACTTCAGACACTTACTAATTGTATGATCCTGAGTAAAGCACTCTATGTCTATGTGGATCTCAGTTTCCTCATCTGTAAAATAAGGGGGTTGAACTTGATGCCCTCTGGGGTTCCTTCCAACTTTAAATCTCGGATCCTAAGATCAGCTACTGAACCACTCTCAGTGGGGAAGAACATCGAAGGAGAAAAATGGAAAATTATATCCGTCCATTTCCTCTAATAAGCTCAATGCAACCTTTGGGAAGACTCTTACAAATGGAATTTCCTAACCAAATCACTCACACAGAGACACAGGAAGAGCACCGGTGCTTCCTTCCACAGCCCTTTGTGATTAAGGCACCACACCAAAGAGCTACTGAGTGTTCTGAGCTGGTTTCTGTTGACTCACAACTTTTTCATTATTGTGCTCTCTGGGCAGTGTCCTAGGCCAGAGTTCTCACGTACATCTATCTAAACAGCCTGGTCCTTCCAGTATTTGGGTTTTTAAATGAGTTCTGCCAAGTGCTGTCTGAGCTTTCTTCAAGCATCTCGGACTTGCTGAATGATGAAGACAACAAACCTACCAGCGGTTGGACAAAAGACTACCTCCTTGTCTAACTCCTCTAAGTTGGCTTCCAAACATCCCCCATTTATGCACGGTAGCGACTTGGATGGGCTAAATAAATCTCCCCAGTCATATAACGTGCTCCATATTACGCTCAGATGTGGTGAAATGAATTGTGGTATACTCCAGGCAGACAGGACCAACCTATAATGGTTTATCACATTTTGCAGGCTTTATGAGAGCTGTAAATTTAAAGCATATAGGAGTTGTATTTATCCGTTAGATTCCATGTATTCATCACTTCCCCTTTGTCTGATGATGACAGGTTCTTTAAGACAACAAAGAGGGGGGGATAAAGGCAATTTCTCTTCTATCAGAGATGCCACCAACATAATGAAGGACTGTAGAACTCAGGCCTCACAAGCATGCTCTGGTTACTCAGCCATTAGTGGCTGAATTATTAATGCAGGTTTGCTGGGCGAAGGAACTGCTTTTGACCAGTTACTCTCCTCTTCCATCAAGACTTTAATAGCCGGAATTATGGGGAATCATGTTCCACATGGAGCCCTTCCTAAATAGGAGCATTTTTCTTTAAGATCAGAAGCAGAAAATGTTGCTTGGATTTCTCTGGGGCATGCAGCTAGTAATGGCTCTCTTTGTGTGTGAGAGTGTGTGTATGCTCAAGTCCAAGGAATTTACATCTGGGAGTAGGGTGGGGGTGGGGTAAAGCAAGATGCTTTTCCCAGTGCTAGATGAAGCTTGGAGTTGACCAGATAAGCCTACAGACAGCCTTCTCTAGGTTCTCCGCGCTGCCCCCCCCAATTAAAATAAAACTCTTGGTATAATAAGTGAAAGTGGAACTCCCAGGTGTGGGAAGGGCTCCTTTGAGCTAATAAGGGGTCTCAGGATTGGATGATAAATTTTGATTTGTACTGTGTACTCTGATGGGGCAGTAATGAACAAAAATCCCTCATCAGTTTGATTACATGGACAAGCATACCCCACGTAAAGTTTACTATGGACTAGTATTGTTTCACAGCTCAAAGGAAACTTAGAGGTCATTTAGTCCAGCCTCCTTATTTTGTAGTAGAGAAAACCAAAGCCCAGAGAGGGCTAGGGACTTGTCCAAGGTGAATAAACACATTACCCAAACCTTATTTTCAAGTTACAAAACCCAGCAGTCTGTCCATTTATGATATTCCTATGGAACTAACCATCCCCTGAAATATTATTTCACCTCCCATCATTTAGTGGAAAATAGAGAGCCTTAGACTTGACCTCAATAATTCTGCTTCAGACATTTACTAACTATTCAACTCTGGACAAATCGCTCACCCCCTTTCAGCCTCAGTTTCTTTATCTGTAAAATGGGCATCATAATAGCACCTCTGTCACAGGATTAGTTTCAGGGTTAACTGAAATTAAAAAAAAAGAGCTTAATGTGCCATATATATAGACACAGTTGTCATTGATATTGTGGCTATCTTGCTCTTGTCACTTTCTCATCCATTGACTCTAACTTGTCTTTGGGGAAAATAATCTCTGAAAGACCCAGGGCAGAATCAGAACAAAATTACAAAAAGACAAATTAGACTCTGTGTAGTAAAAACCTTCCTAACAATTGTTTAGTCATCCAGCCATGTCCAGCTCTCTGAGATCCTGTGAACTGTAGCATGCCAAAGCTGTCCATGGGGTTTTCTTGGCAAAGAAGTGGAGTGGTTTGTCACTTCCCTTTCCAGTGGATTAAGCCAGACAGGGTTAAGTGACTCGCCCAGGGTCACACAGCTAATAAGTTTCTGAGGCCAAATTTGAACTCAGATCTTGACTCCAGACTCAGGAATTCTGCCTTCTGAGCCACCTGGATGTCTCCTCACAATTGGGGCTGTCTAAATATGGAATGGGTCAGTTTCCCATCACTGGATGTCTTCAAGCCAAGGCTAGGTGATTACTTGACAGGCAGGATGTGGAGAGGGTCCCTGCTCAGGTAGCAGTTGTCCTAAGTGTCCAAAGATGGATCATTCCAGCTCTGGAGATTCAGTGCTTCCCAGAAGCAGCCCCTCTTTTAGGGCCTGCCCAGAACCCACTTGTACCCAAGGTGACTTATTAAAAAAATAGTTTTGCTCAACATTTGGCAGTTGTAGCACTGTTTCCTCAGTTACTTATTTGCTTAAATATTTGCAGGAACATTTCCTGGATGAATGAGGACTTGCATGAATTTAAATGTTGTTTTGGTTGGTTTTTTCCCCCTCCAACTTTGTAAACATAGTGCTGGTAAAAGATGTTTACCTCAGGGACAGAAAATGCCTTGTTTCGTTCTAGCCAGGTGCCAGGCTCCCATACCACCTTGGCCCTCTTCTTCCTCCTTTCCGGTTACTGGCACCTCTGTGCCTAGATATTTGTCTCCTTCATTTGAATGTGAGCAGCTTGAGGGCAGTACCTAGTTTGTATGTGTTTTTTGTTTTTGTTGTTTTTTTTTGCCATTCTTTGTACCTCCAGCACTTACAACATTACTTAGAGCTGGGGTGGGGGACTTGCTCCCTGAAGCCACACGTGGCCTCTAGGCCTCTAGGTGCAGGTTCCCCACCCCTGGGCCTTAGAGCATATTAAGCACTGAAGACTGCCCAGTTTCTGGCCTCCAGTGAAATTTCAAGGAGCTCTTTTGTAGCTGCTCTGGCATATTTGGTATCACTGGGTTTTGGAAAGAGTGCTGGAGGGGGTGGGGTGGGGGAAGAGCTGGGTTGGAATCTGGGCTCTGCCTTTTCTCTACCACCTGTGCGACATTGGGTAACTTTCTTCCTTTCTTTGGGGTTCATTTGCTTCACTATTTTACTAAAAGGGGCTAAGAATTGGACTAGTTTATAAAATCATAGAGTTGGAGCTGTGAGGAACCCTAGAGGCCTTCTCTTCCAATCCCCTTTTTTTTACAGATGAGGAAACTGAGGCCCAGTGAAGTCACATGGATCATGGCCTTGTAGATTTGGAGCCAGAAGGGATCTTAGAGGCCCTCTAGTTCTGTCCCCTCATTATGGGGAAACAGAGATTCAGACATTTGAAGTTACCTGCCCAAGATGACACAGGTAGTAGGTGGCAAAGGCAGAATTTGAATCCAGGTCTTCTAACTACAAATTCATCATCTTTCTGGTGTGTTAAGCCTGATCCGAAGAAAGTTTTCCTCTAATTCAAAAGTTGTTTGTTTTTTTGTTCTCAAAGAGGACCGTGACCTCGGGAAGGGGTGTTGTGACATGCAAATGAATTAGATTTAAGTGAGGGAGGGCTGTGCAGAGTCCTCAGCCTCACTCTCATCTCAGGAGCCATCTGGGTCCAGTGGCAAGATATAGGTCAGGATGACAGAGATGGCCCCTAATTCAAAGGTAAGGATGTGTTTGATGGCTATCCCCAGCACCTAGGACAGTGCCTGGCACTCTGAAGGTGCTTGCTTACTTACTGCACATTGATTGCAAAGTGTAAGCCCTTGGACTGTTAATATTTCATCTGTATGCCCAACATCTGGACTATGTCTGAAATACAATAGGTGCTTAATAACTGTTTCTTCATTGATTGTAAATTACGAGATTGGTGATTGTAAAGTGTGAATATAACAGGAAGGACCATTTCTCCAGCACCTGAGACTGTGCCTGGCACATAGGAGATACTTCATAAATAAATGCTTGTGGATTGGCCAAGTCGTGATGTAAGCATCTCCCGTGTTCAGCGGACTTCCAAGTATAGAGGAAATAATTCTGGGTTTGGAGTTTACGTTGTTTCTCGGCCACTGGATGCACACATATCCTTGTCTGACTCTCCTCATCTCTGGGCTTCAGTCTCTTCCTCTAGAAAACAAACAGTTTGGACCCTATAATCTCTAAGATTCCTTCTAGTTCTCAATCCCATGATCCTAGCCTAGCTAGGACTGGTGGGCTTCTACACACAGAAAGGAGTAGGTTTTAGCCAGATCAGTGACACTGACACATCATGGCGTGGTGGGGAAAGAGAGATCTGGCCTCGGAATCCCAAGAAGACCTGAGTTCAAGTCCACTTCTGACAAACATTGGTTGTATGATCCTGGCCAAGTTACTTAACCTCTTTCCTCATCTGTAGTTCTTAACTCTAATAAAATAATACTCTAGTCCCTTCTCTCTCCCACCTCCCCCTTCCAAAAAAAAAACAATGAGAGGAAAAACCAAGACCCTCTCCCCATTCATTGGTTCCTTGGCCATATAAACATATAAATGCTTTAATTCTCACGTTTCTTTGTGCGTAGAGATAGATATATAAAATATATGTTTATATACCTGTATAGTCCTACTGCAGCTTTAAGTTATTAAAACTTCTTATGGAGGCAGCTAGGTAATGCAGTTGATAGAACACAGGCCCTGGAGTCAGGAGGACCTGAGTTCAAATCAGGCCTCGGATACTTGACACTTTCTACCTGTGTGACCCTGGGCAAGTCACTTAACCCCAATTGCCTTGCTTTAAAAAAAAGCTATTAATATTTAAAAGACTTTTGGTACATACTGTATATGATAGGCAGGGTGGTGTAGTGGTTAGAGAGCCGACTTCAGACCAAGGTCCAAGTTTTCTCTCTGACCTGGAGTAAGTTACTTAATCTTGTGGTGCCCCTAAGCACTCTCTAAGACTATACATTACAAAGGAGTGGTAATGCTGAATTGGTGGGAGAAGTTTTCACACTGGGAGTTCCCCACACCCAGAAGAAATCGCAAATCTGGATCAGAGAGTGTGCTGGTATGGAGGTATGTCTTTGTAAGCATTCTCTCCTAGAGATGCCAGTTTGTCATAGTACACAATGACTTTCTTCCTCCCTCTCTTTCCCCCTTCACCCCATGATATCAGTAAACATTCCTAGAGGGGATTAAACATGGGGAACATCCAACAAATGGAATAAACACATTTAATAACCGAGTCACTGAAGCATTCTCCACTGGCCTACATTCGGTAGCTGCGTTCTGTTTACCAGTGAGATACCCTCAGCTGGGTCAGATCATGTGGATTCCGGCTTTGGAACCAGTTCAGATGCAATTTGGGGAGGATCCTCGGGGGGAGGGGGTCCCTTCACTGGCCCATCGGGGGAAGCACCTCACTCAACACCAACGAGGCTGGTGAAAGTGTGGGTCTGTGAGCTAGATGCCTGGAAGATAAAGGATGCTAGAGATCTCTTAGAATGGTCAGGTTTCAAGTGGGGGCCCAGGATGGCAGCCTAAGAGAAGCCTCTTACTCAGCCTTGTGATAAGAGCAATTTGAAATAGGCTCATTACCAGGGAAGTTATTGCTTTTGTTAAAAATGGCCCATCTGAGAAAGACTCCATTAAAAAAAGCAGTTTGCTGCTGATAATGGTCTTTAGAGAGATAAATTAGACCCTGGGTTATTTCCCTTTACTTCAAGGACTGGACAGTGGAATTAACCCCAGAGGTCAGTTGTTCTCCTGTTCTTAAAGATGCCTCTAGGATTTAGAACCATGTTCCTGTAGGGAGAAAAGCCTTGTCCAAATCCAGGTTCTCACACTGGCTGTGTGACAATCAGTGAGTCACCTGACTTCTCATCGTAAAATCAGGAGACTTAGATTTGATGACTTCTAAGGATCCTGGCCTATGGCACTTCTCTGGGCCTCAGTTTCTCCATCTGTAAAATGGGCATTTACTTTACTTACCACACAATGGTGGTATAAGAGAAGGCACCTCCCCCACCTTGCCTCTCAAAATCCATCAAAGTACAGTTAAGGCGTCCCCTCTTACAGAAGCCCCTTCCTCATCCCCCCTTCCAGTTAATTAAAGCTGCTGCCCACCTGAAGTTATTTTGTGTTGGCATATAGTTTCTATTTACTTATCAACAATCATAGCTTTAGAAATGGAAGGATCATTGGTGAAAAGTAGAGATCTAGCAGGGGCCTCAGAGGCCGACTGGCTTAACTTCCTAATTTCCAGAAGAGGAAAACCGAGACCAAGAGAAGTTAAGCAGTTTGTTCAAGGCCATAGAGGTAGTAAGCACCAGAGCTAGGCTTTGTTCTAAGTTGTCTGATTCCAGAGCCCTCAAATCCCTTTCCCTTGGGCATGATGATGATCATGATGAGGATGAGAATGATGGTAATGGTGATGGTGATGATGGTGATGATGGTGGTGGTGATGGTGATGGTGGTGGTGGTGGTGATGGTGATGGTGGTGGTGATGGTAGTGATGGTGATGATGGTGGTGGTGGTGATGGTGATGATGATGGTGGTGGTGGTGGTGATGATGGTGATGGTGATGATGGTGATGGTGGTGGTGATGGTGGTGATGGTGATGATGGTGGTGGTGGTGATGGTGATGGTAGTGATGGTGATGATGGTGGTGGTGGTGATGGTGATGATGATGGTGGTGGTGGTGGTGATGATGGTGATGGTGATGATTGTGATGGTGGTGGTGATGGTGGTGATGATGGTGGTGGTGGTGATGGTGATGATGATGCTAGTTAGCATTTATATAATACTTTAAGCTTTCCAAAGTACTTGTACATAGAGCAGGTAGTTGAATGTCCCCTTTTTATATATGAGAAAACTGAAGCTTTAAATGACTTGCTTTTGTTCCCACAGTCAGGATTTGATCCCAGGTCCTGCCAGGTCAAATTCAACTTTCTACTATATCATTCTTGCCGTTCATGTTGTTTTCTCTTTTGTAGAATGTGAGCACCTTGAGGGTAGAGACTATTTCATTGTTGATGGTGGTGGGGTTTTTGTTGTTGTTTTTTTTTGTCTTTGTACATTCATTCTTAGCATACAGAAGTCACCTTAAAATGGTGTTGGTTTTTTTTTCTTTTTTTTTCCAAATCCTTTAGTGTATTGAGCTGCTATGTTTAAGGTTTCTTTTGGCCCTGACAGTTTTCGATATCATCATGCAGTGCCCAGATCCCATTGGACCAGAAAGTGACCTGATCAGCCGAGAGGGAGAGTTGGATTACTCATTTTTGCCTGACTCTTTGGTTCAGAGACACCCAGGCAGAACAGCCTCCCTCGGCAGGAAATGCCTTCAAATGGCAGTTGGAACGCTTTCTTAGTGAGATAATGAATCAGAGGAAAAGATGGTTTCCAAGGATCTTACGTGAATGATGTGACCTGGAACCCTTTTTGACTAAAGTGCTGTGCAGAGTCAAACAGGTGGGACCCCGTGTGCCACATCATATGATGATTCAACTACCCATGAAGGTCGGTAGTTAGAGCTGCTTTGGCTATGTATATGTCTGCCTACCGGTACCTCTTGCTGATTGGTACCCTTTCTTCTGGTACCTCTTTTATCTTTCTCACTTTCTCTGGGAGCTGGTGCTGTTTTTGGAGGAAAAGTACCTATTTATTCTCAGAATCATCTATTGGTGCCTTTTCCACTTGGGCCAATGGTGTTTCTCTCAGGCTTGGAGATTTGTAGCCTGACTGTGTGGAGTTCAAATGGTTAAAAGCAAAACAAAACATGAGACCAGCTGATGGGCCATGCTGTTGGGTCCCTGGAGGTAGAACCCAGCTGCTCCACCTTGTAGCGTCTTTAGTACAGTCTCAACTGCTTCCTTTTTACTGTTCCAATTAGCCGGCTTGGTCTGCCCTTGAGATTTGTTTTTTGGTTGGGAAGATTTTTCCCTAGATGAGCAAAACCTCTTAATAGTAAAGAATGGCTACTTGTCATTTACCATCATCTGTAGTTGGGAGAGAGATCTATCCTTAAATTCACTTCTTTTGAATAAACTGAGGCTCACTGTTAACTTAAAAAAAATGAGAGACAACACTATGTAATTTTGTTTCTCCACGACAGGAATGGGAAACCTGTGGCCTTGAGGCCACATATCGCCCTCTAGGTCCTCAAGTGTAGCCCAAAAGACCCTTGAGGCCACAGATTCCCCACCCCTGCTCCATGACATCAGACTTCACCCTCCATTTGTTGGGAAATGTACACGGGACTTTCTTCTCAGCTCTCTTGAATTTCTCCTTTTTCATTTTTAAATAAAATGTAGACTTTCTCCTCTCTTTCTACTATAAAGTTAATATGTTTGAAAACAGATGATTGTTGGCACTACTGTGTCAGAGTGCTAAAAAGAGGTAAAGTGAGGTTTCATCAGTTTGCTGAGTATCTGTCACAAGAGACTTATGAGTCCAAATCCCACTTAGACACTTAAACTATGTGACAAGTCACTGAATAAGTGACTTGAGTTATTCAAGCCTCACTTTCTCCATCTTTCAAATGAGTGGGTTGGACTTCAGGTTTTCTCCAGTCCTTGCCCAAAATCTGTGATCCTGTGTGCTGCATGTCTTATACAAGATGACCTTTCCCTACACTCATCCTTCTGAATAGAAGAAATTGTGATGAGGCTGAAATACAACGTCCATGATGTCAGTCAGCTATGCTCTTGGGTGTAGATAGGAATCCTCCCTTTTTTAGATGTGCAAGAGTTCTGGATTACTCAGATATTCAGAAGACTTTCAACTTGAGATCACCCATTGGCATTTAGAGCTGGTCCTCACAAAGGAATGCTACGGGCATCTCCGGAATATGACATAGCAGCTGAATGAAAAGACCTGGGGTTTGGGCACCACCCCCACAATTTACCAACAAGGCCAACTTTTTAAATTTTTAATTTATTTTTTTCAATGAGCAAAAATCTATTTTTTTCCTCTCTCCCCTTCCCCACTTGGAAAAAAAATGAAACTCTTGTAACAAATATTTATAGTTGAGCAAAACAAACTCCCACGTTGGGACCTGGCCTACTTTTCCATCCATTTTCACACAGATTCCAAAGTATCCTCTGGAAAATAAGGAACTTGGGCCCAATCTCTAAGATCCCTCCTAGAGCTAATCTTCTGGATTTTTGAGTTGGGGGGGGGTGTGCTGTTTTCGTGTGTGTGTGTGTGTGTGTGTGTGTGTGTGTGTGTGTGAGAGAGAACTGCTCACTGCTTCCTCCAGTTATTGCTACCTGTCCTGTTGGTCTCTATAGAATATTCAAATCATTCTGCCTCCAACTATTTGTTGTTGAATATAGTTGCTGTGAATGAGTGGATGAATGAAAATGGGAGGCCCAGAAGGATCTCTCTTGGTCTATGAGGGAGGGTTAACAATTTCCCCTCCAAGAGCTTTGGAAAACCCCCACCTGCCCTGTGGGTTTTATTTATTTCTACTTTAATCTTCCTTTATTACTTAGGGAGACTAGCCCAACTCTCACAAAGTGCAGGGTGAGGGTAAATGCTGTATGCTGCTGAAGTAATTAATGTGCTTTCTACAAGCAAGGGACTGTGTAATTTGCAGGAGTGTGTGTGGGGACCCACCCTGCTAAATTTATACCCTGTAATTTGCCCACATTCTCTGGCATTGACTTGGCAGAGTGGTAGGAGCCCAGCCTACCTGCTTTGCAATTATATCTGCTCTACTGGTATTATGGGATTGAGTAACTGGGGGAAATGAGAGCTCATTTATTTAAGTAAATTAGAGCTCGCTCCTGGGGCCTAATCTGAGATCGCTTCTTGTAGGTGAGGTTGGTCAATCTTGAAATCCTTTTTATAACTCAATTTGTTTGAGCAAAAAAAAAAAATTATTAAGCAGCTACTGTGTGCAGAGAATTGTACAAGGTATAGAGGCTATAATGGCACTAATGAAATCTTCCCTGGAGACAGGAGTTTTTAATTTTCCTTGGGTGGGGTTAGATGACAACCTACACACAAATAAACGATCGATTTATTGCTGAATATGATTCCCCTTCTTGCCCCCAATGGTCCACCAGATCAGAACTCTCCTAGGGCTTCTTCATGAGTGACATTGCAGCTCTGGTCTTGGTGGCATTGCACAGCCCGCACTCCGGGCCTGGGGTGCACTTCCTCTTCATTCTACTCTTAGAAGCCCTCACTTCCTTCAAGGACTCAGCTCCAGGCCACCTTCTGCATGAAACCTTCCTCGATCTCCCTGATGGGTTGTGTCTTCTTTCAGTTACCTTGTATTTATCCTTAGAGCTGTAATTTCTGCTCCCCTGACAGAGGCTGAGCTCTTTGAGCTCAGGGAGTCGGTTCCATTTTATCTTTACATTCCAGATGTTTGGTATGGTACCTGCCATGTAATAGGTGCCCAATAGATGCTTGATTAATTGAAAGCATATACAATTATATGTATAATTCGGTATATAGAAAGTATATATAATTTCAGGAGGTAGAAAACAGTAAGAGCTGGAGGGAAGGTCTCCTGTAGGACAGGGCATCTGAGATATGATTTGAAGACATACGAGTCGTATTTGCCTAGATGGCAACTGGCAGCTCCGTGGATCAGTCTCTGGGCCCAGAGTCAGGAAAACTTGAGTGCAAATCCAGGCTCAGACACTTTTTAGCTGTTACCTTGAGTAAGTCACTTAAACGGTTTGCCTCAGTTTTCTTACCTGCAAAATGGAGATATTAATAGCTCCCCCCCCACAATAGCACCCATCAAATGAGATGTTTTTAAAGCTCTTAGCATAGCGAATGGAATATAGTTGCTATAGAAATGTTAGCTATTATTATTATTATTAAAGGAAGATAAACGTTCTAAGAGATAAAGAATATATTGGAGACCCACAAAGGTAGAAGAGGGAATGTAGTATACGGGCCTGAGAAGTAGGTCGGTGTGATTGGAACATAAGCATGCATAAAGCGGAGTAACCTGAGATACTGGAAAGGCAGGTGGGAGCCATGGAGAGATAATGTGACAGGTTGATTTCAGGGACTTTCCAGCTTGGACCTTTGCTTTGGGAGGAAGGGAAGCCGTGTTACTTTTGAAAAGAGGAAGCTGTTTCACAGTCCCTATAAACAAGTGATTTTTCTAAAAAAATCATTAAAATATCTTTTAATGGAATTTAAAATTAAATCTATATTAATAAAAACATAAATTAATAAATTTTAACTAATAAAGATAAATTACTAAAGACATTTAAAATTGTCATTTTTTGAAACTAAAGACCTAATCTTATAGGTTCTGATGTTATTGTTGAGTTGTGTCAGAGAGACACACAAATGAGTGCATGAATGTAAGTGGTAAGGCTGGAGAGAGCCCTCTTGGTCTGTGGGAGAAAGTGAGCAGTTCTCTGTCTGAGAGCTTTGGGAATCCCCTCATTAACAGTCATTTCCTTTTTCTTTTTGCACTTAATAGTATTTTTTTCCCATTACATGTACCTGTAAAGATAGTTTTCAACATTCATTTTTATAAGATTTTGAGTTCCAAATTTTTCTCCCTCCCTCTTTCCCCTCCTCCTTCCCCAAAACAGCACGCAATCAGATACAGGTTATACATGTACAATCACAGAAAACCTATTTCCACATTAGTCATGTTAAATAACAGTATTTTTCCACCAGGAGGTAGGTAGCGTAGTGGAAAGACCACTCCCCTTGGGACCATTTTGGGGAAGTCTCTTATTTTCTCTGAGCCCTGATTTCCCATTTCCAGAATGTAGCATTGCTTCTAAGGTCTCTTCCATCTCTAGAGTCATAGTCTTGTGATGCTGTAATCAATGCTGTTGATAGAAGTATGGACCCAGCTAAAGGAAAGCATTGCGGGATGGGGGAGAGGAGAGAACTGGAGGGTGTTAAACAGCTGATGAAGCCTAAGCGGTAGGTGAGAAATGTGTTGATTTACTCTGTGGTCAGGTCTTAGGCCCAGGTTTGGGGTCAGTCATATTTTGGCCAAAAAATTGAAAGGGCAGAACTCAGAAGTTGTGTGGAGGTTGACCAAAGAAAAGCAGTGGTGGGGGTGATGGGGGTGGTGGGGCTGTCTTCACCAGCCCTCCAAGGTTCTTGAGCATGGGGGCCACAGCCTTTGATGTTTTTTCTAAGTAGCCAGACCCATAGTGGGTACTCACTGCCACTGAAAATCTCTGTGTGATGTCACCAGAGAAAACCTCAGAGAGACACAGGGCATCTGGGCAGGTGGGTAGAGACCTTTTAAATATCTATGATCTCTGCAGCCTGGGAAAGACCTGTGCAGAATGGGTTCCATATTAATAAACATGTTTGGGAGGATGGAGACCCTTTTTTGTCTTGTAGTCCTTATATATCAGCTGTTTATGTTTTAGAGGCTCTCTGACTTAGAGGCTTCCCCTCATGGGAGAACAAGCTTGCCAGTGTCCTCAGCTCCTATCTGCCTCTCTTGGGGGTTTCTAGAATGACTTTGTGTGTGTATACATATATGTGTGTATGTACATATACACACATATATACATATGTATGTATGTGTATAAAGAGATCTACATATACACATACATTGTTCAAGTCTTTCATATACACATGTGTACATATATACACAATCTATAAACATATACATATGTGTATATGTATATATACAGACAGCTACACACATTTGTGTGTGTATATGCATATATAAATGCACACATATATGCCTGTCCGTATTTCTTCTCTACTGCCGCCCCATTTATTTTGTGTATTTTTACCCTGTCTTTGGAAAGCAGAGAGGTCTTGAGATGATAGCAACCTCTCAGCCTCCTCAATGAAAACGTTGGAATGTGGAAAGGTATCTCTTTGGCCTCATTAACCTTTCTCTCTCTTTGTCTCCTTTGTGAGCTCTTCCATCAGATGGGAGTTGGGCCAGGTAATTCCTGCCTTCCTAGACTGCCCTTTCAGCTTGGTCTGGGACCAGGAGTGAAGCTCCCCAGTACAGTTTCTCTTCCTTACTTTGGGTGATTGGCAGCTCCCTGGCTGAAGGATTTCATGGCTACCTTGATGGCAGGACCAGGGTTCCAGAGATGAAAGGAGCCTACCCACCCATCCACCTCCACTTTTTTATTTAACAGACTTAATTTACTAATGACAAAACTGAGACCTAAGGCAGTTAAGAGATTGACCCAAGCTCACACAGTGAGTAACCATGAGGGGCAGGAGTTGAATGGGGTCATAGGAGCTTAGATTTAGAATGGGAAGGAACCTCATGGGCCATCTAATCCAACACTGCCACCCATTTTTCATATGTAGAAACTAAGGCCCATAAAAGTTAAGCTACTTTCCTAGGTCATACAGGTAATAAGCTTCAGGGGTGGGCTTTGAACCCAAAGGACCAAAGGGCTCCGTTAATTAAACCACACTGCTTCCCCTCCCCTGCAGCGTACACCCCACCCAAGATGTCTGTGTTGACTTCTTAAACGTGTGTTATTGATAATTTAATTAATTTATAATATTTACATAATGTAATAATGAGAATATTAGATAATTTTAGATAAATCGATAATTTAGATAATAATTGATAATAGTTTACATTGCTTTAAACCACAGTAATAATAGCTGGCATTTGCATAGACTTTGGTTTTTATCTATTTTCTCATTTGCTTATTATAACTCCAGGGTGCCTGGGCAAGTCTCTGAGCCTAGAGGTGATAGATGAGGTCCCTCTGAGCCGGGGGTTCTCGAACACTGATGAGTTCATAGATCCTAACCCTCTCCTGCCCCTCCCCAGACAGAATAAAGTAGAAAAAAAAGGAGAACATTTTAAAATCAGAGTTGTTTGCTAATTATCCACATTTTAGCTAGCATTTGTATTGTGTTTTAAGGTTTGCAAAACACTTTACAGAAATTCTTATTTGATCTTCACAACAACCCTGGGAGGTAGGTGCTACTGTAATTTTATTTTTATAGATAGAGTAAACTGAGGTTGACAGAGGTTAAGTGACTTACCCAGGCTTACCCAGGTAGTATCTGAGGCTGGATTCAAACTCAGGTCTTCCTACTCCAGGTCTATCCATTGTGCCACCTTGCTGCTGCAGATGAGATTTTTAAAACTTAGAGGTTCTAATAACTACTAAGTATCTAAGAAGATTCATATCAAAATGATGGCTCAGTAAGCATCTCTGAAGCCCTACTATGGGGGCAGCTATGTGGTGCAGTAGATAGAGGGCCAGGCCTGGCGTGAAGAAGTCTCATCATCTTGAGTTCAAATGTGGCCCCAGATACTTCCTAACTATGTGACCCTGGGCAAGTCACCTAATCCTGTTTGCCTCGGTTTCCTCATCAGTAAAATGAGCTGGAGAAGGAAATGGCAAGCCGCTCCAGTATCTTTGCCAAGAAAACCCCAAATGACATCATGAAGAGTAGGACATGACTGAAAAAATGACATGACTGAACTGAAAGTCCTACTGTGTGCCAGGAATCAGGGCTACAAAGACAATGAAATAGAATGGAAACAATTTCTATTCAGGAAAATGATGGATCAACGTACAAATCAATACCAAATAGATACAAGTTAATACAAAGTAATAAGATAATACAAGGTAACAGGTATGGGAGCCATTAACAATAAGGAGGAATAAGAAAGCCCTCAGGAGGTGGTGCTTGAACTGAGTTCTGAAGGAATCTGAGAGGTGGGCTGAGGAGAGATTACCCAATGGACCTAGGAGCAGGAAAGCACAGCCTGTGCAAAAGCACAGAGACTGGAGATGGCAAGTTCTATAGGAGGGACAGAGTAAATCTGTTTGGCCTATCACAGATGGGGAGTAATGGGCAATAGGCTGGAAAGATAGGCTGAAGGACTTTAAATGCCAAACAGAAGAGGTCCAGGTCTTTCTAAACTCCACCTCTTGCTTCCTATCTGCTTCATTACATTTGTTCTCAATAATTTGCTCCCGATTACCACTCCATCCCCTCATAGAACCTTCCCTCTAGGAGGTACCATACTCAGAGCTAGGTTTTTGTTCTGTTACTGCTCTATGGCCATGACTTCATCAATGCCCACATAGACATGGCACCTGCCACGTCTTTCTCACGAAGGTAGTTCCACAAAACAAACAAAAAAGGTTCTATTGATTAATTCTGATAGAATACGAAGGACTCCATATCCTTGGTCCTTCTGCCTCCCTTTTGAAAGGAGGTGAATATGTGTAGTCATCATTTCTCTGGCCATAACATCGATCTGAATTCTGGTCATCCGTAGTGCCAATTTCTCATTACGTGACTGCAGTCATTATGGACCTTAGGGTCAAAGAGCCAGAGTTACAGGGGACCTTACAGTCCATGGAGCCCAACTCCCTCATTTTCCAGATGAACTGAGGAAGTCATTTGGATGGTCATACAGCTAGCAAGTGTCTGAAGCAGAATTTGAACCCAGGTGTTCCTGTTTCCAAGTCTAGCTTTCTATCCACTATGCCAGCAGTTCTCAAACTTTTTGGTCTTGGGACCCCTTATCACTCTTGAAAATTATTAAGGACCCTACAAGGGCTTTTGTTTTTATGGGTTACATCTATCAAAATTTATCACATTAGAAATGAAAACATGTTTGTATTATTATTAAATCATTTTGACTTTGCAGACTCCCAGAAAGGGTCTCAGGGACCCTGGATCACATTTTGAGAACTGCTGCACTGCGCTCCGTTGCCTTTTTGATTGTGTCTCAGTTTATGTATTAATATTCCCAAGAATCTCTGAATTCTCTCTTTTTCCTGATTTCTTACGAATTTGCTCCTTATTATTCTAGGACTTTTCTGATGAATCAACGTCTTTATCTCTCAGCATCTTCTTTGAAAACTCCTCTTTCAGCTCTAAGATTGGACCATTTACCAAATCATCGGCCTCCAAACCTCCAATCCTCCCTCCTTTGAGGAATGGTTGTTAGAGGCAAGGAAATTAATCAACTCCCTTTGTAAGTTTGGCTTGGCCATCATGGTAACCCACTTGACAAGAACAAGGGAAGAAAAGAGAGTGGAGAAGACTGCCCTACATTATTTCCTCTTTGTATGATTGGGGGAAAAAATGAGTTACCATTAGAATGGAGACTAGACTGTCTCCTTAACCCCCTCCAAATGTTTGTGTAGGAAGGGGTGGATTGGGATAGAGAGGGCGAAATTAAAATCCTACTAGAAAGAATGAGTCTCCTATTCCCATTATCATCCTGTTGTGTATCTTCATAAAAGTGCTAGCAGCTGATGAAATGCAAATGCTGTTCATTATTGATTTGCTTATAGAGAGCGGCGGAAATCTAATCCATGCAGAAAACGCAGTGACTCACGTTATCTACTGAGAGGGTTTTCTTATTATTGCTATTACTGCTGCTGGTTTGAGGACATCAAAAAAAAAACCCAACCAAACGAGGAGGAAAGTACAGTTTTCAAAAAGGTTATTTTCTTTTCTTTTTTTTTCTTTCCAAGCAATTATTTCCCCTAAGTCTCCAAGCAAAGGAGAAGATGTCTCAGCTTGGTATTAATAGTCACTTGTTATGGCTCTATTAAGTTTTTCCTTTTTTCTTTTTCTTGTCTGAGGCTTAGAAGAAAAAGGGTCAGATTTTGAAAATATTGGAATGTTTGGGGCTCAGAAAATACACACAGCCTCCAAAGCAATCTACTAGGGTATGGGAAACAGCTGGACTCTGCACTTCTTTAGCTCTTTGTCAATGACTCACCTGCTAAAATGTGAACCCCAACCCCTAAAATATGAATCCCACCCCCATTTGACTTCGAACAAATCCCTTTACCTTCTCTGGAGCTAAGTTTCCAGACTATGAGATGAAATGGACGGGATTGGAATGAATGTCTCCTGGGGTCCTTAGGTCTCTCCGTCTAGAATTTTATGATTGCTCATATACATACATACATATATATATATATGTATATATACATATACATATATATATACTTGTATGTGTTGTATTTTTTGTTAAATGAGGCATATTTGTTGTTTTTAACTTTTTTTGTGTCGTGTCCCTTTCATGACCCCAGTTTATAATATAATATGAACGTAAGTAATAAACCACTTTCAACTTCACAGTTCCACATTTTCAAGGTTGCGTGTTGGGAAATGTCCAAGCAAACTCTGAGTGGTCAAGATTGCAGAAGACATGTGTTCTTTGGGTAAGAGTTAGCTTTAATGATCTCTAAAGGGTGTTCAAGCTCAAAGATTCAGTTGTTCCCCATTCTTATCTTTAGCTAAGATGCATCCCCCCCTTTTTAGCCTCTAGTCAATATCTTTCCAGTGCTCCAGAACTACAGAAATAGACAAGGAAAAAAATGCTGTGGTAGGGACTGTTGTCCTTTGAAACTGTGGCAAAATGACATTATCACAAAGGGAGAAGGTCCTGGTTGTATGAAGCATTAGCACTGGAAAAGTCAGGTCCTTTGAGCTTTATCTGTTTTCTTTTCTTTCTCTTTTAAAGCCAATTCTTTTTGATGCAGACTCAGAGAATCATCTGTTCAGAGCTGGGAAGTGACTTCATAAATCATCTTGCCCAATAATCTTATTTTATAGATGAGGAAACTGAGGCTCGAAGTACTTAAATGACTTAGAGATGTAAGCTTTATAAACATTGTAAAAAATGGACATTTGGGGGGATAAAGGAAGTAGAAATTTTGCCCCCATATGTGTGTGTATATGTATGTATATACAGTATAGGTATGCATATACATGGATATATTTTTATGTGTATATATATACATATATACATACATAAACATAAAATCAGGTAATATCTGTGAAGGTCTTTGTAACCTTACATGCCATATAAATGCTAGCAATTATTATTAAATATATATAATATATTATTGTACAAATAATATAAGATAGAAATATAGAAATGCACTATATACAAATATACTTCTTATAGATCTAAAGTATTTTTGTTTTCAAACTTCAAAGTATACTAAGAACAACTTACTTTAATGACTAAAGGGACAATGTGTCAAAGAGGATAGAAAACCAGCCTTGGAATCATGAAAATCAAGCTTTAGGTCCTTCTTATGATTCATAGTAGTAGTGTGGGTGCGATTTTTTTTTCTCTCCCTACTTATTTACTCTATTATTAAAAAGAACTGGGACAATTACCTTTTTTGTCTTATGTTAGTTTCATTTATGATTTCTTGAAATAGAGCATTAGAAAACCAGGCTTTGATAAAACCTTTGGGATTCTAGTGAAGTTATTTGACCATGCCTTAAGCCCAAATTACTCTGGCCCTCACTGATTAACCAATAATAAGTCTCAGCCCAAGCCTTACTTGGTCAATGTTTGGGTTTTGATGGCTCAGAGAGAGTGTAAATAGCATTTGTTTCTGTTCTGGCCACAAACCCTGAGGGTCTTCCCCTACTGGTTTGATTTTTTTTTAAGTGGACAAACTAGGTCACTTTTGGCCTCATTTCTTACTCAGCCTTAAATCAGTGAATGAGTGTTGCCTCAGACAAACCGAGACCTGGGAAAGACTTATTAAAAAGCCTAAAAAGGCCAAGATCTCCCACTGCATCCAGGGCTATCACCAAATGTCTTAATTTTTGTCTTGCCACTGGACTCCAGTGACTGGAGGAGAGAGTGAGGAGGCTGATGCTTCTACACAGCCTTGCCTCATTTAAATCCAGCTCACCTGCAAGTCAAGAAATCACCTTCCTGATGTCATCAGTCCAAATCACAAACAGTAAGGGTGTAACCTTGGGCAAGTCACTTAACTTTTTCTCTGTGCTCTCAAGCCCTTTTCTAAAACTGTATTGTTTGTGACTTGCATGTCTGCATTGGTGGAAGGAGTTTCTAGACCTTGTATTCCTTACACCAGTGAAATCACCTGTCCAGACCCCTTCTGTTTAAAAACAAAACAAAATATCATATTTTATATGTTTTGTGATAGGTCGGCCTGGTAGGGAAAGAGGTGGGAAACAGACAATTTGGGGGGGGGGAATATATGTATTTTTAAAAATTGTCATCATTCACTTTCCCTTAACCATCTTCACTTTCCATAAAGATTAAAACAAATGAGAGAATGAGGGAAGCCATTTTCTTCAGCTAATTTGTTTGGGGAGATGATTTTCACATTTCCAGTTGTGTGAGGAGTGCCCGGTAAAGTCATTGACTCATTGAAGGATCTTTACCCACCAATAAAAGCAAAGCATTTCCTCTGACTCTGCTGATGAGAGCAAGGTTTCTTGGACTCATACAAACTTGTCGATGAGTACAGACCTGATTATTAATTTGAAGAAATGGTTCTCTTCTTAATGCCATTCTCTTAGCCTGACTTCCTGCCCAGTATTAGGAGTAGAAAAAAAAAACCTAGTCTTCAAGTTTTAAATCTGGAATTTGAATCCTAGCTGTACTACTTAATAAGAGTGTGACCATGGATAAAGCCTCACTTTTCCTAATTTATAGAATGGGGCTAAATGGTTCTTGACCTCCCTCCCTTGTTGGGGCTATAGTGAGGAGAATACTTTGCAAATTGTTGTGGGGTGAGGAAATGTGAGTTGTTGTCCTTCGTGAGTTTCTTGTTTTCTTTATGTTTGGAGTCAGACTCATAAAATTGGAACCAGGTCCCTTGACTTGGAAGACCATCTAATAATTCAACCTCCAGAGTTTAAGGATCAAACGATTCCGTATATAGAGCTAGCAGGGGTGGACTCCAGAGGCCATCTAGGCCCTAGAGCTCATATTTGGAGTCAGAGGACCAGAGTTCGGACGCTGGCTTTGCCACTTGACACATGTATAACCTTTTTGGAGATCAGTTTTGCTTCCCCATTATTAATCATAACAGCTAGCATTTAGGTAATGCTTTAAGACCTGCAGAGTGCTTAACAAATATCATCTCACTTTATCCTTACAACAACCCTGGGAGGTAGGTTTCCTTATTTTACATATGAAGAAACTGAGTCAGGATGGTTAAGTGAATTGCCTAGAAGCACACAGCTAGTAGGTATACGAGGCTGGATTTGAACTTAGGTCCTTCTCACTAAAAATCTAGCAGTCTATCAGCAGCCACCAGCTTCCTATAAATGAGATTTAAGGTTCCTTCCACCTCTAATCTCTGATTTTATGATATCCCACCTCAGTTTACCCATCTGTTAAATGAAAGAGTTGAATGAGTTGGCCCTAAGGTCCTTTCCATTTGGTATACTGAATCGCTCCCGTTCTGTCAACATGTAAAAACTATGATCCTTTGGTTCATTCTTTTTCCAAGGGGGGCTTCTAGTGCATGTGTGACCTTTGGGCCTGGAGCTCATTCTGAGCTCTGGGTTTCTTTCCCTTGGTCCCGAAGAAGCTCTTAGCACAAGGTTTACCATTTCTTTGCCCCCTCCCCTCCTCCTCAGCCAAGTGTGGGATTTATCCAGGAGGAGGCTGGGGCTGGGGGAGCCTTCAGAAGCTCCACTTGCCCAGGCAGAAAGTTCAACAAAGGCAGTTTTGTTTTCTGGGAGTTAAAAGCAGCCAAACTTAAAAACATTTTTTTAAAGACATAAACTCATTTGTACACAGAACGAAAGGGATTTGCAAGACTCCCTTTAATAAAAATGTTACAGAACCAAGTGAAATACTGGGCTTTGCCATGCCAGATGGGATTGGAGAACAGGACAGATATGAGCTGGTGCCACTCAGAAACTCCACTGAACTAATGAAAAAGAGAGCGGGTCCAGGGTGGGGGTGGAAGTGAACACTAGCCACTGTCTAGAGCTAGAAGGGCCTTTCGAGGTTGTCTGCTCCAACTATTTTTCATTTTACAGGTGAGGAAACTGAGTCCTAGAAGGATAAAGTCTTTAAGGATCCTAGCTAGAATGGGCATGTAGGCTCATCTGGTATAAGCTCTTTGATTTATAGGTAAAGAAACTGAGGTCCAGAGCGGTTAAGTGACTTGTCCCCAGCCTCACAGGTAGCGATGAGTGGCTGAGCCATGATTTGTACTCAAGTCTTTTGAAACATTCCAGCTTTGTGATCCTGGGCAAATGACTTTAAGCTCTTGGGGTTTTAGTTTTCCCATATGGATAATCATGCTTTGCCCCCCTCATCTCTTAGGATTGTTGACAGGTGACATAGTAGATAGAGTGCCAGGCCTGGAGTCAGGAAGAGCTGAGTTCAAATTTGGCCTCAGACACTTATTAGCTATGTGACCCTGGGCAAGTCACTTAACCCCGTTTGCCTCAGTTTCTTCATCTGTAAAATATGGATAATTGGACCTTTTCTCTTCGTCTTGCACGACTCTTGCGAGGGAAGTACTTTGCAAATCTTCTGAGGGTTTGCTGCTATAGGTATATGTCAGGGGCTGGACAGCAGTCGCTACTGTGTTGATCTGTGGGGTTTGTTGTGGTTGTTATTGCTAATATGATTGAGAAACAAACTGGGATAGTAGATCAGGGCCACCTTTGGCGTCCGAAAACCTCGGTTCAATTCTGCCTATTTTACATAGGAGCTGTGTAATAACAAGTCACTTAACTTCCCTCTGTTCCCGGCCACAAGTCTCTAAGTTTTTGTTTTGTAATCTTAAATTGTTTTGTTTTCATTTATTTTTTGTTCATATAATTTGTTTGTTATATCATTTGTTTTCATTTATTTTTTTTCTCTCTCCTGTGTTTTCCCCATCTACTTTCCAATTGAAAAGGAAAGAAAAAACAAAACCTTTGTCACATGTGCTTTGTAAGCAAAACAGATTCCCACATTGGCCATATCAAAAAATGTACCCGTGAGACTATAGATGAGTTACAGATGAGTTGCCAAGTTCTGTCTATGGGGGGAGAGTTCCCCACATCAGGGAAATCACAAAGGTCTGGACAGTCCTCTCCTTCACCTCGTTCTCATCTCCCCCTCCCCCAGAGAAATGATTACTAATACTACCTTTTTCATCCCAGGGTTGGTATGAATAGGATGGCGTGTCTGGAAGGTTGAGAGGGTTAATGGAGGGGAAGGAGGGAGCCAAATCCCAGGCTTCTTGCTCAGTCAAGCAAAAATCCGTCTTCAGTTGCTAAATCCATCGGTGTAAATTAGCAGGATTGCTTTGCTCTTGGTCCTGTAACACGGACTTCGAACATTTCCTGGTGCTGAGGACACCTGAGCTCTCAAGCATCCAGGCTTTTCATCCATGTGAGTATTCCCTCTGCTAAGGCACATCCCAACTCCCGTATACTTTGAAAAACCCTGTCATTAGAAATTATTACGGCTAGAAAGAATCATCGCCAGGGTGGCCAGTTTCCTGGCAATGAGCCTGGACAACTTAGCGAGGCTAGCCTTCAGAGGACAAACCCATAGTGCATTGCTGCCAAGCTCAGACTGTGGGACTGCTCATGCTCTGAGGCCGGACTACCTTTCACTGAACTACCATGTATTTATTTGCAGTTAGTGTGTGTTTGTATGTGTGTGCAAAATGTGGGGGCAGCTGGGATGGCAGAGTGGATGCAGCACCAGCCCTGGAGTCAAGAGTGTGCCTCGGATACTTACTAGCTGTGTGACCCTAGGCGAGTCACTTAACCCTGTTTGGATCAATTTCCTCATTTGTAAAATGATCCGGAGAGGGAAGTGGCAAACCGCTCCAGCATCTCTGCCAAGAAAACCTCAAATGGGGTCACGGAGAGCTGTGTCCAGTAATGAATATACATATATATATATATATATACATATATACTGTGTCCAGTAATGAATATACATATATATATACTGTGTCCAGTAATGAATATACATATATATAATGAATATACATATATATATACACACATATATATACATATATACATATATATACATACATACAGATATACACATATATATACACATACATACATACACATATATACACATACATACATACACATATATATACACATACATACATACACACATATATATACATACATATACACAGTTACACACACATGCACATATGCATACATATATACATATATATGCATATCTGTGCAAATATTCGTACATGTATCTATCAGTCTATCCATACCTGTTGAATCTCCTGTTCAAAGATGAGTGAGTTGGAATTGAATTGTACAAGGTAGACAGTAGAAAGATTGCTGCTCTTGATTGTGGAATGAAAATCAAAGACTAGAAAAAGGTTTAGTTGGAGATGAAGCTCTTCGGAGTAAAAGTCCCTGCTGATGCAGGTGATGAATGGTCCTTTCAGTCTTGCCCCATGATAAGCAAGATGATTAGGAGAGTCTCTTCCTGCTGCTGTTATAGGCCAGGATCCTACTTCTAATCTATTTGGACCATAAGGTGACTGTGGCTCAGACCGTCTGATGAAGGGCATGCAAGTTCAGGGCCAACTAGGTGGAGAAAGGTCAGCCAGTGATGGGCTTCTTCTAGCCCCTTCAGTGCTTTATCCAGCAGCAGCATTGGCGATAGTAGTAGTAGTAGCAGCAGCAGCAGCAGCATTTATTACTGAGGGCAGCTAGGTGGCCAAGTGGGTAGAGCACTAGGCTGGAGTCAGGAAGACTCATCTTCCTGAGTTTAAATATGGCCTTAGACATTTACTAGTTGTGTGACCTTGGGCAAGTCACTTCACCCTGTTTGCCTCAGTTTCCTCATCTGTAAAAACAAAACAGTTGACATTTATGCCATATCTTACAGTTTTCTTCACAAAACTCATGAGGTAGGTAGATAAGATGTACTTGTTTCCATTTTCCAAATAAGGAAACCAAGGGCTGGAAATGTGAAATGAGAGACAGTGGGTAAGCCACAACTAACATCTGCCTGTTCAGCTGTAAAATGGAGAGCATAATAGCATCTATTTCTCAAGGTTGCCTGATGCATGGTATGTTCTTAATAAATGCCTGTTTCCTGCCTTTCACACGGCTGGTAAGGATCAGAGACGGCATTTGAACCCTGCCTCTCTTGACTCCAGATTCAGCCATCTTTCCGCACTCTCAAGATAGAGCCTGTTCACCTTGTCTTTTATTATCTTTAATCTTGATTTCCATCATATCTAGCCTCTTTCAGGTTTTTACTTTTTTTAAAAAAAGAAAAATTTTGTCTTTGTGTTGAAGAAGCCTGTCGTCCTGCTTTTCTAGATAGTCACTCACTGATGTCTTGACCTTCTCCACTAACTTTCTCATGAGTTTTTCAGTTGTGATTTAATTCAACACTTATTAAGCATTTTGTTAGCCATTGAGGATACAAAGGTGAAAGCTGGACAGGCTCTGCCCTCAAGGAGCTTGTTGTGAATAATTATAAAATTGTTTGTAAAAATGCAGTTTAAAAAAGTCAGCTTGGCTGGCAGCTGACTTAATGGGAGGTTCTTCCTTCTTTTTGGTTGTTTGTTTGGCTTGTATTATCTGTCTGATGGAGCCATCTCCCCAGTCATCCTGATCTATATCTGGCCACTGGACCTAGATGGCTCAGGAGGAGAGAATGAGGCTGGTGACTTTGCATAACCCTTCCTCACTTAAATCCACGTGGCATCATCTTCCTGATGTCATGGCCCTCTTCGAGAATGAAGGACAAGCGTTTCCCGTCTGAAACATTTTTCTTCACTTTCCTCTTCTGTAACAAGGAGAGGGTTAGACAGGATGGCCTTTATGATCCCTTCTAGCTTAGAATCCCTAGGCCAGAGAAGCCTAGTAGTTGTAAATTGATTCTCATTTCTGTGGTATGGGCACAATGAGGCAGGAATGAACCTGTGATCTGTGGATGCCAGGCAGGGATCCAAGTCTGCCTATAGCAGATTGTCACTTGCATTCCAAAGGGAGTTGGCTGCCTCCCCTTGTACCTTGTAAAAGGTGTCTGGTGTCTTTTAGCATTGAGGGAACCAGAAGAGGCCACAAGAGTCTGGTCTTTGGCGCTTTGCGGACAGTTCTGATGGGTTGTTCTTCTTCACTCTGGTGGCATATCTGAGGTCACTTCTGCCCCCTCCAAAATGTATTGCTCATTTGGGCTGAGACTGGATGGGGTTTCTGTCCCCTCCTCCTCCTAAGCTCATAGGATCATCGTCACCTTCCACGCTGGAGGGTGGGTCAAGAAGAGATCCCTGGGAATCTGGGCCAATGCTCTGGTTCGTTCGGAAGGTTCCCCTTCATGGATAGGGCATGCCTGCCTCTATGGGCTCCTGAGAATTAGGATTCCATCAAAAACTGTGTGTGGAATAAATCAAAAGAAGGTCTTTGGTGCCTGGCCAGGCCTTGGGGTGCTCCTCAGCTGTAACCTCTCTCTTTGTTTGTGCCTGGGTGAGAGCGCCAGCCCGAAATGTTGCCACCCTTAGCAGCTGTCGCTGCTCCCTGGATACGGATAAAAACAAACAGAAGCCAAGTTTAGGGTGATGATGGGCAAGCGTGACGACGTCCGTGGTGGGAAGAGGGAAAAGCCTTTTCCGGTGGGGTGTGGGCATCATGTGAGAGATTGTGTGATGGAGCACAGAGCCCTAGACCTATGGTTCAGAGAGACCTGGGTTCAAATCCTGCCTTTGGCATAGACTCGCTGTGTGACCACAGGCAAGGCACTTAACCCCTCTGAGCTTCTATTTCCTAATCCTAGATCATAGAATAGATTTAGAGCTGGAAGGAACCTCTGCCCTCGAGTCCCCGTCTCCTGACCGATGACTGCCTGCCCAGAACATTCTTTGAGGAGGGGCCCCAGCAGTGCCCCAGAAGGAATAAATAGCGGAATTTGGATCTGAACCCGGGTCTCTGACGCCAAATCCAATGCTTTTCCTATAACAGGATTATTGTGAAATATCAAATGAGATAATGGATGCAAATCTAGGCTTTACAGATCTTAACCAGAGGGCAACTGGGCACAGACTCTTTCCGCAGTGGCCTTAGGCATGTGTCGGACACAACCGCTTCTCCATGCAGCTCTCCATAGGTCTAGCACAGGGTGGGGAACCTGCTGCGGCTTTGAGGTCACATGTGGCCCTGTAGGTCCTCAAGTGCGGTAGCCTCGAGGCCGCAGCAGGCTCCTCAGCTCTGAGTCCTCTTCTGTGTTGTCATCTCCCATTGGAATGTAGGCTCCTCGAGGGCAGGGACTAGTTTTCCGCTTGTATTTGGATCCCCAGTGCTTACACATTGCCCTCCTCACAATCAACGTTTGACAGATACTCATGGACTTCACTTGACTCTGAGTAGCAGGCTGTCTGGCTTCCTCAGCATCATATACTAGTGTCATCATTGAATAACATTCAATAGAACTTAAAAAAATCATCTTCTTTTGCTTTTCTGTCACCTTTTTTTGGGGGGGAGGTAACGCTTTATTGGGGTGTTTTGTTTTTGCATTACAAACATTTACCTTCAGTTCCAAACCAAGGCTCCCCTCTCCCTATCCTTTAATCTTTCACTTGTAACAAAGAATAAAGTAGAAAAAGGGAGAAAGATAGTTCTGCAGAACCACTGCATTGCCTGAGTCTGCCAGTGTATGCGGGGCTCTGCGCCCAGAGTTCCCCACCTCTGAAAAATGGAGATCTGGCCATCATTCTGCCTCTTCTTTGGGGGCTGGTTTGGTCACTATGAGTACAATATTTAGGTGGTGGTTGTTTTCCTTGAACACATCTTTTTGAAGCTCCTACTGTATATGCATCACTGTAAAGGCAGTGCAACATGGTGGCAAGAACACAGGAGGCCTGGGTTCAAATCCTGGCCCTGATGGTAGTTGTATGACCCGGTACAAGTGGCTGAGCCCAGATTTCCTCTACATGGGCAATTAAGTGACCTGTCCAGGGTAGCACGACCAGGAGGCAGAAGTAGCACTTGAACCCAGGTCTTCTGATTTCCACTCTGGCTCCCTGATTACTACCCCAGGCACATGCGTTGTATATGTGTGTGTTTGTGTATGTACAAGTAATTTATATGTAGTTGGTGTGTATATATATATATATATATATGTATCTGTGTGTGTGTATGTACAAGTAATTTGTATGTAATTGGTATATGTGTGTGTGTGTGCATTCATAATTTCCCCAAGATGAATATTATCACCTAAATGTCAGAGGTTTAAACTTTCTACCTGTTCTGAGGCCCAGGAGCATCTCTTTAAACATAAAAAGCAACAAAGGGTGTGTGTGCTGTTTGTGTTTCTACCCACAACCAAAAATAAAGACACACAGAGCTTTTCTTGCCTGCCTGATTTGGGTGAATTTATCTATAAGATATGGGGGCTCTCTTCCCTCTTTCTCTCCTCTTTCCCATCCCCTTTCTCTCTCTCTGTTTCTGTCTCTCTGTCTGTCTCTCTCTGTCTCTATGTGTATGTGTGTCTCTCTCTGACTGTCTCTCTGTCTCTGTGTCTGTCTCTATCTTTCTCTGTGTCTCTGTCTGTTGTATCTCTGCCTCTGTGTGTCTGTCTGTCTGTGTGTCTCTCTGACTGTCTCTCTGTCTCTGTGTCTATTTGTCTCTGTCTCTATCATTCTCTGTGTCTCTTTGTGTCTCTCTCTGACTCTGTCTCTGCCTCTGTCTCTCTCTCTCCCCCTCTCTCCCTTCCTCCTTCTCTCCCTCCCTCCCTCCTCCTTTCCTCTCATAGACCTTGTTGACCGTTAGCATTCACCAGGACCTTGGAAACATGGTTTATTCTTTCTCATTGTTGCTTCAGGGTTTCTCACCTTACCTTGCTGTCCCTTTCACCCCCAGCACAATATTAAGTACACGGTGTAAACATAGTAAACATTCAGGAGGCTTAGAACTGGAGGAGACCTTAGAAACCATGGAGGCTAAACCTCTTAATTTACAGAGGTGAGAAATGAAGCAGCTTGCCCCAAGCCCCCAAGGTCATAGATGTAAGACCCTCTGACCCCAGCCCCAGAACCTCGGCCCAGCACCGCTGCTCTAATGAAGCTGCTTCTCCTGCCCATCGTTCAGTGTTATCGTTGCCATCATTAGTGTTATTATCGTTATTATTATCATAGCTGTTATCTGTGTCTTGCCATAGAGACAGATCAGCTCCAGGGGTGCATCAGGAAGCTTCCCTGTGTAGTTTCTCAGCTTTAATGGATTTTACTCATCACCCCTAAGGCTGTGGTAGCATCTAACGTTACATCCTAAAGAATTTGGCTTTGTATAGACGTCTTAGATCCCAGATCAGCCTTCTCTTAACTACAGAAACCTATTAGCGTGCCTTGATAATGCTGTGTCTGTGCCATAATTGGTTAGCAGGGATCTTTGGGTTATTAATAATGGATTTTCCCCCTAGTTAAGCTGCCCTTTGTGGATAAGGGTGGCATAGTGTGGGAGATCCCTTTTGTTTTCACATCTCCTTCCCCTCCTCCTCTCAGATTCATCTCTAAGAACAGAGAATCAATAAGAAAGGCAGGGAGTGGAGAGTGGGGATGGGGGAAGCAGTCTAGCCATGGTTAGTGTGTCTTTAGGTGAGGTGGTGCGGCACAGTGGATGGAGCCAGGAGGAGCCTGGTGACAAGTCCTGCCTCTGACATGTGCTGAGTGTATGACAACGGGCAAGTCGCTGCAGAGGCCCCAGGGAACTCTCTGAGAGGCTATCGGGCAGAGTACAAAAGTGCGAGGAGGCCTCTGCTATGTTCTACCTGGGTGACCCTGGGCAAGTCACATTGTCTCCGTCTGCCTCAGTTTCTCTATCTGTAAAATGAGGGGATTGCACTAGATGACCTCTGAGGACCTTTCCAGCTCTAGATCTGTGATCCTAAGTCACTTGACCTCTGTTGGCCTCAGTTTTCCCATCTGTAAAATGTGTGTGTGTGTGGGGGGGGATACTTAGATATCTCTGTGGCCCCTTTTAGTTCTGGGTCTGTGATAAAGGCAGCTCAGTGGAGAGAGCACTGGGCCTGGAATCAGGAAGACCTGAGTTCAAATTTGGCCTGAGACATTCACTAGATGTGTGACCCTGGGCAAATCACTTCACCCCTGTCTGTCTCAGTTTCCCCATCTATAAAATGGGGATAATAATGGTACCTACTTCCCAGTGTTTTCAAAATGAGGCTCAAATGAGATAAGATTTGTGAATCATTTTTGTAAACCTTAAGGCGCTATGTAAATGTTCATTATTACTATTAATGGACAGTTAACTGGCACAGTGGATAGAGCGCCGGGCCTGGAGGCAGGAAGATTCCTCTTCCTGAGTTCAAATCCTGCCTCAGATACGTATTAGCTGTGTGACCATGGACAAGTCACTTCACTGTTTGCCTCAGTTTCCTCATCTGTAAAATGAGCTGGAGAAGGACATGGCAAAACCACTCCAGTATCTTTGCCAAGAAAACCCCAAATGGGGTCACAGAGAGTTGGATACAACTGAAAAGACTCAACAACATCATCATCATCACCATCATCACCACCATCACCAT
>CM053623.1:437415566-437441044 GCA_028646595.1 Phalanger gymnotis
TCTGTCTTACCCCTCTCCTTGTCCTCTTTCTTTTTTCTTTCTCCCGCCCCTTCTCCTTGAACTCTTTCTTTCTTCTTTCTTTCTCTTTCTCTCTCATCCCCTCTCTCTGCCTTCTTCCTTCTTTCTTTCTTTCTCTTTCTCTCTTTTTTCTTTTTGTCCGTCTGTCTGTTCTCTCTGTCTAATGCTGAGCCGCAGTGTGTACGCTGCTGTTCTGATAATCTCCCCAACTCCCCATCATAGAAACATGGATTAAGAGTCAGGAGGGACCTTAGAGGTCGTCGAGTCTAAGGTACTTATTTTACAGACAGGGAAAAAAAGTAAAGTAATTTACCAGCTCCACCTGGTTTATAAGTGTAAGAGGCAAGCTTTAAATCCAAGATTTCCTGACTACAAGTGAATGCCTGGATATACGGAATAAACCCAGAAGTATATAGAAAGTAATTAGAAAAGGAGAAAGTGTGACCTAACTACATCGTCTGATTCAAAAGTTCTTAACCTGGGTCCGTGAAGTTTTTGAAAAATATTTTGACCGCCGCATTTCAATGTAATTGGTTTCTTTCGTTATCCTATTTTTTAAAATGTGTGTTTAGAAACTTTTCAGAGAAGGGGGTCTATAGGCTTCACCAGGCTCCCTAAGGGGGGTGTTGATGACACAGAATAGGTTAAGCAGCCGTACTCTGATTTCGTTAGTCCTTTATTTGTATCCAACGGGGCTTTAGAAATCCAATGGCCAGTTACACGGTCCCGAGGCTAGAAGACAGCACAATGGCTTGTGATTACTGCTCACTCTGGATCTGAACGTGCCTCTTTCTTGCCTTGGTTGGGGGTGTGGAGGGAGAGAGTACCTTAACAGTAACCCCCTCGGCCGGTTGGTTTGACGATATGAACAAATGTCTTCAATTGTGACCGCTAGATTTATTTTTAAATTCCGACTTGGTCTATATTTATCCCACCGGCCTTTAGAGTCCCGGAATGAACTTACTAGACTCGCCTTTTAGCCCCTAATCTCTCAGGATATTGGAGGCTCAAGAACTAATTAAGAGTGTTTTGTTACATTTTGTTATCTGGTTTTGGCAGTGGTGAGGGATGGGAGGGTGCGGAAGGAGAGGAGTAAGAGGGCTTGGCTCTCATTCATAAGGCTGCATGGCGAGGGGAGAATCTGAGCACAAGGTACTTCTTTTGGGAGTCGGGCTGAAAGTCTACCCAGGAGACGGGTGCCATGATGTTGCGTCTCAAGTGCTAGACTTGAAGTCAGTAAGATCCGGGTTCAAATCCTGCCTCAGGCACTTACCGGCCGTGTGGCCTCAATTTTCTCATCTATAAAATGAGACGCTAACCTCGCTGGGTTGTGGTAAGGATCAAATAAGTTTATGTATGCGATGCGATTGGAAAACCTTGAAGAATCGCATGAAACAACAGCTAACAGTGCAAGCTATCCTATAATGAAATGGGCCACTTGCCTCATAAAGTAATGAGTGTCCTGGCATCAGAAATGTTCAAGCAGAGGGTCAATCAATGCTCACTCGTCAGGGACCTTGTAAAAGAAGTCCTATTTAAGGTCAAGGTTGAGCCATGTGACCATGAGAGTCCTTCCAACCCAAGATTCTGTCAACCTTCTTGGTCTAGGAGATACAACATCTGA
Source organism: Phalanger gymnotis (assembly GCA_028646595.1). NCBI lineage: Eukaryota > Metazoa > Chordata > Mammalia > Diprotodontia > Phalangeridae > Phalanger > Phalanger gymnotis. Next base: position 437,417,209 of record CM053623.1, read on the forward strand.
GGCAGTTCAGGAGCAGGCATCAGTTACTGTCTATAAGTGTAAGTAGTTTAGAGCGGGAGGGTGGTGGGTAAAGAACTCTGGACTTGCAGTTAGGAGCAATCTGAACTTGGCATTCAAAGCCCTTCGCCATCTGGTTCCAGCCTGCCTTTCCTGGGCCCTCTGCTTCTTAGAATCCCCAGCTTCCCTCAAGGCTTAGCTCAAACACCTGTCCTCCAGAAATCCCATTCTGATCTTTTCAGTTTCTTATTGACTCCATCTACTAAGTATTTGATTATCCATTTCTCTGTCACATCTCCTTCCTCTTCCATTCAAATGTAGATGCTTCTAGAACAGGGCCTATTTTTGGTTTTATTTGTGTATCTCCAATGATTACAACAGTGGGTGCTTAATAAATGCTCATTCACCTAGTACCATGAACACAGCAGGCGCTTAATAAATGCTTGGATTGGTTTGATGTTCAAATCCAAGCTCTGACACTTAACAGTCATGTTTCCATGGGCCAGTCACTTCCCATCTCTTTGCCTCAGTTTTGTGAAATGGGAATAATATTATTCTAGTGCTCCCCTTAAATTTTCCCTGTTAAGATCTAAAAGCAATGAATGTATGTAATGTTCTTTGTAAGTCGATAAAGTCATCAGCTATCATTAGGCACCAGAAATCTTTGGGCAGCCCCTGCCTCATACAATAATCAGCCACTTATGATGGCTTTTAAAAAAATGTTGATTTTTCACTAACTCTTCCTAAGGAATGGAATTAATGTGCCTCATAAACAAAGAGCAGTGGGTTAAAATGGAGTGCGCTCTCGCTCTCGCTCTCGCTCTCTCTCTCTCTCTCTCTCTCTCTCTCTCCCTCTCTCTCTCTTAAAATGTCTCTTCTCTCTCTCCCCTCCCACAGAGAGCCAGCTGTTGCCTGGGAATAACTCCACCAACGAGTGTAACATTCCGGGAAACTTCATGTGTACCAACGGACGTTGCATCCCTGGGGCGTGGCAGTGTGATGGGCTACCGGACTGCTTTGATGAGAGTGATGAGAAGGAATGCCGTGAGTGTCACAACCTGTCTTCTTTTTGTGATGGAACCCTTCCCCCAATATTAGGACCATAGGTTTTAGAGCTGAAGACCCAAGACCCCCGTTCTCCCCCCTTTCCAGAACGTAAGCTTCTTACAAGTAGGGATTATTTATTATTTGCACTTGTATGCCCAGCACATAGTGGAATCTTAATAGGTACTTGATTGATAGGAGAACACCTTCATTTTAGAGATAAACCGGGGAACAGAAAGGTTGCTTGTGACTTGATTGAGGTCACACAGGTATTGTCACAGAATCTCGGAGTTCAGGGACCTGTTTGCTGGAGGTATCTTTTCCTCCTGCCAGCAGTTTGAGGAAGAAACCAACCAGAGCTCCTGGGGAAAAGTGGGAGGCAGAAGAAGGCAGGCAGAGGAGGAATAACATAGTGTATGGTATTGCTCCCCTTCCTCTCCTGGTGTTGTCCAGCTTCTCCTGGAGATGGGTTCTCCAAGCCGTGACCCAAATCGCAGCTACAGACTTTTCTGTGATCTCCTAACATTTCTATTATTCTGGTTCATTCATTCTAGTTCCAAATCATTCACTTCTTTGTAGTCCATGTCAGAGTTTCAGGACATTTAGGTCAAAGGTTCCCAATGTGGAATTCTGGATACCCTCCAAGGATCTGAGAAGCTTCTATAAAGGGTCTAGGGGACATCTGATAAACAACTATTTTCCTTTTGAAATTTATTAATCTCTTTATTTTGTTTCTTGTGTGCAGATGCATGGTAAATTAGGGAATTTATTTCCTCACATATTGATTTGGAGATACAGAAAGATTTACTAAAAGCTAAGGCGTACAGGAAGTAAGAAAAGTTGGGAACCTCAGATTTACATGAAATGTTCTCCATATAAAAGCATTGGGCACCATTAGTTGCCCTAAAGGCTGGCAGGTAGCACATAAGCTCGACTGCTTGAGAAATCTAGTATGAGAGCCAATCACATTCACTCTTTGTGAGCTTAGAGAATCTGTGAATCACTCTCTGAGCCTCATTTTCCTAAACTTTAAAATGGGGTAAAAATACTACATTGCTCTAAGTAAAGTATTTTGTGAAACTTAAAATACTCTGAGAAAATATTAACTTTTGTCTTTTTTAAAATAAAAATTTAGGGTCATTGATCCAAAGCAGGAATAGACCTCTGAATCCATGTGAGTCATAGTGAAAACTGTGCCCTATAAATTAAAGGGATTGGACTAACTCATCCCTAAGATTCCTTTCCATTTTATGATTTTATATTATTTATGGATTGAGTACTTCCAAAGCTGGTACACCTTTCATTATGGTAACCAAGTGAGATGATACTTGGGAAATTAGCATGAAAATGTCAAATGTCAAAAGATAAGATTGCATGAAGCATATTGTTGTCTTCTGTCCACTCTAGCCTAACAGTGTGCCGGCAGGCTTAGGTCCAACAGGCCCATGGCTATCTCCTCCCCACTTCTCCAATCAGAGGCTGGTTGGTCTATTGCTGGGGAGGATGTAGAAGAGTCCTTGATCATAGGAGGCTTGGAGTAGGAGGCCCTCGACGCCTCTTGCAATTCTTATATTCTGTGACCCTCAAAAGCCCTGGTGAAGTCCAGTATACTAGTACCCTTTAGTGCCCCATGAGATAAAAGCAGGATAGGTTGGGACATAAATTGAAGAAAACAACTTGGGAGAATCATGGCATAGCTTTGGTTTGAGACCAGTTGCCTGGTTCTTCTGACATCAGTTTTTCCCTGATCTCCCCCTAAGAATGATTTGGTTGGCATTTATCAAGCCACCTTTGAACAATGGTTTTCAGAATCAATTAATGGAATCCCACAACCCCATGGGAAGAATGTTAAGGACAAGTCCACCCACAGAACTAGGAATGTTTAGGTCTAAAGATGCCTCATGCTTTCTCCAACAGATAGTATCTAATGTTTATTGTGCACAAAGCCCTTTTCTAGGCCTCCAGAGGACTGGAAGGATGAATAAAACCAAGCCCTTGCTTCTAGGCACCTTATAGTCTAACTGCCAAGAAAGGAGGAATGAAAAACCATTTGTAAAGTACTTAGTATTTGCCAAGCATTGTTCTAATGCTGGGTGTATGAATACAAAAAACAAAGATCAGTGCTTATATTCTTTTGGGGGAAACAACACACATTGGGGGAGTGGTGGCCAAAGTGAGACACTTTGGTTCAGAAACTTAGAGGGATGGTGGGTGGGGGCCTAGTGGGGTCTATTGACATACTCCTCCAAGGAGCAATGAATGAGAGGTGATTTGATCATCGGTTCTGATCCAGAACTGGGGCACAGTGGGAGAGAATACTTGTTGCCTTCAGGGCTACGGGTGAGGAGGTCGTTTCAGTGGAATTGGTGCTCAGAGAGGAGAAATGAAAGCGAAGCATGTCTTGGGCCTTCCTGGAATAGTATTTTGGGAAAGGCAGTCAGGAGAGTGAGACTGTGGTCTCTGGTATGGGCTGGGAAGCATTTAGAAGGGAGGTTAGAGAAAGGGACAAGGACAGAGAGGAGGATAAATATAATAAGTAGTAAAGTGTGATAATCAATCAGTAAGCATGATTAAGCAGTTTACTACCTGCCAGGCAGGGGGGATAAAAAAAAAGTCAAAGTTTTTACTCTTAAGGAACTTACATTCTGTCGAAGGAACCAAAGTGTACCTGTATAAGCATATGCAAAATTAAGGTAAGGTCATGTTGTGAGAAAGCACTAGCACTTAGGGGAATCAGAAAAGGCTATATGTAAATGGTGATTTATGCAAAAGACAAGTACAAAGCAGACTTTGTGAGAGTTAAAAAGAGTGGGAGATTTTTGGCCCAGGATATCAGGGAAAGGAAAAAGTGAGGAGCCTTGGAGAATGGATTGCATTTCAACAGTTTTACATTGGAGGTGGAGGGAGGTTTGAATATATTCCAGGCATGAACAAAGACACACCCATATGAAAATGTAATTTAGTGAGCATTCTGGGGAGGCTGAAACATAGGGATAACAGAAAGAGAGCATTGGGAGAGATAAGACTGAAAAGGAAAGTTGGAGCCATGAATGCCAGCCTACGGTGTTTGGACTTCAGTAGGAAAGAAGCAGGTAGGTGATGCAGTGGCTAGAGTGCTGGGCCTAGAGTCAGGAAGACTCATCTTCCTGAGTTCAGCTTAGGTCTCAGACACTTAGTAGCTATGTGACCCTGGGCGAGTCACTTCACTCTGTTTGCCTCAGTTTCCTCATCTGGAAAATGGCCTGGAGAAGGAAATGGCAAACCCCTACAGTATCTTTGCCAAAGAAACCCCAAATGAGCTCAGGAAGAGGTGGATGTGCCTGAAAAACAACTGAACAACAACTGAACGGGGAGTCACGACTCCAAAGCCCAACCTCCCATTTCCAAAATGCCTCTCAGAGTCATAGTCGCCTTCAGTGGAGCCAAGTGGGCTGTTCGTAGCTGACTCCGGCGCTCACGGCTCAGCATTGGGCAAGTCACTGTCTGAGCCTCATTTCCTTCAATTACAAAATGGAGTAAAAATCCTGGGTTGTTCCAAGTAAAGTCTTTGGTCAAATTTAAAATACTTTAGGAAATAATAGCCTGTACCATTTTCCTTAAATTTAGGGTCAAAGATCCAAAGCAGGGAATGGATCTCAGAGTCCATCTGCTTCAACTACCTTGTTTTACAGATCAGGAAACAGATAGAAGGCATCTAATATGGGGCTTGAATCCAAGTCTTTTTTTTTTTTTAAGGCTATCAGGATCACAGCGAGTATGTATCTGAGGGCACATTTGAATTCAGGTCCTCTTCACTCCAGGGTGCTCTCTCCACTGCGCCACCTGGCTGTCCCCTCAAGTCCAGCGTCAAAAGCAGTCTTCACTGTACCAGATTGCCTCCCGTGAATTTCTGTTTTCTCCCCTGAAGGAGATAGTAGCAGCTAAGCCCTATTAGGTTCTCCTCCTATGCTCTTGGATTGTAGAGAGTGATGAATCTGTTTTCGTTGGTCTGGGTCTTCCCTCCATTGATACAGGCAGCCAGCTTTAGTACAGATGTTCATAACCTGGGCTCAGTGGACTCAAATATTTGTATAACCATTACAGGCGTTACAGATATCTTGAAATTTTGTTGCTATTCATTGCTACTTTGAAATTAGTGATTAGACTCACCCATGGATATATTACTGTATCATAAGTTTTTTTTAAAAATATTTTGATAACTGTATTTCAGTATAATCGGTTTCCTTTGTAATCTTGGGTATTTTATTTAATACATTTGAAAGCATTACTCTGAAATAGAATCTGTAGACTCCATCAGACTGCCAAAGGGATCCACGTATTTGTCAGTCTCTATCATGTTCGTTTTTATTAGTCTTTTACTCATATCCATTGGTGGCCTTTGTCAATTATGGAATTATTATAGAAAAAAGAATACATTGCCTGGTGATGAGCCAACCCTGGCGAGGAATCTTTCCATGCTTAGTTGGGGGTGAAGGACGGGGTGAAAGACATGTGGCATATGACTAAGCCCTTCCTCAAACCCTTTCGTGCTAGAGTAGAATCATAAGAGCGCACACACACACACACTTGTTGGCACAACCTTCTAAAACCCAGGGTCACCCCCACAGTTCACTGGGTATCAAAAGACTTCAGCTGAGGGAAGCTGAGGGATCTGTTAAAAGTGGGATTTAAACCCAAGCTTCCTATGATCCTTTTTGAAGGAATGCTGGGATAGGAGTATGCTATTCATCTTCCTTATGTAAAGCCAAAAAAAGAAAAAAGAAAACACATTGTACAAGTACTAAAAGAAAACCCAAATTATCTGAGTCTTTGTTAAGGAGCCACATTCGTTGACTTCAACGATGTTTTTTTTCCTTCCCAACTCAAAACTCAGTTGTAAGAAGCTTGCCTTTCCAGGGAAGTCTGAAGTCATTTGGGGCTTGTTACTTCCTTGTCAGAATGCCTTGTAATGGCTTCAGTTCTGCTGATAGAGTTGACAATTAATTCCCTCCCTGGATGCTGCTACCTTACTAATCTGGCCCAACTCTCTGCCTCTCTTAAGAGCGGAGTCCCTGATTTCTACTCAGGAAAAAGGGCTCCCTGGTTTTAGGCCAGTTTTCCAGTTTGTTTTTTTACCACTGGATTTTGGTAAGTTGAGAATGAATGAATGAATTAATGAATGCATGAATGAATGAATGAAAAGCATTTAATAAGCACTTATTATGTGCCATCATTATGCTTTGAGTTGAGGATTTAAATAAAAAAAAAGCTAACATCGTCCCCTCAAAGAACTCTCACCATCCTTTCCACTGATAGCCAATAAATGCTAGATAACGTAAAGGCACTTTCCTTCAGAAGAATGAGGAACCAGCCTAAGGCCTTTAGGGCATTGAATAGAACTTCTTTGGTGGACTTTCTGAAAGAAATGGATAAGAATCAATTAATGAGTCAACAGATCTTTATTAAATGCCTGCTGTGTACCAGGCACTGTGTATGAGAGATGAGAAGATTGGAGGATTTTGAATCTTGAGGGATAGAGGGAACACTACATTGATTAGAACACAGATAAACTGATTTATTCCTCATATAAGCATTTTTTTGAAAGCTATCACCGTATAGAGCAAATGGACTAATTTTGTCCTTTCCCCAGATGTTTCCTTGCTTGGAAGGTTGATATTTGGTTGTTATTTTCTGGGGTGAAATAAAGGTTCTCCTGTTTCCAAGATCTCTGTTAGCTTCAGTGTTTATACAAAAGTTGGGACTGTTGCTCAAATCTGTGGAAACCTAGAGACAGGTTAGATTCAGGGATTTCAAAGAGTAAATACTTTAGGTATGAACATAAGAAGCCAAAGACTGAGAAGGGAGACAGCATGATTTTAGTGGAATGAATGTTAGATATGGAATCAGAGGATCTGAGTTCAAATTCCAACTCTGCCACTTACTGTCTGTGTGATCTTAGGCAAATTAATTAACCTCTCTGGGCCTATGCTTTCCTTATTGGTAAAAAGATGTCTTTAAACTAGATGACCTTCTAGCACTAAGTCTGTGATCCTATGATCTTTTAGTTTTTCTTTGCCTACCATGATTAGACTTCTATCTATGTGAGCCCAAAGTGAATTACATCTCGGGTAATCCTTGCTCTGACACTTACTCTCCGACCTTGAGCAAGCCACCTTGTTAGCTCTGGGATCCTCCCTTGTTATGGGGTGTGTGTGTGTGTGTGTGTGTGTGTGTGTGTGTGTGTGTGTGTGTTTATCTCTCTCACACATCATATAGTGTACCATGATACCAAAAACACTCATGCATTAATCATCTCTGCCTAGCATCAGCAAATAGCCTTGGGGAGAAGCTCGGAGCATGAGCCAAACCTGATTCCCGCTTACCTGAACCCGGGACATTATATTCATATATTCACTAAGCCACATCCTTCTTCCCTGGCTTGCTGTGGGTATTGATCCTCCTCTCCTTCTCCCTAGATGTCACTCAGTCATCAGGGCATCTTTTTACTCAGTGCCCTGCATCCATGGCTGTTCGCTGTCATCTAGTCGTGAGCACACCCCTGCCTCTGTCTTCAGTTCCAAGCTGGCCTCATGCAGGCACTGTTCATTCTTAGATTTTCATCTAGGCTTCCCTGCCCTTAATCTCTTGGTGGAACCTATAATTCTTCTTCATTATTCTCCTTTTCCTTCTCTTTTCTCTAGCCCATCCGAGCTCCCAGATAACTGGCCATCAATCCTAAGCATGGAGCCACATCTTCTGCCAGGCAAGGGATAGAGAGGGAGGGAATTGGGAGTGCGCCACCCCCAGCTCCATTAGGCATTAGGCTTGATGCCCTCGGACCTGAACCGATTCTGCTTCCCGTGTGGCCAGGACAAAACCCTCCATCGTACTTTGCCTTTCTGTGAAATGACGAGGTTGGATTAGATGATCCCTGCAGTCCTTTCCAGACCTCTCCGTACCACTGAAGAGCAGAAATGAGTGGTGACAGAGGCATGCACGCATAAGTGACACGTGTAGATTTAGAGTGAACCCTACCAGTGATCAATGCCACTTGATAGAATGGATCGAACACCGGCCGGAGAATCTGTAAACCTTAGTTTGGCATTTCAAGCTTTTTATTTATTTTTATTTAGATTTATTTATTTTTGGAGGGGGAAGGTGAGGCAGCCAGGGTTAAGTGACTTGCGCAAGGTCACACAGCTAGTAAGTGTCAAGTATCCAAGGCTGGATTAGAACTCAGGTCCTCCTGACTCCAGAGCCAGTGCTTTATTCACTGCACCCCCTAGCTGCCCCAAGGGTTTTTTTATGTTTTTTTAAAACCCACCTTCAACTCACTATTCCAGCTTTTATTCCTGTTCATACAGGACAGCTGGATGGCACAGTAGATAGAGCACCGGGTCTGAACTCATTTTCCTGAGTTCAAATCTGTCCTCAGACACTTATTAGCTGTGTGATCCTGGGCAGGTCACTTACCCCTTTTTGCCTCAGTTTCCTCATCTGTAAAGGAGCTGAAGAAGGAAATGGCAAAGCGCTCCAGGATCTTTGACAACCGAACAACATGTTCTGGGCACTATGCTGAGGGCTGGGGATACAAAGAAAGGCAAAATCACAGTCCTTACCCTCACATTATAGCCACCCTGTAAGTTAGATGCTGTTGTTATCCCCACTTTGCAGATGAGGAAACAGAGGCTGAAGCCAATGTCTGAGGGAGGATTCAAACTCAGGTCTTCCTAACTGGACGCCAGTGCTCTTATCTATTATGACAGGCTTCCTCTATTTGCTGAAGATCTCATAAAAGGACATTATCAACCAAGTATAGATTGGCATGCCTGGCCTCCGAGAACTCTTCCAGCTCCAATATTCTGAGATTGTGCTTTATTGCAGACAATTTGAGAACTGGTGATCCAGAAACATGTCTTCCTTGGCTGCGCTCCCGTCCCCCTCCACGTCTAGAGGAGGAGCCGCTCAATTAGTGGAGAGCTGATGCGAGATCTCCCTAACAAAGGAAGCCAGATTAGTTTGTGGAACTTAGGGCACTGTCTATTAAAAGGAGGAGAGGTTAGAAGAAATAGAAATGCACATCTTTTTTTATCTAGACCGTCTTTCTTGAGCTGGGCATCTCTGCTTTGTTTGCTGGGATTTCCAGTGGGTCCAGTGGGTCTCGCTCCTTTTCCTAGCGCCTGGCTCCATGCAGTGGACAATTAACCACGTAAGTGGTTTTTGATGATGATGAGAGTTTGCTTCGGCATATTAAAAAATGCACAGCTAACTTGATATGTGCTCCAGTCTCCATCTCTCCTCTGCACTGCCCCGCCTCCCCATCCCCTCACCTTCACTGCTCCTCCATCACGCCCTTACTGTCGGATGCCGCCTCAGTTTCTCTCTTCCCAATCTTTGCATTTAGGGTTTAACATCAGGTTTGGACATTGAGGGAAAATGAGAATAAAATCGCTAAATGTACAGCTAAGACCCCCATCCCTACCCCTAAATGCAGTGAAGCCTGGATTAACCAGAATCTGGCCAGTTAGAACTCTGCCTTGACTGGAAGATTCTTTTTGCTATTCTTCATTCTTAAGAGTGACACCTCAGGAGAAAATAAACATTTCTGAGATTTCATTGGAAAATCAAGGCAATGTGCCCATTTCAGTATGGTTAAGTGTCCACTGTATACCAGACACTGCACTACATGCTGCAGAAATAAAGACAAAAATAAAACAGTCCCTGCCCTTACAGAGCTTATGTCTTATTCAGCACTCATCTGAGAGTCGATATATCAGCAACCTCCTTGAGGGCAGGGAATATTTCCATTTTGGCTTTTTATCCCCCCACACCTACCATGCTGGCTGGCAGATAGGAGTGACTTAATCAACTCTTAGTGATTCAAGTGTCAAAGAATCCTAGATTTAGAGCTGGAAGGAATCTTTAAAGTTATTTAATCTAATCTAATCCCCTCATTTTCAGATGAGGAAATTGAGACCAGTTGATCAATGAATTAATTGATTGATTGGTGAATTTCTTTTAAAGAGCTTAAATTCTCCTGAGGATGATGAAATATGCACATAGATAAATAAATCCAAGGGATTTTGAGAAAGGCGAGAACATGAATAATTGCTTTGGGGAGTAGAAAATCAAGGAGGGCTTCATGGAGGAAGGAGTTGGCACCGTATAGACCAATACTGGATATATCCATATGTCCATAACATGCATACCCATTCATGTGCATGGATATTATATGTGTGTGTATATTCAACAAGAGTGTGGATATATAACGCATTATACACAGACACAGACACACACACACACACACATATACAAACACTTTCTTGTTGAATGCATGAGTACCTATGTATCCCTAGACAACCAACATCTTGAGGGCAAAATCTGAACCTATTTTGGACTCTGTACTATGCCCATGGTACTTGGCACGTTGCTAGGAACCAAGCCATACCAAGCAGAAAACCTCTTCTAATCTCATCCCTTCCCAAAGATCTAGGAAAAAGGCTCATACCACCAGAGAAAGGTAAATATATATGGAGGACTCATTTTCAGCTTGGTCTCCATTAACAAAGCCCAGACAAAGGGCCTGGATAGGGAGGGAGGTCTTAAAGCTGACTTTCCAATGCTTGACCTAAAGAGAAGGCCAAAGAGATTAATCTCCAAACCGAGGCTAATCCCACCTCACCCATCCCCACCACTGTCAGAAATTAAATCTATGGGAAGCTGATGGGATACCTTCTACTCTGCCCATTCTGAACTCCCCTCTGTACACAGTGCCCACTGATTGGACCAGATTGGGTAGTTTCCAATCCAGTCTAATGTGATCTACCTACTAGTGAAATTAAAATGGAAGACTCTACTACAGTCTGCCCCCAAAAAGGTCATCATTGGCCCCCCAGAACAGCCATCTAGGCATCAAGGTGGTTCTAGACCCGGAGTCAAGAAGACCTGGTTCAAATCCTGCCTCAGATACTCAGTAGCTATGTGACCTTGGGCAAGCCCCTTAACCTGTGTTTACCTCAGTTTCCTCATCTGAAAAATGGGAATAATATTAGCACCTGTTTCCCAGGGTTGTTGTGAAGATCACACGAGGTAATATTTGTAAATCACTTTGCAAACCTTAAGGCCATATGCAAATTCCAGCTATTGTTCTTATTAGCCACATATGGGGGTCAGTGAAGCTGTGGGAACAGAGCCAGGGGCCTTCCTTTGTCCTGCTTCCCAAGCAGGAGTTGGGCATCTGCTTCCCTGGCTTATGTTTACACGCTCTTCCTTTCCTATCAAAAAGGAGACAATCCCTAGAACCTTTTCACTTTGTAATTCAGAGAATCAAAGAATTTCAGAATATAAAGGGGTGGAAAATGAAGAGTTGGCCTAGATGACCTCCCAGGTCCCTCCTGGCTCTAAATCCATGATTTATGGATGATCCATGGTCCTATAAATGTCCAGCTTTGAATGGAATGAATCAGAGGGTCATAAGACCGAGAGGGGAAGAGAATCTGAAAAATCATAGATGTGGAGCTGGAAGAGACCTGAGAAGTCATCCAGTCCAGCCTTCTCAATTCGCACGTGCTGGAAACTGAGGCTGGGACAATGCCACATAAGTAGAGCTGGGCAGACCTGGAATTTGAGGGCACTGCCAAGGTCCTCAGAGACCAAATTGAATTTAGGCTGCTCTTGACCTGGGAGAACAGAAACTATCTAACTCAGTCTAAGCTGATGGGCATTAAGTGTCTTATGTATATGGATGTGAAGACAAAATGTAAAACTATAGTTTCTGTCTTCTTCTAGGTAATGGGGGAGGTGGGTGGGATACTGTATATACATGTAAAAATACACACATATGTATGATAGTCGTAGATGTATGACACTAACTGTGTGACCCTGTTTGCCTCAGTTTCCTCATCTGTAAAATGTGCTGGAAAAGGAAATGGTAAACCACTCTAGTATCTTTGCCAAGAAAACCCCAGATGGGGTCATGGAGAGTCAGAAGTGACTGATAATTTGAGGAACAGCAAAGTTTTCTTGTAGGAATTGCTACATGAGCTTGAAGGAGCCTAGAGGCAGAAGTGAGCTGGGAATGCATTTTAGGCATGAGGGACAGCCTGCACAAAGAAGGCATGGATGTGCCTTGAACCCTCTCCTGTACCACCCACTTTTACCCCCATCTTTTTTAGGTTCCCACTCATCCTTGGGTGTGCTTCCAAGGGCCTATAGTTTACTCATCTAATGCTTTGAAACAGTGATGTCAAACTCAAATGGAAAAAGATGCCTCCTGCATATTGACTTAGAAAACCATAAATTAAAATTATCTATGTTATATTGTATTTTTATTTATTTTGTTCATCATTTCCCAATTATATTTTGAACGGGTTTGTGACTCACAGGAGTTTTACAGAGTTTGTCACCTCGGCCTCAGAAGGTTGAGATACATCACAAACAGGTAGCTGCCTTTCTAGGTGTGTGCCAGAATCACGGTGCCATTTTGAAATGACATCTTTAAAAGCCGATAATCTTGCCAGCCTCGACGTTGGCTGCATAAAGTCATCTTAAAGTCATCTTCTAAATCAGGTCTATTTGGTGAAGCATCAGCCATGCTCCATCTCGTCTGCCTTCTCCGCTCAGCTCTCAGAGAGCTCAGCTATTATCACAGTCGCATGCTGCTTTCTCCTCAGCTGCAAGGGTAGAATCTTAATGAAACATGGCTAAGCTGGGGTTAGTGTTTGTGGGCTCTGGAGCCGAGTGCAGCTGAGTTTCCTGGGCCCTTGTCATTCAAACACACTCTCGTTGTCAGGAATTGGCTGGAACTACTGGATGCAGGCAGCGGTAACAGGCTCGGTAATTGCTAATAAAATTTAAATAGCTGCAAAATCACAGAACATCAAATTATTATTTTTTTTCCTCTGGAGCATCCGGACAAATCTTGCTGATTCGAGTTAGACTGTGACTAGGCAGACTTTTATTTTTATTTTTTTATGCAGACTTGCACTTTCATCAGCAACACAGCTAGTTGTGAAGTGCCAAATGGCTTTTAAAAAAAAATTCCAGGAACAGATGAGAAATTAATTTTTTTTAAAGAAAAGGCTGCTATGCATTGAAATCACACAGCACATTGACCAGGAGATTTCTTTACCAGTAACATGTGACACCTAGAATACTGACCTACCAGATGGATTGGGGTAGAAGAAAGGAGGCTGGGATCAGAGTCTGAAAGCCTGGGCTCGTGTACCAGCTTCTCTTGATTGTGTGACCCTGAGAAGTCACTTCATTGTGGTATAGTGAAAAGCACCCTGGTTTTGCAAGCAGGAGACCCAGGTGAAAGTCTTGCCTGTGTGATCAAGCCTGTCAGTAACCCCCTCCGGCCTTGGCTCCCTCCTCTAGAAAATGTACTGAGTGGGCTAAATGATCCCAAAGCACCCTCCTAGCTCTGGCTGCCCTCATCTTATGACATTTCTAAACCTCAATTTCCTCATCTTGAAAATGAGGATAATGATACTGCCTCCCTCGCAAGGCTGATGTGAGGGGAGCCCATTTTCAGCTATGAAGTTGTATTGATTACAGTGGGAGCGTTTATTATGAATTCTCAGGACCTAGATGAAAAGGGGATAGATGCTGGCAGGTGGAAAGAGAGCCGGCCGGACAGTAATGGAGGTCTGGGGACACGTCTCTCCTCGGGTACTTACTTCCTGTGTGACCTTGGGCAAGTGACTTAATCTGTCTGGGCCTTCATTTCCACATTTGTAAAACAAAGAGGTTGGAAGAGATTGGGGCTTCTTAGCGGTGTGTGTGTGTGTGTGAGAGAGAGAGAGAAAGAGAGAGAAACAGACAGAAAGAGAGAGAGAAAGAGAGAGCACGCAGTGTGTTAGACAGTTGATGAACCCTGTGGACCCTTTTTCAGAGTATTACTAAATGAACAAAATAAAATATAACAGATTAGAGAGGAAACCAAACATATTGAAATAAAGTGATCTTTCTTTATATGTATTGATATAGATAGATACAGATTCTATGTATAGATTGATGGATGATTCCATTTCAGTGTAATTGGTTTCCTTTTAGATGGATATGTGTATACATTTTGAGGGGATATATATATATACATATGTGTATATATATACACACATGTATTTGTATGTATATGTACCCTTTGGGGGAATTATATATATATATATGTGTGTGTGTGTGTGTGTGTATGTGTGTATATATATATACACACACATATCTATATATGTGTATGTGTGTATATATATGTGTGTGTATATATATATATCCCCCAAAAGTTCTCCAGCTTAAGAACTCCTGGACCCAGATCCTTCCAGGTCTAGAAGTAATTTCCTCACACCCCTTTAAGATGTTGAAGAACTTTAGTCCCTCATGAACCCAATACCACCTACTTTAAGGATTTTCTTGTGAAAGTAATCCCTGGAAACTATAGAAGAGCTTTAAGGCTGAATAGCTATATCCCCTTTTAAGGGTCCTGAATTGGGAGGGCAAAGAGATTTAAAGGTATTTTAGAGCTTTTGTTGTTGTTCAGTCGTTTCAATCATGACTGTGTGTCCATTTGGGGTTTTCTTGGCAAAGATACTTGGAGTGTTTTGCCAATTCCTTCTCCAGCTCATTTTACACATGAGGAAACTGAGGCAAATAGGGTTAAGTGACTTGTCCAGGGTCCCGTAGCTAGGAAGTATGTGAAGGTGGATTTGAACTCAGGTCTTCCTGAATCCACCGTGCCACTGTATATATCTTCTGTGTGCATAGTTATTTACATTTCTCTCACTATAATGTGCACTCCTTGAAAGCAGGGACCACATGCATCCCTGTGACTTAGTACAATGCCTGGTGCATAGTAAGAGCTTAACAAATACAATGCTTATTGACTCCCTGGTCTCATAGTTCCCTGTGCCCTCTCTGTGGCTAGCCAAAGATAGCCCAGAGCTCCTAACCAGCTACACTGAGGCAAGGTTGGGTTTGGGGTTTTTTTGAGGGGGAAGGGGGGAGTAAGCTTAGAAATATTCTTTGTCCTATCTGGCTACCTCCTGCTTTTTTTGCAGTTGCCTAGTTTTTTCTGCCCTCCTCCAAACTCAGGTGAGCGGGGCTTGGTGGGAGAGTTGATCTTAAGACTCATGCCCACTGTTGCTAGGGAGAGGTTGAGTTTCCCCTCCTGACCTCTCAGTACCTTCTGCTGACTATTTTGGTTTTCGAAGATACCATAGGGAGTGGGTTTAGGAGAATGTAACAGGGCCGCCTTGCCTTCTTTCCTGGAACTGGTGAGGGAGGCCAATGGATCCCATCAGCTTCTTTCAAGTCAAAGGCAAGTTGATGTAATGGTGCTTCAGATGCAGGGGCAGGGCATCACAGTGAGTAATGAGGGCATGTACCTTCTGTGGTGCTGAGGGCAGACTAGTCCCTAGAAATCCAAGAAAAGATCACCAGACTATGAAATGATTTCACATGCATTGGGGTTTTGTTATGGAAATTTCTTTGGGGGTAGGTTCTGATTCTTTTGGAAGATCAGAAGTGACCGTCTTGAAGGAACCTGCCAAGAAATAATACTGTTAGCTTCTAGTTCTTGAGGTTGATACGTAAGCTACTAGGTGGTTTTTCTGCTATGACCGTTTCCTTTTGAGCCCCTTGTGTGGCTTTCTTCAGTTTCTAAAATAATTTGGTGAAATGTGAGCACCAAGGGATGCTTTTGTCAGTTAATGAGCAGCAGAACGTGGGGCTCCATGGTACACGGCTGAGCCACTGTCAGATAACAAGGAGCAGATGGTTCCAATAGGGAACATGGCAGAACATCAGCACTTGCTGCCTGACAGCATCAAAGGCAGAAATTAGGGATACACCCAGCTCTCTGAAATGGAGATGCCGGATGAAAAGGAAAGAAAAGGAGAGAGAGACAGACAGACAGACAAAAAGACAGAGACATAGAAAAAGAGGAGAGAGACCAAAAGAGAGGGATGGATAGAGGAACAGAGGAAGATAGAGACAATGACAGACAGAGACAGAGAAAGAGGAGAGAGACACAAAAAGACATATACAGAGAGAGAGAGAGAAAGAGAGAGAGAGAGAGAGAGAGTGCATGTGATGAGGAAAGAACATGGAGTGCAGCTATTGCTACATCCATGTGTCTTTAGCTCTGTTCCTATGGAGCAGCAGTGACACCCAGTGATGGGTGTTTAGAATTTAAGATGCAGGCAATTAGCTCTTCCCCCAAGTTGGGGGTGGGAGGGTGGTAAATAAGGCAGACATAGTGCTTTTTCAGGCAGAAAAGTGGAGTGAAGGAATGTTTTCTAGAAAATAAATGCTGCTTGCCTCTCCCAACTCATACTCTCTTATATCTTCTCTCTCAAAATGTACGTGGGGTAATTCTGGCATGTGATGGGACTTTTGTAAGAGATTTCACATTTTGCTTCCCTGATGGTGGGACTAGGAGCCACCAAAGCAGAACCTCCTAGCCGGTTTCAACTCTGATTATTTCTGTGATCTGGAAGCAGTAGTTAAGCCATCCGTGCGCCTTCACTTACCAGGCCATCAGACACATTACTACAGCTTTATGAATCAGGTGTGAGGATGACCATCCAAAAGATGATAGGATCCTAGATCTGGATTTAGAATGGACCTCAGAGGCTGTCTAATCCAACTACCTCATTTTACAGATGAGGAAACTAAGATCCAGAGATGTCAAGGAACTTGCCCAAAGTCATAGTGCCAGAGGCAAGATTTGAAGTCAAGTCTTCTGATTTTAGAACCCATGCTTTGGATTCATTCACTGCAGAGAAATAGTCTTGAGAATGCTAAATGACATTGCATGAAATTGTTAAAGATGTAAGAGACCCACCTTTAAACTTTGTGATCACACTTCTTTCTTTTTTTTTAAAAAAAAGTATTGATGTCTTTTGCTTTTTCCAACAGTTGTTAGCTGATGTAGCAAAAAAGTGGAAAAAAAAGTAGGTTCCCGTAGATTGGAGAATGGCTGAACCAACAGTGATGTATGAATGAATTGAATGCTCTTGTTCCATAAGATGTGATGGCTTTGAGTTCAGGGAAATAGAGGAAGACTTATATGAACTGATGCAGAAGACAATGAGCCAAACCAGACCACCTATATACAGTGATTACAGCAATGATGTAGTCATTACTAGATTTCTGTCTCCTGACTTCCACATACACATATTGAATTCTTTTCTAATGAAGAAAAACATATGCAAAAAAAAATTACTGGAAATTTACCATCAAAAAGGCAAGGGAAGAGACCACTAATTAAAACTAGCATTTCCTAGTTAAGTACCATGATTTTAGTCTCAGAATCTTCCAAGCAGGACAGGGGTCAGTGGAGTCCAAGGGGAGTGATAAAGGATAGTTTTGGTGTTAGGGATGTATTTTAACTCAGTGTGTCTCAGGATGAAGAAAGTCATCCAGTTCTGGAGGAGAGAAAGGGAGCTTTTGGTTCAAATAGAAAAGGATCCAGATGGCTTTACTAGATATTGGTATTAAAGGTTAAGAATTTCCTCTTAGCCTTTACATCTTTCCCAATGTCTTCAAGCTTTTTGGCCAGGTTTGGAATTTCACAGTTCTGAGCCAGGTACATCCCAACCACTTTACTGAGAATAAATCTAAGCAAAATCTGGATTACGGTGATGGCTGAACAAGAAGCTGGACCAGTAAGGTCTATCAACTGGATGACTGAATCTAAATATAAATTCATCAATTTGCAACCTTAACCTTCCCTCTTTCTACCCAGAGGAGGAAAGGATGTTTCACCATCCATTCTCCAGGATCAAGATTGATCATTAATTAGTCTGAGTTTGACTGCCTTTTTAATGTTATTTTCATTGCATTATTGTATTCGCTGGATGGATTTTGTCTCAGTTTTATTAACTTCACTCTGTTTCAACTTATATAAGTCTTTTAGGTTTTTCTGAATTCCTTATATTCATCATTTCTTATGGCGGTGGAGTGCTTCCATTCATATATTTTGGGAAGGACTTCACCTTTTTCTTACATTATCTGCTTCCAGACTTTATCTCCTTTTCCTCACCTATCCCCTCACAGGTACCCCTACCCCTTCTTCTTCTTCCATTTTCCAGTACCCTCTCCATTTTCTGTCTTTGTCCATTAGAATGTAAGCTCCGTGAGGGGAAAGGGATTGTCTCTCTCGCTTGTATTTGTATTCTCAGCTCTTAGCACAGTGCCTGGCACGTAGCAAGTGCGTAATAAATGTTTTCTATCCATTTATCTGTCTGTGTGTCTATGTCTATCTGTCTGTATGTTCATCCATCCATCCATGTCCATCCACCTATCTGTGTATCCATCCGTCTGTGTGTCCATCTGTCTCACAACCCATCCTTGTATATCTGTCTGTATTCATCCATCCATTCATGTGTTCATCTATCCATCCATCCATGTATTATCTTTCTTGTCCAGCCATTTCCCCAGTCAATGGTTGTCCACTTTATTGCCATTTTCTTGTGACCCTGATCCTATTTCCACATTCCTCTGAGATCATGTTGTCCCAGTGCCACTAAGTCCCTCTTAAATGGCAAGAAAATGTTCTTACAAGATCATTCATTGTCTTCACTGTAAGATGACACTGCCAAGTTGATCTGATTAAACACAGTCCCCAGGGAAGGCATCCCTTGTGTCAAACCATAATCAGCATTATCCAGTAAACCAAAGGCAGGCTCTTGGATGTCTAGAGAAAGGCAATGGAGGTGGGAAGCGTACCCCCTCAGTGGGATGCAAAGGCAGAAGAGATTCAGAGAGCCAGTGTATGATGTTGTAAGCCAAAAGTTCTGTGAGTGGCCAGATGGGAAGAACAGCTTATGTTTTCCCACTGCTTTATTTCTTTTCTTTTCCTAGTTTATTGTTGCCTTTTGTTTTTATGTTTTAGACATTTCTGTGTGTGCCTCCTCCTGCCCCACCCCAATATGAGCCTTCACTGATGACAAAGAAAACAGTGAAGTGAAACTTCCCCACGCATTGGCCCAGTCTGAGAACGCATGCACCATTCCACGCTTGTGGTCACCCCGCTTATCATCCAAGGTGGAAGCTGCCTTTCCTCCTTCCTTTTCCAAGACAAAGATAGTACGTTGTGATTACACAGTATTCACATCATAGGCTCATAGGTCTGGAGTTAGAAGGACCTCAAAAGGCCTCCAGTCCAACCTTCTCATTTTATTCATGAAAAAACTGAAGCCTGGTTGGTTATGTGACAAAAAGAACAAAATCAGCAGCAGTAGGCAGGAATGACAGCTGTCATTTATACGGTGGGTGCTTTAAGGTTTCATCAAATTCTCTACCTACAAATACTATCTCATTTGAACCTCACTACCACCCTGGGAGATGGGGCCTGATATTAATTATTCCCATTTTGCAGGTGAGCAAACTAAGGCAGACAGACATTAAGTGATTTGCCCAGGGTCACACAGCTAGTAAGGGTCTGTGGCAGGATTTGAACTCAGACCTTCCTGTCTGCAGGTCCAGTGCTCTCTCCACAGATAGTGTCAGAGGCAGTATTTGAACCCAGGTCCTTTCATCCCAGAGGCAGTATTCTTTCCTCTGTACTCCCCTGGCTTCTTTCACTTTATTGTTGCCTTTTTTTTTGTTGTCACAGCCTTCATATATATTGTTTTCCTGGTTCTGCTTTCTCCACTTATCATCAGTTCAGAGTAATGTGGCAAAAGGGGTGCAGGATTTCAGAGTCATTGGACCTGAATTTTAATCCTGGTTCTGCTATGTGTTACCCGTGTGACTTTGGGCGAGTCAGTTCCCCTGGCCGAGACTCAGTTTCCTCATCTGTAAAGTATGGCAGAGGTTGGGTTAGAGCACCTTTGGTCCCTTCCAACTTAATATCTATTGCCTTAATATCATGTCTTATGGTACAATAAGAGTTAAATGTCTTTCATAAAGTATTTCGACATCCATTTTCTCATTCCCTTCCTAAAAGAAGGCTGTGAATCCCAATTACAAACCTGCTTGCCTGTGACTTCCTTCATCATATTAGAAAGTCCTAGGAGCCAGGGCCAATCCTTCAGTCCCTAGCATAAGAGACCCCAAGACGCCAACCCAGTTTAGTTTAATTCAATTACACAGACATATATTAAGCACTGACCATGTCCTAGGTCTTGAGGATATAAAGACAGAAACAAACACGGTTTGCCCAGTTGCTCTGGAATCAGCAGAGCAAAATGGTGCCTTAACGGCCCTCTGCCAACAAGGTGTCTGCTGTGCTTATGTTAAAAGCATCCAGGATTCCTTTGATAGATGCAACCACAAAGACAGCTTTGTTCAACAATCCTTTCATCTTTATGGATCCATTACGCACACCAAGTGAGGCAGAAAAGAAGGAGACAGATGCTCACCTAAGGCATTTACTGCTGTCATGGAGGGCATCCTACTTAGGTCCCAGAAACAAATAGGAGAGAGAGAACGGGTTGGATTACATTCAGGGGAATTTCATAACTTTTTTCTATACTCCCAGGCTACTCCCTGAATCAAAAAAAAACTACATTCTTAATGCCAGTTTTCTTCTGTTGACACACTGTGGCTCCAAATGATAGAATGCCATCTCTGAAGAATCAAAATTACAGATGATGCAAAGGGCAATGGAGTTAGGAAGACCTGAGTTCAAATCTAGCCTCAGACACTTATTTAACTGTGTGACCTTGGACAAGTCACTTAACTTATTTTTGCTTCAGTTTCCTCAGTTGTAAAATAAGAATACTATGGCACCTACCTCCCAGGGTTATTTTGAGTATTGAATGAAATAATATTGGTGAAGTGCTTTGCAAATCTTAAAGCCTTATATGAATGCTAGCTGTTGTTGAGGGTGATGATATGACAAAGATCTGAAAAATCATAGGGATAGAAAAACAAGAAAAAAGCGAAGACACAAAACAAAACAAACAATCCCTCCCCTCAAGGAGATTACCTTCTAATAAGGGAAGTCAACATATAAAGGAGAACTAGAGTTGGGGGTGGGATGGAGTGGGATGAGGGCAGAGTCCAAATTCTGGTAGTGGGGTGAGGAGGAGGTTGAAATGTAGGCATCATGGTTTAGAAGTGGCCAGGAAATGACATGGTGACCTGATTCTGGGGAAGATCAGGTGAAAGCTCACCTATCAGAGCCCTGAATTCCAGGAGCAGAGTTGGAGGATGGGAGGAGGAAGATGGCTGACATATTGGCACCATGCTTTGTGAATGGCTAGGCATAAAATGATTGACTGGCAAAGGACTTGGGTCAGTCATCCAGTGAGGAAAAAGGATGGCCGGTTGGCAGGCCAAACTCTACTTGGTTGTGAATCCTCATTGAGTAAAGACCACCTTGTTGCGTAGAATCTCCAGGACACATGGGAGAACATGACAAGATTGGCCCAGGATGAGAAGGCATGGACAGGTTACTGTAGCTACCATCGGAGAGTGCATCTACCTTGAGGAGGTTACAGATCAGAAAAGTTAGGGTAGCACGTGGCTACGATTTATAAGTAGTGAAGGAAGGTCCTGAGTGAACAGCTGGTAGATTTTTCTAAATCAAGGAATCCAGAGGCTGGTTGATGGAATAGAAAGATCACAGGTCTAGAAGTTAAAAAATTAATGTGGAATGTAATAGAAGGGATTCTTAAATCTATGTGGGTCCCAGAGATCCCTCCTAGCTCTGAGCTTCTGTCATTCCAAACTCCAGATTTTTGTGTTACTCTATTTTGTGCTTAGCTATGTGATGTTGGGCAATTCATTTCACCCTGGGTCTCAGTTACCCCATCTGTTAAATTATGGGGTTGCAATGGAGACTCTCTACCAGCCCCTCAGCTCTAACACTGATTCCAAAGATGTTGCTCCTCTGCCCTCCTCTTCGTGTAACTTGGCCACCTTACTTTCTTATTCTGTAAATGGACTTGGGTTGGACCAGATGGTACCTGTGATACCTTTCAATTCGAAATGTCTCTGCTGGTAAGAAGCCATGGCTCCCTCCTTTTTTCTCTCCTAGCTCTTTGTTTGGACCTCTCCTCGGTATTTAAAGCTCCTGCCTTGTATTTGGTACCTCTGTACGTTTCTTATCCTGATGGATCACAAGCTCTGCCATCTACAGGGTAGTGATGATGTCTTATTCATCTTGTTTCCCCTATAGTACCTTACAAGGAACAGTCATTTAATAAACATTGGCTTAGTTCTCTCAAGACTGCCCCCTCCCTTGGGGTCTCCAGGCAATGGCAGGTTAATGATTTGTCAAGAATGTTAAAGACAATGTTATTCTTGTAGAGTAGGTAATGCTAGCTAGCCTTCGGGGTTCCTTCCAACTCTGAGCATCCCTTATGTAGATTCTTTTATCTCTCATGTCCTGCCGTGGTCTGTTTCAGGTGTTTTCCATTTATCTCTCCAAAGAATCATTAGGGTCCTTGAAGACTGGAGATGGGGAGAAAGAAGGAAAGAAAGGAGAAAGAAGGTTGGGATTTTTTTTCCTGCTTTAAGAAATCGTGGAACAACTTTTCTAGGAAATGACCGTCAGCCTATACATGATCCAGAGAATTAGGGCCATTCACAAGAGAGGCACCTTACTATAGTGGTTAGGTTGCTAGATCCAGAGTCAGAAAGGTCTAGATTGGAATTCCAGCTTTCACACTTACTGCCCAGATGAGCTAAGTGACTTCAAGTCCACCCAGCTAGTAAGTGTCCAAGACTCAGTTTGAACTTGGGTCTTCCTGACTCCGATGCCAATAATGATGCTGCCGTTGTTTCAGGGTGTCTGTGATGTCGCCATTGTTTTAAGGGGCCCTTAGCTCTCTTGAGCCAGTGGGAGGACAGGCAAATGTCAGCAAGGGGCTATATAACCTATGGATTATATAATCGTGTTCTGCTACACACCAAATTTTGGCAAATAAGAATAAATATGACTCTGACATAGAGCCATATGTACATCATCCAGGCTGTGTGTTTTTAGCATTCAAGGTCCTGTGCCAGGTTGTGGGTATTTTTTTTCTCTTCTAGAATATATTGTTTGGAAATCCAGACAGTAAGAGTACAAAGACAGGATTTTTTCATCACTAACCTATTAATTCATTCGGGCTTTTATTTTTTCCCCCCTCTCTTCTCAAGAGGCTTTGAAGTCTTAGATTTCAGGCTGACCTTTAGGAAATGAGAGAGGCCTAGCATCTTAACAAGCTTACCTGTGGGGGAGGACTTCTGTAGTCAGAAACAGTGAACTCCTGGGGAGTCGTGGGGCTGGTAACAAGGACAGGAACTCCTCTTTTCTACAGTGCTCCAAGGTTTACAAAAGAGATTCCTTACAACAACCTGGAGAAGAGGAGGGCAAAAGAATGAATATTCCCATTTCACAGACAAAGAAAGAGGCTCAAGAAGAGTGGTGACCTGCCCAAAGGTTACTCAAATGGTAAACGCTGGAGCTGAGATGAGAACCCAGCTCTCTAAACTCTTGGTCTAGTGTTCTTTCCACTGTACCACAATGCCCACTGTGGGGAGGTCAGCCTAGACAGCACCATGGACAGCAGGACCTACCTTCCTGACTCTCCTTACAATTCAATTTAGCAAACAATAGAGTGCAAGCTTCTAGAGGGCAGCTATGGTCGTCTCACTTTTGTGGCACCACATAGAGTACCTGATACATACAAAGTGTTCAATAAATTCTTATTGGTAAATTCATTAAGTGTCTGCTATGTTCCAGGCCCTGTAGGAGGGTTACAATGAAAACAGCCCTTGCCTTTGAGGAGGTTACATTCCATAGAGAGGGAGAAGAGGAGGAGGATGGTGTAGTAGGAAGGCCGAATTTATGATCTCAAATATAATCATGTATATGTTTGAATGGTCC
>CM053623.1:437441544-437468248 GCA_028646595.1 Phalanger gymnotis
GGCAAAGGCCTCATAGGGAAGGTGGCCCTTGAGTCTTGAATGATGATGGGGGGCTAGGTGGCTTAGTGGATAGAGTGCTGGGCCTGGATACAGGAAGACATGAGACCCTGGACAAATCACTTCCATCTCTTCCAGCCTCAGCTTCCTCAACTTTGAAATGGGCATAATAATAACACCTACCTCCCAGAGTCGTTGTGAAGATCAAATGGGATTTGTAAAGGGCTTATAAATACTAAAGATGGTAAGGAGTGGAAGGTGGGGAGCCTCTATGGATCAGTCCATTTTATGGCACAGTAGATCAAGCCTAGGACTTGGTATTAGAAGCTAAAATCTTAGCTGGGCCACCGACTCCCTGTGTAATGTCAGGCAAACCCCTGTTTACTCAGCTGTAAAATGAAGGGGACTGAACGCCATGATTTCTAAGCTCCCTTCCAGCTCCAAACCTCTGGTCCTCTAGACTTTGATGAAGACTTTGAAGCAGACCTTTGGTAAGGTTAGCTTTTCTGTTCTAACGCATGGTTTCCCCTTTTCTGGGAGGCAGGCTGAAATTCTGAGCAGTGCAGTCACACAGGTGACCTCCTCCTTCTCTTTCCTCCCCACATTCCAGGTTCCACTTGACATCTCTCCTGAGTAGGTCACTTCTTCAGACCCAATTCCTCCCCGGCCCTCATCCCTTGTTATTAATTAAGCAGGAATCGACTGAAGGCAAGTATCCTTCTAGCCCACTGAGCTTTCCTTCCCATCCTCCTCCTTGCCTTTCCATGGGCTCTGAGCAGAAATCCTAGGCTCTCACAGGCCTTCAGTGGCCTCCCATTAACTCTAGTTTCAGCCCTTGTCTGTCCTGATATTTTCCTTGGATTAGGAGTTGTTCTACAGAGTCCCTGTCTAATGAGCAGTTTTCATGTTCAGAAACAAAGGGCAGGCAGCAGCTTGAGTCAACTTCCCTGTTTAATACCCAGCTTTCAGCAAAAATACTGGGTGTCTGTACTCAGCACATTCAAGGAAGGGGCGGGGGAGAAGTAGCAAGCCGGGTCCAGTGGAACGTTGCCTCCTAGACACAGCGGCAATGGAAGAGAGCCTTGAGAATTGGCCGATGTGGGGGCAGGGAGGGGGCTGTCATGGGCTAAGGTATTCTTCGATATCTTACAAAAGCAAAAAATGTCCTCTTACATCTGTGGTAGGAGAAGTGACAGCATGTAGTAGACAGAACAACTAGGCACGGAGAGCTTGTGTTCAGATCCCATCTCCCACTTACTTGCTGTGACCACAGACACCTTTCTTAACTGATAGTTTCCTCATCTACAAGACGGAGATAATCAAGTCTTTGTACCTGCCTCATAGGAGCAGGATGTGGATCAGCTGAGGCGATATGCAGCATTTTGCAAATGTTGAAAAGTTAATTCAGTGATATTGTTTTTTTTAATTACTGTCTTTTGTTTTTATATTTCCTTCTTTTCCATTCTTTCTCACCTAAAGAGTCATCACTTATGACAAAGAATAAAAAAAGAAAGAGGGCTGAGAAAAATAGCTCAGCAAAACTAAGCAACACATCAGCCAAATTCCATCACATCTGCAGCTTTTCACACTGTTATCCCCCACCTCAGCAAAGAAAAAAGAAGCTGCATCTTCTCATCTCTTCTTGGCTCGCCTTGGTCATGACAATTACAGAGCATTTAGTTTGGGTTTTGTGGCTGCTGGTGTCCTTTCCCTTTATGCTGCGGCAGTCAACGTGTCTGTTCTTTTCCTGGTTCTGCTTCCTTGATCACATCAGTTCATGTGAGCCTTCCCATGTTTTTCTATAATATTCATATTTATTGCTTCTTAGAGTGAAGGAATGTTCCATTACATTCATGTAGCACACCTTTTTTAGCCATTGCCCCATCGATAGGCATATTCTTTGTTTCTTATTCTTTGTTCCTGTAAAAATGAATGTGACATATTATTAGTCATATCACAATTGACATGTGCACATACAGCAGTAGCTTGTATTAATATAGCACCGGCAGTTTCGGACTACCACTGTGAGGTAGGTAGTGCAAGTATTATATTATACCTATTAAGCAAGTCATTGCCCAGGGTCATGGAGCTAGTAATTGGCTAAGCTAAGACTTAAATCCTGTTTTCTTCATATCCAGTCCAGATTCCTTCTACTATAATAGGCTATCTTTCATGTGAGAGAATATTTTTCTCTAGATTTAGATTTGTACCTCGCCTTCCAACAAAAGTATTTTTTTCAGTAATAAAAAGAGTGACAGTAAATAGATTGAGACCTGAAAGCCAGGAGCTTCTTTGTGAATATGGATTGGAATTGTATTGGGTGTTTTAGATTACCCTTCTTTATATTTCATATACTGTTGGGTTCATCAATTTTATCTAATTGTCTTTCTTTGTTATAAGGGAAGATTCAACTATATTTGGGAAGTGACTATGTTACATTAAGTACCAAGTTTTAAAAAGACAAATGAAGAAATGACAATCCTCTGCTGCAGGTTGACTCCTGTAATATCCTGGGCAGCCAGAGAGTATGAAAAGTGGGATGGGACTATCCCATAGGGAAGTTCTCCCAAAGTCTCCCTGTCCTTGTAGCATATATTATTAATGTGCTGTTGGCTCATGCGAAAGTAGTCCTGCACTTAAACTCTAATGAATCAAGCAAATTTATCTTTAATCTGTGCCTCCTTCCATAGGGGATCCCTCTAACATGCCGGAGCCAACCTTTGCATATCTTGGCATGATGTGGATTCCAAGAGAAGAGATAGATTGTTCATGACTGGCCCCCATCTTTTTCTGGTCAAGGCATCTCTAGGGTGATAGCCTTGAAATGAATCTTTGGGGCATAGATTGAGAGCCAAGGGACCTCACGCACGTAGAGTCTTTTCCAGTTCCTCTCCTTTCTCAATGTAAGTCCCTTCTCTCTGAGATTATCTTCAGTTAACCCTGCATATATCCTGTTAGCATATAGCTATTTGCATGATATGTTTTATAGATGAAGAAATGCAGGCGTAGTTCTGTTGAGGGTCATCCAGCTATTTTAGTATCTGAGGTATGAGGTCTTCCTGCCTCCACATCCAGGGTCATATCCACTACACCATACTGCTTCTGAATATAATGAAATTATAAACTTCACCTTCAAACAACTTGAGTTCAACCAGAAATAAGGGCATTTGGGACTGGAGATGCACCTATAGAGAGAGGCATCAATATAGCAGCAGCTCTCAGAGGGCAAAGATATCTCACTTTGCCTGTTATCTTTGTCATGCTGTCTAGGCTGAGACATACATAGGCTTAAAACTCGTTTGGATGGTGGTAGAAGGAGTTGGGAATATGAGGTTGGCATCAGCGGCAGATTTTTAGCTTCTCCTCCCCAATCTACATAGCTGGCAATCTTTTCATCATGTAATAATAACTCTTCCTCCTGACTCCAAATCCAGCAGCCTCCTGGGAGCTTAGATGACAATAGGAGAGACAACCCCATGCGAATTACTCTGTTCAGTTTTAAACACACAGCCTTCTAGGGAGGATACTGATCAATAAGGAGTATCCAGAGGAGGGCAACCAGGAGGTAGCCTGATGCTTGGCTCATGGATTACTGTTTTCTCATTTGTTATCGGTTCTCTTGTGAAGTCTGCAGGGAAGTGACTAATGCCAGTCCCCAGTCCAAAGTGAGGACCTGTCTGAATGGTTGGTTACCTCATCACTGGAATGCCAGTGTTGAACCAAACTGCCATTTGCATTCAAAGAAAGGATTTATTTATTTCAAAAGACAGGAATTGGATTTGTGATTTCATTGATCTAAGAAAGTCCCAGGTGGAGAAGAAACTCCATCTACCAACCGGAGTCAGCATTTTTGAGTCTTAGAGAGTGCCTGGTACATTGAAAGCTTCCATGATTTGCCCAGGGTCACCAGCAGGTATTTATGAGAAACAGATCTTGAACCCAGTTCTTCCCAGCTTTGAGGATGCATTATTCTGCACTGTTGTTAGAAGAGGGTACTGCCAGAGGAAGGTGGAACCTGGCACATAGTAGGCATTTAATAAATGCTAGTTGACTGACTCTCAGCAAAGCTTCCAAAATAATCCTCCTGAAGGATAGGCCTGACTATGTTTTTCCCCTTCTATAAACTCTTCAGTGGCTCCCTATACTCCTCATCCTGGCATTTGAGAATCTCTTCCATCTGGCTCTAGCCTTTTCAGCCTTACATCTCATCAGTCCTCGTCACTCATTCTAAAGATGAGTCAGAGTTGATTCGTAGCTTTCTCCAGTCTGGATATGCCATCTCCCACCTCCAGGTATTGGCACGATGCATCACCCGAGGCTGCAATGTCCTCCTTCCCAATTCCATCTCCCACAATCTTTCTTTTTCTCTCCAAGGCTCAACTCCCACATGCCTTTCTCTGTGAAGGCCCTTCTGATTCTCCCCCTTATGCTCCCACTCACCCCAGTTGTTAATGTGTATGTGGGTCTCCTTCCAGTAGAATGCATGTTGTTCAGGTTGGGGACCTGGATTTTTCCCCCCTTTGGGTCCCCAACACTTAGCATAGCATTTTGCACATAGAAGTTCCTTGGTGAATTTAATATTTGTTTCATTAAATTCCCACCTTCTCCAGGAAGCCTTTCCCAATCCATTTGAGTATTCCCTCTGTGGATTATTTCCAAGGTGTCCTATATAGAGCTTGTTTATATATAAGTCTTTGCATGTTGTCTCTTGTTAGACTGTGAACTCCCTTGTGGCAGGGACTTCCTTCTTACCCCCGGTGCTTAGCACATAGTAGGTGCTTAATAAGTGTTTATTGACTTAATGATTTAATAAAAAGGGGCCTTGAGATAAAATAGCCTGGATCTACAGCCTGCGAGTGGTTTTCATTTGGATGGAAGAAACTTGGGCCAGCTGCCTGGAAGTAAGGAGAGAAGTCTTTGCAGCTGAAGATTTATGGTGGGTGGGAACATTCTGGCCCTGCCGCAGTTACTTTCAAAGTTGCCTTGTGACAGGTTGACAGGCTGTGATTTCTCCTTCAAGCTGTAGCAACCAGGAAGCAAGCTCCTTCCCCCATGCGCACTGCGCTCCCCACAGACCCAGCTGGAAGGTCAGGCAGAATTCCTGCAGTATCTGAGGGCTCTAGGGGTGCGAATGCCCCCTCTCTGGTGGCCCCCAAGCAGAGGCTGGATGACCCCGTGTCAGGCATCTTGTGGAGGGGATACTCAATTGGATAAAAGTTAGACCAAATGGCTTCTGAGGTCCCTCTCAGCTCCTGGGATCTTTCATCAGGACCTTCCTGATGGGGCAGAGGAGTATTTAGTCCCTACTCTATTCTTAGGCTCAGGAAGCCCATCTACTTTTTTTTCTGGTGCTTCCAGAAAAAAAAATAAAATCGAAAACATGAATTTCTCAAATGAACTTCAGGAAGCAGCATTATATGGTAGATGGAGCATCAGATTTAGAGAAGACCCAGGTTCAAATACAGACTCAGACATTAACTAGCCATGTGGCCCAGGACAAGTCACTTAATCTGAGTGTCTGGTAAGAAACAGGTATCATAATACCACCTACTTTCCGGGGTAATTGTGAGAATCAAATGAGATGTTATATTTCCAGCACTTTGCATGCTTTCAAGCATTATATATTTGAGTAAGAGTAGTAGTATTAATTATAATAATATTAATTATTGTCTGCCCCCAATGGATAATGGTCTCCAAAATGGAGGCCATGGAATGGCTCTAAGGAGGTTGTGATCCACTAGTTGGAGGTTGGGAAGATGGGTCACATCCCAGCCTCTCCTTGATAGTCAATCTTGGGACTATTCTCTAAGGCAGCCACCCCACTCCTACCCCCTTCACCCTGTAAAGCCTCATACTTTCCCAGTGTACCCTCTCTGGCATCTATGTAAGCTCCCATCCTCCCTTTCTGTCCTAGCACATTCCCTTCAGGCATTTGTACTTACTGACCTGAGCCCTGGCACCAGCAGCTTTGCAGATTCCATCGGAAAAATCCCCTCACCCTCCTTTCTGCCCCTCGTCAACTCATGTCTGTAGCAGGCACCGATTAGTTAACTCTGCCCATCTGGCTAGCTTTGCCCCCCAGGGAAGCATCCAGGGAGTGAGAGACCCCCTGCCCTTTTCAGTTTTGATGGGACAGAGTCAGGGTAAGTGTCATAGGATGGGCAGACATGGCTGTGGTACAGTCGACCTCATAAAACTCATTATTCTGTACACTCCCCAAACAAATGCTACCTCTCTTTGGGATTTCCCTCTGATCACCATGCTTCCAGTAGCCCAGACTTACAAGCTCAGTCTGATACTTAACTCTCACTCCCCCTGCATAGCCAGTCCTCCACCCAATCTTTCCATTTCTGCTGTGACCATGCCTCTACATCGCCTTCTCTCTAGTCTCAACCAGCCTCTCGCCTGAACTATACGCTAGCCTCCTTGTTAGCTTCTTGCCTCCAGTCTCTCCTTCCCCAATCTAGCCTCTGCAAAGCTGTTAAAGTCATTTTTTGCAGGGCTGACCATGCCATTCACTTACCCCTGTGGCTGCCTTGTGTCCCTGCTGTCAGTGATTTCATCTGTATCTTACCATCGTAACATTTCTGGTTTTGAGTGAGTTCTATAATGTATATAATCGTTAGCCCAATAGCACATGTGTCGTGTAGGGAAATGGACTAAACCTGCAATTTCATTGGTATAGAAAACTCCCAGATGTGGAAACTCCCTTTACCAATACCCATTGCTACCTTCTCTGCAACTTATAATCTTAGAGAACCACTTGGAAGATTCAAAGGTTAAGTGACTTACCCAGGGTCACATAGCCAGTATGTCAGAGGAGGTACTCGTAGAACCTGAATCTTGCTGCTTTCAAGGGCAACTTTCTATCCAATGAGCTCTATGCCATACTGACCTTTAAACAAAGAAATAAATGGATGGATGGATGGATGGACAAAGACAGACAGACAGATAGATAGATAGATAGCTAAGGCAGCTAGGTGGTAGAATGGATAGAATGCTGTTCCTCGAGTCAGAAAGACTCATCTTCCTGAGTTCACATCTGGCCTCAGATACTTACTAGACATGTGACCCAGGGCTTCAGTTTCCTCATTTATAAAATTAGCTAGAAAGGAAATGGCAAATCATTCCAGTATCTTTGCCAAGAAAACCCAAAATTGGGTCAAGAAGAGTAAGACAGGATTGAAATGACTGAACAACAGCCACAAAAAGTAGATACATAGATGATAGATTGGTAGGTAATAGGTAAATACACATAGATGGTGGATAGATAGATTGGTACATAGGTAAATGATGGGTAGATAGATGATTGATAGATGATGGGTAGATCGGTAGATGATGGATAATAGGTAGATAGATAGATAATGGGAATGGGTGCACAAAAATTATTCAGGGTTTCACAAAAGAAGTTTGGAGACCACTGGTTACTAGATCGAGGAAGAATTAAGTATTTCAGCAGTGACCTCAAATCTCTAATCTTTGATGAGGTTACTTTTTTTACTGTGAAAGTCTGACTATGAAAGAAAAGAGACAGTAATGAAAGAGAATGTTCTTTAGAGAAAGAAAGTGAAGCTTAAATCAGACTGGAGAAGCTGCTGAGTAAAAGGAGTTTGGGCAAAGATGGAGTGAGTCCAAGAAGGGTGTGGAGGAAAAATTCATTGTCGGGCTCCTATTTCTTCTCTGTTTTTACTCATAACTTAGAACTGCCTTTGATTTCATTGTGCATGCACACACACACACACACACACACACACACACACTCCTCCTTTTTCTTAAGAATTGTCCCTTGGAGATCAATTTTCAGAGTTGGGCGATGCCTTTATTGAAATACTCTTTTTTAAGGTGGAAACTATTTGGTTTTCACCAAAATTTCTGCTCCCACATCTGTTCTTAATCCCAGGGACTTAGATCCACCATCCTAAAGTTTTTCCACGAAGCAGTGACAAATCTCAGGAGGCCAACGTCAACTAAACCACATTTATTACTAAATAAAAAAATTCAAAATAAATAAAAAGTCTGGGGAAATAAGGCTGCTAGGTGGCACGGTGAATAGAAGACTAGGCTCGGAGTCCAGGAAGACTTGAATTCAAATTCTGACTCAGACACTGGCCGTATGACTTTGTGCCAGTCACTTAACCTTTCTCAGTCTCAGTTTCTTCATCTGTAAAATAGGAATAATGATAACACCTGCCTCCCAAGCATGTTGTGAGGATCAAGTGAGATATTTGTAAAGAACTTTGGAACATTAGAACATCATATAAATACCAGCTGTTAATAATAATGGGAGAGAAAGGAGTTTCTAATCAGACTTATACTAGAACACCTGGAATTTTTTATCAAAAGCAGAACAGAGAAAAAGAATTGTATTTGGATGTGTAGTATGTATGTATGTATGTATGTATAGAGTGTAAGCTCTTGGAAGACAGGACTGTCTCATTTTTGTCTATTTCCCCTTAATGTTTATTGGCTAATCAATACGGACATACACCTACACTTTCCCCGCACTTTGTTCTAGGGCTGTGATTTCATCCCTGGAGGGAACTTCCAGTTTGGAAACTCCCTTTACCAGTACAGATTAGCATACTCCTGGAAGTCAGGGTCTGAGGGTATTATTGCCTGGGACACCAGGTGGCTAAATGACTCATCCATAGTCTCATGGTTAGTATTTCTGGGAGGCAGAATTTGAACCCAGGTCTTCCTGTCCAGGTCCCAGATCTCCCATTCCTCCAAAGCCTCTCACGTGGACCCCTTTCCCCACACAAACACTCACATACCCCCCCGCCCACAAGGGTGTGCATGCAGGTACATGCACACACATGCACATACACGCATACACACGGATGCACGCAATGCACACATACACACATGCACATGCATATACACGTATACATATACTCACATCACATACTCACATGTACACATGTGAATTCACACCCACATACTCACACATACATATACACACACTCATACACATACACTCACAACACATTCACACACACTCCCACACATATACACTCACACATGCATACATTCAAACACACTATCATACTCACACTCACATACACATTTTCATATACACACATATACTCATATCACATATCATACTCTCACTCATACACACATACTCACATATACATACACGCACATTCATATACATACACTCACACATGCACACACATACACACTTGTACACATACATACACTCATACACACACAATCACCCGCATGCACACATATACATACTCACACGTATACACACATATACTCATATACACATGCATGATCACACACACTCACATGCATACACACTCACACACTTATACAAACATACACAGTCATACACATACATACACACTCTTTAAATATAGTGAAAATGAATTATTGGGAAAAGCAATAATTCACAACCAAGAAGGTTTTCTGGTCTTCAATTTTCTACTTTGTTTCTTCTTTTTTATCTTCCTCAATAATAAAAACAATAAGATGATAGATTTTCATATAGTGCCTTTCTCCACAAGAGCTGAAAGTAGTCTATAGACTTTTATCTCCCTTGATCCTGAAGGATTTTTTTTATTATTATTGAAAAGGCGTTCATCAGCTGCTGTGCTCTCCCCATATCCCTGTGAGGATATAAAGTCACATCCCCCCAAATTATGTGAATATTACACCAGATATTCCATCTCTCAGCTTTTCTTGGGCATTTGCAAGGCTTTTCTATGGGGAACCTGAGCAGCTGTTTGTGAGAGGTGGCTGTTTCTCATTCCATTTTCAGTTCCAGATCTAAAAGTTATAAAGTTTGGGGAAAGAATTTTCCAGTTTGTGAGTCTTCTGGGAAGGCTGATTGTTTTCCTCTTACACAGATGATTCCGTTCCCTTAATATTTATATTTATATTCCAGACAAACCGTGTCTTCTTCTCTACCCCCCAGCTCCCCGTGTGTATCCCTGATGCTGCCAACTTCATACTTTAGAAAGAAATAATGCTGTGAGATATCTGATTAATGCAGACCTTGAAATTAGCTTGAAAAATTGAGAGAGCTGCCCTGTTTTGATGGCGATGGAAACCAGTCAAAGGTTTTGTTGTTCAAACAATAATAAATTTGGAGAGGCTCCAATTCCAGGGTGTCTCGTTTTTCATGACTGCCCATCATCTGCTTTCTTTTTTTTTCCAGACTTCACGGTGAACCTGGAGCTTACTACTTTTCAAAGGCCTGTTACTTTAAGTGGCAACCTTTTCTTTCTGGCCCTCAAATACAAAGTCATCCTTGACTCTTAAAGACCATGATTAGCTCATTTTGTGAAAGCTCAAAGAAGGGGAGACTGTGAACAGTTTAAAATTTGCTTCTTTCTTTTCTTTTCTTTTTTTTTTAGAAAGATTTTGGCCTAAGCTGCCCTGGGTGGGCATTGTTGTACTCTGGCACTGGCTTCTCTTGGCTTAATTTCAAAAATCTGATTTCTTTTTCTGTATTTGGGCTTTGATATGCAGCTTATCACGCTGACATCTTGAAAGTGATCCTAATTGCAGTAAACTCATGATTTTTCTTTCCAAAGCGCTGTTGTCATTTTACATTTAAAAAATTGACCGGCTGTTAGAGCCAGGAGGGACCATAGAAACCACCCAGTCCCATCTCTTTCCTGAGCCTCTTCCACAACAATCCCCTGAGTGTGGCCATCGAGATTTGAGGCAGAGTGTTAGATTTGGAGCCGTTGAGACCTGGCTCAGCCATTCTTGTTGGACCCAGGGCGAGCCCCTTCATCTCTCTATAGATCAGTCTCTTCGTCTATGAAATGAGAGATTAGACTAGATAACCTCTAACAAACTTCAGACTCAAAGTCTCTGCTCTTATGGAAGATGCAGGTGGGCCTCAGACCAGATGCTTGCCACGGTCCCTTTGGCATCATGCTTTCTTGCTAGCCCTCGTTAGCCAGTTCCTTGAAGACAGGAACTGTTTGTTTTTTAACCTTCCTCATATGCAGGCACTTAGTGTCTGGCACATAGTAGGTACTTAAAAACACTTGTTGACTTGCCTTGATTCCATTTTGAAAAGGAGCTTGTCATACCTGTATTTTAGGTCATGATCCCAAAATCCAAATCCTATCACCACATACCCTTTTAACTGACTGCTCAGTTTCTATTTCTGTTTTTCTCTTCTGAATCTCTCATTTTCCAATAGTATCTATAATGAATACCACCTCTCTTCCATACACTCTGTGTCACTAAGGTCTTGGATTTCTTGCCCAAGATCTCAGAGTCGTTGGCAATGCTTCTAGGCTTTTTCTGGCAGAATCATTCAAAGAACTGGTTAGTAGCTCCACATTTGGACGAGTCTTTGGAGCTTCTCTGCCTTGTCATGCAATGCATGTCCCAGGAAGACAGTTAGCCTCTCTGTTGATATTTTCAGGTTGACAAATAGCCACCTCAGTCCCTTCCATTTGGGAGTTACCCACTACCACTCCTCATTCCTCCATCCAATCATCCGTAATGGGTAAAAGGACCTACGTCTGGATATGACACTTACTGTCTAGGTGATCCTAGGTGAGGCACTTAATTTTCTATCTCTTGCCTTTAGTTTCTTCATCTGTAATAATGAAAGGTGGAACGAAATAGCCTTCTGTGATTGCTTTGAGTTTTAAATCTATAAGCCTGTAACCCCCAGCAATGAATGCCTCACTATCCATCAAAAACAGCCCATTCTGTTTTTTTAATTATTAGGAGATTATCTCTTATATTGATCCAAAGGGATTGAAGGAAACAAGATGGTTGGTTATCTTGAAGAAGAGAATCTTTAAAGGAGAAATGATAGGTGCCTTCAAGTATTGAAAAGGTTGTCAGATGGAAGACATAATAGACTTTTTCTTCTTGATCCCAGTAGCCAGAAGTAACAATAATGGACAAAAGTTACCATGGCAAATTTAGGCTCTATTTAAGGGAGAGAAAACAGAAAAGGCATTGATAAGCTAGAGGGAGAGCATCCAGGAGAACATAACCAATATGGCAGATGAGCCCTATGAGAGGATCAGCAGAATGTTTAGTCTGGAGAGAGAAGGCTTAGGAGGACCTGGTGGCTATATTGATGTATTTGAAGGGCTGTCACATGGATGAGAGAGACTTGTTCTGCTTGGTCCCAGAGACAAATATTGAACATCAAGTGAACTGTTCAAATGTATAATGGGCCTGCCTTGGGAAGTAGTGGGTCCCTCCTCACTTGAGGTCTTCAGACAAAGTCTAGATGGACCCTTACTGGGGATATTGCAGAAAAGATGCTTATTCAGATGAGGACTGGATTGATGGCCTCTGAGGTCCCTTCCAAAGCTGATTACATGACTGTGATTTGTATTCTCACTGATTTCTTTAGCAATGAATTTATTGTAATCCACTGAGTATTCATGGAGAACCTACTGTGTGCAAGGCTCTAAAGATATGAAGATTAAAATGAAATAATTTCTGCCCTCAAGGAGCTTACATTCTATTGGACTCATCCTTTATGGACTTCTAAAATCCCTTCCCTTTCAAAATCTTATGATGCTGTGACTCTTTTTCGCCTTTAATTTAGCTCAGAGTGAATTATGGTCTTTCTGAGATGGAGGATGATTTGGAGTCCTTCTTTTTCAGATCTTATTTACCTTATAGATGAGGAAACCAAGGCCAACAGAGGATGTGATTTGCCTTAGGCTGGAAGATGGGGGAGCCCAGACCAAAGCCCATTGTGGCCTGGCCTTGTAGCCGCATGCATCAGTCTGCAAGGTGCAGGGGTCCTCATCAGTCAAGCACATCCGCATTCTGGCAGAGCAGAGAAATGCTTCAGAGGAAGCAGCATCCAACTCTTTTGTATGATGGCCACCTGGGGAGATGCTGATCCAGGAGCCAGGACGGAAATATGCTGACACTCCCAGCGCATGGTATCCCCTTAGAACTTAGAACTGTGGGCAGCCAGAGCGCCCTTGCCTGCCTAGTGGCTGTTGAACTCCTTAGGTTGTGATCTGGTAAAGAAATGTCTTCATCCAGGTAGAAAAACTAGGGAAGGAGATTAGTCTTTTTGGGTTTGACTCTGAAGGATTAAAAAAAAAGTAATGGATGCAAGCTTCAAAAATGAATGAATGAATTGAATGAGTGAACAAGTAAGTAAATAAATAAAGTTAGGATTGATTTCAGAAAAAAAAAAAACTTGCTAATTGTAGAGATATCCAAAACGGAATGTGCTACCCCTGAAGGAGAGTGGTGACTTCCTCTCACCCAAGGCACTCACGCAAAGGCTGGATGACTACTGTCCTATATGCTCTAGAGAGGTTCCTTATTCAGGTATGGGCTAGACAGGACGGCCTTGGAGACCCCATAAAGTCCAGAGAAACTACAGTTCTTTATAAAGTTTTGTTGTTAAGTCGGGGTGGGGAGTAGGATAGGAGAATGTGCAGAATCCAGATTTCCCATGTGTTTCTCTCCTGGAGCCCTCCTTCTCAGTGTTTTTACTGTCCCTCCTACATCTCATTCTGATGAGGAATGGGACAAAGTCCAAGAACACAGAGGCATGAAGTCTGAAGGCGAGCAGCATATTGGATCAAGAGGCGTCCTGAGGAATATTTAGATGTCCAAGACTTGTTGTGAGTGGTGGCGGTGATAGCTGCGGTTGCCATATGTTATTAAAAATAATAACAATAGCTTAAATTTATCTAGTGCTTTAAGATTTGGAAAGAGCTTTACAAATGTTATCTCATTTTATCCTCACAACAACCCTGAGAAGTAGGTGTTAGTGTTATCCTAATTTTACACACAAGGAAACTGAGGCAGAAAGTGATGACGCGACTTGCTCAGGGTCACATAACCACCAAGTATCTGAAGCAAGATTTGATCTCTGGTCTTTCATGACTCCAAGCCCAGTGCTTTAACCACTTCGATACTTAGCAACAGGGCTAGAATAATAAGAATAACAAAAACTTGCATTTATATTGCCCTTTTAAGGTTTACAATCATAACATTCCTGAGAAGTAGGTGATGATGCTACTACCACTAAGATTAATGATTGATTTGCGTGTAGCTTCATAGAATTTAATTTAGAAGGGACCTCAGCAACCTTCTAATCCAAACTGTATTTGAATATGGATCTCCTCTGTAAGGTACCCGGCAAATGGTCACCCAGCCTTGGCCTGAAGACTTCTAAGGAAAGGAAGCCTACGGAATCCCAGAGCAGCTCATTCCACTCATGCTGAAATTGCTCTCAGCATTATAGTGTTCCCTTATACCAAGCTTAAATGAGCCTCTTGGTAGCTTTGACCTGTTGTTCCTGGTTCTGTCCTCTGTGGCCAAATGGAATAAGTTTAATTTCTCTTTCATAAAATGACCCTTCACATAACTGAAGGCTAGTTAAGGTTGGAGCATCATAGTATTTTTAAAGCCAGAAAGGGCCTTAGAGCTCATCTAGTGTGTTTTTATAGGCACTCTCTCTCTCTCTTTCTCTCTCTCTCTCTCTCTCTCTCTCTCTCTCTCTCTCTCTCTCTCTCTCTCTCTCTCTCTCTCTCTCTTTTCTTCTCTCCCCCTTCCACCACACTCCCAAGTCTTCCTTCTAACCTAAATGTCCCCAGTTCTTTCAAACAGCTCTCATACAACATGAATTTAAAGGTCTTCACGATCCTAGGTTCACTCTCCAGATTATCAGTCTCTCTAAAAGGTGGAGACCAGAACAGACCATGGTGCTGTAGATCTAGTCTAACCAGAGAATAAAGCCACAGTTACCCTGGATGTCACCATATTCTTCCTGGACTCTGTGGTTCTTTTAACTCAACCTAAGATCCCATTGGCTTTTTTGGTTCCCAGGCCATATGGTTCACTGGCTCATAGATTTAGAACTGGAAGGAACCTCAGACACCACTCAGTCCAACCCCCTAGTTTGACAGGAGAGAAAACTGAGGTCTAGAGAGGAAAAGCGATTTACCTAAGGTCACTAAGGTGTAGAGAGTAACAGAGACAAGATTTTGAATGCAGGTTTTCTGACTCCAAAAACAATGCTCTTTTCAGTACACCATACTACTTCTATTTGTTGGTGTATATTGAATTCTCAATCCACCAAAATCCCTAGACTTTTTTTCAGACGCACTGCTATCCATCTGTACCTCCCCCATGTTGTACTAGTGAAGTTGATTTTTTGAATCAAAGTGTGAAATTTATATTAATCCTCATTAAATTTCATCTTATCTAATTGGGCCCAGTGTGCTAGACTGTCCAGACTTTTTTGAATCCCAGCTCAGTCATCCAGCACATTAGCTGCCCATCCATTCTTTGAGTTATCTGCAAAATCAGTATGTCTTTATTCACCTTCTTGATAAAAACGTGTAAGGCCAAGACATCCCTATAGCATTTGCTGGACACCTCATTCCAAGTCTCTGAGAATTTCAAGTGGAAAAGACCACCTAATCTAAACCAAAATAGCTCAGGAACCCTTCTATGATATCCTTAACATGTGACCATCTAGTGTCTGCCTAGACATGTGGAGCCTAAGCCTACTGGTATACAATTCCTGTAGAGTTTACATAAGGCAACAAGATGCCATCATGTACTTAATGCTCTATGCTTCTCACACTTCTCTCCGTTACATTTTCTTACTTAATCCTCAGAACTAAAAGTGTAAAAATTCTAGATGTTTTGAAGCTACAATTGTTAGAGAATCAATGTTGACATGCAGCCATTAATGACTCCATGGAGGGCCCTTGGAGCTATTTGTCCAGTTCTAAATTCCCCTAATGGCCCTAACTCTTGTTCAAGTTAACGAGCATTTATTAAGTGCTTTCTGCATGCAAGGCAGTGTGCTAAGCTCTAGACAAACAGTTTCCTGGAGCACTGTGAGGTTAAGTGATTTGTGAATAGTTACACAGTTTATAAGAGTTGGAGGGATTTGAACCCAAGTCATCTTGATGCCAAAGCAGAACTCTTCACTATACCACCCCACTGTCTCTCACCAGCTTAATAACCCTATCAAAAGAGGAAAGGGAGTTAGTCTGGAATGACCCAAAATTGACAAAATCACGCTGGCCAGCTCATTGTAATCCCTGCTGCCTCTTCTCCATGCACACTGACCAGTACTTTCAGGCTCACAAAGGAATCGACCTTCATTATTTCATGTTACACTCAAATCAGTCCTGTGAGGTAGGTGCTAATGGTATTATTCCCATATCAGGGATCAGGAGATAAGTTCACAGGGTCAAAGTGATTTGCCTGTTATCACAGAGCTAGTAAGGGAAGATAATGCATGTGTTTTTAGTGACTTTTATCATTGCTCAGTGGTGATGACAGATAGCATGGTGTCACGGATGGAGGTCCCGCCTTAGCATCAGAATGACTTGGGTTCCAGTACAACTTTTTACAAAGACTACTTGTACCACCTGGGGCAAGTTATTTAACCTCTCAGTGCCTCAGAATAATGAGTGCCTAATCAATATTGGAAGAGGGAGTTCCCACACTGGAAGTTTCCTACCCCAATGAAATCACTTCAGTTCCATAAACATTTATTAAGCAATATGTACCAAGCATTGTGCTAAGTACTAAGGATACAAATATGAAAGGGAAAGACATTTCCTGCCCTCAAGGAGCTTATAATCTAATGGTCTGGCTTAAATAAGAACAGCTGCTTCCTAGTAATTCACCTGATCTTTGAATGAAATCAAGTTTTTGCTTTGGTTTTTATTTTTTGACCCTCCCATGAGGTAGGCAATGCAGCTGTTCTCATTTCTGTTTGACAGAGGCCAAAACCAGCGTTCAGAAAAGTTGCTTGAGATCACACAGCTAGTTCTAGAGCTGGGACTCAATCTGGGGCTTCTGCCCAAGCCCCCTACAGCGGGGGGTCAGGCTCAAGTGGAC
The DNA here is from genome assembly GCA_028646595.1 of Phalanger gymnotis. Taxonomy (NCBI): domain Eukaryota; kingdom Metazoa; phylum Chordata; class Mammalia; order Diprotodontia; family Phalangeridae; genus Phalanger; species Phalanger gymnotis. The sequence continues at coordinate 437,458,384 of CM053623.1, forward strand.
GTGGGGGCCACTAAACCGCACAGAAGGACCCCTACTACCACACTTAGAAAACTGCACAGGAGCATTCTCTGTGGTCTATTGGATTTATATTTATTTTGTTAAAAAAACAAATATGAACATTCTCTATGTTCTATTGTATTTTTCTTTATTTTGTTTTTTTAAAAAAACCATATATGAACATTCTTTCTTCTTTTGTATTTGTATTTATTTTGTTAAAAAACTACATATGAACATTATATTCTATTGTATTTTTATTTTGTTAAAATATGTTCTATTGTATTTTTATTTATTTTGCCAAAAAACAAATATGAACATTCTCTATGTTCTATTGTATTTTTATTTATTTCGTTTTTTAAAAAAACACGTATGAACATTCCTTGTTCTTTTGTATTTTTATTTATTTTGTTAAAAAACCACATATGAACATTATATTCTATTGTATTTTTATTTTGTTAAAATATGTTCTATTGTATTTTTATTTATTTTGTTTTTTAAAAACCATATATGAACATTATTTGTTCTTTTGTATTTTTATTTATTTTGTTAAACACTTCCCAATTCTGTTTTACTCTGGTTAAAGAGTATTGCTGGTGGTGTGTTTGACGCACCTTGAAATAGATAGCAGAGAAATGCTCATAAATGTTGGATTAAAGCACTCACCCTGAATAGGCTTGCTCACTCCCAGCACCTTTATAAATGTTGGTTTCAAAAACTTACAGATTAAACTTTCAATTACCTCCCGGCAACCAATGTCTTAATGTGGTTCATGAAGAAATCTTGTTTCTTAAAGGATGGGAGTAGGTCATGGGATCATTTATATAGTACAATTTCAGGTTTACAGAATGTTTTACGTAAGGCACCTCAACTGATACTCACCAAGACACATGGGAAGTCGGTGGGGTAAATGTAATCATCCCCATTTTATATATGTGGGAACTGAGACTCAGAAAAGTTGAGTGACTTGCCAAGGGTCATACAGCCCAATGAGTGTCTCTTGACTCCAAGGTTAGTTTTCTGTTCCATTTCCCCATGATGCCTCTCTCTGAAGCCCCATGCTAGCTTTCCCCTGCACTCAGTGCCTATCTCTTGGTTTTTGTTGACTCTCTAACCTTTATTCTAAAGCAAATTAATTACTCCAGAAACATCTTGTGTCCCTAACCCTACCAGGACAAGAAACCCCATTAGAAGTTTATGAAATAAGTTCAGTGAGCATGGCCCAAATATGTTGCTAATTGAATTGTAGCTAATTCTTTCTTTTAAAAAATGGAAGAGGGCAGGGTGAGGAATGGGGTATGGGGAGAATAAATGTAGTTTTCTAATAAAATTATGTAAAAAGCAATTGCTTAATCCCATTGGTAACAAAAATTCCCTGATTTGGGTCATGCTAATTTGGAGAACAAGAGTTAACACATTGGAGAGTATCTCCAAAAATAGTACAAACATGCCAGCTTGGGAACTAGTGTGATCATAGTTACTGGTTAGAAATCTGCTTTGGCATAGCAACCAATCCATTCCTGGGAGGCATGGGATGTATTTCGCCTTAGTGGTAGGAATACTGAATTTGAAGTCAGAGGACTTGGGTTCATATCCACATGCCACCTGTTTGTTCTTGGACACATTTTAACTCTTAAAACCTTTGTTTTTTCACATGTTAACTAAGGGAGGCAGGATAATAGAGGGTCTCAGAAGGTTCCTGCCACTCTAGATGCTAGAATTCTGGGCTAAAATAAAATAATCCGGCCTGAGTTCTATCTCCCAAACCCTCTTCTTTCCCTCTGAGATTCCTTGGCATTGATTCAGTTATCCAACAAACTTTTTTTGAGCATCTGCCATGTATTTCAGGAATCATGATCTAAGTGTTGTAAAGGACCCCTGAGACCATCCAGGGAAGCCCACAAAGCAAGGCAAGCCATTTTGTCTAGAATGGAGAGGGGGTGCCGTGCCAAACAAAAAGACGTATTTTAGCTGAATAAATGAATGAAAATGCATTGATTAAACTCTTACTGTGTACAAAGCATTTGGAACAAAAATAAAAAGGTAAAAGAGACTTTAGTGTTAAGGAGCTCACATTGCCATAGGGGAAGACACCATATATAGATAGTTTTAGGTGCAAGTCCCACGCAAAGACCCAGTGACTGCTTAGGCTATGATGCCAAGGCAGATTATAATTTGGCTTCTCGAATGACATTTCCATGGATAAGACCATATTCATTTTTGATTTTGGACCATTTGACCCACCTAGGATTTTAGTGGCAAAGACTTTCTTTTCCAGGTTTTTAGTAGCTGTGGCCACTCAGCAGAGGCAGCTGAAAGCACACATCTCTGCAAGGGTTGCTTTTCTCTGGTGGCCATGGGGACCATGAAAGTTCTTAGCCCTGGGGAGTAATATTACCAGACCTATGCTTTTTAATATCTCTTGATGTCCATATTGGGGATAGACTGGAAAGGAGAGAGATTAGAAGCAGGGAGACCAGTGAGGAAGTTATTGCAATTATTCCAATAAGAAGTGCTGAGAACTTGAACTTCAGTGTTGGCTATGTGAGTAGATGAAAGAGAACGGAGGTAAGAGATGTTGGGAAAGTCAACTGGGCCAGACCAAAGAACTGATTGAATATAAATGGATGTGAGGGAGAAGGAAAGCTAACTCCCAGTTTTATAGACAGGATTGATTAGAAGGATGATAGTGCCCCTGACAGAGATAAGAAAATTAAGAAATAGGGAGGGTTTGGGGGCAAAGATACTGCTCTGTTTTGGAAATGTTCAGGTGGACATACCCATAAGACATCCCATTGGAAATGCCCAATAGATGAATAATGTTACAGGATTAGCGCTTAGAAGAGAGATCGAGGCTAGAAATAGAGATCTGGGAACCACGTGCGTGGTAAAATATCCAACAAGTAGACACCCAGCCTCTATTTATTGGAAAAAGAGGGCTTCAAGTGGATGCCCCCACATGCAAAGTGGGCCCGAGCCTACAGGTATATGGTTTGGTTAGGCGATGTCTACATCATTTAATCCTTTATAGCTTTTCCATCTACCTGTCATATGATCCTCACAACTAAAGATTTCTGGGAATCTTGAATTCAAATTTCTAGAAAATCTGAAGTCAAAGATGCCACAGAATCATAGAGCTTAGAAAAGTCTAATCCTTTCCCTTAAGGGCCTTATAGTCTAATGAGAAAAGAGGAAAGAGGAAACAGTTACAAAGCATCCCATGATTACATTTGGTTTAAAAAAATGATTTCATGATTATTGAGGGGATATGAATTAGAAGACTGATAATTTAAGCAAATAATATTAGCAAGCATTTATTAAGTACCTACTGTATGCTAGTTGTTCAGTTGTTTCTCAGTCATGTCCGATTCTTCATGACCCCATTTGGGGGTTTCTTGGCAGAGATTCAGGAGTAGTTTGCCATTTCCTCCTCCGGCTCATTTTACAGATGAGGAAACTGAGGCAAACAGGGCCACTTAGTAAGTATCTGAGGCTGTATTTGAACTCAGGAAGATGAGTCTTCCTGACTCCAGGCCTGGCGCTGTATTCACTGGCACTTAGCTGCCATGCTATATGCCAGACGCTGTGATAAGTACTGGTGATACAAGAAAGGCCAAAATAAAACTGAGCTCTCAAGCATCTCCCAGTCTAAAAGGGAAAACAATATGTATATCACTATATACCAACAAAATACATGCAGGACAAATTGGAGATATTTTCAGAAGGAAGACAATAAATTTAAGCAGGAACAAAGCTTCTGGCAGAAGGTGAAATGTTAGATGAGAAGCCAGGAGATGGAGATGAAGGGGGAGAGTAATCGAGGCACGGCGGTCAGCCAGAGAAAATGCCTGGTATTGGGAAATGGCATGGCGTGTACGAGGAACAGCAAAGAAGCCAGAGCCACTAGATTGCAGAATACGTGAGGGGGAGTAATGGATGAGAAGCTTGGGAAGGTAGAAAGGGACCATGTTATCAAGAGCTTTAAAAGAAAAAAAGGAAAGTTTTATGTTATGATTTTATAGAAAAATAAATTTAAATTTTTACACTTGATTTAAGAAATGGACTTTGTTAGTACATGATGGGGGAGACATGACAAAAGGGCAGTTTTCTCTTTAAAAAAAAGATCTGGAGGCCTTAGTGGACTGAGTCCACTGAGTTGCTGTGATATGGCCACCAGAAAAGTGAATGTGAACTTGGTCTGTGTTAAGAGAGGAAAAGATTCCAGGAATAAGGAAGGGGTAGTAGAGATGTACTCAGCCCTCATCAGGCAGTATCTGGAGCATTATGTTCGGTTCTAGGTGTCACATTTTAGCAAGGCCATTGATAAACTAAGAGGCAGTGATGCTTAGTGGATAGTGAGGCAGCCTCAATGTTAGGAAGACCTGCTTCTGACGTATCTTGTCTGTGCCCCTCTAGACAAGTGTATTAATTTTTCAGAAGTCTGGGCCAATGATGTCAACCTCAAATAGAAACAAGTACCACTAAACCATACAGAAGGATCCCTGTGGGCCACAGACTGACTTTGTTTTAAAATGTCTTATTACCTATGTTTGGTTGTACTTTTATACATTTTGTTAAGTATTTCCCAATTATATTTTCATCTTGTTGGTCCACACGCGGGAGGGTTGTGTGCCATGTGTGTTGACACCTCTGCTCTAGGCAACTCCCTAAGGTTGTAATTTGCAGAGGTGGTGGCAACCTGCATTGATAGAGTGAGTTTTCTCACCTGGGAGTTCCCTATGTCATGGAAATCTCAGGGACCGTCTCTCTCTTTACTAACAAGCTATAGGGGATCCAGCAGAGGACAGCTAGAATGGTGAAGGATTAGGATTTTGAATCCATGGCACATGAGAATGGGTTGAAAAAATGAGGTGGAGAAGAGAAGACTTCTGTCTTCAAGTACTAGGAGAGAGAGTTTATTTGGTGTGGCTGCAGAAGGAAGAACAAGTCACAAGGGTCTCATTTAAGCTTGATGGAACCATTAGGCTCACCCTAAACTGAAGTGGACAGCCTTAGGAAGAAAGGGATTCTTCCTGCATGGAGATCTTTAATCTAACATGAAGCATTTAAGTACCTGCTTTGTGCCAGTCATGCTGCTAGGCCCTAGGGATACAAAAAGGAGACAGTCCCTGCCCAAAGATGCTTACAGGCGAAGGTTGGATGACCGCTCGTTGGGCAGAGACTTGTGTGGTTCTTTTCGGATTATTGGTTGGATTGTATGGCCGCTGAGACTCATTCCAAACCTGAAATCCTCTGATTCTGTGTTGGAAAGAGGGTAAGGCACCTTGGATCAGGTGAGTTTCTTGCTGGTATCAAAAGAAATGCACATAGTTTAGCAAAGCAGGTTGGTCCGATTCTCAGTTTCCCTTTTGGAAAGAGTTTTGCTCAGTCACTGTTGTCCTCTTCACCATGGTACACTTTCTTTTCTGTAGAGCCATAGGATCTAGGGCAAGAAGGCATGATAGAGGGAAAGTCTAGCTCCCCTATACCACTAATCTTACAGAAAAGGAAAGTGAAGCTAGGGTCTAAGAATTCAAAGTTAGAGAATACCTGAGCTGAGATTAGAACCTAGTTCCGGTTCACCATCTACAGTTTATTTGTAGCTGACTTCCTGAACTTTTGTCTTCTCTATCATGGTAGACTTTTTTTCTTTTTTTAGTTTTACTGATGCCTTTTGTTTTTAGATTCTAGTCATTTCCTGAGCCTTCATTTGTAACAAAAAGAGTTAAGCCTCAGGAACTGTGGCGACAAAGAGCCAACCAACCCAGAGGTCACTGTCTGAAAGTATTTTAATCATTTACCGTGGATATTTCCTACCCCCCATTCCGATGAAAAGAGGGAACAAAATATGATAGGCCTTATTCAGCAAGGAAAAATGCCCATCAACCAGAGGTTGAGGAAAAGTATAATTCATCTAACAGACTTCATAAAATGTTTAAAGAATGGCTAGGATTGCTTTGCCATTTGCACGAGCCTAGTCAGGTTGAAAAACACTTGGGTAACAATCCCAAATGTAGAACTGAGGGGGCAGCAGGGTGGCAGGGAGGGGTTGAAGAGCAGTTTTCTTTTGGTTTTTAAAAACTGGGCACGTTCCCAGGTCTTAAAATCCTTTTGATTGTGAATTGGCGCTGCCAAAGTTGGTGTGTTACAGATGGCAGTAACACTGAGTTAATTTACTGCCTGTTTTCTCTAAAGTAATGGGCTATTATTCTATTATTTCTTAGGGGACCTTGGATTCTGCTTTAGGAGAAGGGGGAGGAGGGGGAAAATAAAAGCGAGGGAAGAGGCCTTTATGGCGGGGGCAGGCTGGGAGGGAGCGCTTGGATACCTGGAATGCAATGACAGATCCTATCTTACATCTTACGAGCCTAACCTAGAGCTACCAGCACTGTTAATGGGGAAATACATTACTCCAAACAGTGCGCTTTTGTCAGCACGATGCTAAATCAAGCAAGACTGAGCGGCTTCTTTTCAAATTGCTCCCACCATAGGATGTGAGAGGAAGGAAGAATTTGTTGGAACAGAAAAGAGCCTTTTTTTTTTATCGTGAAGGCTTTCTTCAACTTGGCAGCCCCAGTGTGGCATAATATTATCGTTGAAGGAACAATGGATTTGTGGTCGGAAGATCTGGGTTCAAATCCTGGATTTGCTATTGAAAAGCTGTGTGAGTTCAGGCCAGTCGCTTAATATCTCTTAGTCTCAGTTTCACCATCTGTAAAATGAGATGGTAATACTAAATGGCTTTTTCGCTATAGCATGATATATATATATATATATGTGTGTCTATATATATATAATATGTATATATATGTGTGTGTGTGTATATATACATATATATGTGTGTGTGTATATATATAATGTATATATATGTGTGTGTGTATATATACATATATGTGTGTGTGTATATACATGTATATGTGTGTGTGTATATATATAATATGTATATATATGTGTGTGTATACATATATATGTGTGTGTGTATATATAATATGTATATATGTGTGTGTGTATACATATATATGTGTGTGTGTATATAATATGTATATATATGTGTGTGTGTGTATACATATATGTGTGTGTGGGTATATACATATATATGTGTGTGTATATATATATGTATATATATATGTATATATATGTGTGTGTGTGTATGCGGAAAGTGCTTTTTCTTACATATAACTAACGATTCTAACCTTTCTCACTATAAATGTCTGTTCCTCTGATTTGGGAGAGAGTGACCTCATTTGGGAATGTGGCTTGTGGCCAAGAACCTCAAGAAGCATTCTCTGAAACTCATTCCATGTTATTTTCTCCTCAGTCCCTATTCTCTTTTCTCCATCTTCCTCTCTTGAGCTCAGTGAAGCCGTGACCCCCGTGGTATTGACACTGTTCTTAGCCTTGTTCAGGAACCCAGTTTCATGAGATCAAACTGGCAGCTGTTCATTGGCACAGAAATGTGGAATGGAAGGCAGTTAACCTAACAGGAATGTGAGTTTTAATCCTGGGGCCTCTACTTACCCCTCTGCGCTCTTGGCCTCTTGGCCTCCTTTTGTCTCTTGTTACAAAATAAGAATAGTGACGATGGCTGCTGTTCAGTTGTGTCTGACTCTTTGTGGCCGTACCGTCCGTAGGGTTTTCTTGGCAAGGATACTGGAGCGGTTTGCCGTATCCTTCTCCTGTGGATTAAGGCGAACAGGTTAAGTGACTTGTCCGGGGTCATACAGCTAGTAAGCGTCTGAGGCTGGATTTGAACTCGGCTCTTTCTGACTCTAGACCCAGTGCTCTACCCACCGAGCCACCTAGCTGCCTTCTAACAATAGTGAAAATAGCATCCAACTTTTACGTAGTGCTTGAGGTTCAAAAAGCACTTTCCCTGAATTAATTATTTCCTCTGAGCTGCAAAGCAACCCTGTGAGAGTAAGGTGGGCACATAATAAGCATGTAGTAATTGGTGGTTGACTGATTGCTATTTTTATCCCCATTTGATTGATGAAGAAACTGAGGCCCGGATGAAATGAGAGACTTGCCTCCTGTGTGGCCTTGAACAAAGGTGCTTCACCTTTCCTTTAGATTCATCTGCGAATTTTAAAGGAGATGAAGTGAATGGCTTCCACGGCCACTCCCAGCTTTTGATCCATGGCCCTATGATCCTTCCTCTGAAATCCAAACTGGTAAAGCAGTCCTCTCCCCCAACGTCAAATGTACCACGTTAGGATGACAGGCCAGAGAAAAGTCCAGTGGAAGACGGTGGAGGCCGGGTGGTGCGGCCTGAGAAAGAGCGCTGGGCTTGTTCAGAGAGATCTGTTTTTCCATCACTCACATTTCTCTCCCAATGTGCCCTTCCCAGAGAGCTAGCTTGTATAAGAAAGAAGGACAAAGAAGGGAGGAAACATTTGAGCAAAGTGAACCATCACATCAAAGAAAGTCTGACATTCTGAGGTGCGGGATCCCACCCCCACAAAGATGGAGGGAGGGGCATCCTCAGATCTTGTCTTGGAGGCCCAGCTTGAGCACGTGCATCATTGCACGCAGAAGCTCGGTCTTAAAGGACCCATTGGCCCATCGCTTCGGGTGCCAGGCAGGAATTAGCCTTGGAAGGTCTCCCTTAATAACCTCATCTGCTTGTCTTTGTTCTTCCAGCCAAGGCCAAGTCCAAGTGTGGACCGACTTTCTTCCCTTGTGCCAGTGGCATCCACTGTATCATAGGCCGCTTCCGATGCAATGGATTCGAGGACTGTCCGGATGGCAGCGATGAAGAAAACTGCAGTAAGTGTCTTTGCACCCCAAGTTACACAGCCACCTGGGCTGCCCCCCACCTGTCTCATTTGGGCACCCTCCCTCCTGACCCACCTTTAGTCTATCACCATTTCTTAATAGCATTTACGTCCTGCTTGAAGCTATGCTAAGCGCTCTGTAAACATAATCTCATTGGACCTCACAACAACTTGGCGGGGAGGCACTATTTATTGCTGCTATTCAGTTGTTTCAGTCCTGTACAGCTCTTTGTGACCTCATTTGAGGTTTTCTCAGCAAAGATATTGCAGTAGTTTGCCATTTCCTTCTCTAGCTCATTTTACAGATGAGGAAACTGAGGCAAACAGGGTGAAGTGACTTGCCCAGGGTCACACAGCTAGTGAGTATCTGAGACTGGATTTGAACTCAGGTCTTTCTCATTCTACATCCAGGGCTCTATGTACTGTGTGCACAATTTCTCCTCTCCTCCCCACTTTCATCTCTCCCTTTATTCAAAATTAATTTCAGAAGTCATCCCCCTAAACCCTTTCAAACTGAGTTCCATCTAACTCTGAGTTCCAGCACTTGCTATGTAGATTCTCCTTTGTCTCCATCTCTCAGAATACTTAAAAATTGTGTGTCTTCAGCTATGGTTGTCCGAGCACATACTTGTATGTTTGGTATTGAACCCATTTTATAAATAGGGAAAATGAACCCCAGAGGGGTCAAGTGACTTACCCAAGGCCACACCGATAGGAAGGAGTAGAGCCAACATTTGATGATGTCCTTTGACTCCAAATCTGGTGTTCTTTTTCCTACACCACATGAAGACATCCATGTGTTTTAATACTCCTTTAAAGAATTATTCAGAGAGAATGGTTAGGCCAAAGCTCTCAATCCCCCCTCCCCCAGTCTCTCTCTTTTTTTCCATTTCCCACGTCTAATTATCTTTCTATATTTTCTTCATTCATTCATTCAGCAGTGATTAAATGCCTACTTTTGGTAGCTCTTTTCATAGAAGCCCTATTTCTGTGCTCCATCCTAGAGGCAGCTCAGAACAGAGGTGATCCTGAGTTCTAGAAAGCCATGTGAGTGGAACCCAAGCCTCTGATGGGTCCTTCCACGCTGGGCCTGGCAG
>CM053623.1:437468748-437498984 GCA_028646595.1 Phalanger gymnotis
CTCTCTCTCCAGCTGAAAATAATCTCTGCACCCTCAGATTTCTCTTAGGATCATAAGACTTGGCCTGGCCCTATTCTTTGCATTTATCTCTTTCTCCCACAGATCCTTGTTACTCGCGTCCAGGTTTTTCCCCTCTTCGTGGTCCCATTTGTAGATTCATCATTCATATTCCTTCCTATTTATAGTTGTTCCCCCAAGGCTCTCTCCTGGGCTTTCTCCTCTTCTCCCTCAACACTCTCTTAGTGAACAGATCAGCTGCAATTGATTCAGTCACCTGTTTATCACCTCTGTGCAGATGACTCCCAAATCAACATATCCAACCATCATTCCTCTCTGGAACTCCAGTCTTGCATATCTACACCTTTCTGGGAAAGGGCCCCACAAGATTGGAAACTCTTTGAGAGCAGGGTGTGCATGATGACTTGCATGCGGTAGACATTAAGTGTTTGTGGAATTTATTGGATACTGTCCACCTTTCTTAAATGTCACATATGGCACTTTGTTTCCCAGGGGTCAAGGGATCAAGCAAGAAAACCACTGGGGAATTAAATTAGAGAAGAAATTTAAAGGGTGATTGAGAGTAGTAAGCATCAGGTTACATAGGAATAAATGGGAATTGTGGGTACTAGGGATGAGAAGCCATAATTAATGGGCTTTGACAATAGACCTTGAAGGAGCAGACTCCACAGACTTTAAATAAGTTAAAGTAGAACATTTGCAAGGAATTGCTCCATTTCTCAGTGCTTGTCTTGAAGCGTTGCCGGTCTATAAGTGTTCTGTTTTCCTAATGCTAATGATCCCCTGATCCTTTCCCTTAGTTGTGGTCAGAATCAATGCTAGCAGAGGGTTTAGGTGCAAAGCTTTTCCTTTGAACTCTTCTGTCTTCCTCCAGCAGGTCTGGCCTCACAGACCATTCGCTTTTCTATGCCAGCATACTCTTGTGAAAAGGTGCTGGTTAGAAACCTCTATATCTAGGGGATGCCAAAGAACTTTTAAGATCCAAGAGTTTTTGTAGCTAAATCCAAGAATATAGGCACTGCCCCCTAGACGCTTGATTAAGTGGGCTGATAACTCTGAGACGTCTACTTATTAGTGTACTCTTGGTGGATGCACTAATTCACTGTCACTTTGGGGCCAGATTGCAACCCACGTACATCCCCATCCTGTGTGAACCTTGCCCATGTCCTTCCATGAGCCCAGCCTAGAACGTCTGTCCAACATACTGGAAGCCTTTCTCTGGGTGTTTTTTTTTAAATAGGTTTTATTGCTATCCTTCATTTTTATATTCTGCGCCTTCTCAAGGTCACAATCACAGGCATCAGCTTGTTTTATGTAGGGAAGCAGCGTGATGTAGGGGAAGGAGAATGAGATTAAGAGTAAGAAGTAATTGATCTAAATCTCACCCCTTTAATTTACAAGCTTGACCTTGGGCAGCTATCTAAGAGGCTCAGTTTTCTCTGTAGAAATGGTGGAATAATATTTGTACTAGATATGTCACAGAGTTACTGGGAGGAAAGCATTTTGCAGATCCTTGAAGTATCCTAGAAATGCGTTGGCTTAATGGATTTTACCATTGCTGATGATTCGTTGCAATTCCATACGTAATACAATACAGCGACACCGGAAGGACCCATTAAGGCACACGGGCTTATTTAGCCTCGTGCTAGATGGCCCCAGACTGCTGTGTATTTAAAGTGGCAAATAGCTTTTTATGGGGTTTTTTTTTGTTGCATTTCCCTTTGCTGTCCACTGTTATTTCTCCTACAGTTTCTGTATTCACCCCTCTTCTTTCTTTCAATTTGCTGGTCCTCCTCTTCCTCGGATACTAGATAACCAAATGATAGAACTGTGTGTAAAGTAAGAGCAAACGGGCTCCAAGTATGGAGCAGAGAGTCAAAGTGCTTCAGTTTTAATGTGAGGGCTTCCCGGTATCTATTTTGGCCGCTCCACAGCCTTTTTAAATTTACTTTCCTGTTTTCAGCTGTGTTCCAGATCAGGGAGGTTGCCAGATCGTCAAATTCACTTATTTGCTTTGCATCTGTTCTTGTCTATTTTTATTGTCGTTAGATGATTTCCCTTCCCTGGAGATAAGGAAAGGTCTGTGAATGTGTGAGTGTTCTAAGGACCCATCTTGTGTTCTCCTGGCCTAATGCCTTACACGGGGCGTCCCAAAAGTCTTAGTGCATTCTTAAACTTTAATTTGTTGTTACGTGCTTTTCAGTCATGTCCGGCCCTTTCTGTGAGCCTCTTTGGGGTTTTCTTGGCAGAGATGCTGACGCGGTTTGCCATTTTCTTCTCCAGCTCATTTTATAGATGAGGAAGCTGATGCAAAAAAAAGTTAAGTGCAATGCCCAGGGTCACACAGCGAGGAAGTGTCTGAGGCCAGATTTGGACTTGGGAAGATAAGGCTTCCTGACTCCAGGCCTGGTGCCACTGTGCCACCTAGCAGCCCGTGGGCTTGGGTAGTCTTAATATTAAAACTCCAGACTGCACTCCAAGACTTTTAGGATGCCCTTTGAGGCTGGCAAAATATTTGACATATATTGTGTCCGTGGATCCTCAGAAAGTGCCCTCATGGCCACAAATACCCAGTAGTGAGGTGACGACAGCCATGGAGGGGGCAATCAAGTCACCAATTCTTCAGTTGTGTAGAGGTGACCTGATAGAAGTCTCTGTACAGGGTACTACAGACAGGAGGTAGAATCTTGGTAGAATCATAGAATCGCGGTGTTGGAGGGAGCTTCAGATGTAATCACAGAATGTCAGAGCTAGAAGCGGCCTCTGAATATTGAATGTTCATATCAGAAAGGACTTTAGAACACAATGTCAGAGCAAGAAGGGTCATTTGAACATAGGTGGTGGCTCAGTGGCCTTCTAATCTTATTGGGAGTAAGGGAATAAAGGTAGTAATGTAGTAAATATTCTTCTGCTTCAGAAGCTCTGTGTTTTCATAGGGGTGAGAATACAGAATGTCCTCCATAGAACAGACTTTCAAAGACAGAGTGACAGATTTAGAAAAGACCTCAGAACACAGACTGTCAGATCTACAAGGTACCCTGGAATATAGAAAATAGAATGTTAAGAGGTGAAATGGACCTTAGAACACAGAATATCAGAGCTCTGAGGTATCTTCGAAAACAAGCCCTAGAATCTTAGAACATAGAATGTCAGAATTGGAAGGGGCCTTAGAAAACAGAATGTCAGATGTGGAAGGGCCGTTAGAATACAGGACATAAAATATCTGTGCCTGGAAGAAACCTTTAGGACATAGAATGTCAGAGCTGGAAAGGATCCTTAGAATATAAAAAATAGAATGTTAGAGGTAGAAGGAATCTTAGGACATAGAACATAGAACACAGAAACTGGAAGGTGCCTTAGAACATAGAATGTTAGTGTCAGAAGGGGCCTTAGAACATGGAATGTCAGAACTGGAAGATGTCTTAGAACATAAAATGTTAGTGTTAGGAGAGACTCGAGAACACAGACTATCAGAGGCGGAAAGGGCCTTAGAATGTAGAATGTTAATATCAGGAGGGACCTTAGAACATCGGTTGTTAGTTTTGGGAGAGATCTTAGAACACAGAATGTCAGAGTGAGAAGGGCTCTTAGAACATGGAACATAAAATATCAGAGATAGAAGGCATTCTAGAATAAAGAACTAGATATCTTGGAACATGGAACACAAAATATTAGAAGTTAGGATAGAGGAGTATGAAATGCCAAGAGCTAGTAGGGTCCTTAGAACATGGAACTCAGAATGTCAGAGCTAGAAGAGACTCTAGAACAAGGAACTGGAAGGGTTCTTGGGACAAGGGAAAACAGAATATTAGAAGTTGGGGCAGGAGGGAACCTCAAAGTATGGAATGTCAAGAGCTGGAAGGGGCCTTAGAACATGGAACATAGATTGTCAGAGCTAGAAGGGACTCTAGAACAAAGAATTAGAAGGTCTTTTGGAACATGGAACACAAAATGTTAAAAATTTGGATAGAGGGGCTTTAGAGCATGGAATGTCAAGAGCTAGTAGGGTCCTTAGAACATGGAACTCAGAATGTCAAGGCTAGAAGAGACTCTAGAACAAAGAACTGAATGGCCTCTCAGAGCACGGAACATGGCATTTTAGAAGTCGGGACAGGTGAAACCTTAGAACATGGAATGTCAAGAGCTGGAAGGGCCCTTAGAATATGTGCTGTTAGAGGTCAGAAGAACCAGGAGGATCATCTAATGTAACCCTGTCACTTAGTAGATGAGAACATTTCTGAGCCTGATATAAAGGAAGGCTCTTGCTCCAGTGTTCACACTGGGAGATCTGTTCCTGTGTAGTTTTCTGCAGTGGTGTTTGTGCATACTCAGGTTTATGTGTGTACATGTGTGTGCATGCACACATGTGCATGTGCTCTCTCCCCAGCCTGGTCATTTGCTCCTTGAAGTGAGCTCAGCAGCTTAGCCTGAGGCTCTTCATGCAGAGGAGAGCTCTCTGAACCTCCTTCCAGAGGACCCTGCTCTGCTCTGCTCCCCCCGCATGGGAGCATCTTCTGGTGGAGGAGGAGGTCATCACGTCTCCTGGCCCTCCTGCTAACTGGTCTTCTTTTCTCTTTCCAGCTGCAAACCCTCTGCTGTGCTCCACAGCCCGCTTCCATTGCAAAAACGGCCTCTGCATTGACAAGAGCTTCGTGTGCGACGGAGAGAACAATTGTCAGGACAACAGTGATGAGGAGAGCTGTGAGAACTCTCAAGGTAGAGTTTGGGCCTGCATGGGGGCGAAGCCCACTCGGGGATGAGGCCTGAGACTACATCTTTTCCTCTTGGGCCATCGCCGTGACTTTGTATTCATCTCAGAAAAAGCAGAGCTTTTCTGTTTTCAGAAAGTTATGGAAACATGACCCAAGTAGAAACATTGTTCATTATAAACATGTAAGAGAATTGAGCTCCAGAAAATGGCCACACTGGGGGCAAGGGTATGAAACAATGGTAGTAACAAGCTGTAAATATTCTTCTGCTTCAGAAGGTCTGTGGTTTCATGAGGGTGGGCCTCCTCCATCCAGATTGTGGCTTCTCTTTGTGTTTCATGGGTTGTAATGATCAGAAGCAAAGCTGTCACCGTGTGGCCGACCTATTGGTGATCAGCCTCTCCAGGCTTTGGATGGGTCTGGTCCTTGGATGAAGGCATGAAGTCCAACATTGATCCCATGTTCCACCTCCAAAGAGAACCCTGGAACGCTTTCTTACACCTAGATTTAGAGAGCTCACTATACAGTCACATTCTTAAGTAGCCAGTGGAATATGGGTTTCAAGAGAGAGGTTGTGCCAAACTCATATCCCTTCACTAGAGCATAGTTCCCAAGGCAGCTTCACCTAGACACATAGAGGAAAACTAGCATCCCCACTACTGGAATTGAAGGATTTTTGTACTAGAAATACTTGCCTGTCTCTTTGAGCTCAGAGCCTGGCTGTCTTTGCTTAATGGATTAAAAATTAGGAATGTTTTATTTCCCTCTGCAATACTTTCCAGGCCTTGAAAATACATTTTTCTTCTTTGTAGACTGGGGAAAGGAAGGTTTTATTTAACATTATTTTGATGGGGGTAGAGAAAACTGGACCCAAGACAATTAATATGGTGCTCTGAAGTCCTTTTGCTAATTTCATCAGGGTAAAATTCATATCTCAGCCCGTGAAGCATCTACTTCATACCTCCCTCCCTTTGCCTGCTGTCATGCTCGATTCTGAGTTGTTTTCTTCTTTGGGCTTTAAGATTAATGACAGCCATTTAAGAACAGGGGCTGGGGGAATCCTGAATGCCGGCGATTATTGTATCTTTCCTGGCCATATGGAACATATAAGAGGATCAAGAAGCCCAGTAGTGGAATATTATTTTAATTGTGGCTTTGTTGGTTGGAAACATAACCTGTCGAGCAGACAGTTCCCAAAACAGCAGCTCAGAAATGGCGTGTCTGTGGCTGCTGAGTTGCCTAGGCGCCAAGGAGGGGCCCGATGGGGGCTGAGGGTCTGCTGGCCAGTGTGGCTCTCGCGCTCAGTGGGCTTGGGGCTGAACTGGGACCGTTTGCAGTGATGGGAAGATGTGGGTTCTCCTTGTGGACTCAGCCTATGCTTCCCTGGAAACCCTGGGCTGAGGCATTGGATTCCAGAAGCTCAGCTCCCAAGGGCATTCCCAGGACTTGTTTCTTGTGGTGTAGCAGAGGAGGGAACTGATGGTGAATGAAAGGAACTTCTGGGGGAAAAAAAAAAACAAAACCAGTGGGTGAAAAAGTAATCCCTGAACTGGAAGGGAAGGAGGTCAACTCCACTTCTCAACCAGACCAGAGGCCAGAGGGGCTCCTTTCTTTTCACCTATGGGCCTCAGTTTTTCTTTCTTTTCTTTTAAAATTTTATTTTTAATTTATGGGATAAAACATGGATTTCCATACCATAATAGACCATCTTTTCCCTGTTCTCTCACAGCAGCAACACAACACACACACGCACACACATACACACACACTCACACACACACACACACACACACACACTCACATACATACACTCACACTCAGGAACAAGGGCTCACTGTAGGGAGTAGGAGGGAAGGATGAGAAACTGTATGGGGAGTTGGTCGAGATCCCTTCTAACAATAAGAACCAGTGAAAATAATCGCCAGTACTCGAGGGTTTGCAGATCCCTTTACGTGTGTCATTTTGTTTGGTCCTCACAACAACCCCGGGAGGAAGCTGCTGTTCTTATCCCTGTTTTACAGATGAGGCAATTGAGTCAAACAGAGGTGAAGTAATATGCCCAAGGTCACACAGTGAATATCTGAGGCTGGATTCTAACTTGGGTCTTTCTGACTCCACCCCCACCCAGTCCTCTTTCTACTCTACTGGGTCAGCCAGCTCCACCTATCTACGTATTTGGGCTGGGAAGCAAGGTTCTAATCTCCTGCCGATTCTTTTGTGTGGCCTCTCTGGACCTCAGTTTTTGCTCCTATAAAAGGGAGCTAATAATGTCTGCAGTACCTCCCTCACAAGGCTGTTTTGAGATGTCAGGATGATGTGTGCAGAGCATTTCGCAAATCCCCCAACATGTCACAAATGTGCAGAGAATGCCGGATTTTAGAGTCAGAAGACCCCGGGTTCATATTCTGACTCTCACCTTGGACGAGGTCCCCTCACCTCTTCCTCATCTGTAAAATGAGACAGTTGGACACGGCCTCAAAAGCCTCTTCCAGCTTTAGGGTCATGAATCTAGAGCCAAAAGGGAGCTCTGCAGCCCTCCCTCATCCAACTCATTCATTTTACAGATGAGGAAACTGAGGCCTTGGCTGGAGAATAAACAGATGGAGGGTCATGTACCTCTGCTCTTGTGTTCCCTACAATGACTGGATGAGCTGGAGCAGAGAGAGCATAGCTGTCCGTGGTGGGCAAGGGTTTGGTTTTGGGTTTGTTTTTTTTTTTTTAGGGGGAGCCTGATTTTCTTTTGGCAAGGTAGGCTGTGATCTCTTCTGGGGTTTGTTTTACTGCTACTCAGTTTCTTAGGCCTGGTGAGAAGCATGTCAATGCAGATCAGTCTGGCGGGATAAAAAGTATTCTCCAGAGGTCCAAACCTCTTTATCTGTGTGTCCAAATGCCATGGAAGAGCCCCTGGGCCAAATTTGGTTCAAGGAATCCCCAGCCCTGGGGGACCAGTGTTGTTACCAGGATAAAGAAAACCTAACGCAGCTCATCAGTGAACTTGTATTAAGCTCCTACTGTGCGCCTGGCTCTATACTGGAGATATAAAGAGATAAAAGTCAGTCTCTGCCCTCAAGGAGCTTCCAATCTAACATCTCTATGGTGTTTATAGCACATGGATCATTTCTTCACATTCGCCCTCTTTTAGGTCTGAAGAGAGCAGGTAGAAGAAACTGAGGCTGAGTGAAAGGGATCTGTCCACAGTCACGTGACAGAGTCCAGACTGGGGCTGAGGTTTCCTGGGCCCAAGTCCAAGGTTATCTCTAAAGTCCAGATCTGTATGAGGGATGGATACCTTCTGTTCTCAGGAGAAGAGAGTGGGAAATCGAGGACAGAAGATTTAGGGGCTAAACCAGCATCAAGATGGAAGACCCAATGGGAGCGGTCACCATTTTACTTCTTGTATGAAAATGGGAGCTCCCTGGGGGCAGGAACTGTTTGTTTTACTGTTCCTCCAGAGAGGCAGCTCTGTGTAGTGAAATGAGAGCCATCCTGCCTCTGACCCTTAGTAGCGGTAGAAGCCTGAGCAAATCACAACTCCTTATCCCAGGCGACTTTTTAAGACAGTAAGTTGTGAAAAAGGTGCTGCCTTGCACCAGTGGAAGGAATTTCTTCACCTGGGACTTTCCTATACCATTGAAAATCACAGGTCCGTTTTGTGGATCTTTACTTACAGGTCGTCCCATCTGCCATCTCCAGGCTTTTGCCCTGGCTGTGCCCCAAGCCTCACCTCTGCTTCCTGGTTTCCCTGGCTTCTTTCAAGACTCAGATTAACTCCCTTTCCCAGTCCCCACACCTCCCCCTACCACTAGTGCCTTCTCTCTGTAGATTACCTTTCGTTTAGACCATATATATATCTAACGTGTAGGTAGTCGTTTGCATATTTGGTCCCCCTCCTCCCCCTCTTTATCTATGAGCTTCTTGAGGTCAAAGAACCATGTTTTTGCCTTTCTCTGTGTCTCTAGCACTTGGCACCAATGCCTGGCACATAGTAAGTGCCTAATAAATGCCTTTTTACTGACTTGCTGTTGGCTCACTATTCCTATCCCCAGTGCCCAGCACAATGACATAGTGACACTTAATAAATGCTTATAGATTGATCCACTCATTCTGTCTGGGTAAGAAGCTGATCCCTTCCCTTGTCATTCTCTACCTGAGGGAGGATTTTTGCCTCCTAAGGGCTGACCAGCACATTTAAGGCTTTTTCTCTAGAAGAGAGGTTCTTAATCTTTTTTTCTGTCATGGACCACTTGGACTGTCTGATGAAGATAATGGACCCTTTCTCAGAATCATGTTTTTAAGTAGCTAAAGGAAATGACAAATTTCACTTAGAGGTTTCTGAAAATAAAGGTATTATTTTTCTCCCTTCAATGTTTATAGACTCTGGAGCATTTTTTGGGGGGGGGGGAAGGCAATCGGGGTTAAGTGACTTGCCCAAGGTCATACAGCTGGTAAGTGCCTGAGACTAGCTTTGAACCCAGGTCCCCCTGGCTCCAGAGCCAGTGCTCTATCTACTGCACCATCTAGCTTCTCCAAACATATGGAGTCTTCACCCCAGGATAAGCACTGTAGCTCTAATGCTCCCAGACCACAGCTGTAACTAGCAAAGGGGAAAGCTAGGCTTTGCTTTGGGGTGCTGACATCTTGTTCCCCACTGGAACCGCCATATTGTAACATACCACCCCAGACGTCCCATCTCAGAGTTCTGTTGCCTTGGCTCCTCTCTCAGGACTTGCCTTTAGACCCAGTCCAGTGGGATAAGGTATGGGTCATCCCTTCTCCCTTCACATTCACTCTTACAATCAGGCATCCACCCATGGTCAGAATGCCACATATGAAATATATTTATACATATAGACACGTGTATATACATACACGTGTGGTGCATGCATACATGCATACATACACGCACACACAACACCACCAGGTTGCTATGTCCTCCTCTTTCTGTTCCACACACCCCAAATGAATTTGCCCCAAGGTACGTTGAGTCCCAGTAAGGCTCTTTAGCAGACACTAAGGCAGAGAGATCCCAGCCTCACCTTTGGCTCAGGATATTTTCTTTTTGGATGCAGGAGTAGAGTGTGGAGCTGAGGGTAGACGGAGGTGGTGCTGTCATTCTCTTGGAAGGTGAATTACAGTTTAAGTGGAAATCTGCAGACTCCTAATAAGATTCATTACCATGGGGAAAGGAGCAATCATGAAGGCTTTAGACAGAAATAGGGTTGGACTGGACGCCTCCTTCTAAGACAGACTCCTTGGCCTGTCTCCAGGACCTTGGCAGTGTCATGACAATTGAGTTTTGGAAGTGACTCATGGGGAGATGGAGAAGGATTGCTTATCATCTGTGCCCTTAATAACAAGGCTAATGTATTTATGTGGCATTTTACAATGTACAAGGCACTTTTAGACATTTATTATCTCATTTGGGCTCCATCGTAGCGCTGTGAGAGAAGGCAGACAAGTATCGGTACTCCCATCTTATAGATAAGAGAAGAGAGAAGTGAAGAAAACAGAAGGCCTTGGCATGGGTCCTGTCTTTGGTGGTCCTCCGTGCCCATAATGTAGTTGTTCAGCTCCTCATGACCCTGTTTGAAGTTTCCTTGGCAAAGATGCTGGAGGGGTTTGCCATTTCCTTCTCCAGCTCATTTTACAGATGAGGAAAACTGAGGCAAACAAGATTAAATGACTTGCCTAGGGTCACACAGCTAGTAAGTGTCTGAGGCTGGATTTGAACTCAGAAAGATGAGTCTTCATGACTCCAGGCCCAGCATTCTATGCACCATGGCACCCTCTAAGATACCCCTTTTTACAGTTGAAACTGATGCAGACAGAATTTAAAGGACATGCTTGGAGCCACACAGCTGGTAAATGTCTGAGGCAGGATTTGCACTCAGGTCTGCCTGACTCCAGACCGAAAGCTCTATTCACTGCCCCACAGAGCTGCCTATCAGGTCCTGGCAAGACCCTGTGTAGGAGGTGACCCTTTAACCAAGTCTTAAGTAGAATTCAGTATGGGTTGGTTGTTCTTCATTCTTGAAGAGAACCAAAATGACATCACTATGCTAGAGTCAAGTTTCATTTTGACCGACTGTGGCTGATAAAACCAGTCAGTACAAGCTCGGAATGCTCTACCACAGGTCGGACGCAAATAGAATTAGGTGTCTATAGAGAGGGAGGGCATTTCAGGCAGAAGGCATAGCCAGTGCAGAAATAATGTCTTAGCTGAAGGCTTCATGGCCGTATGGAGAGGCCAGGAGCCCTCCTCACCTGCTGGCCAACCTTTTCATGCATTTCCCCTTCCTCACCTGGGCTGGTGCTTGGGTCACACAGCCAGTGGGAGCCCTAGATCTGGATACAAACGCCTAGCGCCATATCTGGGCTCTGCTGCGTCTTCCTCGAACAAGTGCCTTGATCTCTCTGGGCCTCATAGAGTGTCGCACTAGCTGACCTTTCCTATGCCCATGTTCCTAGCATCTCTGCCAAGTCAGTAGAACCTACCAGAGCTTGTTCCCCAGTGGCATCGGGGTGAGAGCTCAGGGCTGCCCCACACCTTGGTAAGGAAGCTTTGCAGGGAGTAAGTAAGCAATGAAGAAACGGTGGAGGGAATCCCTTGGAAGGAAACCTCCAAGCCCCGAAGGGTGACCTAGTGCCCTGGGTCTGGAGTCCTGCCAGGGGATCAGCCTGGGAGCGGGGCTGGGAAGGGAAGGAGAAGGCGGGAGAGCACCAGCGCCACCGGCTCCCTTTGACTCCAG
This sequence comes from Phalanger gymnotis, assembly GCA_028646595.1. Lineage (NCBI taxonomy): Eukaryota > Metazoa > Chordata > Mammalia > Diprotodontia > Phalangeridae > Phalanger > Phalanger gymnotis. Next base: position 437,480,225 of record CM053623.1, read on the forward strand.
TGGCTGGAGAGCGATCCATTCAGAGGCAGCAGGAGAGAGGGCTTTTCACTGTGAATTTCAGGTTTGGATGAACATCTGGGCCAGGGGAAGCAAAAGCATTTGATTCAGTTGGAGAAACAGGAGGTTCTGAAAGGTTGATTGCTGTCTTTCCTACCTGCCGCTTTTTTTTCCCCTGCCTAATTGAATGTTATGCATCTCCAAAGCTTCCCTTCTCACCGCTTCGGCGGGAGTTGGAAATTTCTAAAATATCCCTCATTTGGAAGCAAGTCAAATGGTTTTCTGCATTTGTTCCCGACAGTAATTACTTCCCAGGCTCGTCGCTGCCATGGTAATCTTCCAAGCTGTTCTCTTAATCTCCCCCGTTTAGGCTCTTCTTTCACACATCTTCCCTTTCTCCTTTCCTCCGCTGTGTCTCTCTCGGTGCTGCCCTCCCTCGCCCTCTCCTTGGGAGAGCTGACAATGCTGGGGGGAAGGATGACCTGTTGGAGCTGAATTCCTTTCTAGGGGCTCTGGTAGCACCTATCGGAATATGCCCAAAGGGGCATCAATAAATGCAGGATTTCCATTGGAGTGTGTAAGCTTCTAGAAGGCTAGGATCATTAGTATCATTATTATTAATTATCATAATCATCATTATTATTAATTATCATCATTATCATTATTATTATCTATTCCTAGAATTATACCTGGTACATAGTGGGTACTGAATTGAATTGAATCAGATTGATGCAGTGCAATGGGAATAAGACTAGACTTGGAAGATTGGAGCTGACATTCTAGCTTGGCTATTGAAATCAATCGATTGATCAGCCTTTGTTTTTGTTTTTGGTTTTTTTTTGGAGGGGAGAATGCAGGGCAATTGGGGTTAAGTGACTTGCCCAAGGTCACACAGCTAGTACAAGTGTCAAGTGTCTGAGGCCGGATTTGAACTCAGGTCCTCCTGTCTCCAGGTCCAATGCTCTATTTGCTGCGCCACCCAGCTGCCCCTCAATCAACATTTCTTAAGCACCTACTATGTGCCAGGCACTGTGCTAATGGCTGGGGACACAAAGATGCAAAAGCCAGTTTCTACCCCAGAGTTTACAGTCTAATGGGTGAGACAACGTGCAAGTGAATATATACAGAACAAGCTATATACAAGACAGAGAGGACATAATTAGGAGAGGGAAGGCACTGCAGTCGAGAGGGGTTGGGGAAGGCTTCCTAGTGAAGGTGAGATTTTAGTCTGGACCTTGAACAAGTGACTTAAACTTTCCAGGCCTCATCAAGAGCGAGAGAGAGGGAGAGGGAGAGAAAAAGAGAGATTTGTTTTAATATTTCTTGTTGGTTCATGGAATCATTAACTGTATGGCCCATTATAATTTTCAAGGATTCTGCCACTTAATTTTATATCTCTTTTACTGAGTATTAATTCTCCTTTCAGTGTTTCCTCCAAAGATCTCATTTCTTTCCCAGATCTTTCCTTTAAATAATGAGGACAGTTTCAGAGAAACCTGGAAAGACTTGTATTAACTGATGCAGAGTGAATTAACTAGGAACCAGGATAACAATTTATAAGATAACAATATTGTAAAGACAAACAACTTTTCGAATTTTGAGAACTCTGACTACTGAAGCCATGGCAGTGATGATCCATGCATGCTACCTATCTCCTTTAGAGAAATAGGAAAATGTAGAGTTTATATATATATATATATATGTGTGTGTGTGTGTGTGTGTTTGTGTGTGTGTGTGTATGTATATGTATATGTGATATTTGACATGTATATGGGATATATTTGAGATATATATTTTATATATATATGTTCGATATATATTTTTGACATGTGAGAATTAGGGCAGGTGGTTGGTGCAGTGGATAGAGTGCCAAACCTGGAGTTAGGAAGACTCATCTTCCTGAGTTTAAATCTGGCTTCAGACACTTACTAGCTGTGTGATCCTGGGCAAGTCACTTAATCTTGTTTGCCTCAGTTTCCTTATCTGAAAAATGAGCTGGAGAAGGAAATGGCAAACCACTCCAGTATCTCTGCTAAGAAAACCTCAAATGGGGTCGTGGAAGAGTCAGACACAACTGAACAACAATAAATGTGAGAATTTGTTTTGTTTAACTATATAAATATATGTGTATGTATGTGCGTGTGTGTGTATATATTTACATATTATATATATATTTGTTATGAAGGTTTTCTTTTTTCTTTTTCTTATCGAGGGGTAGAGGGAGTAGGCAGAAGAGAAGTTAACGTTTGTTAATTTTTTAAAAAGACTTTTTTTAAAAGAAGGGAGCACACTTAATGACCTCTGAGGTTCTTTCTTGCTCTAAATAAATCATCCTGTGATTTTTCACAAGGGTTTTTGTTTGTTTGTACCTTCCGGGATCACTATATATAGTCATCCCTGTATTCCAGTCTTAACAATATCTTTAGATTTTAACCAGGATATCTGACTTCGAGTCCAAGTTGTGATAATTATTAGCCGTGGAATCCCTAGGAGGAATCCTTCTCTTCCTCAGTTTTCCCAGCTAATGATCCTTCTTATAGCGTCAGTTATTGTGAGAGAGTGGCTTTAAAAGCATTATCATCATCATCATCATCATCATTATTATTATAGCCTTATCTCCCGTCCTCAGGTACCATTAGTTATTATTGTGGTTCAGTCAGTCAGCCATGCCCTACTCTTCTTGACCCTATGGGCCATAGCGTGCCATACCCTTCCATCCTCCACTGTCTCCTTCCGTGACACTATCTTTCCATCTTATCCTCTGCCATCTCTTCTCCTTTTGCCTTCAATCTTTCCCAACATCCAAGTCTTTTCCAGTGAGTCTTCTGTCATCATTATGTGACCAAAGTACGTTCACCTTCAGTATCTGATCTTCCAGTAAAGAGTCTGAATTAATTCTGACCTGGGCTCAAATTCTCTTGCTGGCCGTGTGATGCTGGGCAAGTCACTTAAACTCTTGTTAGCCCCACTTTCTTCATCTGAAAAGGAAGGGGATCATTCCTGTAGTACCTAACTCATACAGCAGGATTTTGTGATGTCTCCCAATGTCTTTAATATCTCCAGAAGGATCAAGAGATGCTCATTTCCCATGATACGCTTGAGCACCAGGAGTTTTCAGATTTCCTAATCTCTTGATTAACATGCTTGATACATGCCACTCGCTATAGTGATGCCAGTGCTTGGCACATAGCAAATGCTTAATAAATGCTCATTCAGTAAATATTTTATTTTTGGTCTGGAACTGTGAACTCATTGTTATAGGAAATTCCCAAAGAGGAAGCTTCCTCTGCCAATGCCAATCAGCAGCTGCTCACCCATGGCCTCCAAGGCTCTTCCCAGCTCTAAAAAACCTTGAATGTATAGTTCTTTGACGGCAATGTGGTGCAGTAGGTAGAGGGATGGACTTGGGGTCAGAAAGACATGTGTTCCTATCCAGCCTTAGACACTATCTGTGTGACCCTAGGCAAATCACTTAACCCTGTTTGCCTCAGTTTCCTCATCTGTAAATTGAGCTGGAGAAGGAAATGGCAAACCACTCCAGTATCTCTGACAAGAAAACCCAGATGGGGTCACAAAGAGTCAGACATGACAGAAACAACTAAACAACAATAAAATTACTGTTATTTATAATGTTATTATAAAGTTTCCTGGGGTACAGAGTAGAGTGACTTTCCCAAAGTCACACAGGCAGTATGTGTCAGAAGCCAGTCTTGACCTCAGGTATCATCATCATCATCATCATCTAATCCGGTCCCTACCTAAAACACAAATATAAGCTCCTGTTATTTACCAAAATGGCCTGAATTCCAAGGAAATAGACAATGGTCAGGCTGTCATGGGAAAGAGACCTTCAAATAAATGGTAGACTCATTGGATTTCAAGCCAAAAGGGTTCCTGTAGCCCAACTCTCCAATTTTACAGATGAGGAAACTCAGTTAATTGGTATACATGTTTTATCTCCCCCGCTAGGCTCTGAGCACTTTCTATGGCAGGGAGACATTTAGATGCTTAATGAGTGTCTGTCTGTTGAACTGTATTAAGGATTCTGGGCTGTTCATCTAGTCTGGGGCTTACCCAGGTTGTCTGTTTTCTCCAGGTGCCTGTTTGCCCAGCTGGGCCTGGATACTGCAGCTTCTTGGTAGGCCAGAGATGGAGGAAGCAACCTCTCAGTTTCTGATCCCCTGCTCAGGACTCTGATAAATTATTGCTTGGAGGAATAGGATATAATATCCACCTAAAATAATAATAGCTCATTTATAGAGAGCTTCCCAGTTCAAAATGAGAATTTGGGGGGTAATTGTGAGTCTAATTAAGCCTCAAAAGCCCCATCCCTCAGTACCACAGAAATTCAGATGAGAATTGGGCATAATAGAGAGAAATTTGGGTGGTAATAGCTCATAATAGCTCTTATGAATTTTCCTGGAAAAGAATCATTTTAAGAGGATGTCTCTGGGCTGTATTCTTCTTTCTCCCTCTGGTCTAATGGACTGAACATGCCACCTCAGTCAGGGGAAGTCTTCAAGTCCTTTTTTTTCCTCTGTCTCTGATGGAAGATTTGATTTCAGGTGAGTTTTTCATCTCATTCCTCTTCATTTCTGTTTCATTTCCCTGATCATGACCTAGGTGGTTTGGGTTTTGTTAATTTGGAGCTCTCAAAGTCCATTAAGGAACAATCTTCCACTTTCCCATCTCTGTTTCCTCCTTATCTTAAATATTAGCTTACATCATAATGGAATATTATTATAGCTCAAGAAATGATCCGCTTGAGAAATTGAGAGAACTTGGGAAGATGAAGGAACCCTGGGCAGAGTGTAAACCAAAAGGGACAGGGAACAAGTATGCACAGTGTCTACAATGATGTCAGTAAGAACAATAAAATCTAGCCTGATTTATGCGACTATAATGACGAGTCTTGGCCCTGGAGGAGAGATGAGGAAATGGGCCATCCATGCTTTGTTTGAGAGGTGAGGGACCACAGGTGTAGAATGTTGAATATTCTGTCAGATATGGTGGGTTTGATTTAATTGGTTTTCTTTATGCAAGGGGAGGTTCTCTGGAGTTGGGTGTGAGGAAGGGGACTATCCAGAAGTTACTATGAAGTAAAAACAAAAGAGGGCAACTGGGTGGTACACTGGCTTGGAATCAGGAAGACTTATCTTCCTGAGTTCAAATCTGGCCTCAGACATTTCTTAGCTTTGTGACCCTGGGCAAGTCACTTAACTTTGTTTGCCTTAGTTCCTCATCTGTAAAAGGAGATGGAGAAGAAAATGGCAAAACACTCCAGTATCTCTGCCAAGAAAATCCCCAATGGGGTCACGAAAAGGCAGATGTGATTCAGACGACTCAATGACAGTAATTCTATCTATTCTGTATTTTTTTCTCTTTTCTTTGTATTTTATGCACAGTGACTGACCCATAGGGGTTGCTTAATGGATGCCTGTTGGAAACTGAACATGTGTTACAGATAAGTTGTTAATCCACATCCATGGAGAGAATTGACATGCCAAGAGTTTCCCATGGTGGGTGATGATAATACCATTAATAAACATATGACCTTTCTATAAAGCTTTAAGGTTGTTATACATACTCTCATTTGAACCTCCCGTTGTATAAAGTATGCAGGTGTTGCTCTATTTTTCAGATGAGGAAACTGAGGTTCAGAGTGGTTCCGTGATTTGCCCACAGTCACAGATGATGTAACCGGCAAAATCTGAATCCAAGTCTTCATCATTCTAGTTTTTGTAATTTCTTCATTATGCCGCTCTGCTTCTCGCTAGTCTTAAGAAAAGACTGTAAGTGGTATGACTTAAATTAGAGTAAACTAAAAAAGTAGAGGAATCAAGAAAAATAGAAGGGCTTGGTGCCCAGATGAAGCTACTGTAGTGGATTAGGAGGCGGATGTCCTGGTGAGCTGTTCCCACTTTGTGGGTTTGGGGAAGGCTGTCTCTTACAGAGAGCTCACATCCATCAGATGTCAGTTTTGTGGTTGTTTAGTTGTTCTTCTGACTCAAGACCCCATGTGGGGTTTTCTTGGAAGACAGACTGGAATGGTTTGCCATTTCCTTCTCCAGCTTATTTTACAGATGAAGAAACTGAGGCAAACAGCAACCCATACCTTATTGGGAAATCCACTAGATGTGATACTTCAGAGAAGGAGATGTGGGGTCTAAGCAGCAAGGAAAGTGTTTTGGTAGAGTTCATGTATTGGTGAGTTGATTTATCCTGACTGTCTCCAGCCCCTCAGCGTCTCTTGCTATAACCACACTAAAGGGTCATATCGCCATGATGCCTGAATTGCATTTAGGATTGTACCGGTCTTCAAGGTAAAAAGCAGGGGAATGAAACAAGTTGGCTCTCCTGGCATTCTCAGCCCTGCCTGGGGAAACGCGGTTGTCCGGCAGACCCGGTGTTTCCACAATCTGGCTAGCAGCTTCTGTGGAGGTGAAAGATCCACCCACAGCCAGCACCCAGAAAGCACAGGTTCTTTTGATCTGCTTAACTAAGGAAAGCAAGATGAAGGGATTGGCAAGCTTACTTTAATTCAGCATACAAATATCATTCACTTAGTTCAGAGGAAGAGTCCAGCACACTGAACTTCAGAGTAAATTACAAACAAATTACAAACATCAACAGACAGACCCAATACAGATTCATAGTTACCAACATCTAGCTTCAGCCCGGGAGCTCAGAACAAGGGCTGGCCCAGAGTCACGTCCCACCACTGCTGAGGCAAAGAGCTCCAAAGAAGAAGAGGCCAGCCCCTGGTTTTTACATCTTTGTCAGTGTCAGGGGTGAGTCACACATGCGACTCAGCCACGTGACCTAAAATCGTCACAAAGAGGTGGACTTACACCCACGTGGTCTAAGAGCCTCTGCTGTCCCAGACATGTAAACTAGGCCCTCCCTGGAGTTAGCCCCACCTTGGGCCCCACCTTAGTTGCCAATCCATACCCACATAGATTTTACACCTAATAGGGGTTTGGGCCTGGGGCTTAGCACTTAGTAAGACTCAATGAAATACACTGAATTACTCAAAACAAACAAAAGCCAAACTTTTCAAGGGCACATGTTGAACTAAGTGCTAAGGAGCCCATTTTGCTTACCAACACACCCGGCTTCACCATGGTGCCAACTGGAAGAGCCCTCCAAGGCTCCAAAGCCTGGGTGCCTCTCTCTGGCCCTGTTAATGCTTCCTTTGATTGAATCTGCCTCTGACTCATTATTTACATAGGTTGTAAAATAAAGCTTAACTTGACATTATGTTACATCAACACAGACCCAATGTAGTCAGCAGCTGGACCTTCCCAGTCAGAAGCAGAGGAAATTAAAAAAATGGGGGTGGGGGGAGGAATGGCGCATAAAATGTCAGGGAATGCTTAATTATACAAAGGTTATGCTTGTATAATTGTCTAAGTGACTTGATTACAACAGCTGGCAGAAGAAAGCTAAATTTCTCTTCCCTTTATGTATTTATCTGGAGCCTGTCACCTTAAAAGCCACAAGTTGCCCGGATCCTTAATTATTTTTGCTTGATTCCCTTTCTCCTTCCCTGTTCTTCCTTAAGCCCCCCCCCCCCATACCCCTCTCCAGATATGAAAAGAAATGTTTATAGAATCACAGATTAAGAGCTGGAAGGAATCTCTGAACTCTCCAAGTCCAACCTTCTTGTTTTGCAGATGAGAAAACCAAAGAAAAGGCAGGTGACTTACCCAGGGTCATAAAACTGAATCCAGTTCAGCCAGCCTGTATGAAGAAGTTCCTTTACAAAAGACGCTGCCACAGGCCAAGAATATAAAGACAGAACAGAGACTGGTCCCTCTCCTCCAGGATCTCACATTATATAGAGGCAGCATAGCGTGGTGGATTGTGGGAGCCAGAAAGCCCTGGGTTCAAGTCCCAGCTTTGATATGATATGTATGACCCTGGTTCAGTCATTCAACTCCTAGCATTCTAGGTAACTCTCTAACACTAAACACGGCAGATAATGTACCAACCTGAGTTGGTGGAGTGAGATCTTTCACCTGGGAGTTCCATATAGTAGTGAAATCAGAGGTCCAGTTCCCTATCCCTATCCCATGTATCTTTTTCCCTAGACTTGGCACACTTTCTACTACCTCGTGATGAGGGTCTGTGTGTGTGTTTATGCAAACACATGTGTATGTATATCTATCTATCTATCTGTCTGTCTATCTGTCTATATGCCCATGGTCATACAGTTAGCAAGTGTCTGAGGCTGAATTGGAATTCAGCTCTTCCTGATTCCAGGACCAGTGCTGTATCTGCAGTGCCACCTAGATGCCTATAAAAATATAAAAAAGGAAGGAGAGGAGAGCGCTCACAGCTGAGGGAATCAGGAAAAGCTTGATGCAGAAGATGGGGCTTAAGCGAAATCTTGAAGGAAAAGCAGGATTCTTTTTTGGGGGCAGGGCAGTTGGGGTTAAGTGACTTGTGTGTCAAATGTTTGAAGCCTGATTTGAATTCAGATCCTCCTGACTCCAGGGCTGGTGCTTTACTCACTGCGCCCCCAAAGCAGGATTCTTTGAAGGGACAATAAAAGAGGGACTGCATTCCAGGCACTAGAGATGACCTTTGCTCAAGGCAAGATGATGCGAAATGGAGTATCATATATAAGGAACTTTTAAAAAATGTTATGTTTATGTTTATTCCGAACTCAACGAACCTCGAATAGAATGAGCATTTCCACCTACATTGCAGAACAGGAAGAGAGGATTACTCTGAAACTGAGAATCTATGAGAAACATAATTGTATTCCAGTTGAGTTTCAGTTCATCTGAAAGCCTCCCTAATCTGTGAGACTGCAGTCTAGGGTTTCATTTTTGTTCTTTGCGGTCACTGTGACCATGTGGAAATGTGTCTCAGTGTATAGAATGCTGGATTTGACTTCTGGACCAACTGGGCTCAAACCCCACTGCTGGCACTTGTGAGTCAGTACCTTGGTCAAAGTTGCTTGCCTCTGCACCTCAGGCTCTCTTAAAAGGAAGCTAAAGACAAGGTGTCAGCTGCATTAATAGAGGGGACAGGACATCTCTATTGGGAGTGTCTGCACCAACAAAATCCCAGGTCCTTGATGTATTGACTTGAGGTCAATAGTAATTAGGATGCCAAAGACTTTATTGATAGGCATTCTATCCATTTAGTAGATGGAGAAACTAAGACCTTAGGATAGACAATGAGAAATAATCCCCAGAGATCATTGCTCTCAGTTCAGCCTTCTTACTGTCAAAGCCCTTCCTTCCTCCTGTGTCTAACTGTTCCATCTGGGCTGAAATGGCCCTAGATTATATAGTTTACCTTTATTATTTACCGTGCTCCGGAGCCAGGCAACCAACTGTCAAAACCCAATTCCTGTGTTTAAAGTAAATAGATTTAGAACCTTTGTGGTCCAGCAAATTCTTACCATTGAGTCCCAGTGAATGATTGTGATTCTTGTAGGGTTTTTAAAAGTATCTATAGCCTCTTCTCACATGTGCAATCAGTTGGATGATTTCAGGAGATGGATCAGAATTTCCTTCCTCATGTTGCTGTTCTGGGTGATGGGAGATGTCTATTGGCAATAGCTCCCCGCTTTTTCTACCTGCCATCACTCACAGTAAATGCCTCAGTCCCTGTGGAGACCAGCTGGCATGATCCTGTCATTTTCTGGGATCCTTTTGAGAAATGTACAGATGAGGTTAATTTGGAGCTACTAAGTGATTGGATGGCATTTTAAGACACCTAACTATCCATTAGAGGCAGCCTGAGTGTCCCCATCCAGATGTTCCCCCTTAATTTGCTAGTTTTTGGATAAAACTTTTAAAAACATATTAGAAAGAGGTGGTTTAGCATACTGGATGGGGCTTAGGGTGAGGAAGATCTCCGTTCGGAGCCAACCTCAGGGAGTTACTAGCTGTGTGAGCCTAGGCTGGTCATGTGCCTCTCTGTGCCTCCGTTTCCCTCTCTGTAAAATAAGGTGGGAAGATTAAGACTCTACAGACCCCAGGGTCCCTTCCAGCCCTAAAATAGGTGACCCTGTGGTTTCAGAGCTAGAAGTGACTTAACATGACATGTGGTGCAACCTCCTTATCTTACAGGTGAGGAAAGTGAGACCCATGATGATTATAACTTGCTCAGGGTCACCTAAGTAGTAAAAATCAGAGATGGCATCTGAATCTAGTTTCACCCTTTTCACCACAGCCTCCTTTCGTGGGGTTTGCTCAGCAGTTCCCAAGCTGCTGTCTGGTGACAAAGTCTCCAGATTTTGTTTTGGTTTGTTGTTTTTACCAGATGGATTCCAATCTCAATCACGTGTAGAAGCCTTCTTTCTAACGGTTCTTTCTCAACTCCCAGGACCCAGGAATCCATTCGTGTCCCCTGCACAATCCTGGTCACATCCCACTCCATTCCAGTCCACTAGTCCAGTACCTCCCTTTCCCCTTTCTCATTCCTGTGAGCTTGGCACCCTCTCTCCTCTCCTTTCTTCCAGCCACCCACCATTTTGATGCTTCTTCATAGGATAATCTTCTTTATGTGCCTGAGATAAAGATGGCCAGCCTGGTGATGGTCCAGTTTCCAGTTCCCCAGCTCCCTTATGGACTAAATCCAACATGGTACGTGGGTAGGAAAGCCAACTCTGGTATCAGAGAACCTGGGTACAAACCCCTCTTCTGATGTTAACTCCCTGCATAACTTGCAGTTTCCTCATCTGTCTAATGAGGAGGCTTCACTAAATAGCTTCTGAGATCCCTCCAGCTCAACACCTGTGACCCTGAAAACCTCTTCCTCATTCCATCGTGGTAGCCTCTGCCTCACTGTTCCTTCTCAAACAAAAACCCTGCCCAGGGACGTCACGCCCCTTTCCCTAGTCCAGAGATTCTTAATATGGGGCCCTTGGACTCAGTAGTTGGGGGCAGGGTTTATACCTGTATTTTGGGCATTACTTTTTAATATATAATTAATTTCCTTTGTAATCCTATGTGTTTTATTTCATACATTTCCAAAGCATTCTTCTGAGGAGTCCATTGGCTTTGCCAGATTGCTAAAGTGGTCTGGGATACAAAAACCATTGAGAAGCCCTGCCCTAGGGTGTAAGCTTGCATCTTAACATTTACTCCAAAGCCTTTGCATTGACTCCCTCCCCACCTCATTGTAGCAGGAGCCCAGTAGATGGCCTAGGTGGGGAGTTGGGCAGACCAATGGGCTGGTAAGAGAATAGGAGAACAGTCCTGAGATCCTCATTCCAGTTTTTCCTTTGGATCAATAGTGTCTTTGGGGTGCCATCAGCCAGGCTTTTGTTTTCCATTTGGGGCTCATTAACACCTCTAATTGATGAGCTGGCAGCCTTGGATAATGGGAGGTCAGTGGTAAGCTAACTAGCCCTTTTTTAAAAAAGCCTGCGAGTGCCCCCCTGTTTCCTGATGGTTTCTGGCATATTTGTGTGTTTAATTTCCCCTTTTCTGTAATTTCCTTAGAAGGTGGAGAGGAAAAAAAAACCACTAGGCAGTTATAAAGAACCGAGTGCCCATGTTGTGAGGCCTTTGGGGCGTCCACTGATTAAGTCATTTAAAACACATAATTGGAGCATTCCAATGTTATGACATGAGTGGAAATCAGATTTCTTTGTCTCAGTAAAGAAAAGGACTGGTTTGGGGGCCCTGTGGAATTTCGCTTCCTCCCAAGTGTACTTTGTAGACATTAGAGATTGTCAATAGAGAGCTGGAAAGGACCTTAGAGGCTAGCTAGTCTTAACTCGTTCATTTTGTTTTTTAACCAAATGATTTTTTTTAATTTTTAAAATGTTTTTAAAATTAACAAAAATCCATTTTCTCTCTCCTACTCCCACCCCAAATTAGAAAACAAAACAAAAACAATTTTTAAAAAAATATATATAGTCAAAGAAAACAAATTCTAGCATTGACTATGTCCAAAAAATGTACATCTACATCTACATCCCAAGTCCATCAACTCATTGTCAAGAAATAGGTAGCATTCTCCCTCTTGGGTCTTTTCCCCCATGGTGGTCATGGAGTTCATCAGAGTTCTTGAGTCTTTCAAAGTTGTTTTATATACTGTTGATGAAGTTGTGTAGATGGTTCTTTTTCTGATCTCTTCCCTCTGTATCAGTTCAAACAAAGCTTCTCAGGTTTCTTTATTTCTTACGGCGCTATAGTGTGTCATTATATTTGTATATCATAACTTGATTAACAACCGAGTCCCAGACAAGTGAAGTAACTTACCCAAGGTCAAACAAGTGGTGATGGGAAGAGCAAGAATTCAAACCTAGGTCTTCTGAGACAGTCAGCTAGTTTGGCAGCTACCATATGGAGGTACTCTAAGGGGGAAGAGGGAATGCTGTCCTTTTTGAAGAGAAGAAACTAGACAGAGCTCCAGGAATGGTTCTATACCCTATCCCTGGAGCGTCCTCTTTCCCCTTCTTCAGCCATTGAATTCCTACCCATCTGTTAAAGATCATTGCTGATGCCACCTCCTCCAGGTTGCCTTCCCTTATCCCTAGGGTAGTGAACAGAAGAGACTAAAATTGTTCTTCTTGGCCACAGAAGGCAGAGCTAGGAGCAGTGGGGTGGGAGATGGGGAAGTCAATTTTGACTCTGTGTAGTAGAGCTGCCCAAAAGCAGAATGGTTTTGCCTTGGGAGATGGTGGACTCCCCATCCCTAGATGCATAGAAGAAGAGCCTGGATGATCCCTTGTCAGGGATGCTAGAGGAGGGGATGCTCATCCAGGCGTGGGTTGCACTGGACAACCTCTTTGGTCACTTCCAGCCACGAGATTCTGGGATTCTGATTCATTTGGCAACCTCTTCTCTCAGACCTCGCATGACATTTTTTGTTTTGCACCTCTCCGATGCAGTCATGATGTAACATCCTGTATTATCATTGTCTGTATTTGGATCTTATCCCCCTTTTTCAAATGGTGAGCTCAACAAGGGCAGGAACGACATCTTATCTAAGCTTTGACCATGGTGAGGTAGAAATGGGTGATGTATTTTTGAGTCAAGGGGATTGAGTTCAAATCCAGGCTCTGGCTCTTACTTCCTATATTATCTTGGTCAAGTCACATAATCTCTCTGGGACTCAGTTTCCTTATTAGGAAGGTTATATGATAGTGTGAATTTTGAGGATTTGGGGTTCAAATTCAAGCTGTGGCTCTTACTATCTTAGTACTTTGGTTAAATTATTTAACCTCTAATATATAAAATAAGGAAATTACAACTACCCACCTTCTAAAATCCTCTTTCAGGTCATAATTTCTGATCCTTCGAGCTCCTTCAGAATCCAGCACAGTGTTCTTCATTATTATATAAATTATACAAATATTATTTATTATATAAATATTATAAATTTATTATGTAAATTATCATACAATTTATTATAAAATTATATAACTATTTGTCTTAAGGAAGGATGAGAGGTGGGAATAGAGAGAGAAGAAACAGAACCAGAAAAGGAAAAGCGGTTTTAGGGGAAAAATTTTGTTTTTAACTAAAGTTTATAGCCTGCTTGTTTGAAAAAAAGAGTGTGATTGTTCCTGGGCCAAGCCAGCATCCCCAGCTGCTGATGCTGCCCTGGGGCCAGAAGCATCCAAAGTAAGGGAATTCTGGATTCCTCGGGTTGGCCTTGGCATCTGCTCAGGCTTCTAAGTGTCTCCAGGAAAGGTGTGTCTTCTCTGCCTTCCAGAGGCGTTTGACCACAATTTCCCCAACTGTTGAACACAAACACAGAGACCTCTTTGCTTTCTGTGTCTCTATATTTGTCAAGGAGAGTTGCTACTCATCCACCCTTCCCTCTGACTCGATCAAGCCCCAAGTCTTAATTTGTGTTAAAGAAGCATATTTAAAAGTAATGCATATTTATGAGGGATTTCAGAATGTAAAGCAATTATATGGCTTGCAATTAAACTCGGAATGGGAATTGAAAGATGAATAATTAATTTTCTGTTTGTTTGTGGTACAGTATCTAGGCAAACAGTCAATCAGTGCTTATGTCAATAGTTAGCCCAGGAGAGGTGGCACTGGGGATCTGGGCTCATCATCATGGTTGGTGTTTAGAAACCCAGCATGAGATAGATGAAAGATGTCAGCCGATGAATCACTATTTCTGGGGTGCCCACTCTGTGCCCAGCACTGTGTTAAGTTCTATAGGGGATAGGGCTACAGCCTGGATTTGAACCCAGGACCTCTAAACCCAAAATCTAATTCTTCCTAGGATGATAGAGAATAGGTTTCTAAATATGGAAATGTGCCTGGTGTACAATAGATAGGGCAGCAGGGTGGTATAGTGGATGGAGCAGTGGACTAGAATCAGGAAGACCTGAGTTCAAATCCAGCTTCAGATACTTACTAGTTGTGTGACCATGGCCAAGTCACCCCTATTTGCCTCAGTTTCCTCATCTGTAAAATGAGCTGCAGGAGGAAATGGCAAACCACTCCAGTATCTTTACCACGAAAACCCCACAGACACTATGGTCCATGAGGTCACAAAGAGTCATATATGACTGAACAGTAAAAGCAATAATCCTCGTTTTACAGATGAGGAAACTGAGGAAGGCAGAGGTTAAGCAACTTGGCCAGCATCACACAGCTGGTCAGTTTTGGTGATGGGACTCAAGTGCAGGCGCCATAGACAAGTACTGGATAAGGGTTTACTCAAAGTCACAGAGGGCAAAGCCATCATTTGAATCTTCATCCTCTGACTCCCTTTCTTCTGTGCAGCCCTCTAGCCCTTCTTTCCTGCCGCCTCTTGCCACAGGTGCTGCCTTCCTTCAAGTCCTTACTGAGAGGTAGCCTCTTCTGAGAAGCCCTCCCTGACTCCCTTAGGCGAATGTGGCTCCTCCCTTCTCAGGTTTCCCTTTGTCTGGACCTCTCATTCGCACAGAGGCGAATCCCAGATTGGCCATTTACTGGCTGTGTGATTATGGGCAAAACATTTATCCTTTCAGAACCTCAGTTCCTTCATCTGCAAGATGGGACAATAATATTTTCACTACCCTTCTTAAGAAGTTTAGAGTTCGAAGACCTTAAAGCCTTGTATAAACATGAAGTGCTAAGTCAGTTTCTAAAACTGTGGAATTGTAGTTATTTAAGAATGAAATAAAAATATTTTTTCTTTCCATTCGTATGTATTTTTTCAAACAGCTCCTAAGGAGTTAGGACAGTTACTAAGTTGCTAGTAAGTTGTTTAGACCTCACTACATAATAAACAAAACTGTGAGTTATTTCTTTTACTAAGTTACTAAGACACCAAGGGTTTGTGAACTGAGAAGGTTTCAGAAGGTCTGAACCTCTTAGGATTCTCATAGGATCATAGACCCTAGAAGGGCCCTCAGAAGGCTTCTAGTCCAATCCCCGCATTTTACAGATGGGGAAACTGAGGTTCAGAAGTTAAGTATCCAAAGTTAAGCTATCCCAAGTTACTTAAGCAGAAGAGTCAGAATGTGAACCCAGGTGCTCTGATTCCAAATCTGTTCCTCTTTCCACTGTCTCATAGTGTTGTTCTCCCTTGAATCAGGATTGTGTATGTACTCATTCCTTCCACCGTATAATATGTTCTCCTGGAGAGCAGGAACTGTGTCAGTCTTTGCACAGGACAGTGCCTTACACACAGTAGACATTTAACTAATGTTTATGCAACTGGATTGAAAACTGACCCCCCTGCCAGAGGGAGGTCAGTGGTGCCAAATGAATGACTCCATTTTAGGACAAGCCTCAGAGAGGGCGATGCATCAGGCTCAGTTTAAAATCAGGTGTGTGGAATCCCATTAAGCATAAAGGATCTCACGGCCAGATTTTAAACATTCCCCACTAAAGAAGACAGCTTTAGTAGGCCTTAGTGGGCAAGTTGTTAAGGAGCATGCTACAAGAAAAGAAACCCCCAGCTTTTAACTGTGGAGTCTGCTGCACCCCTTAATCTTTTGGGGTCCAGCGCCCCTAGAATTTTTTTAGTCTTTAGTCTTAACACGCCTCCACAGCCGAGCTACACAAAATTACTTTAGTCTCAAGAGATAATGGGAACTAGAATTTAGATTGCAGGAGAACTCTCAGCTCATTAACAGATATACTAACATAGCAAAAATGATTCCCATCATAAAAATGGACTCTCCATCAATGATCTTTTTCCCCCAATAATCTTAATATTTGAGGCACAGAATCATATCTATAAAAAAAAGGATTGTAATAGATTACCTTTCCTAGGCATAATTGGGCATATCTGTACATGAGGCCGTGTGGATTACTCAACTCCTAGTAAAGAAAGAAACAGGCCAACTTCTGATCACTCCTCTTCAGCTCCTCCCAGAGAGAAGTTGGAGCAGGGGAGAGAGGTGCCCCTGGTTCTTCTGTGTTTCCTCTACCTTGGGCAAAAGTGAACCCCAGGACAGAGATCCAGTTCAATCTGTTTCTAAGCTGTGGTTCTACTGGAAAAGGAAAAGAGGAAACAAAAACTTATAGGAGTAGACATTCCAAAGGACTTGGCAGAAGCAATGCCTACTAATTCTAATCAAACTAGTTCACGTGCCCTCAGTCAAATGCCCTCCTACTAGGACCCAAGACTGTTCCTTAGCTCCATCCTCCAAAATGATGATTCCTCTTACTTCAAGCCCTGCCAGCAGAAGAAGGCAGTTCGGAACAAGGAAAATTAGACCCCTAGTAAATGAATAGGGTTCGTCTTACTCAACCCAGTCCATGTGACACCTTGGGAGGGGGCCACACCTCTGGACCAAGGGGGTCTTGCCCTTTATTTATGCTAAAAAAAATCCTCTGGATTCCATTATTCATAGTCCTGCTGGGACTGGCAGCTGGCAGAAGCTGGGAGGAAGCAGGGCTGGAAAAGCTATTGTATCATCCCCTTCTCATTCAACATTCAACCAGCTGGAAGGTAGCAGTCCATAAACTGATATATTAGCAGACAGGATGCATCTAGGAATATCTCATAAAGAATATAGGTGCCTTCCCTCACCAAACACTCAGCATCCCTGTTGAAACAGGCAACATGTCATCTAAATGTAGACATAGCTAAGGGGGAAGACCTTGCAACCAGTGAGAAACACCAGCCCCCAAGGACATAGGCCTCGAGTGGCTGAGTGGAAGAATGAGAAATAGATGACAGAAATCTCCAGGTGCCAACGCCAGGAGTCTGCAGGAAGCCATGTCAGGCCTCAGGAGCGCCATGGGCAATGTACTAGCCACACGTTGGCTTCCTTCCTAAAGAAAGCAGATGAGAGACGAATTCAGACTAAAAGTGGATTAAATTCTGAAGAAAGACAAAGATGGTACTTGAAAGTTGCAGATTAATTCCTTTTCCTCGCCATGAGGATTTGGAGAAGAAACTTGGCTTTTGTTTTTCCTGGACGTTATATATTTGTGGAGAGAGAGAAAGGCTTAGCTCCCTCAAGACCCAGAAGCAGACTTTGGGGGTTCAGGTACTGACCCAAGAGAATTTGCCTCCAAGTGTGATGATTACATCCGTCTGCTTCCTAAGCATTGAGCAAAAGCCACCCCTGCCCCCAAGCATCTGTACCTTTCCAGGAAGCAAAATCCTGTTCTGAGGAAAACCAATTTAAATAATTCCAACCAAGGCACATCCATAAAAGCATTTCAGAATCCGTCTGCCTTCCTTTTGATAACTCTGAGCTATTAAAGCAAGAGCAACAAACGACTCAGAATGTGGCTGTCTGGAGCACCTGCTTAACATCCACACTGTGCCAGGCACTCTGGGAGGCACACAAGGGATATCAGAAGATTAGGAGCCCCCCAAGGAATTTGTAATCCAATTGAGGGAGGAGAGACATGAAATAATCAGAGAACAAGAGAGTATATAATGTGCCTAATTGTGTAGTACAGACAATAAAATGCAAAAGATGTTAGAAAAGGGAAAAATCAGTGAGAACAGTCAGCAATTTTTACTGAGTGCCTGTGTTCAAGGCAGTATTCACCAGAGTCACCCAGGATGGCTTTGTATGAAGGTTGACAGACTTGATGGTAGAATTTCAGAGTTGGAAGGTACCTTCAGTGACAATCTAGTCCAGAGGTGGGGAACCTGCAGCCTTGAGGCCACATGTGGCCCTCTAGGTCCTCAAGTGCATCCCTTTGACTGAATCTAAACTATGTGGCCTCAAGGCTGCAGGTTCCCCACCCTGAATTCTAGTCTATCCTGTACCTGGAAAAAAATCTCTTTAAGTCCTACTTCACAAATGTTCTTTTGTCCTTCCTTGCACAAAATTTCCAATGGGAGGAAACCTATTACTCCTTGGAGTCAGGTCCTCCGACTCTAAAGACAATCTTCTTCTACTCTACTAGGGTGGGAGTATATAACTAATCGCTGAAGGATGAGAATGGCATTCCAAGTAGGGAAACAGCCCAAAGATACTGAAGTAGAAATGGGGATGGGTAGTCATGCAGGAAGATGGAGTGGTGTCCCTCGCCTCGCCAAGACAAATCCATCTATGTGTACCACAGATCTCAGTTCTTTTCCTCTTCTCTAGCAGATTTGCTCCCACTTTCATCCCCACTTTCTCTAATCTTCAGTCTTTCCCTATCTACTGGCTCATTCCCTTCCTGCTGCCTCCAGTCACACTCATGTCTCCTCCATTCATAAAACTCTCATTTGGGGGGGCGGAGCCAAGATGGCGGCCGGGAAGCAGTGACTGGTGAGCTCCCCACCAAGTTCCTCCAAAAACCTATAAAACAATGGCTCTGAACCAATTTTAGAGCTGCAGAACCCACAAAGTGGCAGAGGGAAGCAGGGCTCCACC
>CM053623.1:437499484-437569521 GCA_028646595.1 Phalanger gymnotis
GGGATAGGTTAGGAAGGAGCAAAATATAGTTAGTCTTTCACAACGTGAGTATTGTGAAAGGGTTATACATAATGAGACGCATGTGGCCTATGTTGAGTTGCTCGACTTCTTAGGGAGGGTGGGTGGGAAGGGAAGAGGGGAGAGAATTTGGAACTCAAAGTTTTAAAAACAGATGTTCAAAAAAAAGTTTTTGCATGCAACTAGAAAATAAGATACACAAGCAATGGGGCGTAGAAATTTATCTTGCCCTACAAGAAAGGAAGGGAAAAGGGAATGAGAGGGGAGTGGGGTGACAGATGAGAGGGCTGACTGGGGAACAGGGCAACCAGAATATACGCTGTCTTGGAGTGAGGAGGAGGGTAGAAATAAGGAGAATAAAAAAAGACAATAGAATATAAGAACTTTGGGGTTGTCTTGCTTGACTTTATAATCCCAGCAAGGTGCCTCGAACTTAGTTGTTGCTTAAAAAATGCTTCTTGATTGATGATTAATTTTATTGGAGAAAAGAAGGGAGTCCGTGGGAAGTATATTATGACTTTTATTTTTAAAAAAGGTGTCAATTTATTAATTTAATTTTAAAAAGTTTTTAAAATCTGCACAACTGGGGCCATTTTCCAAGGTGCCATTGGGTATGCAATTTGTTCATGATTCTAAAAGATATGAATCTTTCCTGCAACCTTCACCTACCCTTAGAAAAGGAGTTGGTTATTCTCTCAGTCTCTGTGAGTTGTCTTCTTCTGTTAGAATGGAAGCCTTGTTGAGGTCAAGTTGAGGTCAATCTTATTTTCTTGCCTTTTTTTAATCCTCTCACTTAGCACAGTGCTTGGCACTGTGGCAGCAAAGATTCATATCTTTTAGGATCACGAATAAATTTGGTCCTGCTTTATCCCACTGTCTAGATAGAGTATGGCTTACTGCTTTTATCTCCCTATTAAAATAAGTCTAGGAACCTCCGTTCTCCTAGCCCAGCCCTGATTGGGGCCGTTGGAGCCAATGCATGCTTCAGAGGTTGTGTGAGACCTTTGGTCTGCAACTTCCATGTGTTTTGGATGATGGAATGCCCCTTCAGCACTCTGTCATCCTAGCCAAGTTCTCTGGTACCAAAGGAGAATAAGGCCAAGTGAAAAAAGTCCAGCAATGAGCTGAAATCTGTTGCTGTTCTTAGAGGCTGTGGTGAATTTAGATGGTGTTTTGGATTTCAGGGATGATAATTCAGTTATATTTTAATAAATATTTTATTGATGCTGATTTTTATATGACTTTAACTTCCCAGTGACTATTCCACCCTTCCCCCCAGAAACCTGCCTTATAGCAAAGAAGTGTAGTCAAACAAAAGAGATCAATACATTGGCAATGTATGCTAATGTATGCTTCTTTCCATCCCTGTAGTCCATCACCCCTACACTAAGAGCAGGGAAATGAGCTTCAACCTGCATCTTCTGAAACCAAGATTTGAACTGCATTGATCAGAGTTCTGAAGTCCTTTGTTATCATTTTTCTTTATGTTATTACAATATTTTAGTCATTATGTAGATTGATTTTTTAGCACCACTTTTCTTGGGCTTTGGAGTTTCTTCTAAATTTTTCATATTCATCAAATCAAGTCAACAAGCATTTATTAAGCACCTATTAGGTGCCAGGTACTTTGCTAAGGACAGATGATACAAAGAAAGTAAAAAAAAAAAATTCCCACTATCAAGGAGATCACAGCCTAATGAGGAAGACAACCTGCAAACACTTATGTACAAACAAGTTATAATCAGGATAAACTGGATGTCATCTCAGAGGAAAGGCACTATGATTAAAGGGGACCATAACATTCTGTTTTATTCATATACCACCATTTGTTTATCTATTCCTTAATCAATGGGCACCCAGTGTATACTCTATGAAGCGCCTATTGATCAGTCAGAGCCAAGGATAAACCATCTGTTTATCTGTCTGCCTCAGGCCAGGTTAAGGAATCTCCTTTTTCTCAGGAAATTTTTATCAGTGAAATGTTTATCCCCCTCAGTTATCATCTTCTTAGGATATCTTGGACTTTCTGTAAAGCTGAAGGGTGTTTTTTTTTAATATAAACAAGCACCAAGAGTATTAGAGGGCCCAAGTTTGTATCCCAGCTTTGCAACTTACTGCGTGGGCTACAAGGCCAAGTGCCTACACTTTGAGGTGAGTGGGTTGAACTAGGCCAAGTCCATGATCCTCATTCAAAACTGATACTTTGGCTTTCATCCCAAGAGAGGGCAAATCCTGAAATTCAAGTAAAATATTGGGCCCGTCCATGTACATTTTAGATCTAATCCGGTATTTAGCATAGTTAGACCATATTCCACATTCACTTCATTTCTCTTCCCTCTCATTTCCACACCCTACTTAGGTTTAAAAATATATGTATACACACACACACACACATATATACATGTGTGCATACACACAATACATATATGTGTGTATACACACACATATACACGTATATCTATATATATGTATATACACACATACACAAGTGTGTGAGACTCCGTGTGTGTGTATGTGTGTGTAAGCAACTCACCACCATACATGTACCAGGACGTCTTCAAATAGAGAGCAGATGGCCATTTGTTGGGCATAATGTAAAGACGGACTCTTCATCCACAATGGAATTAGAATAGATGACCTTTGAATTCTCTCCCAGTTCAAAAATTCTGTGATTCAAATAAATTTGGGCAAAAGGAAGAGTGTCAACATCATCAGAAGGTAGTCAGGTATAAGTGGAAAGCCCACTGGACTTGGCATCAGGAGAGACCTGAATTCAGATTACCCATTGGACATTGTAGAATGATGATGTGTAGTCTGCTTGCAGTATCTCTGAGCCTCAGCGTCTCCACCAATAAAATAGGAATAAAGATACCAATGATGTCTCACAGAGTTGTTGGAAAGAACAAATGAGATAATATGTGTAAAGGACTTAATATGCCTTATTGCCCTATATACATTCCAATTGTCATTATTAAAGCAGAGTGGGAGTTAATTTGGTATGGCAGATTAAGAGTCAGTCCCACAGTCAGGAAAAACTGGGTTCAAGCCCTATTTCTAACACATACTAAATGTGTGACCCTGGGCTAGTCACTTAACCTCTGGGTACTCCAGGCAATCCTTTAGGACTAAGTTACAGAGCAAGCTTTTTGGTGGAAAGAGTTCTCTTTTATTGATGAGCTCTCTATACTAGCCAAGTCACACATCTGGCCCAAAGCATGGTAAACAGAGAACAGATGAGTGCAAGTCTTTGAAATGGAAGAGGACAGGAAGAAATGACCCAATGCTAAAGGCACAGGAAGAATAGAATTAGTCAGCTAATAAATACATTCCAGAGAGGCAAAGCCTTTGGTGAGATCATGAGTGTCCAGTCAAAGCTCTAACTAGTAACTTTTTCCCTTGTGGCAACTGGGGTGGGGAGTCGGAGTTGGCTCCCCTAGAGTGAGCTGACTGGGAGGCAAATGCATGTTCTAACTCACTACAAGGTGTCTAAATTGTTGCAGGGGGAGAAAGCCATTTGGGCATGAGGCCACTTCTTCCTTCACAAGGATGGAGCCAAGGGGAGGAAGTATTGTTTTGAACGATGCACTTGGCATCCTCTAATTTCCCAGCCCTGGGACAAAGCATAGAGGGCCCTGCCCTAGTTAAATCTCTACCTTTAACTGAGGTGTCTAGTAGCAGAGAGGTGCCAGTAGGGGTTTTCACTTTGAGCCCTGCTGTTGTCTATTTTTTGGTTCAAAACTTTGAAACAGCCCTCTAGGCTACGTGTTGGAAGTCAGGGGTCAGTGATTCCCATCAGCTTAGAATTCACTTAGAAAAAAGCCATCAGCTAAAAGCTACCAGTGGGGTGTTAAAAGCACTTAGGGTCTAACCTAGATCTTTGGTTGGCATTAGAATGGCTGGCACAGGAACCATGCTGAGTGCTGAAGCTCTGCATGGAGGGGCTGCATATATTTCCATATGACCCAGCATCTTTCTTGGTAACAAAATTGTGTGCCCTTCTCTTTGCAGCTTTTTATAGAAAAGGAATAGGCAGGTCTAGTGAGTGGACTGGGGAAGAAACAGCCCATCTACCCAGGGACAACTTTTGAAGCCCGTATCAGGCCACAGGTGTGTGGAATTGTCACAGAAATTATTCTGCTGTGCTTCCCATCCTTCAAGTAGGAAATACAAGGATTGATCAGAGGCCCTTCTGTGCTGCTGTCATTTCTGATTCATTCTGCTGTATTTTTCCCTCAAGAGGAGAAAAAAAGAATTTTTTTCAGACTAGGTTGAATGAGACTATGAGTGTGGGCTGGCCAATAGGCACAGACAGATTGCATTAAGTGAGACATTTTGGGCAGGGGGAAAAATGTAACCTGTGCTTGCTACCAGCCTTGAAACTGCCCCCCACCCTTTAACAATGGAATCATTGAAAGCTCATTGGTTCTCATGTCAAAGGACCTTAGGTTATATCTTACCTCTGATACTTCCTAGCTATGTACCCTTGGGAAAATCTCCAAACCTTCCTGAGGTTTCCTCCTCTGTAAAAAGGAGGATTTCCTACTGGATTTCCTAATATGTTCCTGTTTGGCCTCATAAGAGGCCTGGGTGGTCACTGCTATTATTTCCTTACTTTACCCATGGGGAAACTTTGAGAGAAGTCCAACGATGTGCCTTGGGTTGCACAACTAGTAGCTGTGCAAGGTGGGATTCAAAGCCACCTCTTCCTAACATCAAAGTCCGGTACTATCCAATGAGGCACACTGACCTTTATCTCTGATTGGCTACAACTTAAGAATCACATGTGTTCCCTATTCCCCCATAGGCTACTGAAGTGGTCAATACCATCCCCTTGGAGGCTATGGCACAATGAGGGGGCTAGTAGTTTCAGGAGCGTTGAATAAAAATAAGGGGGCAGTGGAATCATAAGCAAAGAAGAGAAGAGAATTTTGAAAACCATTCATACATGTTCCATCTGTTGCGTAACAAAGGTAAAGTCGTGGTGATTACATTATTTTCCACATAAACTCACAAAATGCAAGTTATAACCCATCAGTGGTCAAGTCCACCATCAGGTCTTAACAAGCAAGTGCTGGCAGGTAAGCATATCGCGCAGTCAGGAAGTCCAGCATGGATCATCAGGAATATTTGTGTGTAATGAGTTGTTTGCAATACAATACTATATGGCTACACAGTGTAATATGGCATCATCAGAATTTCAGTGCAGGAAAAGCGCCAGAAATTTACAATAAATTATTAAACTTAAGATGCATCATTTTTTAAAAATTAATATTTTTTTGAAATGACACAAATTTCAAAAAACTGTTAAAGAGTTAAAGAAAGTAGATTTCCAGGGGAGTGCAGAGTAATTTTTTTAAGGGAGAGGTAGGCCAAATAAATTTGGGAACCTCTGCCCCAGACCATCTGGTTATTTTGTGAATGCATTCTCTATATGGAATTCTCTTCCTCTCTGGTTCCTTCTTTTCCAACCCTACCACCCCCATTTCAGCAGAGCACCCAGCTATAAATATAGCACAACAGCCCTGGGGTTACTTGACCTTCTTAAGTAGTCCATAACAATAGGTCACTAGCATAATATTGACCCTAGCTGTTACTCCATCTGGCCCACATCACAGATTTCTGTCCACCAACTACCCAAGCTAAGCTATTTTTATAACTTCTCTTTTCAGATTTTCTCCCTCCATGTGTTCTAATCCATGGAACGCCACTTGTGTGACTTCCAGTGGCAGATGTATCTAGCCCAGTCCCCACCTCCCTACCCAGACCCTGAGTGTAGCTCAATGAAAATGCAGAGAGTTCTTTCAGGTCCTAGATTGAGGCGTACAAAATACTCGTTCTTAGACTAGGTTACTTACTGTGCCAACTAGGTCTCAAGAATTAGGTCAGAGACACCAGAGGTAATCATTGACCCAATAAACTGACAGCTTAGATTAATAGACAGAGTCAAAGGCAAGCAAAGATAGAAATTCTCCCAAGGGAAGGGCCATTTAAAAAGTGTCGTTATCTCATTTCTTGGCACCACTACAAACTGTGAAATGTTTTGGACAGCAGGCTGAGTGTCCTCATGTGTGAAGGCTCAGAAAACCATATAACATGAGTAGGGAATGCTTCTTTCCTTGTATTTGTGTCCTGTGGTGCTTGGCATATGGTAGGCATAAGTTCTTCTTGATTGATTGACAAATTGAGTAATTAATGGTTTGGATCGAGTGTCAGTTCTGGGCTCTGAACTGGTGTTAGAGAGGCCTGAGACCTGGGTTCAGATCCTAGCTCTGACACCTTCTAGCTGTGTGACCCTGTGCAAGTTGGGACTAAGTTCCTTCATCTATAAAATGAGAAGGTTAGACCAGGTGGTCTCTAAAATTCTCTCTTCAAATTCTAAATCTATGATTTTGTGATTGTATTCCTGTTTCAGCCCCTCCCTCATTGTCAGTAACTATCTCTGTGACCTCTGTTTCCCCATCAATAAAATGAGGGGATTGGACTGAATGAAGAAATGAATTAATCAGTGACCATAAGCATTTATGACACAACCACTTACTTAGCACAACCACTATGCTAAGTCCTAGGGATGCAGATACAGAAAGTAAGATAATTGCCCCCTTCAAAGAGCTTACCTTTTTGTAAGGACTTACACACATGTAGGGGAATGGTGGCCAAGATCCGGCTTTTGGTCAGGGAAGTCATTGGAATGGTCAGTGGAGTCATAGAACAATCTAGGAATATTAATGTTGACTCCATTATGGTTTCTTGAACTAGAGAGGGGTGGGGAGGAGGTGAGGGAGATGAGGAACAGTAGCATAGAAAGTCTGGGTCAGTCTATAAATGGTAAGCTATCACCGATCCGAAGACCAGAGTTCTGGGGCTGAGCCTTGGAGGAAGCACAGGATTCTGAGAGGAAAGGAAAAGTGAGTTCATTGAGAGAATGAGAGTAAATAAGACCAGTGTAGCCTGAGTGGAGAGTGTGTGAAGGGCAGTCATGTGCCATAAGCCTGGAAAGGTAGACTGGAAACAGATTGAGAAGGCCTTTAAGTACCTGCCTGAGACATTTTTATTTTATCCTATAGGCAACAGAGAGTCACTAGCTTTTCTCCATCAGGGAGTGGCATGGATTTATACTCTTTGGAATGGAAGAGGTGGCATCATCTCCCTCCCCTCTCTCCTTCAGCCTCACTTTCTCCCTCTTCCTCATCCTATCCCTGTCTCCCACTTTCTCTCATTTCCCTCTCTTTCCCTGTACCTTCATCTCCCTCCATCTTCCCCCTTCCCCCCGCCTCTTTCTGTCTCTCTCTTATCCTTTCTGTCTCTGTCACTCTCTCTCTTTCTCTGTCTCTCCCTTTCTCTCTTTGCCTACTTCACTCTACACCTCTTTCCTTTCTTTCTCTCCTTCCTCCCTTCCCCCTTTTCTCTCTCTCCTTCTACCTCTTTCTCTTCTTTCTCTCTTACTCTCTCTGCCATTCCAGGCCTTCTTACATTTTAAATCCTCAGTCAAGTTGTTTTCTCTGTCATTTGGCTTTTCTCATTGATGAGGAGGTAATGGGTAGCCGAGGTGGCCCTGCACAATGGATCCTGGCTGTCTAGGAAATGTGCTGATCTCGAATGATTTCCTGATGTTTTTAACGATCCAGGATGCTCACTGTCAAATGTTTCCTTCTCGCAGTCTGCTGTTGGCGCTAGGGTAGATATGAGTCAACTTGTTTGTAGTGTGTGTCCTGTCTGTCGGTGATGTTCATTACTGATCCAGGGCCTTTGAAGCTCAGTCCCAGCCTGGCACAGTAAGACTCACTCGCTCTTCCTTGATTCTTCCTCCTCCTTTGCTTAAGAATACAAATCCAAATACAAACTTTACATTATTTTAACTACCATAGAGAAAAGCGGAAATACTACTCCCTGAATTCCCTAACTGCTGTCCCATTTCTCTCCTAACCTTGTTCTAGCTCCCAGGTTGGAAACAAGTGTATGTAGCTGCTTCCTCTGCTGGGAAGAGAAGGTGTCTGAAGCAGAAAGCTTGCATTTTCTTTACCTCCCTATGAGAAAGCATGGTATAGTGGCAAGGGCCTTGGCCTTGGTGACAGGAAGACCTCGGTTCAAATCCCAGCCCAGAAATTTACTTACTGTGTGACTCTGGCCAAGTCCTATTACCTCTCTGCGCCACAGTTTCCTCATCTGCACCTCTTCTACAAGTGAAGAGAGGTGAACGTTTCTAATATTTATCTACCCCATAGTACTTTTGTGAGAAAAGTGCTCTGTAAACTGGAACATGATAAATAAATGTGTGTGTGTGTCTCACTGTGCAGTGTGGTAGCCCAGCAAATGTGTGCGAATGGATGTATATTTTGTATGTATATACACATAACTATACACATGCATACATATCTGGTCCATGATCGAACCTTAGTGTCTCAATTTGCACATTGAGACAGTTGGGGAAAATGATTTCTTGGGTCCCTTCCCAGTTTAACATTCTTTCAGTCATTAAGAGCTAAATCTTAGAAACTCATAAAATCATAAATTTAGAGCTAGAAGGAACTGACGGTGTTTTAGTCATGACTTTTTAGATTAGAGTAGGAAAGGACCTCAAGTTCAACCTCCTCATTTTACAGATGAGGAAACCGAGGCTGGGAGGTTTGGTGATTTAACAGGGCCACATGGCCAGTAAGTATCTAAGGCAGGATTTGAACTCAGTTCCTGTCTCCAAACTCAGTGCTTCTTAATCTATTACATCACCTTGTCCGGCTCCTTCATTTTTCATGTGAGGAAGTCACCCAGAGAGTCTGTTATTTGTCCAAGTTTATATTATTAGTTGTTATTTGTCCAAGGCCATGGCTGGCAAAGCCAGGATTCGAACCTATATCCTCAGCCCTTAAGTCCAGTACTCCTTCTATTGTACCACATTGCCTCTAGGACCGATATCCTTTAGAAACCACGTGCTTATGGTCCCCGAGCTACTCACACAACTGGCGAGACAATGATGGGAGATTCTGCCCCGTGACGTTGCTGAGACTCTTGGTATTTCATCCGGCCCGTTTTCAGAAGGTAACAAGAAAGCCATTTTAATGCAGAGTGTTAGGTAGAGAGACTGAGCCCATTTGGGTGGAGACCATCTCATGAGCAGCCTAAAGTCGCCCCTTTACATCTGGTACACCGCAAATATTTAGCTCCGACACCGAGTGCCTTTGGGTTTTGTTGAAGACGAGCTGCTGTTGGTATAGATCTCCTCAGGGGCTCCTGTTAAATTTGGGGAAGGCTTGGAAAGAGAACAAGGGCTATAATTTTCAGCTTGGAACAGAAGCAGCAATTTGAAGCAATTTGGAAAAAAAATCTGTTAAGGACGATTCTTCAGCTGCCTGCTGAAGATGACAGTCTGCCGGTTAGACTGTTCTTGTTAGGGCTGCATGGGAGATGCTGTGGGGTCCAAATTCATCAAAGGCTCCTGTAGGAAAGGGTCTCTCCTCCACCACCCTGCCACCAACAACTCCCTGCATCAAGAAACAAGAAATCCATTGGCTCCCAACCCCCACCCTGGGAGGGCAAAACGAAGTTTGTTTGGTTAGCAAGGGGAAAGTCCAGAAAGATGCTTGTATCACAGCTCCAGAGATATTATATAATGATTTTAATTTTAATTTTTAAAGGTTCAGGTGAAAATATTTGCAACACCTCTTTTGTGGTGGCAAAGAACTGGAATCGAACGGGGTCACTAGTGATTGGGAAATGGCCAAACAAATTATAATATACGAATATAATAGAATATTTCTGTTGCTGTAAGAAATGGGCAGCTTGGTGGCACAGTGGATAGAGCATTAAGCCAGGAGTCAAGAAGATTCATTTTTCTAAGTTCAAATCTGGCTGTGTGACCCTGGGCAAGTCACTTAACCCCGTTTGCCTCAGTTTCCTCATCTGTGAAATGAGCTGGAGAAGGAGAGGGCAAACTGCTCCAATATCTTTGTTAGAAAAACCCCAAATGGGGTCAGACACAACTGAGACAACTAAAGAACAACAAAAAAGAAATGACAAAGTTCATATTTTATATATGTATATATATATACATATATATGTATATGTATGTATGTATATATATACACACACATACATACACACATATATATGAATTTATATAGATATAGAATTGGATGAACATATATTGAATTGAATTCATACATATATGTGTATATGTACATATACATATATATATATGTACATATACATATGTATATATATATATATATATATATATTTCCCCAACAAAGAAGAAAAGAAGGTTCAGATGATCCACAGAGGACTTGTCCAGAAAGAGCCAAGCCTGCTCTCTTTTTTTTTCCACATCAGAAAAGAAATAAAAAGGAAAGTGGTACCTTGGTTAGCCCAAAGAAGCATCTTTCAGCAAATGGTTGATGAGAGTTAAATGCCAGATGAGGAAACGTCAGGGGTTTGGATGTGCTGAGATGTGTGTGTGTTTACATGCAGAGGGAGCCATTTGTATTCAATCACAAATACGCCTTTAGAAAGCTTCGCTCAGCACTCCTGGGCCTGAGTTCTTTGGTTCTCCTGCCTTGAAAGAACTCTCTCATCCCTGTTGCCCGTATTGCCAACTGCTGATAAGCAGGCAGAGGCAGACTGGATGGGTCCATCTCCACAGCTCTTGTCACCGATTTAGATAAGCAACCCTCTAACAAACATAAAAACTTTTTTCTTCCCCCAACTGAGACATAAGGAGGCCGTTTGGTAAAAAAAATGAAGCAAAGAGTTAAATGCAATTCCTGTTTGTTGCTTGAAGGGAAACACAGCAGGCCCCCAGGGCTTGGGTTTCTCTATGCTTTTTGGATTTCTCTATCCTTTGGCCACCAAAGGCATCCCAGCTAACTGTCTGGACCTTCAGAGGTAAAGAATGATCCAGGCAGGGAAAGTCTCCTCCATTTGCTTGTGGAGGAGGAGATACGGCTGTTAGAAAGTAATTTCAACTTTATACTGTTCTTCAGGCCAGTTGAACAAGGTCTTTCTTGAAACCTTCAGTGAAACATACTTTAATTCCACTATCCCTATGTTAAAAAATAAATATCCCTTCTTAAAGTGTATCATATAACAAAAATATTGCTGGACAGCTCTTCTTTTCTCAGTTGGGCTTTTAGAGGGGGAATGCATGGGGGAGGAGGGAGATGTTTGCCTACTTGAGCAGGTCTACAGCATAGGAGGCATGGTGGCCTACTAGACAGTAGTTGATTTAGAGTCAGGAAGACCTGGGTTTGAATCCCTTCTTTGATCCTTATTAGTTGTATGATTCTGGGCAAGTCGCTTAATTTCTCTGTGACCCCCCAGCTCCTTTCAAGGTTCAAGTATCATCTTCTATAGGAAACCTTTCCTAATCCATCCCCGTCCCCACATTGTTAATGTCATTCTCCCCTTCCTTGAAATTATCTTGTATTTACTGGTATGTATTTTCACAGAATCATAGAATTTGGGGGTTCACACGGACCTCAGCAATCATGTATTCCAAGTCACACTCGAAAGCCATTCCTACTCTTCTATTCCTGGCAAGTAATTATCCAACCTTTCCTTGAAGAACTCCAAGGAGAGAGAGCCCATCGCCTCCTGTTCTGTCCCCATTCTGCTTCTGGACAGCTCTAAGCATCAGGAAGGATTTCCATACACTTAGCCTCATTTTGTGTCTTTGTAACTTCTACCCATCGATCCTGATTTTGCCCTTTGGGGCCCAACAGAACCAGCCTGATCCCTCCTCCATATAATGACACTTCAGAAGATAACTAGCATGTCCCTGAGTCTTCTCATCTCCAGGCTAAATATCGCTGTTCATTCAATTGATCTTTTATGATATGGAGTCATGGCCTTTTGTCATCCCTTAGCTTGATATGTGTTGTCCACTGTCACCCTTCCCCAAGACAGTGAAAACTCCTCAAAAGCAAGGACTGTTTCGTGTTTGTCTTGATGCCCCAGCTCCTGGTGAAGTGGTTAGTACACAGTAGGCACTCAATAAATGCTCACTGCGGGTCAGGGAAGTGGCACAGTGAGTAGAGCACCAGCCCTGGACTCAGGAGGACCTGAGTTCAAATCCAGCCTCAGACACTTGATGCATGTACTAGCTGTGAGACCTTGGGCAAGTCACTTAACCCCAATTCCCCTGCATTCCCCCCTCAAAAAAAAAAAGAAATGCTCATTGCTTTGAATTGTGTCTCAGTCTGCTTACCTGTAAAATAGGAATGGTAAAACCTCTCAGGTTCCATTGTGGAACTTAAATAGAATAACGTATATAAAACACTTCAAAAACCTTAAAATGTTACATATACATCAGCTGATGTATCAGTGATATTCCTAAAATATAGGTATGACCATGTTACTCCCCCGGTCTTTCACAGTCTGGCTCAGCTTGCTTTTCCAAAGTTACTCCTCTCCTTCACTCACTCTACAGTCCAGCCAGATTGGTATACCAAGATCCATTCCTTTGCGTAGATTGTTCCTTATGCCTGGAATGCCCTCATTCCTCACCTCCTAAGATCCCTAGCTTCTTCCAAAGCTCAATCAAAGGCCACCCCCTATGTGAAGCATTTCCTGATCTGCCTAGCTTTTAGTGACTCCTGCCCCACCCCCATATTACCATGTATTTGCCCTTTTGTTATGTACTTAGGTGTCTATGCACATGCCATCCCCAGTAGATCTAGTAAGCACCTTTAAGGACAGCTAATATTTCATTTTTATCTTTGCCTTCCCATTTCCTAACTCAACGCCTGGCACATGTTGGGCCCTTAATAAATGCATATCGCTTGATTGATAATTGTTGTGATTACCATTATAAATAGAATTTAGTGTTTAGCTCTTATTTGGCTACTAGGTAGCTTGGTGGCTAGAACAGTGGACTTAGAGTCAGGAGGACTGGAATTCAAATCCAGCCACAGACTCTTAGTAACTGTGTGAACCCCTGAGCAAATCATTTAATTTTGGCAAGGTATTTCGCATTTCAGTCATGTCTGACTCTTCGTGACCCCATTTGGGATTTTCTTGGCAAAGATACTGAAGTGTTTGCCATTTTCTTCTTCAGCTCATTTTACAGATGAGGAAACTGAGGCAAACAGGAATAAATGACTTACCCAGGGTCACACAGTTTTGTGAACCCTAGGGAGCTATGTAAATGTTAATTGCTAGCATCGTCATCATCATCATTATTATTAGTCCTAAGGATAGTTCTTTGAGAACGGTTGAAGGGTATAATAGAGTAAGCTCTTGACTTGAAGCCAAAAAACCGAGACTTAAGCCCAACTTTGCCACTAGCATAGCCACTTTACCAGGAAGACCTAGAGACAAACCCTGCCTGTGACACATGTGACTGTGTGAGCCTGGGCAAGTACCTGGCCTCTAAGGGCTTTAGATGGCTCTCTAAGACTGGTAAAGGGAGTTCCTTACTGGGAGCTCCAAATGCTAATAAAATGGCAGGTCGTGTCCCTGTCCTTATCCCCACAAACGCAGTGACATTTCATTCCTGTACCTAACAGTGGTGACAGACTCAAATAGAAAGGGACCATACGCAATGCCCAAAGGGCTATAAAACCACGCATACCCTTTGACCTAGCAATAACACTACCAAGTCTGTATCCCAAAGGAGATAAAAAACAAAAAGGAAAAGGACCTATATGTACAAAAATATTTATAGCAGCTCTTTTCCGGGGCCAAAGAATTAGAAGGTGAGGGGACACCCATCAATTGGGGCATGGGTGAAAAAGTTGTGGTATGTGATTATGATGAAATGCTATTGTGTTTTAAGGAGTGATGAACAGGATGGTCTCAGAAAAACCTGGAAAGACTTGCATGGGTTGATGCAAAGTGCAATGTTCTGTGTGCAAAGTAAGATGATCCGCTGTAAATAACTTAGCTATTCTCACCAATATGAGGATCCAAGACAACTCTGAAGGACTTAGTGCTACCTATCCCCAGAGAAAGAACTGATGGTGTCTGAATACAAATCGAAGCATACTTTTTTTTAAAAAACTTTATTTTTCTTGAGTTTTTTTTCTTATCTGTGTTTTCTTTCACAACATGACTGTTATGAATATATTTTGCATGACTATATATATGTATAACCTACCGTATTTCCCCATGTATAAGACACACACTTTTTCTGAAAAATTTGGAGTCTGAAAACTGGATGAGTCTTATAAGGTGGTTGTAGAGGTTTTTTACTTGTATTTTCTGCTTTTTTCATGCTTGTTTTTGCACTCATTGTTGTAGATTTTTTTACTTGCATTTCCCGCTTTTTCACGCTTGCTGTCTTTGCGCTCATTGTTTCACATTTGTTATCAGTATATTAGGTTACGTTTTGCCACGTTCTGCCCAGAAAGGGCTCAGAAAAGATTTTCATACAGTGCTGAATTCAAGTTAAAAGTGATCCAGTTTGCAAAAGTGAATGGAAATCATGCTGCTGAATGTAAGTTTGGTCCTCCTCCAACAGAGAAAACAATCCGAGACCAGCTACAGAAAGAAGAAACCCTACTGAAAACACCACTGCAGAAGAAGGCCATGAGAAGCAAGTCAGAAAAATGGCCTGATTTAGAGAGGGAATTGAAGATATAGATTGAAGAGCAAAGGGTAATTGGAATTCCTATGTCCACAAAGATGGTTCAGCATGAGGCAAGAAGAATTGCTGATGAAAAAGAAGTTACTGATTTCAAAGGAGGACACAATTGGTGCTTCAAGTTCATGAAAAGGAATGGACTAAGCATGCATGTACGCCCCAGACTTGCCCAAAAGATGCCTGAAAGCTATGAGCGGATGAATAAAACTTGATTTCAATAACTTTATGTAATACATTGTTTTTCAAATTTTGGGCCCCAAAATTAAAGTGCCTCTTATACATGGGTAAATATGGTATATCGAATTGCTTAACTTCTCAATGGGTCGAGGGAGGGAGAGAGAGAGAGAGAGAGAGAGAGAGAGAGAGAGAGAGAGAGAGAGAGAGAGAGAGAGATTGGATGTGAAACTCAAAGTTTTAAAAATGAATGTTAAAAATTGTACATGTAACTGGGGAAACATAAAATCCTAAATAAAAGCTTTAAAAAAGGGCCATAGATTGACTTAGGAAACCACAAATTAACACTGTCTATGTTGCATTGTATATTTATTTCTTTTGTTAAACATTTCTCAATCACATTTTAACCTGTTTCAAGGGTCCAGTTTGACACCTCTGATGTACCACAATTTGTTTAGCTGTGTCCTAATTGATGAGCAGTTTCTTTGTTTCTAGTTGTACAGAAGAGTGCTACAATGAATATTTTGGCTTATAGAGCATTTTTCTGCCTTTGACGGCCTTGGGAGCACAGAAGGCATTTGGGTAGCAGTGGGCTCTCTAGGTCAAATAGTATAGACATCCTCTGCACCTAAAACAATGCCTGGCACATAGAAAGTACTTAATGAATGCTTGATTGATTGATTGGGGTCACTTTCTCAGCATAATTCCAAGCTGATCAGAAACATATTTTAACCAACCAAGCTAATAGGCTATGGGCCCAGCTGACCTGTGTGGCCCCTGAAATTCCTTGGAGGGCAGCCTTTTCCATTCTAGCTATAGTCATAAAATCAGTTTATTAAAAAACAAGGGGGCTTCCTTCATGAGCAGACACAACTTGGGCTTAGGGCCAGCCTCATTAATAAGAGGAGTCAATAAATCTTGTCACATCCATGATTTACCATTAACCTAGCAATAGAAAGTCACATGATCTCAAAGCAGAAAGAGACGTTAGTGTCCCGCTCCTAGTGGACTTGAACAAGAATGCCCTTCACAGCATCCCCGATGGGTAGTCATCCGGCCTTGTTTTGAAGATGTTGGGTGAGTGGGATCTCCCTACCTCCCAAGGCTGCCAGCTCCATTATTGGACAGCTCCTAACAAGTTAGGTTTTCTGTTCCCTCAAGCCAAAAGTTGCCTCTCTATAGCTTCTACCCATCACTTCTTGTATAGCCTTCTGGGGCCAAGCAGAATTAAGTCTGATTGCCCTTCTACATGAGCCCTAGGGATTATGGAAGGAAGCATTTACCTTCAATTTAAAAGATTGGTTGGAAACCATTACTGACTTTGTAGGATGACTGAGAAGAATTGGACATGAGAGCAGGCACTGTCTTTGTCTTGTTTCCATCTGTTCTCCTTCTTCACAATGCCCAGCACATAGCAAGTGCTCAGTAAGACCTGTAGAACAAATGAATAAAGATCAGTTAATGAATGAAAAGATGAATGTGTTTTATGGATCAGCAAATGAATGGATGGAAAATGATTGTGTGCCTACTATAGGCAAAGCACATATTCGAGGATGGGGAAGAATTCACTCACGTTTGTCTGTAGCTGTGAGATCTACTGCCGAAGTGAGCTTCAGTTTCCATAAGAAGTAGGACTAGATGATCCCTCGGCCTCCCAGCTAATACAGTCAAGCCAAGCATTGATTAAGCACCTACTGTGTGCTGGGCACTTTTCTTAGTAAGCTTTGAGGATGCAAAGAGAGGCAAAAACACAGTTTCCCTTTTCAAGGAGTTCACAGACTAATGAAGGAGACAACATTCAAAAAACCAGGTATAAACAAAATTAAGGCAGCTAAATAGAATAGAGTGTTGGGCCTGAAGGCAAAAAGACCTGAGTTCCAATTGGCCTCAGACGCTTAATAGCTGTGTGACCTTGGGCAAGTCATTTGATTTCTGTCTGCTTCAGTTACATTATCTGTAAAATGGGGAGAATAATAGCCCCTACCTCCCAAGGTTTTTATGAAGAAAAGTACTTAGCACAGTACCTGGCACATTGTAAGCACGATATAGCTGTTAGCTATTATTATTATTATTGAGATATGTGTTAATATATATGAGAGACGGAAGGGGGAGGGAGGGAGAAGGAGAGAGATTCAAAGAAAAGTAGAAAGTAAAAGGCAACATAATGCAGCGGAACAAATACACTGGATTGGCAGTCAAAGGTTGTTGTTCAGTTGTTTTGGTCGTGTCTAACCCTTCATGACCCCATTTGGGGTTTTCTTGGCTAAGACATTGGAGGGATTTGCTGTTTTCTTTTCCAGCTCATTTTACAGATGAGGAAACTGAGGCAAACAGGGTTAAGTGACTTGCCCAGGGTCACATAGCTAGTAAATGTCTGAGGCCTGATTTGAACTCAGGTCTTCCTGACTTAAGGCTTGGCGCTCCTTCATCTGTACCGCCTCACTGCCCAGTCAAAGTAGTTGGGTTCAAAAGTTGCCCCTGGCAATTTTTTTCCCAATTTTTAAACTTTTTTATTTAAGGTTTTGAGTTCCAAATTCTATCTCCCCCTCTACCGCAAGATGGTAAATAATCAGTTATAGGTTATACACGTGAAGTTATGTAAAACATTTCCATTTTAGTCATTTCATGCGAAAAGACTCAAATAAAAGAAAAAAAACAAAAGAAAAAGTGGAAAATAGCATGTTTCTATCTGTATTCAATCAATATCACTTCTTTCTCTGGAGACAGACAGTATGCTTCATCATTAGTCCTTTGAGATTATCTTGGATCTTTTTTTTCCTGAGAATAGCTAAGTCATTCACAGTTCTTCATTGAATAATATTGCTGTTACTGTGTACAATATTCTCTTGGTTCTGTTCCCTTCACTATGCATCAGTCACGTCGGTCTTTTCAGGTTTTTCTGCAGTCATCTCGCTCGTCATTTCTTACAGCACAATCATATTCCAGAGCTTGTTTAACCATTCCCCAATGGATGGGCATCCCTTTGATTTCCAATTCTCAGTCACTACAAAAAAGAGCTGCTATAAATATTTTTGTACAAATAGGTCCCTTTTCCCTTTTTTGGATGTCTCTGGGATATAGACCCAGCAGTGGTATGGCAGGATCAAAGGGTATGCAAAGCTTTTAGTCCTTTGGGCCTAGTTCCAAATTGCTCTCCAGAATAGTTGGATCAGCTAACAACTCCACCAGTAGTATACTAGTGTCTCAGTTTTCTCACATCCCCTCCAACATTCAACATCTTCCTTTTTTGTCATATTAGCCACTCTGATAGGTGTGAGGTGGTACCTCAGAGTTATTTTAATTTGCATTTCTCTGATCAATGGTGATTTAGAGCATTTTTATATGACTATAGATAGCTTTGATTTCTTTGTCTGAAAACTTTCTGTTCATATCCTTTGACCATTTATCAATTAGAGAATTACTTGCATTTTTATAAATTTGACTTAGTTCTCTCTATATATGAGAAATGAGGCTTTTTTGTCAGAGATACTTGTTGCAAATTCTCCCTCCAGTTGGTTGCATTAGTTTTGTTTGTGCAAAAACTTTAATTTCATATAATCTAAGTGATATATTTCACATTTTGTAATGCTATCTATATCTTTTTAGTACTAAATTCTTCCCTTATCCATAAATCTGACAGAAAAACTATTCCATGCTCTCTTAATTGGCTTATGGTATCACCCTTTATGTGTGAATTATGTACCCATTTTGACCTTATCTTGGTATATAGTGTGAGATGTTGGCCTATACCTAGTTTCTGCCATTTTTCCCAGCAGTTTTTGTCAAATAGTTAGTTTTTGTTCCAAAAGCTTGGATCTTTGGGCTTACCATGTACTACATTACTATGGTCATTTACTATAATGTAATGTGTACCTAATCTCTTACACTGATCCACCACTCTATTTCTTAGTCAGTTTCAGATTGTTTTGATAATTGCTGCTTTATAATACAGTTTGAGATCTGGTATTGCTACCTTTGTTTATTTTTATTGATTCACTTGATATCCTTGAGCTTTGGGTCATCCAGATTAACTTTGTTATTATTTTTATAACTCCATAAATAATTTTTGATAGTTTGATTGGTATAGCACTGAATAAATAGATTGACGTAGGTAGAATTGTCATTTTTATTATATTGGCTCAGCCCACTCATGAGCAATTAATATTTTCCAGTTGTTTATATCTGACTTTACTTGTGCAAGAAGTGTTTTATAGTTGTGTTCATATAGTTCCTGAGTTTGTCTTGGCAGGTAGACTCCCAAGAATTTTATATTGTCTGCAGTTAATTTAAATGGAATTTCTCTTTCCATCTCTTGGTGCTGGTCTTTGTCGATAATATATAGAAATGCTGATGATGTATTTGGTTTATTTTGCATCCTGCAACTTTACTAAAGTTGTTAATAATTTCAAGTAGTTTTTTAATTGATTCTCTATGATTTTTTAAGTATAACATCATGTCGTCTGCAAAGAATAATGGTTTTGTTTCCTCATTGCCCCTTCTAATCCCTTTAATTTCTTTGTCTTCTGTTATTGCTATAGCTAACATTCCTAGTACAATATTAAATAAAAGAGGTGATAATGGGCATCCTTGCTTCACTCCTGATTGTATTGGGAAGGTTTCAAGTATATCCCCATTACAGATAATGCTTGCTGATGGTTTTAGATAAATATTACTTATCATTTTAAGGTAAACTCCATTTATTCCTAGGCTCTCCAGTGTTTTTAATAGGAATGGGTGCTGCATTTTGTAAAAGGCTTTTTCAACATCTATTGAGATGACCATGATTTCTGTTAATTTTATTATTGATATGGTCAGTTATGCTGATAACTTTCCTAATATTGAACCAGCCCTGGATTCCTGGTACAAATCCCACCTGCTGACATTTTTTTTACATTGTGACCTTGGACAAGTAACTAACCTGCCTGGGTCCGTTTCCTCATCTGGCCTTTAAAGTCCCTTCCTGATCTTGGTGTCTGATACACTGACATTTTGGATCTGTCTGCCCAATGCCAGTTGTTCAGTTTCTACATCAACACCCTCTTAGAACTAATGATGTCTAAATATATTCAGCAATGTACTTATCTCCCTAATCAGTCATGAAAGAACTAAAGCTATAAATTTATTCCCTTCCCATTTGGAAGTAAAATCCATCAGTAAGATGTATCTGGCCTTCAATACAATAAGCTAAATTTTCACTTAGTATAAATGACCAGATACAAATGACTTAGGTGACCTCCGAGGGCCATTCCCACTCTTCAGTAAATGAGTGTCATGGGTTTTCAGAGACAAGGAAAGAAATATTTACCCCTCACACAATTATTTGTAAATGCTAACCTGCTTTTTTTAAAAAAAATTTTTTTGAAAAATTTCAAAGTGCCTTTTGAAGTATTCATAGGAAACCCTGAGAACAGCCAGTGATGGCATATTAGCACTTATAAACTTAGTTCAACCTCTTCAGATCATCTGAAGGCAGATATGTTCTGAGCACCTGATAGGAGAAGAAACACCTCCTTGTCACACCTCCCTGCCCTTCTCCACCTCCTACTCCCTTTAGAACTGGCAGTTGACTTGTTGAGTGCATAGCAGGAACCTGTGCAGAATATTAATGCTGGGGGCAGAATCCACCAGTTGGGATGAAGCCACCAGGCTGGGAGTGAATATGAATGAGGTGAGGATCAGTCAGGCACATCTCTGTTCTTTGCATTAGCTTTGATTTGTGAGAGGGTGCGTGGAAAATGAATAATCAGATGCTCGCTCCAAGCTGCCTGTAACTCTACCCACTTGTAGCCCCAGACTCCTTAATCAGCCAGTGTCACGAGTACCGCTAATGGTAGGGTTCAGTGAATATTGGGTCTGGAATGACAATCCAGGACTTGCCAAATCAAGGCCCCATTTTAAGAATGTCTCAGGTGATCTTGTGGCTTCCAAAATTACAAATGGAGCCCCTCTTCTCCTGAGATATTAAGATGGCTTGTGCTGTGTTTGCCATGAAAGTATTTTCCAGCTGTAACAGTACAATAAATAGGTCCGCATCTCTGGAATACACTCCCTCCTCTTCAGGTTTTATGGATGTCCCTAGCTTCTTCCTCCAAGGCACAGCTCAGCTGCCATCTCACCTTTCCTAATCCCCCCCACCCACATTAGCAACACTGTCTCCCTCTTGAAATTACTTTATACTCACTTTGTATTTGCTTGTCTGTGTCTTTGTTATAACCCCTTCGATAGGATGTAATAAGTTCTTGAGGGCAGTGACTGTGTGGCTGCCATCCCTGATTCCCCAGTTCCCAGCATCATGCCATGATCATAGTTGGCCCTTAATAATTGTTGAATTGAATTGAACAGATATGAATTGAACTGCATGGAATCCCTCCCAAAATTAAGTAGTTCAGATGGATGAGCAGTGAGAGAAGGAGAATTTGAACCCATGTCTTTCTGGTGCTGAGGCTGGCTCTCTAGCCACAGCTGCCTCTCTGAAATTTGAATACAGTTTTGAATATTTGAATACAGTTATCATGTCTCTCTCAATTTTTTCTTCTGATCACCCGAGTCCCTTATATAGCATGCCTGCCCTATCCTACTTGTTGTACTATGAACATTCTGTAGTATGATTCCACGGGATCATAGAACTAGAGCTGAAAGGAACCTTAGAAACTACAGAGGTCATTTATAGATGAGGAGCCTGAGATCCCCAGAGGAAAAGTGACTTGCCCAGGGTCACTCAGCCACTAGGTCTAAGAGGCAAGATTTGCATTTGTCTTCCTGACTTCAAGTCCAATGCTCCTTTCACCGAACCACCCAGCTATGTCAACCTATTCCCTACAACATAGAGGCCTAGAATTTATCCCCAGTTCTTTAGATGTGGTCCGTAAATGGTGAAGTCGGGGTACAGTGTGTATATCACCTAGTTCCTTCTGCATCAATCACCCCTGTTATTACAGCCACACATCGCATTGCCTCTGTTAGCTCGTCATATTGCACTGTGCTTTTTGCCTTCCATTAAGAACTTGTGGTCCACTGATGCCCCCAGATCTTTGCCCCACTAACTGTTTGAATATGATTCCTTTCTTTTCCTCTTCCTTGTATTTTCCTGGAGTCTTATTATATGTGGATCTCCCTCATCTCTTTCAAATTAATGCTGGTAGAAAATCCTGTATTCCATGTCTTCTTCCTTCCCCAACTTGTCGTGTGACCAATGGCTTGCTCAGTCCCATCAATTGAATAGGGTTAGATTTTCTACCTACCTGAGTGACCAAATGACCCTCCAGTGTCACAGCTGACTCCGAGTCATTCTTCTTTTCATCTAGGACTTAGACGATTAGAACCATTGCCCAGTGGGATACATGGAGAAAGGAGCCAGAGATGGGGAAGCTAATCTCGTTGTTATCCTTATCTTTGTTGTCGTTGGCATGTAAATAGTCAAGGGAAGCAAATTCCCACATAGGCCCCGTCCAGAAAGACATATCTCATTCTGTGTCTTGAGTCTAATATCTGCTTATTAACTGAAAAAGATAAAATCATGTTTAAATAGGCATATGGATGTAAGGAACCCAAAATTACCATATTCCTCAATCGAATTCTAACAAATGCTTTGTACCCACCTACTACGTACAAGGTACCATTCTAGGCAAAGACAAAAATAAAACTATCCCTGACCTCAAGGATCTTACCTTCTATGGAGAAAGATACAGCGTGTCAACAGATAAGTTAACAGGAAATAATCGAAGAGAGAGCCAGACAGTGAGTATGTGTGTGAGAGAGAGAGAGAATGAGAAAGGGGGAGAGAGAGAGAACAGAGGAGAGAGTGCATCAATAAAAGAAAGGCCTCCTGTATGAGGGGGCACCTGAATTATAAAGATGAGGAATGTGTACCTTCCAGACACAACAGATCACCTATCAGAAGGTACAGAGGTGAGAGATGGAGTACCACATAAGAGGATCAGCCAGAAGGCCAGTGTGCCTACAAGGGGAAGTGTACAACAGGAAGGATTAAGAAGAAAGGAAGGTGGGAACCAGGCTGTCCTGGAGAGCATCAAATGCCAGGCAAAAGAATGCCTATCTTATCCAAGCGATAATAGAGAGCCATGGAAGATTTTTGAGTAAGAGAATGACATAGAGACATGTGCTTTAGCAGTCTGACTCAATTGAATCAGTGGCCCTCTAGTTCCACTCACCACTCCTCAGATTTCTTGGATCAGATGCCCCTCCCAAGCCACCACTTCCTCATGTACTGCTGTGGATAGAACACTGGCCTTGGAATCGGGAAGCATCTTATGGAATCATATACTGACATGGAAACAGGAAGAAGTTCAAATCTGGCTCCAGATGCTTACTAGCTATGTGGCCCTGGGCAAGTCAGTTAACCATAGTCTGCCTCAGTTTCCTTATCTGTAAAAATGGGAAGAATAATGATAGCACCTCCCTCCTAGGGTTATTGGATAGACCAAATGAGATAATGTTTGTAAAGTGTTTTGCGAACCTCGAAATGCAACATAAATACCTCGCTACTGCCACTATTCCTGTCATCCTCATATTGTGGCTGTTACCACCACCACCACCATCATCGTCATCGTCATCGTGTGTCACCTTGGCCTATTAGAATGTAGATTTCTTGAAGAAAGGGAACATCTTGCTTTTTGTATTTGCATACCCAGCCTTTAGCAGAATGCCTCACACACAGTAAGCACTTTCATTCGCTGTGCTGTGAATGAATCACTTAGTGGTGAAATGCTTTACCCATTAAATTCTCTTCATTCACCTTACCTTAACCAATTTTTTTCTTTTTTAAAAATACACAAATAAGTCCACCACTTGAAAATGTGTGTGTGTCTGTCTGTCTTAACATTTGTCGTTTCCTAGAACCAGATGGTCTGTTTCAAAAAAACCTCTGAATTGAGGTCAAGAGGCTAGGGAAGCAGGCTCTAAAGAGCATGGTTTTCCAGAGTAAAGCAGCAACTTGATTTAAAGTGATTGCCCTGGCATATCAGCATCCATTGCAGCCAACTCTCGTCTGCCCGCTTGTCTCTTCCTCACATCCGCATGCTGGATCTGCTAACAAATGAGCCTCAGAGAGCCAAGAGATTCAGCCCAGGGATGGGCTTTTGTTTGGTGGTGTTAGGGTTTGAAAGACAGCTCTGATTTCCTTTCCCTTCCTGAGTACAGTGTCTTAGACAGACTTGTGATTTTTCATCCAGATATAGTAGGCCAGGGATTTTAAGTTTCTTGAAATGCCAGGCCTAGATGCTGGAATGTGATGTATTGTTTATTACACACTTGTTCCCTATGGAGTTAAGAACATCAAATCTCTTAAAATTCTTTTTAAGTTAAGGGGGTGGTGAAGGGTGGTATTTAAGGGAGGTTGGAAATATTTTTTAAATTAGAGAAAGATGGCCCTACTTTAGTTGGCATTTGGGTCTCTCAGCGTGGTTTTCCAGAGCCTTTCATAATATGTGAATAGATGGGGTATATGTTGGTTCCCCCCATCCCCCAGGGTAATGAGGATAACCAACACCACCCCTAGTTATAAGTGAGTTGCCATCTGTTTTTCCAGAGGTTCCTTGAATACCTGGTATCATTGCTGCAGGGGCTTCCTTCAGCCACACTCACAACCCTCCCAGGTTTTAGTTGGTTATTTAATGAATGGCTGTGACCCAAAAGCCTTCATCACCTGGTACCTAACCCTCTGGTGATGAGTTTATTGCAACCCAGCTAGGCCAATTCTTGGATAAG
Source organism: Phalanger gymnotis (assembly GCA_028646595.1). Taxonomy (NCBI): domain Eukaryota; kingdom Metazoa; phylum Chordata; class Mammalia; order Diprotodontia; family Phalangeridae; genus Phalanger; species Phalanger gymnotis. The sequence continues at coordinate 437,523,975 of CM053623.1, forward strand.
CCTCACCCTTCTCTCTACTACCCATTTTCTTTCTTGTGACAGATGGAGCTTGGGGAAGCAAAACCAACTCCTGGCTCACCACATGTATTGTTCCTCATTCTCTTATGCTGAGAATGATTTATAGTCATTTGGCAGAAGGTCAGAATCTGATTCTGGAAATGGGGAAATATTTGATTTCTGTGGCACAGTTCATTAAAAATTCATACATATAGATCTGAAAATGAAATATCCTTCCATGTCAACGCGAGTTACAGTGAGTGCCTGGAGCAATAGTACAATATTAGAGTGTGACAGTCTTACAAAGTCATCGCCATCAATACAACAGCCCTTCTCAATGAGAAGAGAAAGGGAGAAAAGATGATCTTTGAGCTATGGTTTGGGAAAATGAGAATTTTCTCCTTTTTTTGCCTTAGGGTTTTTTCCGGGTAGAAGTAGAAACCAATATTTCATAGAAAACTTTCCTTGCCAGGATATCCTCCTGAGATAGCTTATTTTCCCAGCATCCGCTCTCCCCCACGTCTCTTCCCTTCCCTTTCCTTTTTCCTTCCCCTTTCTCGTTTGGCTTGCCTACGGTTTCTAGTTACTAAATGCTGAATCTCCTACAATAAACAGTTAAGATGATCCACGTTATCCAAACAAAAGGCCAGTGAAGAGTGGAAGATCGTCCTGAAATCATCACATTTGATTTAGAGGCTAACCAGCTGATCCTGGGCTTTGGAAATTCAGCAAATGCGAATGTTTTCAGGTGAAACTGCCAAGCTCCCAATGATGGAATTGGCCAAGGCTTCTCCTTTCCATGCTGAAGTCCCCAAGTTGATTTGAAAAATCTCCTCTCTGCTCTGTCTTCTTGCCCCGCTTTCGGGTTGCAGTACAGCTGGGTGACAGATGAGGAGGAATCAAATTTGTTTTCCTTTGAACAAACTGTACTAATTAAAATATACCCCACTGGGATTGCAGCTCACTATAAGTAGTTCATATTTCATTAACATATCCTTTAAAACCAACAGGATCATAAAGCTAAGATTGCTTTAGCCTAAATGCTATCTAAATTTAATATGCATGATAAAACCTCGAGGCATACATCGCAGTAAGTGTAGGCAGGCAACTTTGGGTACTCTGGTAACGTTCGTTTTTAATGGGAGGGAAATCGATACTGGGTGTGGGCTCTACTAACAAAGTAAGCTGTCAAGAATGGAACAGATAATTAAAGTTATAATTTTTCAAAAGCTACACAGTTGTAGGGAAAGGATTGTTTTTTCCCCGCAGGCGTATTTGTTGGCATTTTCAGAGGGAGATAGAATCAGGAGGAAGGAATGTTTAAGTAAATGTCACTTATGATCAATTGGATAGCTGGAGATTGAGTTTGCACCAAGAAAAAGCAAAGCTGTAAATGTCATTCACATCGCTTCTGTTGCTCTGCCAGATCGCAGCCTGGGTGCATATGTGTTTCGGCCAAAGTCTTGACATTGGCTAATGGGAACGTTAATCGGATGGGCTCTGTATAAACCAAAATTCACAGCTAAGGACCAGAATAACATAGGAGAAAGAAGTGTTTCCAACAGTCACCTTCTGGCGAATCCACTCACAAAGAAGCGGGACAATAGAATCGAGAGATAATTAGATTTTGGCATCAGGAGACCTGGATTCGGGCCCTATTTATACTATTAACTAGTTATGTGATGTTGCACAAATTATATAAACTCTCTGGGTATCAGTTTCCTTTAAAATCAAGTGATCAAGGTTTTGCTGTCCCTATTAGAACATTCTAAAAATGTCAAGGTGGTTACTTGTGTCTGTGAACAAATAAAAATTTGTCGTTTTGCACAAGAAAGTAAAATAAAATCGAGAGATCGGACTCAGTGGTCTCTTAAGAAATTCTCTAGTTCTCTGAAGGAAATGCTGATTTCCTGAACGTATGATTGATATTATCCAGAAAACTTGGCTAATGTGATAATTATCTGGATAATGCTGTTTCCTCAAGGCAGATTTTCAATGTAACAGTATTTATGTAGCTTACTCTTTGTCATGTTGGGAAATGATTCTTCCCAGCAATTTGTTCTTTGTGAATGTGGGTGTGGCTGAAAATGGGCACGTGACCCAGAGATCCAACTACTCCCGCATTCCTCGGAACTATTGAGCCTTGGCTATGAGCAGCTGAGCCTGTCCCTCTTTGTAGCACGAGCAACTCCAGCTCTGACCCCTGGATGCTATCACTTCACACCTGCTTTACTTGACGTTTCAGACAAGTTCAGAGCCCTCACCCCCTCTCTTCTGCTTCTTGTTGCTTCAGTTCTCCACATGCTCTGCTCATCCTCCCCTTCTGGTTGATGATGGAGGAAGCATCTTTTCAGGGCCTCCTTAAGACCTGAGTCTCAGTCCTTGCCCAAATCACTCATCCACTCTGACCCTCCATCTCCTTCTCTAGAAATTGAATGGAGAAAAAAAAAAGAATTAGCTGATATTCAGAATGGTCCCTGCCTCTAAAATTCTGCAATTCTAGGAAGACTGTTAAAAAAAAATCTTGTTGTTGTCTTCTCATTTAATGTTAAATATTATTTGTGAGTTGCATCCTGGACCTGGAAGGTCTAGGGCTGAACCAGCTACTCTGGCACTATAAAATTTTAATCTGCTTAAGAGCTGAGCCCACAGAGTAGAATCTCTTCATCATCATGCCTCTAAACACATACCTTTTTATGGTTGTAAAGTGGGCAAACTGTTTTAAATATCCCTCCGTCCCCACCTCTAGCACCTAAATTAAGTCACTGGAGCTCATTTTAACCGAGAGTATTTCCAATAAGAAGAGAGCGGATAGATTGCACAAGGCTTTGCACACACTTGGACATCTCCATGGATCTGGGGCCTCACCAATGGGGGTACTCACTCTGGTGGTACCAGTAGGCATCTACTCCTGCCTTCTCACCCTGTGCAGCTCTTGTCCTTCTGGAACTTCCCAGGCAATCTGTCCAATGTACTGGAGGCCTTCCTCTAGGTCTGTTGACCTAGTCCTCCTCTCTCACTCCATGGCTGGTCCGCCTTCTTTTCCCTTGATCATCTCTCTGGTGATATCCTTTGCAAATGGTCCTTCATCAGTAATATGCTTCAACCTATTCACATTCAGCATTGGGCTTCTTCATTGCCCCAGAGTAATTTGCAATTTGAAACCTTCAAAGGCTGGAATGACCCATGGTATCTTGACTCTGGACAAGACGCTTGACCTCAGGCTGCTCTAGGCAACTCTTCATGGGTATGAATTGCAGAAAAGGTGTTGTCTTGCATTGATAAAGAAAATTCTTGTAGTTCCCTATACCAGCGAAGTCACAGGCTTAGTCTCTGTTCCTGTATTTATATATATAATAGGCACTTAAAAGGTATTTGTGGAGTTCTGGAATGTCTTGGCTCTTATTTCTGCTTTGCTCACTCTTCCTGTCACAATCTACATGCTGGACATCTCTTCCCAGATCACTGGCTGGCACCTAAAACTCAACGTGTCCAAATCTGTCCATCATCTGCCCTATAACTATCTCCTACTCTTTTCTATTTCAGTTAAAGGAACATCTGTCCTCCTGGTCGTCCAGGTCTAGGTTAACCTAGACTCTTCCCTGTCCCTCGGCACCATGGCCAGGCGATTCCCAATCCTTGTCAGTTCTGCGCCTCCATGTGCCCAGCTACCATGTTCATATAAGCTCTTGGCTCATTTTCAGCATTCTGCTATAGTGGCCTCATAATTGATTTCCCACCTTCCCTCCTCTCCCTTCTCCGTTCCGTCTTGTACAGAGACGTAATAAAGCGTTTTTCTTGTCTCACATCCCAAATTCTTCAGGAAGCAGCTCCTGGAATTATTACTGGGTGTTTAGCACAGCTCAGCCCACATCTGAGGATGTTAGGTAATGTATGATTTCACTTTTTGTGAGAGCTGCATAATTCATGATATTAAATACTGAATATTACCTCCACTTAGCAACTGAGCTTGGCTGAGCATTAGGTCCCAGAAGCTGCTGCCTTAGCAAGAGACTAAGGGTAAGGGAGGAGAGAAGAGGGGCAGAAGAGGCAGTTTGGGGCCAAAATCTGAGTAATGGTTATGAGGTCCTTTCTGTCTCTAAATTCTATGATCCTATCTATGTTTATTATCAAAAATGAAGACATCTGTGTATCCCAGTGTCTGCAAATCTGGATTCAGTTCATTTTGACCAGCATTTATTAGGCTCCAACTGCATGCCAGGTGCCAAGTAAACAAATATAAATGGGAAAATATTATGTGCTGACAAGGAGCATATATTCTATGGGATGGGGAAGTAAGGAATGGCATGCAGGTAAGTGGCACAGTGTATAGAGTGCCAGGCCCGGAGTCAGGAAGGCCTGAGTTCAAATGTAGCCTCAGTTACTCCCTAACTGTGTGACCCTGGGCAAGTCATTTCACCCTGTTTGCCTCAGTTGTCTTATCTGTCAAATGAGCTGGGGAAGGAAATGGCAAACCACTCCAGTATCTCTGCCAAAAAAACCCCAAGTAGGATCACAAAGAGTTGGACATAACTGAAAAAAAACTGAACAACAGATAAGGGATAATGAAGAGCCTTGAGTCCATGTCGTATAGAATTGGTTGACAGACTAAGAGATGTAGCCTATAGAAGGGCAGATTTGAAATGGGAGCCAGAGCAACCATGATAACTGTCTTCAAGTATTTGAAGGTCTCTAATGCATTGAGAGGCAGTATGACATAACAAACTGGCCTCCAGGAGCACAGGCACTAAAATCCTGCCTCTAACACTCCCTGGCTTTGTGACCCCAGGGAGGTCACCCAACTTCTCAGCCTCCTCAGGCAAATCTCCCTAAGTGTACATCGCAGAGGAGGCCCAGGCCCACCTTGATGGAGGGCATTGTCTCACCGGGGAATTCCCCATACAAATGACATCACAGGTCTTGTCTCTATCCTCTATCCCGATCTCATATGGAAAAGAGATTTGATTTATTTTGCCAGTTTCTAAGACCAGAAGGCAAAACTCGAAACACTGGATGAAGCAGCAAAGAGACACCTTTTAATTTTGTGAGGAACGGCTCCTACATACTCTGCCCCACCTCAGCTCCAAAACAAAGCCTGCTTTTCAGATTCAGTGAATTTGTCCGAACTTTGCACGACTTTGAACAAGACACATCTTCAGCCTCGGTTCCCTCATCCATTCGACTTGATGTTCTCTCCTTTTTTTTCCATCTCTGACATGTTATGATTCTAGTTTGATAAGAGACCACTAGGGTCTACACTTCATATGTGTCAAATGTCCCTGCAGACAAACCCCCAAAGCCAAAATCAGCAGCTTTAACAGAAGGGGGGAAAATCTCTCTTTGTCTCTTGCTGTTGGATAAATTGGTCTTCTTGTCCTTCCTGGAGTCCTCCATATTTGCTTTGGATCAGCAGTTCCTGCCTCTGGTTGTCCATCGCCCCGGGGCTTCTTCAGTGACCACAAGTACCTCCCCCCATCTGCCCTCCCCACCAAAAGAGCTGATTTTGCTTTAAAATAAATAAATGTCACAAAGCACTTGTAGGAGAATGAAGGTCAAAAGACAGGGTGCCCCATTTCCAGAAGGATACAGTTCAGTTAGATATTTCTTAAGCTCCTGCCACATGCAGAACACCGTGACAGGCCCTGGAGATACAGAGTCAAAGCAAAATGGTTGTTCCCACACTCGGGGATGTGACTTTTTAAGCAGATAAACTTCAGGGGAGAAAGAATACCAACAATTAGGGAGATCAGAAATAATAATAATTAATAATAATAGCGTTTATGTCGCACCTTAATTTTTACAAAGTATTGGCCCTATGTTATCTCACTTGAACCTCACAGAAGGAGATAGATGCTATTATCACTTCTATTTTACCAAATGAGGAAACTGAGGCAGAGGTTATGTGACTTGCCCTGGGTCATGCATCTAGTTAAGTGTGTGAGGTAGGATTTGAATGCAGGTCTTCTGACTCCAGACCCATACCCTGTACCACCTAGGTGCCTATCTAAACCAAAAAAAAATTAAGTGTTTTTATAAGAGGTGGCATGTGAGTTTAACCCTGAAGGATAGCAGAGATTCTGAAAGGTAGAGAGGAAAATAGAATGTGTTTTAGGTGTACAGTGTAAGCCTGTTTTTAAAGGCATTTAGTGTTTTACATGATTGTTCATGTATAAACTATAGAGGATTGATTCTCACCTCAGAGAAGGGGGAGGGGAGAGAGGGATAGAATTGGGAACTCAAAACTTTTTAAAAATGTTTTAAAAATTATTTTTACATGTAATTGGGGAAAAAAACAAAATATTATATAAAAATTAAGGCATACAGGTGGGAGTTGGGCATACCTTGTCCAGTGATGCAAATTCTCCAATTTGGGTGGAATGGAGAATGTGCCAAGTAGAGGGACGCAGAAGCAGGCTGGAGAGATAGGCCAGAGCCAGCGCCATAGGGAGGAGTTGGCCTTTAATCCCAGAGGCCATAGGGAAACAGTAAGATTCTTGAGCAGAGGAGTGGCGTTGTTGCTGCTCTGACCATGGCATTTTGACCGTCTCGTTTGTGTTTGTGTTCCCTGTGTTTGGCACAGTGGCTGGTATACAGTAAGTACTTAATACTCTATCAATCACCTGTCTTTCTATCTATCTATCTATCTATCTATCTATCTATCTATCTATCTATCTATCTATCTATCTGTCTGTCTTTCTATCTGTGTGTCTGTCCTTCTATCTGTCTATCTTTCTATCTATCTGTCTGTCTGTGTGTCTGTCTTTCTATCTGTATGTCTGTCTGTGTGTCTGTCTATCAGTTGGGAATCATTATGGTAGTGAACAGTAAGGGAGCAGAAAAGGAATTAGGATCACAAAGACCTGAGTTTGAATCTCTCCTTAGACATTTACTAGCTGTTTTGCCGTTGGAAAATCCCTTAAGCTCTTTGTGCCTCAGTTTCCTCATCTGTGAAATGAGGGGCTTAGGCTGGATGGCCTCTAATGGCCCCTCTGGCTCAAAGTCTGTGGTCCTATGATTGGCTCATTTAGCTTCTTATTAACCCCCACATGTTGTTGTTCAGTCATTTCTGCTGTGTCCTACTCTTCGTGACCCCATTTAGGGTTTTCTTGGCAAAGATACTGGAGTGGTTTTCCTTCTCCAGCTCATTTTACAGATGAGGAAACAGAGGAAAAACAGGGTTGTGACTTGCCCAGGGTCACACAGCTAGTAAGTGTCTAAGGCTGCATTTGAACTCAGGTCTTCCTCACTCCAGGCTCAGCCCTCTTATCCACTGCACCACCATATGGAGTGAATAACTGAAATTTTATTAAATACTATTATGTCCTGATGCATGATTATCAGAAAGGACACTTTGATTTTCATTACTGAGAAACAGGTGGCAGCCTGTGCACAGGTCTCAAATTTTCTGCACTTTTTCTATTCCCCAAATGGATTTAATTGGTCCCTGGAAGTGAGGTCGCCTTCTGAGCAATGTTTCCTTCTGTCACATTTCCACTTGCCCTTCACTCAGCTCAGGAAAGTCACTCTCAGAAAGACACATTCCTCTCAACCCGTGAAGCCTGATTTATCAGCCATCTCCTCAGAGAAGCAACAAGATAAAAAAAACCCAAAGCCTGGCCGTAAAACACTCTTATGCATTATGCTCTGTTGGTTTTGTGTCTAGACAGAGCTGGAAGACCCTACAGGGGCCCCCGGTGCCTAGAGATGTCTGTATATTTACTGGCTTTGTTTTGAAGGGAGAAATGTTCTTGACACTTTTATGTGCAGTAGAGAAGGTCTCGGGAAGACAGCCTTGGCCTCTAAGTTAAGGAGTCTGAGACTTAACCCTGATTCTGCCAGCCTCCAAATGGGTGCCCCTGATCTCTTCTACTCTGGCACAGGCACACTGTCCCTGAGCTTGTCCTTGGCTGGGTAATGTGAAACAGGGTGGTGTGCGCTCTGCTCCTGAGTAGTGACTTTGTTCCCAAATCTCCATTTGAGGAAGCACCTGTGCCAGCAATGCTTACCCCAATCCTGGTTCAGTCCACAACTCCCTGGATTCTTTCTGGACCTTGCCCCCATGTGTGTACCTTCCCACTTCCCACCCTTCTCTCAGACCCTTTTTATGTGTTGTCTTTCCCCATTAAAATGTAAGCGAGGACTGGAACTATCTTGTTTTTTCATTTGTATTTGTATTCCTACTGTTTGGTACAGAAGCTGACACACAGTAAGTATTTAATCAATACTCTTATCCATCTGTCACCTACTGTTCTATCTGTCTGTTTTGTCTGTCTATCCATCCATTGGTCTATCCATGCATACATCTATCTGTCCATCCATCCATCCATCCATCTATCCATCCATCCATCCATCCATCTATCTATTTATCTATCTATCTGTCTGTCTGTCTATCTATCTATCTATCTATCTATCTATCTATCTATCTATCTATCTATCTATCCATCCATCCATCCATCCATCCATCCATCCATCTATCTATCTATCTATCTATCCATCTATCTGTCCATCCATCTATCTGTCCATCTATCTATCTATCTATCTATCTATCTATCTATCTATCTATCTATCTATCTATCTATCTATCTATCTTTCCATCTTTCCATCTTTCCATCCATCCACTGATCTGTCCATCCATCTATGTATCCATCTGTCTATCTATCCTTCTGTCTGTCTGTCTATCTCTCTATCTGTCTTTCTATCCATCCATCTATCTATCCACCTGCATCAAGCTGTGTTGCCCCTCATAAACCTTAAAGCACTGTATACATGTATAGTGGCAATAATATCCAGCGATTCTATAGGGCTTTGAGGGTTGCAGAATATTTTAACAACATTTTCTCATTTGATCCTCACAAAAACCTCAAGAGGTAGGTGCTGTTATTATCCCCATTTTACAGATAAGGAAACTGAGGCAGACAGAAGTGAAGGGCCTTACACAGGGTCACAGAGCTGGCAAGTTTCTGAGGCTGGATTTAAACTCAGGTCTTCCCAATTTCATATCCAGCGATCTGTCCACTTCTCTAGCAAGAAGAAGCATGATGGAATGGAAAGAACACCGGGTCTGGAGCCAAGGGAGATCCGAGTTTAGATCCAGCTTCCAAGTTTATTAGCTGTGTGACCCTGGGTAAGTCACTTAATTTCTCTGAGCCTCATTTTCCTCATCTGTTGAACAAGAATAGCAATACCTATCACACTACCTCTTAAGTGTTGCTACGTGTATCAAATGAGAAGCACCATTATACAGTGGTGCTGGATTTAGAGTCAGGATTTCGACCTCGGGCCAAATCCAGGGGCCGTCGTGTACTCCCTGTGTTACCTTTGACAAGTCATTTCCATCTCTAGGCAGACCTCTGTTTCTTCATCCTTAAAACGAGAGCATTAGACTAGGTGACCTTTAATATCTCAGGACTGCAATCCCAGGGATCAGAATTATAATTCTCCCAAATTATGTCTTTTGATGATCCTTTTTAGCCTGGGGATCTCACTCCATCAACACAGATCTGTGACTTCCTAGGTAAGTTCTAGGGAGTCACCTATGGCCCATGGAGGTTGTGGTACTTTCCCAGGGTCACACAGCTACTAAGTGGCAGAGCTGGAATTGGAAGCCAGGTCTTCTTGACTCTAAACACAATGTTGTATTCCCAATACTAAATTGTCTCTGAAAACATTAAAATGCTATATAAACATCAGCCATCATCATCATCATCGTCATTATCTATTTTTTGCAAAGTAACTCAGAATGAGCAGTTGGTATAATGACAATACCTCTTCTTTAAATTTGTGTTGCAGGAAGGGAAGAAAAGCAAATAATTAAAGCACTACACAGAAGCCAGCATTTATTAAACATCTACTCTAGGTCAGTCACTGTGCTAAATACATATTCAATTCAATTTGTTATGCATTTAATTATTTAATTCTACATTTATTTATATTTAATTCTTCAAGCAATTTATTACTTATAGGAAGTAAGCTTACATATATAATTATATCCTGCAGTGTTCAGACATAGGAGCCTAGATTTATAGCTACAAGAGATCTTAAAGTGCAATATCTTCATTTTACAGATGAGGAAACTGAGGCACAGTGCATGGCACAGGTAGGGTTCACACCCAGGGCTTTTAACTCCAAGCCTAACACTCATTCTGCTGCATTTCCATCACACCACAGTTAATAGCAAGAAGAAAGATAAGTCAAGACTGGCCCATTTTGAAAGCTAAGCCGCGTGGAAAGTCTGTGAGGAGAACGGGGGCTGGTGCCCTAATTGTACTATCTTCTGTAGCACTTCTTCCAGAAATAGGCTTGGAGTGTTGCATGTAGCACCTTTCTCTGCTAACTTAAAACTTGGCACGTGCATTCCGTGATTCATCATTCCAACACCCCTGGAGATAGCATGGATGAATGGTAATTGGTAGTATCTCCGCTGAACAGGTGAGAAATTACAGCGCGGCCCAGGCAGAAGCATTCGTCGGTGACAAAGCCCAAAGAGGTAGCCAGGTGATCGAGCTAAAAAGCATGGGGTAAAACCAGGGTAGAGCAATCAGGGCATTGCCCCAGGGGATAGCACTTAGTGGTCTCTGGCAACACTTGCAATATTTCAGTAGTCTAGGAACATCATATCTCAATACCTGCTTAGCAAAACTGATTAAAGTAGGAAGCTAGCAGATGTCATACTAGAGGTGAACCCCTCCCTTCCCTAATTGGATCTCCCCCCAGTGGCCTCCCCAGCAGCAGTCTTGAGATCTTAGTCTTGCTCCCTTCAGAATGGTACCTTACCCTCTCTACCCCAGATAAAGATGTCTTCATGTCCCTTGGCCTTAGCCTTGGCCCTGGCCCCAGGAAGAGTTTGAGTCCTTTTTCCCGTAGCACAGTAGTTTACAGGTGCAGCCCTGAGCAAAAACCTTTTATACACTTAGTCCAATTCAATGAACATTTACTAATTTGGAACTATGCAAAAAAATTCATTAAATTATTCATGCCCGTTGATTCAATGATCTTACTACAAGGCATAGACAACCCCACCCCCAAAATGGACAAAAATAGCAAATAAAGGCTCCATAGATAACAAAACATTCAGCGCAGTATTTGGGGAGTCGCAAAAACTATAAAGAGAGCGTCCGTCAGTTGGGGAATGACTATAAGAAAATGAGATATATGGATAGAATGGAATCCTTTTGTGTTGTAAGAAGTGTCAGACATATGAATTCAGAGAAACCTGAGAAGACTTATATGACTTGATACAGAGGGAAGTTAGAACAACTCAGAGAATGAGATATACAGTGCCTCCAGTAATGTAAATGAAAAAGGGACACCAGATTCAGATTGATGGTACTGACCAGTAGTGATCCTGCTGAACAGATGATGAAACTCGCCTCCTCAGCAGAAAGGTGGTCAGGGATTGTTTCATTTCTGTCTTTCTATCCCCGGTGCCTACTACACTGTGCCCAGAACATGAGGCACCTAATAAATGCTTGTTGATGAATAATAATACCTCGTATGTGTTACGTAATATTTATATCATTCTTTAAGGTTTGCAAAGCTCTTTATCATTTCACTTTATCCCCACAACAACCCTGGGAGCTAGGTGCTATTATTATCCCCCTTTTACAGTTGAGAAAATTGAGATAGTCAGAAATTAAGTGACTTGCCCAGGGTCATATAGCTAGAAGGCTGGATTTGAACTCAGGTTTTGCTGACTCTTAAGTCCAGTGCTCTTTCCAGCTACCTGCTTCTTAATTGATTCCTACCTCTCGATTTATTTATTTTGGTTTTTTCTCATTTACGTATAAACAAAAATTTTTAAAATTTGTTTTGTTTAAAATTTTGAGTTCCAAGTTCTCTCCCTCCCTACCCTCACCCCTCCTTGAGAAGGCAATCAGTTTGTTATAGATTATGCTTGTACAGTCATGCAAAATATTTCCACTCTAGCTGTGTTACAAAAGAAAACACAGACCAAAAAGAAAAAATAAAGAAAGATTGTTTGTTTGTTTGTTTGTTTGTTTTTTAAATGCTTCCTTCAATCTACATTCAGACTCCATCAGTTCTTTCTCTGGGAGCAGATAGTATTTTTCATCATGAGTCCTTTAGAATTATCTAGGATCATTGTATTGTTGAAAATAGCTAAGTCATTCACAGTTGTTTCTGATACAATATCGCTGTTACTGGGTACAGTATTATCCTGGCCCTGCTCACTTCACTTTGTATCATCAGTTCATGTAAATCTTCCTAGGTTTTTCTGAAATCTGCCTGCTCATCATTTCTTATAGAACAGTAATATTCTATCACAATCATATACCACAACTTGTTCAGCCATTCCCCACTTGATGGGCATCCCCTCAATTTCCAATTCTTTGCCACCACAAAAACAGCTGCTGTAAACATTTTTGTACATATAGGCTCTTATCCTTTTTCTTTGATTTCTTTGGGATATAGACCTAGAAGTGGTATTGGTCAATCAAAGGGTAGGCACAGTTTTATAGCCCTTTGGGCACAGTTCCAAGTTATTCTCCAGAATGGTTGGATTAGTCCACAACTCTACCAATGGTGCATTAGTATCCCTCTTTCAAATCTCCTCCAGCATTTGTCATTTCCTTTTCAGTCATATTAGCTAATCTGATAGGTATTAACCTTAGAGTTGTTTCAATTCACATTTCTCTAATCAATAGTGATTTAGAACATTTTTATATGACTATATATAGCTTTAATTTCTTCTTCTGAAAACTGTCTGTTCATATCCTAGGACCATTTATCAACTGGGGAATGACTTATAAATTCATATAAATTTGACTCAGTTCCATATACATATATATATATATATATATATATATATATATATATATATATATATATGTTTGAAAAATGAGGCATTCATCAGAAAAACTTATCTCCTGCCCAGTTTTGGAGCATCAAGCATAATCTAAATCTTCTGCACCTTGCAGCAAGACTGTTTTGACAAATCCTTACCTGGGCACCCTACCCCTAGTCTCACCTCGCATTAATTCATCCTATACACAGTTGCCAAAAGTCTTTCTCTAAACCCTTTCTATCGCTTCTCTCTCCTGCTAATGAACCCAGACTTTAAGGTCCTCCACTAGTTAGAAGGATTGAAACTTACCCTCCCTCCATCTTTCATCACTCATTGTAACGCCCTCTCCACCAGTCTCCCAAGAGAGTCTCTCGCACCAGCCCTTTTTACTCCTCCTATATTCTACTCATTCTGTCCCTCAGTGCTACATTCAGGACCTTGCTGAAAATGCCCTCCAAGTGCCTTCTCTAGCAAACCAGCCTCTCCTCAGACTCCTACCTTCCTCCCGAGTAATACTCAGGTGCTACGTTGTCTACAAGGCCTTTCCAGATCCTAATTATTATCAACCCTTTGAAATTATTTTGTATTTACCTGTCAGCTTGTGGGTTGTATTCCTAACCTCCTTGCCCTTCACCTCCCCTCACCCAGGTGGGATTCAGTGATTTCCAAGTTCCTTTCCCTCTCTACTGCTCTATTTCCATGTCATCAAGTTATTTATGTTCCTGGCATGAGCCAAAATGGCAGAACATTTGTCCTAGCCTTGCCCTTCAAACCTCCTAGGGAAATTGAAATTTTAAAAGTCGTGTATTTGGGGTTTTTTTCTCCTGCTTTTGCCGTGACCATCTCAGAAAAAAATGTGGCTCCATCAGCAGCTAACATAGCTTGTTTTTGCACATTGCTGGTTGGACCAGTGGTGCAGGAGTAATTATTTTTACACACTTTAAAATAAGGTCTGTTTAGCCATAGCAAATGTTTAATTCAGTGGGGTCTCAGCTCATCAGTATTCTGTGCACACCCTGTGATCCTCAAAAAAAAAAAAAAGGCAAGTGTGAATGTATGTGTATCTCCTTCATTAACCTAGGTTGGAGCAGGCATGTTGGGTTTTGCCCAGTGGATTTCTGGTCATGTGAAAAACTTTCAGACCTGCCTTCTCAGCCAGGCCCACGGTAATCCATTAAATAGTCAAGGTTTGTTCATGGGCTTTTGACTCCTCTTGCCCTCTTTTCCACTGAGACCAAGCAAACGTGACTGACTTTAACTTGTTTTATTAGCAAGGAGACGATAATCCCACTTCTAACAAGGTTTCATTCAAATTACTCCTGTGATTAGCAGTTGGCTCTTGACTTGTTTTCTTTTTATTAACCCCAGTGTTGGCTTCCCATCTGCCTAGAAGAGCTGGGCATACTTCCCTTAAGCCCAAGGAAGTTCCTGATGAAACTTATCCTCCAATTAATTGGTCAGTGAGAGAAACTTTTAATCTCTTCCAAGTTATTGGTGGCGAAAGGAATAGGGACTGACCTTGTGATTTCATTGGTAAAGGGGACTTTCTTTACCAAAATGGGTAACCACCTTCCCTGCAGTGTATAGTCTCAGAGACTTGCCCAGAGTCACCCAGCTGATGTGTGTCAGTGATAGGACTTGTACCTGAGTCTTCTGAGTTAGAAGGCCAGCTCGCTCTCCACTACATCCCACTGCCTCTCTGTCAATATAGTAGTGAAATCTTTCATAAGCAAACATGATAAATCTCCTTCCTGCCAACACAAGCTCTAAAATATCCCTGTGAGTTCATCAAATAAAATACATGAGAATAGAAATATTGCAGACTGAACCATTGCTTATAATTACCCCGATTTCAGTGTTCTTAAAGTTCATAGATTTGGGGCTAGAAGGGCCCTTGAGACCATCTAATCTAACTCTCCCATTTTATAGAGGGGGAACTGAGTCCCACAAAAGTTTTGTATCTAAACTCACCCTTAATAATTATAATCTCCAAACCACATGGAAGGAAAAGGTTTCAAAATATAGAGACCTGACAGACAAAATCAAAATCATGTGGGAACAGGATGGGGTCCTCATCCCGTCATTCCTGAAGGGCTCCTGAAAATGCCTTCAGTGATCCTAGGGTAGAGGAGCGTATTATACCCTGAAGCTTTTGGTCAGTTATTTTTTACAAAACCCCATCCTTTTATTCATCACCTTTTAATCTCTCCTCCCTCTTTTCTGTCTTTCTTCTATCTGCCTTTCTCTTCTCTATCTGTTTCTGCATTCTCTAGCTCTGTAGCAGCGTGCAGAACATTAAATTTGAAAGAATTAACATAGAAGGACAGAGATTTGTCTCAAGATGGTTTCTTTCCAGATTCCACTTGGGAAGAACAGGGTGCAAAATTATAAGGAAATAACTGGTATTTACTTGGCACTTGAAAGTTTGTAGCACACCTTATTCATATTATCCATGACAAGAGGCAATTCTGCTACTCACTACCTGTACGACATTGGAAAAGGTGCTTCACCTTTCTGGAACTCAGTTTCTTCATCTGTAAAATTTAAGGATTGTGTTAGAATGACTTCTGACATCTCTTCCAACTCTAAAGCTCAGATCCTATGTATCTTCCTCCTCCTTGCCCTCTTCTTCCTCCTCCTCCTGTCTCTCTCATCCCTTCTCTCTATCTCTTTCCTCTCTGTTTCTCCCTTCTGTCTCTCTGTCTCAGTCTCCCATCTCACTCCCTCTCTCTCTCTCTCTCTCTCTCTCTCTCTCTCTCTCTCTCTCTCTCTCACACACACACACACACACACACACACACACAGCTAGTATTCAGAGAGCAGTATCAAATCACACAGTCTCAGATTTCAGACTTATGCCATAGATGTACAACCCTCTGGTGTATGGAAAAATTAGGAGAAAAAGGCATCTGTAAAAGGTCTCTTTGATAACCCTTCCAAGTGCTTATTAGCGTGTCTTTTTCTCGTGGTAGAACATGGTGATCTTTAAGAAGAATTACTCTTCCTAAAGATTCCAGGTCTTTCATTTGTTCGTAATGCCAATGCGGTCATGTGTAACCACTCTAGGGCGATCAGGCCATATCTGAGAGCCTCCCTAGTCCCCATGACTTATTCTGCATTGCAAGATACAGAAGAGATTTCTGAGCTTTACCATTGGGAGCTTTAGCTCCAAAATCCTCATTTGTGGTCAGAGTTCAGGGTCCCTTCGGGACAAGTCTCCTCTGTTCATAGATTTGAAGGTAAGATATATTCCTGCCTCTCCACCTCCTTCTCAGAATACCTCTGATGCTCGGTCACCCTGCACTCCAGAGGTGCCCAGTTAAGCAGAGAAGGCCTCCTGGTTCTCCTGAGGCTATTGAGGGGCACTTGCTCTTCCCAGACCTGCTGAAGTCTTGGTCACTGAGGTCAGCTTTAAAGAAGATACTTTTATGATCATTCCCTCCTCTCTCATCTTAAATCACTTTTCCCCAACAGCATCTTCTCTGTGACCTAGAAACATGCTTAGATCTACCTCATCCTTCAAAACCCTTCACTTGACCCTGCTTTCCCTTCATGGTGTTGTCCTATGGCTCATCCCTTTTCATGGCCAACCTCCTAGAAAAAAATCCTCTACGATCACTGCCTTCACTTTTTTAGCACCCCCTCACTTCTCCACCCCTTTCAGTCTGGCTTCTGACCCCACCGCTTTGCTGAAATTTTTTCCTCCAACCTACCACTGATTTCTTTAACTGTTCAATCTGATGGCCTTTTCTCAAGCTTCATTCTTTATAGGCACTGATGGCATTGGCCTCCCCTTCCTCCTGGATCCAGACTCTTTTTCCTTTGTCTTCTGTAACTCTGCACTTTTGGGGTCCTTCTCCCTATCTGACCATTCCCTTCCAGTCACCTTTGCTGGGCCATCATGGGCCTTTTTGACCTCAGCATGAGTGTCCTTCAGAGCACTGTCTTTTACTGCTCTCTCTTGTTCTATCCTTTCTTCTTGTCCCTCTGAGCTCTTTCTTGGAGATCTCCTCACCACCTCTGCGTTTAGTTATGAGCTTAATGTCAGTAATTCCCACATCTATATACCTAACCCTCACATAGCTCCTAAATTCATTCCCACGTTTCCAGCTGCCTGTTGAACATTTCAAGCCATATGTCTCATCAGCATCTCAGACTCAACATGTCCACAACAGAACCCACACATCCTTCCCTTTCTCCTCTCCCAAGCCCCCTGGTTCTGTCGAGGATGCCAGTATTATCTCAGCCTCCTAGGGCCACAACTTTAGCGCTATCTGTCGCTCTTTTCTTTCCCTCCTCCTCTCCGTTCAGTCTTACCAAAGCATTTTTTTCAGCTATCCCTTTCATTGTCCACATAAAACCACCCTCATCGTCTGACCCTATTCACTTTTTGCCTGGACTACTACTAGCCTCCTAACATTAATACTATTATATGCAATAATACCAGTAATTACTACATATAATTATAGTGTAAAACTCCTAAGAGCCTCCTCCTTGCCTTCAGACTGTCTCCTCTAACCCCTCCTCTATACAGTTGCCATATTTATATTCCTAAAGCACAGTTCTGATCATGACTCCCCTGCTCAAGAGTTGTCAGAGGCTCCCTCTTGCCTCTAGGATACAATACCCTCTTCCTCTGTTTGGCAACGAAAGCCCTTCACAGTCTGATCTCAGTCTACTTTTACAAACTTATAGCACACATCATTGTCCTTCATGCAGTCTTTGTTCTGGCCAAATTGCTAACCCTTAAACCCAATACTCTGTCTCCTGAATTTACCAAAGCTATCCACAGTGCCTGGAATGGACTCCTTCCTTCATCCCCTCTTGTTGGAGATTGCATAGAAAGGTTTTTTATTCAGGCTCAGGTAGGATTGGATGGACCCCAAGGGCCCTTCCAGCTCTGAGATTCTGTGATGCAAATGCCAGAGGATGGAGATAGAAAACAGGAATGTCATAGAGATTGGGGTCAGGTCATTCAAGAGGAAATCAGTTAAAAACAAACAAAACAAAACAAAAAACCAAGCAATTGACAGGACTTCTGCAAGATGATGCTGTGGAAAAAATCTCAGATAGAAGCAAATTCCTGCTGACAGCATACAGATATAGAAAACCACAAATTAACATTATCTATATTGTATTTTTATTTATTTAGCGAAACATTTTCCCATTATCTTTTAATTTGGTATAGGCTTGCTGTTTTGAAAAAGCACAGGGCCTCCAGTCTGACATCTCAGCTTTGGGCCATTTCAATTCAATAGACATTTATTAAATTGCTTGCTAGGTACTGCCAGTTACAAAAACAAAGATAGTCCCTACCCTCAAAGAACTTATGTTCTGCCAGTGAACAGCAGTATACACTCTGATAAATAAATGCAAGGTAATTTGATGACGGCTAGGGTATTAACAACTGGGAGAATTAGGGAAGACATCATGGACGACATGGGATCTGTCATGACATTAAAAGAAGAATAATTCTGAGAGCACAGAGAATGTATTGCTGACATGGGGGAAGGAGGGGAAGTGGAAAATAATGTCGAGTATAGGGAATAGTCTAATGTATGGTGTTTTGTACTGTACTCTCAGTTTTTTAAGGTAAGTAATATGAAATAAGCCAGAAAATTAGATAGGAAGCTGCATTACGGAGGGCTTTAAAGACCAAGCTGAGATGTCTGTATTTTATCCTGGAGCCATAGAGAGCCAGTGAAGGTTGTTGAGCAGGGAAGTGACATTATCTCATCTTTACACAGAAATGCTGAGATTAGAATAGCTTGATTAGGTCATCAGCAGTGAAGGGGTGGACAAGTAATTTTTTTTCCAGGATCAGGAAAAGAAGCAGACAGGATGGTGGATTGAAGCCGGGTCCTAAATGGGCATTTGTGGAAGTTTTGGAAGGGGGGGATAGGTGGGATGATGAATGACAATGGCGGCTTATGGGATCGCTTTGAAAACCCAATAGCTGAAGGTCAGCAGCTAATGAGATCAAGAAAGCATGAAGCCAGGTGGCAAGGTTATTGTCGTGGCTACTTAATACTGATTAGAAATCTTCATTGTTGGTTGCTTAGTAGAGAAATATCGCTGCTGTCTGTGCAGTGGGATTGGCCCCGTACTGCAGATCTTGGTGTGGTACTCTACAAGCAATTAAGCAGCATTTTCATGCAAAACACAGTCTGGTCTGCCATCTCTTCCACAATGACTTAGGCTCTTCGGTTGTGTTGTGTTATTTTTTGAAAATTAATTTCCAATTAAGTTTGAAAGGACAAACTACAAAATTAACTAACTTGCAATTAATTTCAGCGGTAATTATGCAAAATTCCAGGCATGTAGAAGATGGAGATTGTGAAATAATGAGTTGTGGGGTAGAGTTGTTTTTTTTTACTACAATAATTACGGTGATAAATATGCATGAGGCTGTTTGAGAAAAGGAAGAAAAACTAGCAATTGTATTTAATTAAACTTTTAGCTGGCTTAGCTTACTGGGTGCTTCTTGTTTTGATCTCTTGGGAACTCTCAGCAAAGTTCCCAAAGCTGGAAATTCAGGAGAATATGGAGTGGGCCAGTTGCTGATTCTGTTTCTGAGTATGTTGGTCTTGGGTCAGAAAGACCTACATTCAAATCCAGACACTCCTTAGCTGTGTAACCCTGAGCAAGAAAGGTAACCTGTCTTATCCTCAGTTTCCTCATCTGTAGCATGGAAATAATAGTCCTACCTCACTGGATCACTATGAGGATCTAATGAGATAATATATGCAAAATGCCTTGCAATGCCTAGTGCCATTTTCCAAGACAACAGTAATAAGTGGTCTTCCAGTTTGGGCAATATCTTTGTCTAGCATCAACACAAGAAGAAATGCTACTTTTCCCGTATATATGTTTTCTCCCAAGAGAAAATGTAAGCTTCTTGAGGGCAAGAGACTGTTTCATTTTTGAGTTTGTATTGCTATTGCCTGGCTAGCACAATGCCTGTTACATAGTAGGTACCTAATAAAGGCTTATTCATTTGTTGACTCACTGGCGGGTCTTGGGATTCTGAATGTGGGAAAGAGGAGTCTGGAGGATGCACCAACATTGTGTTCGCCCAGGTTCGCATCAGACACTTCCATTGATATTCTCCAGAGACTCCTTATCTGTGAGAAACACAAGGAACTCAAAACTAGGTGAAAAGGAAAGGTAATCACACTAGTCTGCCACCTGGGCTGGGTGTGGGGAGATTACAGAACTCCCATGGGTTGTAAAGGCCGCCCTCCTGCTTTGAAGATAGCAGGTGTTCTTCAGCAGATAGAGCCGTGGGTGGACATGTTGGCTGGTGTGCCAGCTTTTAAGATTCCCATGAATGTCTATGGAATGGACAACAGGAGTGGGACTGTCCGTCCAAACCCATGGCAGAGATGATCCCTTTTCCAGGAGTCACTAGGGAGAACAGTCCAGAGACAGGCCAATGCAAATTGATCTGCTCCCCAGTTCTGGGTTAGCTCAGTCCTCAACATGCCTGTGTCAGGAGACAGCTCTGATTGATATCAGCTGCTCCTTCTATGTGGTTTCCTGGTGGCCTCCTTAAACTATTTCAGTCATTCACAGGATATGGTCCCCTGCAGGCTGCTTTAAACTCAAACACTTTACATACTCTATCTCATTTGCCAAGAGAGACAAGAAGACAACTAGAAACAGAACTTCAGCCAGGCAAAAATGAAAAAAGGGCACTCCAGGCATGGGACATCACCTTTGCAAAAACGTGAAAGTGGGAGATAGAGTGCTGATTTGGGGTTGGCCAGTTTGGAAAGAAACATGTATAAAAGAGAATAAATGACTTGGCTTCTCTGGTCTGTATTCCCTAGGGTTGGTCCAAACCTTCCACTGGTCAAGGGTATGTGTGACTCATCTCATTTCTAAATCATGAAACTGAAATCACTGGCTCTTCTTAAGCTGGTCTATAACAGTTGAAACCAAAGCTAGTTATTCACATGAATTGGAAACCAGGGAGATACAACAAAACCCTCAGTGTTGCCTTGGTGCATAGAAATCAGTTCCTGCCTCCTATTTTGCCCTGAGCTCCCTAGACTCCAAGGCTGTGCTTCCCACAGACTTCAGGCTGTAATCAATATGACCAAAGGAAGCTTTTTATTCCATTTCTTCCTATGGTGGAAACCAGAGTGCCCCCTGTAATTGTGTTTCCTGTTCTCCCTTCCTCCTCCCCCTCCATTTCTAGGGAAATGAATGGAGAGGATAGGCTAGAAATGGTGTTGTGTTTGCTGTTTAAATTGGGGGTCTCTGCACGGTGCCCCAGAATTTCTTTAATGCTAAAAATCTAGAGGGTGAGGCCTTTTCGATTCCCAAGAAGAGTAAGATTATTGCTTTAAAGCTTGACAGGGCTTTGAGCATCATCTAGTGCAGGCCCCCAGTTTTACAGATGAGACTGAGGCCCAGAGACCTCAAGACACTGAGCATATAAATGTCAGAGAAGATCTTAACCTAGGTCCTCTGCCCTAGAGCCAGCCCTCTCCCCACATGGGACCCACTATTGCACCATTAGCGACACTATGAGTATCGGGGCTCCCGGCTAAGTTCTGCCATGGAGAACTCAGGCTATCCACAGGAGCAGCGACAGCAGTCACAACACATGCTGGTGCTCATGTGATACTTTGAGGTTTGCAAAGCGTATACATTTTCTGAGCTTCAAAATAACCCTAGAAGGCACGATTAGCCCAATTTTAAACATAAGGAATCTGAGACAAAGAGAAATTTTGTGATGTACTCAAGGTTACAGAGTTTACAGCTACACTGTAGTGCTAGTGGTAGTGTAACAGTAACAAATAATAATAAATGAAATTTATATTGTCCTTGAGGTTCATAAAGCATTTGACATGTTATTTCATTCTTAGTCAGTAAGCATTTATTAAGTGCCTACTATGTACCAGGCACCATGCTACCTGCTGGGGATACAAAGAAAGGCAAAAGACTGTCCCTGCCCTCAAGGAGCTCACAGTCTAATGGAGATACAACTAGGCATGAACAAACAATATGCCGGATAAATAGGAAATAATTAAGAGAGAAGGCACTAGAATTAAGAGAGATTGAGAAAGGCTTCCTCCAGAGGGTGAAATTGATCTGGGACTTGAAAGGTACCATTGGATCCTGACAACGACTCTATGAACTTGGTGTTGTTATCATCCCCATTTTATAGATGAAGAAACAGAGATTCAGAGAGGTCATATTTCTTGCCCAATATATGTAGTAGGTATCAGAGACAGACTTTGAACCTAGGTCTTTCTGATACCACGTTCAAGAATGCCACTCCACGCTCAACCAAGGTGAAGGAGTGTATTTAAAATTCTGTTTTCATTTCCTCTTCGCAGAGATGCTCATATTTCAGTAAAGGGCTAAGAACACACAATTGTAAGAGTAGGAAAGGACCTCAGAGGCTAACTAGGCCCACCCATCACTGGACAGGAACCCTCCAGGCTTCCACAACATCTCTAGTGAGTGAGGAATTCCCTTCCTCCCAAAGCAGCCCATCCCACTTGAGATTAGCAGTAACTGTTGAGAAATTTGTCATTCTGTCAGGCCCAAATGGGCCTCTTTGAATTTCCATGCCTGGTAGATATCGATCTACCATTAAACAGGACCCTTTAGAACAATTCCTGTTAGGGATGTGCTTTGCAGACCACAAGGGGAGTTTGTAATCATGACCGATCATGACTTCTCCCCTAAGCCAAGAGAAAATGTAATTAGCTACATTTTCCTTTATCAACATTACTGTGTGTATAATTAGTGCACCTGAGCAGAGATGCCGTAGCAAATTCTTTTCCTAGAGCTGTAAGGTGGACAGCGAGTTGTATGTAGTTTTTCTGAATTCTTTGACTTCATCATAGCCTATATCACACTAATATTTCCTTACATTCATATGTCATTCTGGTTCAGCCATTCCCCCTAGTCAGTGGTCTCTCACCTTCCTTACGGTTATTTGCTCCTGCAAAAAGTGAGGCTACAAATATTTGCATCTGTGAGATGGGCTTCCTTTCAGCAAATAACTAAGCCTTTATAAGATGGATAACAGCCAACCTGTGAGACTCCATAAGACCTAGTACGCCATATCCCATCCTCATGCCTGGCATGTCTTCCTTCTTCCCTACCCCTTCCTACTTTCCTTGGCTCCCCTCAGGACTCAGCTTAGATTCCACCTTCTGCAGGAGGCATATCTCATCTCCTCTCCTCCTGCCACCCTAAAAGCTGCTACTGCCTGAGTTTCCTCTAACCTTTCTTCCATCTACTCAGTACGTAACTTGTTACTGTTCAGTTGTTTCAGTTGTGTCCTCCTCTTCGTGACCCCGTTGTGGGGTTTCTTGGCAGAGATACTGGAGTGGTTTGACATTTCCTTTTCCAGCTCATTTTACAGATGAGGAAACAGAGGCAAACAGCGTCAAGTGACATGCCCAGGGTCACACAGCTGGTGTCTGAGGCTGGATTGGAACTAATAAAGATGAGTCTTTCTGATTCCAAGCCTAATGGCTACCCCATAGCTAGAGAGAGAGAGAGAGAGAGAGAGAGAGAGAGAGAGAGAGAGAGAGAGTGTGTGTAATGCTCCCTATTAGAAGGTAAGTTCCTTGAGGGCAGGGACTATTTTTATTTTTCTTTGCATCTCCAGCCCTTAGCACAGTGTTGAGCTTCAGTAAATGTTTGTTGATTGGTTATTTGAATGATTGGCTGCCTCCTCTCCCCATCACATCTGGTAACCCAGAGCCAACAGGATGATTTCAGAGCCAATTTGTGCTCTCGTCTCAACCCTCCGGATGTTTTCCCTCCGCTTTGTGCTTCTATTGCTTCATCTTCTTCCTTGTCTTCCTGGAGAGCAGCTCCGGTATCTCAGCCCTTGTGAAAGAAGGCTATCTTTTCATGGTTTGCTTGTTTTAACACTGGCTTCATTAATGTTTAAAATCCCTCCCAGAACTTTGTGGCCTTTGTTCCTTGTGTCTCAAGAATTTTTGACAGCCATACACAGATTCTAACGCTGCCTTGAGGATGGTTTGTGGTTATTTCCTCTATAGAGAATGGAGCAGGTAGCTTGGCAGGCACCGAGTCTCCTCCTGCTCACCTCCCCCCCCCCATCCCAACATCTCATCTATAATTGAGCAGACAGGTTCAGTGACCTCCAGCTCTGGAGACCCTACAGCACATTCTGTTTAAGTCTCCAGACCTTGTCTCAGAGAGCAAGAAACTGTGTGGTGAAATCTTCATTCCCAGGATCATAAATATGGAAGAGCCACACAGGCCGATATTGCTTGGAGACCTGGGAACACTGGGATGCCAGGGCACCGCAAACCCAAGACAAGACCAGTTTGCCATTTTTTTGCTGGGAAATTGGAGGTTTTCTCATCTTATGTGTGACTTGTGCTTGGACCTGCTGCTTATTAGGGTCTGGGGCCTACCTCTCTGGGCTGATTTCACACAGCTCCCTTTCTCACACTCTACATTTCCAGAGAAGTGGCCCATTTGCTGCTCCTCATAGATGACATTCTATTTTCTACCTTCACACTTTGAAAAAAGATGTCTCCCTTGACAGGAGTGCTCTGTTTCCTCACCTCCCTCTCTTAAAACAACATCTGCTTTTATCTTTGAAACCCCATACAAGTCAATTCAAGTAAAGAAATATTTATCAAGCACCTGCTAAGTTCTAGGCATTGTACTAAGCACTAGGGATACAAAAAAAGGTGAAAACAGTCCCTGACCTCCTGGAGTTTACAATATAATGGTGAGGGCAACATGTGAACCACAACTATTGACCAATAGGATGGATACAGGATTAATTGGAGATTCTCTTTGAGTGAAGGCAGCAGCATTAAGAAAGACTGGGAAAGGTTTTTTGGAGAAGGTGAAATTTTAGCTGAGACTTGAAGAAAGCCAGGAAGTGGGAAACCATAGGGAGAGCCTTCCAGGCATGAGAGCAGCCAGTGAACATACCAGGAGACAGAAAGCCTTATGTGAGGAACATCTAGGAAGTGGTTGTCACTGTATTGTGGAATATGTGTAAGGTTTAATACAAAATAGGGTGGCGAGGTGATGCCATGGTGCATAAAGCACTAGGCTTTGAATCAAGAAGACTTCTTAAAGAGTTCAAATCTAGCCTCAGACATTTATTATCTGTGTGACCCTAGGCAAGTCACTTTACCCTGTTTGCCTCAGTTTCCTCATCTGTAAAATGAGCTGGAGGAGGAAATGGCCAACCATTCCAGTGTCTTTGCAAAAAAAATGGGGAAGAGTTGGACACAACTGAAAGACTCAGCAACAACAAATAATACAAAATACGCTCTCAGAAAACTGAGACGTACAAAGGGACCAGGGCTCAGCACAGTGTCTTCCCTTCGGTAGCTGCTTGTTAAATGTTTTTTGACTTGGATAAAATAGAAAGAAGGTCAGTAAATGGTTTTTGTCTACTTGTCTCAATCTGGGGCTTGGCGACTCCATAGTACTGACCCAGCCTGGTCAGTGAACACTGGCCTTTTCTCTTTAGCTAACTTTTAAGATTAGCTGACAGTTTGAGCATTATTGTAGTATACTTAAGAGCCAATACTCTTCTCCATGGATCATGCTTAAGCTAGCAGTCTCCTACCCTGCGCCACTGATGCTGCAGGTTCAATAAAGCATCGATTGCATTGTAACTTGCCGAGTCTTATTATCGGACCAGGTACCAATTGGCCATGCAGTTCACTGAGTGTCCAGTAAGCATTTAATTTTATAATCTCCACCTTGCAGTCAAGGAAAGAATCTACGGTAAGAAACATTAATAGGACTCTTCTGTGGCAGCCCCCTTGGCCAGCACATTCCAGGCATGTTTTCTACATGGTATGTGCTGTAGGCGGCCTGAGAACATCGTTAACGGAAAAACTTCCATCTGCCACAAACACTTTGCAGGCCAGAGAGGAAATGGGTTTAAAGCCTGCCCTTTGATTGGGGTGATTAGACTGTAAGTTTCATTCTGTGACCTAACGAAAATGTCACCCCTCCTAATTTCTTTGCTTGTGAGCATGTGTCTTTGTGGTCTCTTATAAAAAGTGGCAGTCGAACATCCAGTCACCTTCCCATTGGGATTAGCAGATTCGGCAAGATGAGTTGCTGCCAACGGAAGTGTATTTTTCTCCATGGCTTTGTGCCCCATATGTATTGGTTTGTAAGGTTCATTGATTCCTTCTTTTATTCTAATAATTTGTCTTTCAAACGCTCATCCTATTGCCTAGTAAATAAATCAGCTGAAGACACAATCAATAAAAAGTCCATCGAAGGCTCCAAGTATTATAGGGTAGAAAGAATGATGGAGGCTATTGGCCTTTTCGCTCTCTGTTTCCTTTCATCAATTCATGTGTGATACTAATTTCTATTAAGGAGCCCCCTTTCTTGCCTTGAAGGATGAGTTCACCCCCAAGTGCAGTGCAGCAGTATGATCTAAAGAGGCCAGATGTGGAGCTAGGAGTCATAGGGTTAAGTCCCAGCCCTCAGACAGGGGCGCTGAGTCAGGAAGAAGCTTGGTGGATGCCGCCATATTCTAGCAAACCTTTGCCAGGGAGGGGCAGGGATCGCAAACAACACCATAAATAACACAGACTTTAGGGAATCAGATTGAATCATACAAATAGTCAGCTTTCCTGGCAATTCTCTGGATCTTTTCTTGCCTCTTGAATCTAGAGGCACGGATGTCTTAGCCTCAGTCTCTGCTCTGACATCTGGTCTCCTCCACTTGTCTCAGTCCTCTGACTGAATTTCAGGGTCACCATAGTACCAACCTAGCCAAGTTTAGGGCATATACAGCTAGGTCGTAATTAGTATGAATAATAAATTCCCGTGGTGTGGTTACTTGTGTTCAAATCTGTATTATTTGAAGTCATAATTATGTAAAATATACTCATTGGTTCCAGCCTAATGAAAATATTCAGTGTGATTTCAAATAAACTACTTGCTCCCCTCTTAATTTGTACCCTAATCCCTCATCTCCAAAGGAAGGTTGCCCATCCCTTGGCTCAGGGTTTGCTGAATCACCTACATGTGTTTGCCATCTTAGAAAAACTGTGCAAATTACTTAATTTCCTGAGACAAGCTTTCATCATGTGTAAAATGGAAATTAATCAATCAACGAAGTAAATGCCTTACTATGCTTAAACCCTTGCTATATGCCAAGCACTATGCTAGGCCTTGGGAATAAAAGTATTGGGGATAGGGACTAGATCTGTGAATTATTCAGTATAGAAAACTCCTGTACCTTTGCAAGTTGGTCCCCTCTCTGTATCTGAGAGGGTTCTCTAATGCACTGAAAGTTTATCAGGGTCACATAGACCCTGCCAAGTGTCAGAGGGGACACTTGACTCAGGGTCATCCCGATTTCAAGACTGGCTTGCTATGTACGATACCATTCTGCCTGGCCTCTAGGGATACAGGGAAAGGCAAAAACAATCCGTGGCCTCAAAAAGCTCATAGTCTATTAGGGGAGACAATATGACTTTTTTTAGTAGGCATGTAGAAGGTACATACAGAACCAATGGAAGATGGTGTTAGAAGGTAACAGTGATGTCCATCCTCTTATGCGACAGACTCATTGTGAAGAGGAAACAAGACCATATACATAAAAGCTAAAGATGCTATAGATTTAAATGATTATTAAGTAGCTCAGACTTTGGTCTATAACTGTACTAGGTCTAATCTTTGCTGTTTTTAGTTAGCAGAGAGGGAATTCAGCACCTAACTACTTGAACCCTTATCCTCGTTATCAAAAAAGGGGGGAAGAACCCACTAATCTCCTGCCTTTTCCAATTATGATGAGAATTTTATGTGTATTGAGATATTAATGAATCATTGAGATAGCCTGCTGCTTTCTTTTTAAAAAGGCCTACTGTGTCTTTCTTATAACTGTTCATTAAGATGACATTTGCTGAAAAGGGTTGGATCATCACACAGTAAAGATTGGTCTCATCTTGCCGGCTCTGCTTCAGAGTGAGCAGAGAAGAACACCAAAGTCTTTGATACTTTGCATTCAAGAGAATTAAGTATTCTGGAAGAAATGCCTGCCTGTCTGTCTGTTTGTCTGTCTGTCTATCTATCTTCAGACTTGCATTTCCCCAAATATTTCTCCTTTTCTCATTTTGAATTTAATCAGGAGATCACTGCCTAGCTGATCCCTGTGTCCTGGAGTCATAACTCATTCATGGCCAAAGTGCCCCCTTTTAATTTCCTCCCTGGCCTGAGGCCAGCTGTAAAGCATGCTTGGGGCTGTCTCATGCCTGCTGGCAGATCAGGTTTTTACATTACACTACTTTAAGTTAATTTTAGAAACTTGAGTTGCCATGGTAATGGTTCAGTGGGGTTTTCTCAGTTCTCCTTTGATTTAGTCATTTGCTGGTCGGCCCTTTAAATTAAACTTTTTTTCAATAAGCATCTAAATTGGGATGAGAGATGTGCTTAGAATGACGATCCTTGTAGTAGCTCCAACCTCACAGAAAAAAAAATTAAAGGGATGGGAAAACAGAAGTGAGTGAGTTGATACTCTTGGTTTCCAGAAGGCAAGGCAGCTTTTGGATCATGTCGGGTTATGAAGAGTCACAGACTTGGGGAATGACAGAATCTCAGAGTTGGAAGAGACCAGAGAGGCCTGCTTGCCATACCTTAGCAGAAATCTTCTCTCCAACATAACTGGCAAGAGGCCATCTAGCCTCTGCTCAAAGACCTCAAGCAAGGCCTACCTATTACCTACTACCTGAAGCCACCATTTCCATTTTTGGCTATCTATAATTGTTAGGAAGTATTTTCCTATAAAATAAGTTGAAATCAAGACTTTTTCTTATTCAACCTATTCTCCAGACTTTACCATGTCCTTCCCAGCAGCCTTGTCCTGCTCAAGATGCTTCAGCCCTGGGGCCTGCTCTTATTGGTGAGCCCTGGGTGGAACAGCAATTTCATGAGGGACTTGAACCATGCTCCCTTCACTACCAGCTCAACTCACACTCAATACTTCTGTGCTTCCTTACCTGGAGACTTGCCCTTCTCTACCTCTGGAGTACCTCCTTTCCTCCTCCCTGTTATGTTTTGTTTTAACCTGTTAGAATGTATGTTTCTTGAGAGGAAGGACTATCTTGCTTACTTGTGTCTCAAAGGCTTAACACAATGCTTGGCACACAAAAAGCACTTAATAAATTCTCTGCTTCTTTATCACTTCCACTCATTGCTCCTAGTTTTGCCCTCTGGGGCCAAGTCTGGTCACTTTTCCATGTGGTAGTTGAAGGAACCAGGGATTTTTTTTTTTGCTTTGCTTGGAGAGGAAAAGACTCAAGAGTGACCAAGAGCTGTCTTCACGTTTCAGAGTTTGTCCTGTGGAGAGGGAATTAGTTTTGTTCTGAGTGACTCAAGAGGGCAGAACCAAGAAGACTGAGGGAGGAAGGAAAGGCTTAATACTGGGAGAAATTTCCTGGGAATCAGAGCTGTCCACAAGTGAGGTGCTGTCCAGTAGTGGAATGGGCAGCCTCTAGAAGTGGTGGATTGCCCCTCCTTGGACATTTGCAAGTGGAGGCTGGAGGACTGCTTGTTTGATGTTCCTGTCTTCTGTGATTGGGCTACATGGTTGCTGGGATCCCCATCAGTTAACAATCTCAGATCTTTGTACAAAAACACCAAAGGCAATTCTGAGCTTTAGAGGGAAAATGCCAGAGAAGATTTTCTAGAGCTGAAGCTCATGTCTTCAGTATCATTTGCAGCTGTATTGGATCAGGGATCTGGACTGGCCAAATTATGGAAGCTTGGCCCAGATGCATTAAGAGCAAAGAATGATGTGTCCCAGGGAGGCCATAGAGAACAGAGGCTCAGAAAACATTGTAAGACTTACAAAAATGTGGAAGGATTTGGTGGCAGGTGTTTAGTGTGTGTGCTTTGGTTTTGTTTATTTTTTCCATTTGCTTGTAGGATGCAAAAGTATTTTAGCAGAAGGTCAAAAGAATGCTTCAAAGTCTGTGGCCCTTAGGAGGCAGTGTAAGAGTATTAGGTTTGGAGGCAGAGGACTAAGTTCAAATCCTGGCTTTGCCATTTACTACTTGTGTGACCTCGGGCAAGTTACAAACTCCCTGGGCCTAGTTTCCTCAACAGTGGAATAAGAAATTTGGACTAGCTGGTCCATTCCAACTCTTGATTCCATAATCCTATGATCCTGTGAACTTATTATGAAAGCATAATATGAAATTTCCTTCACCATGAAATTCTTAGGTTCAAATGGAGAACAATCGGGAAAGGACCTCATTGGGCATTCCTTCACCATGGCATAGGTGTCATAGGAGTTAAAGCCGAAGTCTAAATCTTTATACACATAGAGTCTGAATACAGAAAAACCAACCAACCAGACAAAAGGCTCTCGTTTTCAGATGACAAAACTAAGAATCAGTATGCCACGTTAGTAACAGCTGGCATTTGACCTCAGGTGCTCTGGCCCCAAATCTAGCATGCTTTCCACTAAACCACATTAAGATTTTCTTTCCTCTTGTTGCTGTTGTTGTGGGGAGGTGACAGCCCATAGTTTCATCATTGTCACGACCTCCCAGTGAAGAATTCTTCTACCCACGCTCATCAGCCACCCAGGCTACCTGATTCCCAACAGCCCCTCTGTTGTGCGTTTTCCTGTCAATATAACCAGCTTTAATATGGAAGTGCTAGTTTAGAGAGACATCAGCTGAGAAGTCTAACCTCGATCTCTTTGTAATGGGAAGTCATAATCTAATGTCCACAAACTATTCTTTTAAAATATTGTGATAATTCTGTATTTCTTTTTTTTTATGGGAGAGCCAGGGGAATAGCTAGTCTTTTATTGGAGGGAAGAAAACATAACACATCTCAAGTAAACCAGTTCAGGGGCTCAGTGGCTAAACTGGTGTGGTACCAGCTTGTAATGAGTTCCACAGTTAGGGCAACGCTGTGTCTCGCCTTTGTGAAGCCAGAACCAGATGACTGCGCTGTTGTCCTCTTCACAAGTACAGCCCATTATTTGCTTGTCAGTGAGGGAAGGGACCAGGTTGGGTTCCTCCTTAGTCCCTGGAGCTGCCTTTGGGGCTAGCATATTGTGTGGATCCCAATCATTCCTTGAAGCCATCGTAATCTCTCTCTGCAAGCCAGTAGCCTGCTCCTCATCAGAAGGGATACCTCCTCCGGTTGCCATGGAGCAAACGGCCACCGGAGCAGGGCCAGAGGCCCTCAAGGCCTGGACTGCCAGTGCCCTGGCTCCCCACAGTAACCTTGAAGCCATTGCATCTGACACAACTGCAACTGATAACTGTATTTCAATATAATTGGCTTCCTTTGTACTCCTATATATTTTATTTTATGTACTTAAAAATGTTGTGAGGAATCCATAAGTTTCAACAGATTGCCAAAGGGGCTATGATACAAAAAAAAATCATTGCAGGCTATAGGTTGGCTTCCAAGTAGCTTCAGAAAGAGGAGAAAGTCTGTGCCCACTTCAGGGCCCTCAGCAGCAGCTGCTACCTTCCTGCCTCACAAATCTAGTGCCTTGCCTTCCTGACTATGATAGTACAGAGTAGCTCAGTAACCTTCCTATGGTCACACAGTAAGCAAGTGTCAGAAATAAGATTTTAACCCAGATCTCCCACCTCCCAAGTCCAACGTACTTCCTCTCCTCCATAGCCATTAGTTGGTTCCTTAGATAGGTGGGTAGGGAGATGGATGGATATTGGAATTTGGAAATGATAGAACACACATCTGCCTCTCCACAATTCCAGCCCTGTTGGCTATTTTTCCAAAGGATTCAGAAAGAGGGTTATGTTGTCCTCACTTGACTTATGGGAGAGAAGCATCTAGGGAATGAGGACAACAGCACTGTAGTCTGCTCCGCGTGTCATGTTCCGCAGAAATACTGCTCAGTTTGTAATATCTTGGCAAGCCTGGTGGTTTTGTATTCAGAGGTCGAACCTATTTGGGAGCCGAGGAGCAGCAATCTATCACCTTTTAGTAGCAATACAGAAGGTAAGACTTCTTGACATTTGTCATATAACTGGCATGATGTTGTAGAAAGAAAACCAGAAGTGGTTCGAGAGAATTTGCATTTAAATTCTGACTCAGCGATTTACTGAGAGGTCATGTAGCCTAGTGGCTAGAACGCTGGATTCGGACCCAGGATCAAGGACCATAGATTAAGAGTTGGAAGGGGTTTCTGAGGCCATCTTGCCCAACCCTCTCACTATACAGGCTCCCGCTGTGCCCCTAGGGAATGAAGTGACTTGCCCAAAGTCACCCAGGTTACAAATACCTGAGGTAAGATTTGAATCTGAGTCTTTTGCCTTCAGAGCCATTGCTTTTTCCCCCTCCATCACCTCAAATTCCATTTCAGATATGAGTAACTGAGTGATGGTGGGCAGGTCACCTAACCTCACTGACTCAGTTTCCTCATCTGTAAAAGAGATAACATCTACTTCACAGGAGTGTTGAGAGAATCAAATGAAATAACGTATGTAAAAGTTCTTTGCAAATCTTAAAGCACTATAGCAATATAATATATATATGGATATAAATTATCATTATAATTACTACCAATGTAACCTTCAGGAAGTCACACTCCTACTCTGTTCCTCAGTTTACCTTTATGTAAAAATAAGGGGATTGAACTAGATATCTAAGCGCCATGCCTGTCACATAGCAGATAATAAATGTTGCTTGATTGACTGACTGACTGATAAAGGACCCCTCTAGCACTAAGCCTAGTGCTGGAGGGGGAGGGAGATGTTTGAGTATAACCTACATTCAGTCTAATATGGCATCTTTTCCCATTAGTTATCAAAATACCTGAAATTCTACTATTAGAGAGGAATCCCTTTGGATCTTGAAGGCTTTTCTGTTTTTGGAATTCCTTATTAAAAAACTTACACTGATGGAATAACAAATACCCAAATGCAGTTATCCGCTGGTAGGATTAGCAGCTAGGCCAGGCAAGGTCCTGTAGGACTCAAGTGGGGAGCTGCCTGCCGAAAGAGAGTGAAAGATGCAGACGTCACCCAGCTCACAATTTTGTCTGGGATTGGTGTGACCCTAATATTCACTCTACCTATGCGTTTCAGCCATTCCTTTAGCCCTTTCTTGTTGTCGTTGTTATTCAGTCATGTCCAACTCTTTGTGGCCTCATTTAGAGTTTTCTTAGCAAAGATACTGGAGCGGTTTGCCGTTTCCTTCTTGAGCTCATTGACAGATGAGGAAACTGAGGCAAATAGGTTTCACATTCCTTTCTTCATCTGCCAAATGAGCCAGAGAAGGAAAAGGCTTCTCCAGCTGTGTGTGTGTGTGTGTGTGTGTTTGCACATGCAGAACACCAAAGGTACCCAGAATGGAGATGGCCATGATTGATTCCTTTTAAGTGCCTCAAGGATTCCTTCCTGACTGCTGAAGTGGGAGCTTTCTGGGCTGAGGCAACAGAGGATGAAGGACGAAATAACAGCCCTCCATTCCAGGTCAGCAGGGCCCTGTACAATTTGTACTCACATATTTGAAAAACTGGAGAAACTGTGAATTTCTTCATGGTTAATAAAGCAACAGTGTGGAGTGCCACTTGTAATGTTTCTGTTATCAGCCCTTTTCCCTAAATTATTCAGAAAGTTTTTTACACTCAAAAGCTCCCTGCCTGCACCCTCAGCATCTCCCAAGTAATAAGATTTAATGGGTAGAAGTGGCATTGATGAACTGATTTTGTACAGGGCGCCTTCCAGTTTCACAGATCTGGGGAACAAAAAAACCAAGGAAGGCTTCAGCTCTTTGGAATTTGAATTAAATCAACCCGTGCCTCCTCAGTCTTGTCAAATGGAGGAAACAGCAGAGTAGGCAGAGGGTTGGGAACTGCCTGGGTGGGATTGCCCATTTAGCACTTCGAGGAGCTAGCTGCATAATCAGGTGAGCTCAACCTAGCATTTCTGCACTCCTGGGTACTTAATAGATTTTATTTGATGATGGCAATGATGAAACCCAATGGGATGCAGGCCTGGTGTGTAAATTCTGCAGCTAGACAGAGTGAAGCCACAAGAGGATTCCCCCAAATCCTCCCTCCTCTCTCTCTCTCTCTCTCTCTCTCTCTCTCTCTCTCTCTCTCTCTCTCTCTCTCTCTTTCCCCCTTCATTTCTCGCTCCCCCTCCCACCTTCCTTCCCTTTTTCTCTCCCTCCCTCCCTCCTTCTCCCCCGCTCTAAACCAGGCAACTGTAGTCATATTTCTCCAACTTGCAGCCATCTCTGAAGGCCCCAGCCACTAGAAACTTCACTTTATCAGCTGATGGAAGGGCACAATCAGTAGAAGTGTTGAAAGCAGGGAGCATTCAAGGGTTGTTTTCCTTGGACTGTTAATGGACGGGGGACTCATCATAGAAGTGAGAGGCCTGTGTTTATGTCCCAGGCCCAACACTTGCTGGCCATGTGCTTCTGGATCATGTGCTCCTTCTTCTTCTTGGTTTTCAGTTGTGTCAGACTCTCTGTGTCCCTGTTTGGTGCTTTCTTGGCAAAGATACTGGAGCGGTTGGCCATTTCTTTCTCCAGTCAGGGAAGCATCTTGACTTTTACTTTTTTTATCTGGAAAATCGGCTTGATAGTCTGTGTGCTGCCTACCTCAAAGGACTGTTGTGAGATAAGCACTTTGTAAGCCCTTAAAGGATGATACAAATGTGAACTTCTTTCCTTGCTGTGTCTAGGTGTAGTCTCACTTTGGTGATTCACAGAAGCATTATTCAGCACTTAATCAATAAGTATTGATTAAGCACCTACTATGTGCCAGGCATTGTGCTCAGTCAGGCTCAGTGAGCAGTCAACAATCATTTATTTTGTTAAATGAGGTTTTATTAATGTCTTTTTACATAACACCGTAATCTTCACCTTCTCTCTCTCCCCTCCAGAGTCATCTCACATACATAATAATAATAATTTTAAAGGAAAAGAGGAAAATATCAGTATAACTGATCCATATGTGTGAAAATACGGACACCATATAACCCTTGTGGATCTGCCACCTCTGTAAAGGGATGGGCTGGAGGTGTCTCCTATCTCTTCTTTCTTCAAGTCATACTCAACGAGCAGTGTTTTCTGTGTCTCAGTCATTGTACTAAGTTCTAGGGATATAAAGAAAGGTGAAAATGCTCCCTGCCTTCGAAAAGCTTACATTCTACCAGGGGCAGAAGGGGGAGGCGGAAAAGGAAAATCATGGCATACGATGACATGTCAATTATCAAGCATTTATGAAGCACCTACTATGCAGCTAGGTGGAGAAGTGGGTAGAGTGCCAAGCCTGGAGTCAGGAAAACTCATCTTCCTGGGTTCTAATCCAGCCTCAGGTACTTGCTAGCAGTGTGACCCTGGGCAAGTCGCTTAACCCTGCTTGCCTCAGTTTCCTCATCTGTGAAATGAGCTGGAGAAGAAAATGGCAAACCATTCCAGTATGTTTGCTAAGAAGACCCCAAAATTTTGTCACAGTCACTTTGCCCTGTTTGCCTCAGTTTCCTCATCTGTAAAATGAGCCAGAGAAGGAAATGGCAAACCACTCTAGTATATTTATCAAGAAAACGCCAAAATGTCATGAAGAGTTACTTAACCCTGTTTGCCTCAGTTTCCTCATCTGTAAAATGAGCTGGAGAAGGAAATGCAATCCACTTCAGTCTCTTTGCCAAGAAATCCCCAAATGGGGTCACAAGGAGTACAACAAATATGTGGTTTTCTAAGCCAACATGCAGTGGCAGGGATCCTTGTGTACGGCTTAGTGGCCCTGTTTCTGCTTGAGTTTCGTACCACTGTATTAGATGACCTCTGAGCTCCGTACCAGCTGTGACTGTAGCATTCCACAAAAGGAGAAGGGAATAGGCCAGGAGGGGAAGAGAGGAAAGTTTCCTGTGATTTCCAGTGCTTTGAGTTTGAGGGACATGGCAATTGTGATATTAGTAATTGGCCAGGAGGCTCATTAAGCTCTTTAGAAAAGTAGGCCTGGTTAATGATTTAATAAAAGATGACATTTTGAACACAGTGGAAATTATACCAAGCACCGCTGAGTTATGTAATGTCATAATCTCCCAAGCATGTGTGATTTTTCCCCCTCTCCTGCCAAAGTGGGGAGATCTGGAGAGAGTCTGCTCTTAGAAATGTAAACGAGACTGTTAGGCTATACAGACGTTTTACATTCCAGTCATTTTAAAGAGGGATCCCAGATGGACTCTTAAGACCTCAATTGCTTACACAGAAGTTGGTGTTCTGAAAACGCCAGGCTGGCTTGTCAGCTCTGTGAAAAGTCGTCCCTTCCCCCACCCCCTCAGCCACCGTCCTCCTTTAAAAATAACCCACTGACAATTAATTGGATCCTCAGCACCGCAGAGATGGTGGAGTTTTTCTAGCCCTTGTCTATCAGGGCAACTGGAGAAAGTATTAGGAGGAAAGGGAAACCCTGAAAATGGATTCTGTTTCTCCAAGTTTCCATATTAAATAGAAACACTTGCTAGAAGGTCAGGGATTGGGCGAGGATCTGGGGTGACCTTTTGTGTTCAGCCCTGGGTCTGAAATAATCACACACATACACACATCCATGCATATGTTCACATCCATCTTTTCATCCTCTGGGGGTCCCCGAGAGAACAGCTTGTCGAAGGTGGAACTCTACCCGTTCTTCCCAAGGGTTGATCGGCAGGTAACCATCTACAAGAAATTCCAAGACAGATTTTCTCCCCCACGTACTTAGTATTCGGCAGTCCTTCTTTCCTTGTGGCTTTTCCATCTTGTAGATGAGATGTTAAATGGGTTCCAAGCACTTGAGATTCACTGAGGCCTTACTGGATTCCATTTCAGAAAATCGTTCTGGGAAGCAGTGATGGTAGCTGGAAAGATGCTTCCTTACCCTCATCTCACCACATTTGGGTGCAGAGGGGAGAGGGGTCAGAGCATCCATAGACTTTGGAGAGGGTATATCATGCTTACTTTAGGTTGGCTTGGAGCCCACCTGAATTTAGAGTACTTGGAGGGTAGGAACTGTGGTTTGTTTCTCTTTTCTCCCTTCAGTCTGTCTTTGTCTATATAAGCCTATTACAGCAGTTCTTAAACTGTGGGTCACAACCCCATGGGCGTAGCAAAATATTTGACAATAAAAGGTTTCTGAAGGCTCAATGACCAAAAATTAATTAAAAATCAAACGCATAACAAATCCCAGCTGTTTATGGCAGCACTTGCTCCTGAGTGCAACTTCACTATGGCCTTGGTTCTGAACACAAAGCACATGCACACTTTGCACTGTGAGAGCCCTCAAGCCATGCAACACCAAGGAACACTCCCTAAACACCCAGGCCTAGTATACTTCCTACAGGCAGCTAGGTGGTACAGTGAAAGGAATGTAGGGCCTAGAATTGTTGTTCAGTGGGGTACAACTCTCCATGACCCCATTTGGGTTTTCTTGACAGAGATACTGGCATGGTTTGTCATTTCCTTCTCGAGCTTATTTTATAGATGAGGAACTGAGGCAAACAGGTTAAGTGACTTGCCTAGGGTCACACAGCTATTAAGTGTCTGAGTCTAGATTTGAACTCAGGAAGATGCTGACATTGTAAGTCTAGTGCTCTTATGTACTGTACCACTTAGCTGCCCATAGAATCAGAAAGACCTGAGTGTGACCCTGGGCAAGTCTCCCAGCTCCAGTTTCCCCATCTGTACTATGAGGAAGCTAAAACCAACTACCTCATAAGACAATTATGGGGATCAGTTGAGAATACGTATGTGAAGTGTTCTGCAAATCTGAGAGAGCCTGTAATAATAAGAACTAGCTATTGGTATAGGTAGAGTGCTTTGCAAACCTTAAAGCACCATATACATCAGAGGTGTCAAATGTGCAGCCTTCTACACTCCTGAAAGGGATGAAAATCCAATTGGGAAATATTTAAATCAAAATACAATATGACATAGATGTTCATTTGTAGTTTTCTTAGTAAACTTATGGCCTGCAGGGATCCTTATGTATGGTTTAATGACCCAGGTTTCTATTGGATTTTGATACCACTGATATCACTGGCTATTTTTATTCATTGCACATAGTAAGTACGTATTGTACCCATTGCCTTTTTTCCTTACGGCAGGTGTTTCTCTGACATCAGGCAGACCTACCTGCTGCCTGCCGCTACCACGTAGGAAGAGGAAGCTTCCACATCCATTACACTTCCATTTTACAGATAGAGAAACTGAGGCCCAGAGAATCAAAAGGACTTGCCTAGAATCAAACGAGATATACGTGGAGTAGGCATTTAATAAATGCTCGATTCCCCTCACCCCCACAGTGATGATGTGAGAGTACTGGGATTTGGAACCAGAAGAGGATGGGGAGAGGAAGAGCTAGGCTTTTTCATCTCCCAGCCCTCTGTGGAATGCTTTGCAGAGAAGGCATGCACCCCAGGGAATACAGAAGGAGCCTTGAGCCCTATCCTGTGACTGGTTTAGCAATTTTTAGCAGTCCAAAGTGGCTGCTGTGGGTACCGATCTTACCGCAGGTGATTAACAGTCCTTTTGCCTTTGTCCCGGCTCCTCTTCCCTCATGGCAGAGGCGGGCAGCGGACAGGTCTACGTGACGCCGGAGAACCAACTGCTTTACTACCCCAGCATCACCTACGCCATCATCGGCAGCTCTGTCATCTTCGTGCTGGTGGTGGCCCTCCTCGCCCTCGTGTTGCATCACCAGCGGAAAAGAAACAACCTGATGACGCTGCCCGTACACAGGCTGCAGCATCCCGTGCTTCTGTCCCGCCTGGTCGTTCTCGACCACCCGCATCGCTGCAGTGTCACCTACAACGTCAACAATGGCATACAGTATGTGTCCAATCAGGTCTACCACAACTCCCTGGACTTGGACTCTCCTCCCTCCTACTCAGAAGCCGTGCTGGACCAAAGGTGGGTATCTCAGAAAAACACAGTGAACCAAATAGCACTCAAAACTGAGGCGTGACTTTTATTTTTCATCTAAACCTGAGATTTCGTTGGTGTAGGAAATGCCACTGGCCACGTTTTTGTCTTAGTGTCCCCAGCTAGAAGGCTATCCTTCCTAGACACTAGAACCATCACGCTCCCATGTTGTATCACAGATACAGAGTGTGAAGGAGATCTTAGAGACCATGGAGTCAAGCCCCCTCGTTATACAGATGAAAACACCAAGATGCAGAGAAGTTGCCCAAACCACAGTGCCCGTAAGAGTAAGGCAGCATTTGGATGTAGGCCTTCCAAGTCCAGCACAGCATTCGCTGTTCACACTGCCTCTACCTTTGTAACCTCAGGCATTACTAACAGGAAAATATGAGAACAAACTAATTGTTCGATAAATAATTATGTATCATAACATAATGATATAAAATCAATCCATTATAATAGGGTTGAGAAATGGAAGACACCACGATGGGCAGCCATTCTCATTATATAGGCAAGGAAATTAGCCTAAATGCTACAGAGAAATGGCCACTGGATCTGAAGTCAGAGAACCTGGGTTCGAAACCAGATCTCTTACTTACTACATTTGTGACCTACAGCAAGTCATTTAATCTCAATTAATAATTTAACATAATAACAATAATCATAATG
This sequence comes from Phalanger gymnotis, assembly GCA_028646595.1. NCBI lineage: Eukaryota > Metazoa > Chordata > Mammalia > Diprotodontia > Phalangeridae > Phalanger > Phalanger gymnotis. Next base: position 437,563,354 of record CM053623.1, read on the forward strand.
AATTTAATATAGGTTAATCTCAGAAAGCCAGGTGGCTCACTGCTCAGCTCGGGCACAGTGGGGGACCTATAAAAATCCAGTCTTTAGTCCACGTGTGTTAATCTCAGTTTAACAGAATTAAAATCAATCATGAGTTTAATATGATTTTAATCTCAGTTTCCTTATTTGAAATACAAAAGGATTGTGCATGACGGCTTCTAAGGTCCCTTCGAGCACTAGAACTGTGACTCTATGTATATAGAATCATAAATTAAAAACTAGAAGGGTCCTCAGATATCGTCTTGCCCAATTTCCTAATTTATTGATGAGGAAAGAGATTCATGGTTAAGTGACTTGTCCAAGGTCACACGGACCTTAAGTAGAAAGAAGAATTCCTATGATCCTAAGATTAAAAGCCAGAAGAGAACTGAGATGTCATCTCATGGGGCCACATCATTTTACAGATCAAGAAGTCTTGACCCAGATAGGTTAAGTGATTAATCGGGGGACCAAAAGGGGCCAGCTCAGCTACTCACTATACTGTGACCTCAAGCAAATCATTTGCTTTCCCTGGTCTTCAACTGCCTTATATATAAATGACGTAGTTGAAACAGATGACATCTAATGTCCTTCCTGATTCTAAATATATGGTCCTAGATTCTGTAACCATTGTTCCGGTTTTTTGGTTTTTGGAGGGGGAAAGGCAGGGCAATTGGGGTTACGTGACTTGCCCAGCGTCACACAGCTAGTAAATGTGTCAAGTGTCTGAGGCCGGATTTGAACTCCTGTCCTCCTGACTCAAGGGCCAGTGCTCTACTCACTGCACCACCTAGCCGCTCCCTGTAACCATTGCTCATTTCCCTCAGAGCCCAAGCTTCAACATCCATAACATGACAGTATCTCTGCAGGCTCACATCAAAGGTGGTTGGCATCCCTCCCCTTGGAGCGTAGGGGCTTCTCTTTATGAATAATGACTAGGAACAAAGACATTGGGTCTTTTATTAAGATCACACCTCATACCAATCTTAGCAAGGCATGGAAGCTGAGATTTGGCTCCCTTCTTGCGCAGCGTTGCCGTCCTCCCCATCCTGTGGATTACGCGGCAATGGCCCTGCAGCAAGAGGGTAAAACAATGCAACGGTTGGTCCTTGGTCCTGTCGCCTGAATTCCAGCCCTGCTGGAGATGTTCTTGCTGTCTGGCCCCTCCATTTCAGAGTGAGGAAATTGTGTCTTGAGAGCCTGAGTTTAATGGGAGAGGTCATATCCCTGTCGAATTACATCATTCTGAGGATGTGGTTTTGGCCCTGCCTGAAAAATCATAAGGAGACAGGACGGAATATCCTCCTCTCTTGCTCGAGTTATATTGTTTCAAAACCACTGAAATGAACCGATCCTTGGGATCATCTTTTCCATAAGGACATGTATCAATTAAGCACTTCTTATGTGTCAGGCTGGGCCTGCCCTCAGGGCACTTCCAGTCTTCTGGGGAGGTGGCATGTCAATTACTAGATACATATGAGATACATACAGAGTAGAAGGAAGGTAGCCTTACAAGGAAAGGCTTAAGTGACTAGGGGAGGGGGTTGGGACTTGGAAGACTTCTGCAGAAGGTGGCAATTGAGCTGAATCCTGAAAGAAGTTAGGAGGGGATCCCCTATTTCTCTTAGGACAGCTTGAAATGAATGCTTCCAAAGAGGAGCATCCCTTTGCTAGTACCACAGTCTGATTTATTCTTTCTCCCACCCTTCTCTTCCGTCTTCCTCTTCTTCTCTCCTTTACAGCAGACCCCCGTGGTTCGACCTTCCTCCTCCCCCTTACTCTTCAGAAGGTGATTCCTTGAGTCAGACAGAGCTGCCCCCATACCGCTCCCGAGCCGGTAGCGCAGCAAGCTGCAGCCCAGCAGCAGATGGTGGCCTCCTCGGCGTCTCCAGCAGTCAGCCCCAGGACAGCAGCAGCTACGCCGACCACCCTCATCCATCTCCAGAGAGAACGCCAGAGCCAAGCGACTCACTGCTCAGCTCAGGCACGATGGGGGACCTGTAAAAATCCAGGCCTTTTTTAAGAGTCCATATGGGTTAATCTACTGTGGCTTGTTACCATTTTGCTATCTTTGTGCTTGTGGTTGGCCCTTGATCTTTAGATCACAAGGGGATGAGTCCGGGGGACTTGGAGGGAAGGAGAGAAATGGGGCATTTTTCCAAGGATCCCTGTTGATAAGATTTGTATTTTACCATTAGGTCACTGTTGCGCTATTTCCTCAGACTCCTGTGATCACAGGACACATGATGCTTCTCCGGCTCCCCCCACCCACTGTCTGTCCTCTCTCTCCTCTCTTCTCTGTCCCTGCCCTTTCTCTCTCTCCTCTCTTTCTCTCTCTCTCTCTCTCTCTCTCTCTCTCTCTCTCTCTCTCTCTCTCTCTCTCTCTCTCTTCCCCTACCTCTGTTGTGGTCATTGGAGTGTCTTGAATTTGCTGACAGGGAGAGAAAACAGTATTCAAAAATCCTTTTGAAGGACAGTCTTTTGGTATGGTTTTGTCTGATCCAAAGACCAAGATGAAATAGTATGTCCTAATGCTACTTAATGCTGCTGTGTGCTCTGGATCAGAATAGGGAGGAGGACATAGTGGTCTGGGAGACTGCAAAACTGGTCTGGAAAATATCAGTGGCAAGCTAGGAAGCGGCAAACCTCTAAAGCACTTCACTTTTCATGTGTCCTGGACCCCTTTGGCAGGGAACCCTTTTCAGAATCGTATTTTTAAGCATAAAATAAATTATAATAACAATTGTCACCATTTACATAACGCTTTGAGATCTGCAAAGTGCTTCACAAACAAGATTTCGTACTATTATTAGCCCCATTTGCAGATGGTGAAACTGAGGCAGATGCAGGTGAAGCCACTTGCTTCCCCCAGGGTCACACAGCTAGTATCTGAGGTTAGATTTGAACTCAGGTCAATCCTGACTCCAGGTCCAATGGTCTCTCCATTGTACCACCTAGCTGCCATACATTTTTATGACAAATAAAATACATAGGATTATAAAGGAAACCAGTTATCTTGGAATAGTTATCAAGACATATTTAAAAGAAATAAATTCACTGACCTCAGATTAAGTAGTCCGGTATTTCCCTAGGTCCTCTAGCCTGGGATGCTGCCCCTCAGGGGTGATGCTAAATGGAATGGTCCTTGGAGAGACCCTGGAAGAGAGTCAGCCCCGAATCAGTTCCAGCTGGGGCCTCCTCTCCCAAGAATCCCATTGAGCTCATCATACCATGGGGCTCCAGCCCCTCAAATGTGTCTTCTGATCCTGAGATGGTGAATGGCACATAGCAAGTGCCAAGATAAAGTGCCCAGAATCTTCCATCCCTTCCTGGGCAGGTTTCCCCTCCAAGCTGAGTGTGGAGAAAGTAAGACTCTTACTTGGGTCACCTAAAAAATGAGCTTTGCCCCGTTCTGCCTCACGACAATCACAATGATCGTAACTCATAAGAGGCGGTATCTGTGGTAGATAAGAGAGCAGACTTTGGAGGCAGGAAGACCCGAGTTCAAAGCCTGCCTCTACTTCCACATGGGACGAGTGACCATAAGCAAGTCACTTCTCCGTGCCCCAGGCAACCTTCTAAGACCAGGTTGTAGAGCAGGGGCCGAGTGATGTTTTAGGAGGTGGGAGTGAGAGTGTCCTTCTCCGGGAATTCTCCATAGTGATGCATTCACAGGTCCAAATTTAAAAAAAGAATGAAAGAAATAAAACCTAATTCTTAGTATTTTAAAGGTTTCAAAGTGCTTTATGTAAATGATTTCATGTGATCCTCACAACAACCTTCTGAGGAAGGTACTACAAGTATTATGATCCCCCTTTACTGATGGGAAAACCAAGGCTTTTGGGGGATGAAGTGGTTTGTGTGTGGTCATATAGCTAGTAAGCATCTGGGGTGGGATTTGAACCCACCTTGCTCTTATCCATTACATTAAACTGTCTCTATCTATCACAGTCAGCCCAGGCTTCTGTTTTGAACCCATATCAGTGATTAGAAATGTTGATTTGAAGACCGTATATGTTGGCACCTGACTATAACAGCCTTAAGAGTGTCTTAGTTTTGAACTCTCTTGAGAGCCAGAGTTAATATTAGAATGTAAACTCCTTCAGGGCAGGGACCTATGAGTTTGGTGCCCTCGTATCCCCTCAACACATAGAACGGTGCCTGGGCCATAGGTGGCACCTAATAACTGCTTGTTGATTTGAACTGAATTGGCAATCCCAGGTAGATGGGTGAGCTCCCATCAATGCCACAACAGTGCTTCATTCCCAGAGACTGTCTGTCCCTTCTCGGGCCACCAGACACCTCTCAGCATGGGAGCTTTTTCCTCCTTTGGGAAGGCATAGGCAGCAGGCAGCCAGTGGTGGAGTCGACCATGCCCCATTTGGACTCCTTCCCAACCCCACCCCCAACCTAGGCCAGAAATACATTTAAAATGGTGTGTTTGTGTTTTCCCTTCTAGTTAAGGGCCTATTTATATGTGTATAGGAAAGGTGTACTTTTTTTTAAATGCGGTCCAAAGAGAGATAGATGTAAAAGGATGTTGTGCCTTTTTCATCCATAAACCTTTGGTAACAAGCCACACTCGACTAACTCACGTGCTAGGAGTTTGTGCACTTAATGCACTTTGGGGGCTATTATTTATCATATTCTTGAAGGACGTCGAAACAGAAAAATGTTCCTCTCTCCGATCCAAGGCACTGTGCTGGTAGGCTTTTGACCTTGACTGTGGACTGAGGAGGGAGGTCATGGGGGCTTAGGGAGGAAAAGGAAGCCTTTCTCCATGCCGGAATAATGGGAGAATTCTCTGCCCACCTCCTGGGACAGAGCCCTATGCAACATTTTGTCAAGTCACACTGATGCCTGTTACAACTGGAACCAAGTGACTACGTCTTGGAGAAGCTCTGAGCCAGACCACTCACTCACCCGTGGGCTCCCTTCCTTGGTTAAAGGAATGACAAATGGCGTGTTTGATCCAAACGAGTTATTAAAATGTTAACTATGGGTGATGAGGGAGGGATGGGGCTGAGAGGGGAGGTTTGCTGAATTGACCTTGTTCTGAAGCAAATGATTTTGAGGTACTCATAAAAGAGCTTGCCGGGCACTCTGGAATTTTTAATAAAGGACAACTACCCGTGTGTCTTTCTTTCTGAGATAGCATCATAGTAATTTTGTCTACAGCCCAGTGATTTAAAAAAAAAAGTTCTGGTTGCAACATGAGCTTTAAAGAAACTTTGGCTGGGTACATCATCTCCTCTAAGTCAGATTGATTGGTTTTATTTCAGCCCTTTGAATGTCTTCCCTCGCTCTGGAAGTTGGTCAGGGGAAAGGATTCCAATTTTAATTAATAGGGCAGTGAGTTAATCTCACGCTCTCTCCTGCTTCTAGACATCTTAGAGAAGACAAATGGTCTTCATAGATAAGGAAAAACTATTAATGATAAAAGAACACAGGGACATTTTTATTACAGATTTGATTTTTTTAATGAATGCTGTAAAAATATAAATAGGGTCTCTGAGCTGCCATTTTTTTTTCCTTAAGTAGGCAAACAAGTGGCCAGCAGTCATTCTTATCTCCTTCCCATTGGGAGAGGTTACTTCACACACTACAAAAGAAAGAGAAGCTGGAGTTTATTCTACGAAGTGAGATCAGCTGCGTAGGCCTTTTATTTCCCAGGACTAACTTTCCCGGACGCTTCTGCTTCAAAATCCCTCCTCTCCCTCCCTACCTCAACGCTGACATTTTACGAGAAAGAGGAAAAGGAAGGAATGGGCTGTCATGGTCAGTCGTGATGTTCAGAGTCACTGTAAACTGGAAAGGTCGTGGCTTTGGGGGTTGTGGTTGTGTGTTGTTTTTTTTTTTTTAATTTTTATACTCTCGAATAAACTTGCAGTTTCACTCTTGCTAATGGCGTCGATGCTCCTTGATCTCTCTTTTTTCCACTCTATTAGGGGTATTTATTGGATCATGACCAATAAATTGTTTCTGTCTGTGCCTGTTTTTCGGTTCTAAGCATTTGTAATGGCTTTATTTCTGAAACTATTTGTCCCCCAAACAAAAACAAAACAAAAAAGAAAGGAATAGTCTTGAGAGGAGGGTATATCAATATGCAAAGTCAATTGCTGATTGTCTCCTGGCTGTCTTTCTTATGGG
>CM053623.1:437570021-437583293 GCA_028646595.1 Phalanger gymnotis
TTTCCTATGTGTGTGCCTCACTACTTCTAGATTCCAATTTCAAGCCTCTCTCCCCACAGACAGTATGTGTATTTGTGGGGGAGTTTATAGAGAAGTTTATAGGGAAAATCTTTTATAGCTACTTTCTTAGTAAATGACTTTACTACGAAGACATTGTGCCTAAATGTCTATTAAAGAGAAGCGTGAACAGTGAGAGGCTATAGTTTTAGAAGCAGATGCTCCTGCTAAAGGGTATCTAGGGGTATCCCTAGAATCTATGAGAGTAGCAACCCCTTTCTGGTGCCTCAATCTGGGATAGCAAGTGCCATTTGGGGGAGTGGTCCAAGACAGGTGTCACCTATAAAATAAATACAAAATAAATGAAGCTGTTTAAGGAGGGAAGGTACCCATAGGTCAAGGGAAGAACTGGCTTCCACACTGTGCTCCTGACAAGTTGTTTTAATCTCCCTCAGCTGCGGTTTTCTTCTCTACAAAAGAAAGGGAAAATAATACCCATCCCTCTGCACGTCACAAGGACTGATGTGGAAATGGTCTAAGTTCTTCAGAAGAAAAAAACTATTTAGAAAATACAACAATGAATTAAAGAACAGAAGGAATGGATTCTCCCACACGCATTTCACACACCAACACCGTGGTTTTTGCAAAAAGACATCCTTCCACTCAAATACTTAATGCATTCTTCCCCCTCCTTCCATCACATTAGCTTCCATTCACCATCCCCATTCTCATGCAACGTTAAGAGTCTGCCTGCTTGCCATCCTCAGTAATACTGTCATTATGACTGACACCAAATTATCCTCTTAGTATCTGGATTGGAGGACTGGGGGGAGCATAATAGCTCATCCCCGCTCCACTCAGCTCCTGTCAGAACAATGGGCATCACCAAAGTGGGTTCCAATGGATTGAGGAGGGGCTTTTCTGTTATTAATAGGGAAAGATACCTTTGATTCAGCACTAACTCGTCCCTTGAAAAGTGACTCTGTGTGTGTGTGTGTGTGTGCGCGCGCGCGCGCGCACGTGCGTGCGTGTGTGCCCAAGAGCCATGCACTTGTGGTGGGGCTGAGGAGGAAAACTCCACTGTTGAAGAATTTGGCATACAGCAGGTACCATGGTGCCTCCACTGCTCAAGATGGCTAAGGATGAGGAGTAGCATGACTAGGACGGTGCCAATTGAACAGACAAGTGGAAGGCAAAGCTTAATGAAAATCTTAAGAAATTTCTGCTCTTTGGGCTTGGCGCCCTCTTCTCTTCTCCTGGAAAACAGAGCATCAGGGAACAGTGCAGCTATTCACTCTTCCTTAGGAGGTCTTCTGAGGTTGCCCATTAGCAGAAAAAAGCACTGGTCAGCCTGCCTGGCAGACATAGGAGCAACCAGTAATTGTGGCTCCTGTCTGTCTCTGTCTCTGTGTCTGTCTCTGTCTCTCTCTCTCTGCCTCTCTGTGTCTCTGTATCTTTCTGTCTCTCAACCTCTCTCTGTATCTATCTCTGTCTCTCTCTGTCCATCCGTCTGTCTGTCTCTCTCAAAACTGTCTATTTATTTAGTGGGGTTCAGCCCATGAACTAGCCCATTGTCCATTGCTGCAAAGATTCCAAAGTACAAAGAACACTGGCCTATAACAATTACAATTTCCAGGGAAAGAAATGTGACAATCAAGTCTTGGAGGTCATATTTCTCATTTTGGGTGGAGAAAAGCGAACCACCCATGTGCTCCAGGGTTTGTAACAAATTTCTGCAAGTCCACATGTTATAGCATTATCTTTATCAATGACTTTTTCCAAATTGAAATCCCTCCTGAGTGGTCAAGTGCCAAACATCTGGCAATATAGGAAGAATCATAACTAGGGTGACCAGGGACAATTCATTTGAGGGCATGGAGAACCTGGTCATGTGGAGAGCTGGAAGACCTTAGAATTCCACCTTGGCTTGCCTGGACCCACGTTGCTACTGATTACCATCCCCCTGCCTCTAAAATATTAGGTACAGTTCCCCAAGTCTAGAGGAGGCACAATACAGACCCAGTTGGGAGCAGATGCCCTAGTACAGCGAACACAGACCCAGTTGGGTACAGATGCCCTAGGAGAGGGAACACAGAAAGTAGAGCATATCCAACAACCCCTGGTCCTTGACCTTCTCCCCAACCCAGAAGAGGAAGTTAGGAAGGTAGACTCTAGGAAAGAGGCACATGATGGTAAGGAGATTTTGGGGGTGCCAGCCAAGAGATGAGTAAGGGAACGAAGAAACCATGAAGTTGCATGATGTGCTGCAGAACCAATAGAGAATGTCGGGGTACAGGAGTGGATGCTGGGCAGGAAGATTGCCAGTAACACCTTCCACCCAGGTATTGAAAGCACTAAGCTCCATTCAGCTCCTCTGAGTCTGTGTAAGATCGCTGCCTAAGATCAGTAGAACAGGGATCCATTCAAGGGAGTGGGTGTATGCCCTCAAGAACTGGGAAGTGGGTTTTTTGTTAACTGCTCCCAGGGTGCAATTAATCTGAGTTGGAATGCCTTTTAGTGTTGTTCTCCTTCACTTGGTTGTCCTCACTGGGTATCCTGTTCCACTGGTTCTACCTTCTTCACTCTGCATTAGTTCATACATGTTTTCTCATGCTTCTTCGAAATCTTCATATGCGTCATTAATTATGGCACATTATAATATTATATACCCCCATTATCCGGCTATTATGCAAGTCATGGCCACTCCCTTTTTTATTTTTTAGGGGCAGAGGAATCAGATGGTGGGAGTGATCCCAGGCTGAGGAGTTCATGTCAGTCAATCGATCACCAAGCATTTGTTAAGTGCCTCCTATAAGCCAAGCACATGCTAGGTTCTGGGGACGAACCAATCTTTAGTCAAAATGAGCTCACATTGTAACAAAAAAGGCAAGGGTTCAAGACAAAGGCATTAGTGTCGTCTCACATGATTCCAGATTCCCATCACTCGTGTTACAGATGAGGGAATTAAGACCAAGAGGGGCAAGGAAACAGTGTGCTCGAGGTGCCACAAATGGTGAGTGACTGAGCCAGAATTCAAACCCAGTTCCTCTGAATTCAGATCCAGTGCTCACTGCATGAAGTTACATGATGGTCCAGCCAACCTCACTACAACATGTCAAGCTAATTTTTTCTTTCACCTCCAGTGCCCTCTGGCTTTGACCATCTTCCCATGCCTTTCTTTAGCTGTCTCCACCAAGCTCTTCCATTCCTGGTGTTTCTCCCTCTTCTTTATTTAAAACCAGTGGGGAGAATCCAAGGCACCTCCTTCCGGTGGTGGGTAAGTGGAGGCCCCCAGGGAGCCTGGGCGCCTTGGAAGAGGCCCATTTGTTAAGGCTGACAAAGCAAAAAAAGGAGGGGGATGCAGGAAACCAGAGGGCATTCGCATCAAAGGTAAGATGAAACGATCCATGGGGACTCTGTGGAGCTGGAGAGATCTGGACCCTTCAACAAAGCCCCAACAACCTCCCCCGCCCCCGGGGCTGGGATCCCACCGTTCTCTCTGGGAATCCTGACAGATAAGCCCTGCCCACAAGCAGGTAAGAGGCTGGGCTATCCTAGGGGCAAAATGCTCCCCCACACCTGCTCTGGATTTGAAGCCGATGGGAAGGAACTGACAGAGTCTGACAGGACTGGCCTCCCGCACCAGCATGTCTGGGCTGGCCTTGGATGTGGGGCTTAGAGTCTAATTATTGACTCCTAGGTGTCATCTGAAAATGGGAGCAGCGTTCCACGTGCACAAAAGTGAGGCGGGGTGGGGTGGCATAACACCCTCAAAGGGGCAGCTAGGCAGCACCATGATGCATAGAGCACTAGGCCTAAGATTTGTCTTCCTGAGTTGAAATCCAGCCCCAGACACTTACTAGCCGTGTCCCCCTGAGCAACTCACTTCACCCTGTTTGCCTCAGTCTCCTCATCTAAAAATAGCTGCAAAATGAAATAGAAAATCATCCCAGCATCTCTGCCAAGAAACCCCAAATGGGGACATGAAGAGTTGGACATGAATGAACAGCAGCGACACCCTTAAAATGCAAAAGCAAGGAGCCATATTCCTCTTCCACTCCAGCTAGTCGCCTACGACATTATTCTGTTCAAGGCCTTGTGGGAGACAATGAAGTCACTGGAGGAGGTGGGGGAAGACCCTAAACAGCGAATGATCATTACAAGGGCTAGCAGACAAACTCAGGAGGCAGCCAGAACAATCTTCTTTAATAAGAGAGCTGAGATTATCATTTCTGCACATAAAACCAGCAACTGCTGGCATTGAGACAGCTGCTTAAGTCTGTAAAACACTTCCTATCCATGGCCTCCATCAACCTTCGTACCAGCCCCACAGCCCTGCGAGGTAAGTCTGGTTATCAGACCCATTTTACAGACAGGGAAACCGAAATTCAAAGAGATAAAATGACTTGCTTAGAGTAAGGCAGGTCTGAAGTAAATGACAAACCCCAGGCTTCCTAACCCCCGCCCCAAGTCCGGCAAGCTATCCACTCTACCCCCTGCCCCACCAGTGTCTCATTTGAACCTCACAATCAATAACCATCAAAGTATTTCACTATGTATTATTATCCCCATTGTACAGATGAGGAAAATGGGGCTCAGAGAGGCTACATAGAAGTTTTGAAGTTCAGGTAATGGGGCACCAGACTAAAGGTCTGGTCTTGGGTTCAAGTCCTTAGAAAAAAAATTCAGGGAAAACAATCCTTTTGAAGGCAGGGAAGTACAGTGGAAAGAGTGCTGATTCTGGACGATATTGGACCAGACATTAAACCCCCTCAAGCCTCAGTTCCCTCATTTGTCAGAGGAGCTGGGTGGTCCTCTGGGTCTCTTCCAGCTGTATGAGACTATGCCCTTCTCTCATAAGGAAGAGAAAGGGGACTTGCCCTAGGTCACCTAGCAATGTCTCCACTGAGCTTGAGCTGTCTCTTGCCTTTCATCTTAGTGTCCAGCAGACCAGAAGACCCCGTCATTGCCACCCACCCTGGGTGGCTAATGGAGAAAGTTCCATCTTCTGGAGGGGCTTAATTAATCTAGAGCTTGGGAGGAGAGGGGGTTGAGAAGAACAGAGACAAGGTCACATAGCAGATGAGTGACGGCTGGCCTGCGTTCAAGTGCTCACTCTCTCCCTCCTCGGTCCTGGCTGGCACTCCCCACAGGAGGTTTTGACCCACAGTGTTTCTATGCAAAGACTAGAGAGCTCAGAGTTTTCAGTCGGGCCCTTATCACCGGCAATGAAGTTAGAAAGGAAAAGGAAATTGGTGTAAATTGGTATAAAAAGAAAACTGAGCTCAGTCCCCTGGCAGGTCCCATAGAGGTCACTCACCCAGACCTCTCCAGAATGCCGCAGATCTCCCCTTCCTCTTTCCCACCCTCCCCTCCACCCCAGCTTCTGGCCAGAGCCCCACTGCTCAGATGCCATCTAGGGTATTGGGTTCAGTTCTTTTTGCCATATTTTAGGCAGGGCCGTGATAAGCTCTGATGAGCAGACAAGATGGGGCTGGAGTTCATGCTTTATGAGCACCAATGGAAAGAATTGATACCTGGAGAAGAGAAAGGGAGAAATGACAGATGTCTTTAGGTGTTTAATATCCTAGACTGTAGAGGCCTTTCAATTCAAGCCCTTTACAGATGAGGAAACTGACACCCAAGGAAATGGGATGACTTGACCAACGTCCCACAGGTCATAAGGGCTGGAAGTCAAATTTGAACCCAGATCCTCTGACTTAAAATCTTGTGCTCTTTCTTTCTCCTATATCAGATTCTCTCTCTAGGGCTTTTGGTGTGGAAGGCCTGGCCTGGCTCTGTCTGGACCCAGAGGACAGAACTAGAAACCCTGAGTGGAAGTTACAAAGAAGCAGATTCAGGACCATGTCTAGGCAACATTCGAGTGGCCCAAGAGTAGGATGGGCTTCCTCTTACTAGGATCTTGGAGCAAAGGCTGTTTGGTCTTTGTTAACTTTGTGGTGGAGAAGAGTTGTTTTTTTTCCCAAAGATGGGTTTTAACACATGGCCGCTTTCTGCGCCCAAAACACTTCCTAAAGCAGCCAGCCTCCCTTCAGATAGTGATCAGTCGGGGAACTTGACCACTGAAAGTGCTCATCAGAGCCAACTAGAAAGCTGAAGAAGCAAGTGGGTAGGTTAGGGGGGCACCGAGCAGAAGAAAACCCCTGGGGCTGATGGCATTAGTGAACATTATTGGCTCTTTGGAGAGAGGAGGTACTAACAAGGGGCAGCGTCCTCCAGTAGATCCGAAGTCAAGAAAGATCAGGTTCTGAGTCCAGCCTGATGCCTCCCAGCTACATGATAGCTGCTTAAATCTCTAAGCCTCAGTTTCCTCAACTATAAAATAGGAATGATAGTGCCTACAAAACCTACCTCATGAGGCTACTGTGAGAGACTCAAAGGTGGTAAGGATCAAATAGAAACCCCTCTGTTTGGTATTTAAAGCCCTTGAGGACCTCCCCACCCTTCCAGTATCCTTACTCTTTAATCTCCTTCTCATACTTGGTGATTCAACCATGTTGGCCTTGACGATCTCCTGACCATGCCATTCCACTGGCTGGGTCTAAGGCCCGAAATGCTCTCTCATATGCCTACTGGCTTCCTACGAGACTCAGCTCGAACCCTTGACCCGAGGCTTTGAAGGTCCTTTCCTAATCTTAACCTCGGTTTCAGATTCAGATCGCTTAAAATTCAGCCAATGAGCCACAGTCCTGTGCTTTCCTCAGGTATTCCAACCCCTCAAGTAAAGGAAGTAGTTCATTTAAATCTCAGAAATTTCAAACTCGAAAGGATTTGGTGGGATGGGGAGCAATTCCTGCATTTGTTTCACAGGTAAGAAAACTGAGGACCAGGAAAGTTAAGGAGCTTGATGACTATTGTGATCATAGTTCCATTTTTTCCTCCTCTTATTTATATTTTGGTCTTTAAAATGTGCATATTAACTTGAATTAGTAACAAAACAAAAATGTCCTGGGTTTTATTTCCCCCACGTCCCCTTCTGCATTATTTTATTTTGCATATTTTGGGGATTTTTATTACTGCTGTTACCATAGACACTGTTCCGATTCTGCTTTCTTCCTTCTGTAATACTTCATATGAGTGTTTTCATATTCCTTTGAATCCTTCTTATTTATCATTTCTTATATTTTATTGCTCAGGCCTCTCCATGGCCCTGGGCCCCCTTGCTACGTCCTGGGTTCACGGTTCTATTTTAGGTTATCAACTCATTAGAGTCACAATTCATGAGCCTCCACCAAGGAGCTGTTATGAGATATGCTCTGGGCAAATAAAGCCAATATAACATTCAAGAAAAATATGAAGCAAGGCGCATAGCAAGGGAAATGAATCCAAGAGTCTTGCGTTGTACTGTTCCCATAACTGGATAGCTGCCACCTCCCTCAACCCACCAATGAATCACAGTCCCATGGAATTCCCAGGTATTTCACTCCGTCAAGGAGAAACAGTTCATCTAAACTCATCTACAGGGATAAGGGTGCTAGAGAGGATGGACCACAGAGTAGCTGTTCAGTCACTTCTCTCTCAGCCTTGAAGGAGAAGGTAGAGCAGGGGTTCTTAACCTGGGATCAATGAACCTTTAAGATAGATACAAAGATAGAACCTTTAAGATAAGATAGGGAGAGAGAAAGAGAGGGAGAGAGAGAGAGAGAGAGAGGTGAATAGAAGTGATAGAGATGATAGAAGTATCTAGAGACAGAAGAGACATGGATACATAGATATCTAAATAGAAATGGAGAGATGATAGAGATATCTAGATAGAGGTGATAGAGATGATAGAGGCATCTAGAGATGGTAGTGAGATGGATAGATATCTAGATAGAGATAGAAGACAGATAGATAGCTTTCAATATAATCAGTTTCCTTTGTAATCCTGTGTATTTCAGTTTCTATATTTAAAAACATGACTCTGAGAAGGAGTCCATAGGCTTCACCAGGCATTGCCCAAAAAGGTTAAGAACCCCATAGCTATTGCATTGTTTCCTCTGGCACCATCAGGACCACACTAGCTTACTCTTTCTCCCAGCCTCCTTACTGCACCGCAGCTACCCCATTTTCTATCACTACTTTAGCTTCTTATCCCCACTAGCTTCTCATCCTCTTCCCCTTCTCTTCTCTGGTTGCTCTCCTCTAGGTCCCTTCCTTGTGATATTTCCCCTACCCATGCCAAGCTTATACACAAGCTCCTAGGGGATGCAATTCTCCAATGTAAACAAGTAGTTTGTTGCCTACATCCACCCCATTTATAGATGCAATAATATCCCATTATGTTAGTTCTGTCATTAGCCAATCATCAGACACATGGGTTATTTCTAGTTCTTTGCTGGGGGCTCATGATGCTGCTATCAGTAGTTTTGGTTAGAGGTCTTTTGAAGGTTGTTTCCTGCCAATGACATCTTGGGAGGGGGGGTTGTTTCTTGTCTATGACATTAAGATTAAAGATATAGTCCTAATTCTAGGATCTTTGGGTCAATAGTAGGAATCATTTTAGAATTCTTGTTATCAAATGAGATTTCATACATAAAACACTTCATAAATCTTAAAGTACCATGAAAATGTGAGATCTTATTATTAAATTATCATATTACTATAATGCCCGATTGCTTTCCCCTCTCCTTTATCTTATAGAACAAAAACCTGAAGAGCAGAAAGGATGTGCCCCAGGACCTTCAGCTAATCAATGATAGAAGGAGGTCCGGAATCCAAGTTTCCTGGCTGGTAGTCCAAGGCAATTTCCACTCAAACATGTTCTAGTACCCAATACCAGTCAGAATATCGGTCAATCAGTTATTCAATCAACCAACATTTATGAAGCTCCCAAAATGTTCCAGACATCGTTTAGCTCCTGGGGTAGCAGACAAAAGAGAAAAAGCTCTGCCTTCAAGGAGTTTATATTCTATTGGGGTGAGAAGTACATGAGTAAGCAACTAGAAGGTACAAGTAAGTATAAGATGATTTCAGAGGGCAAGGACGCTCTGGGGGAAGAGGATGGGGACCAGAAAAGGCCTCCTGTAGAAGATGGCACATGAGGGGGTCCTGAAAGAAGCCATGGATGCCAAGAGGCAGGGGTAAAGAGGGAGGGGGAGCATTCTAGGCAGGGGGGCACACAGCCATTGAAAAGGCTCAGAGAGGCAGCCGAACCAATCAAGAAATGCCACATGCTGTGGATGGTCTGAATGGCTTTGCCTCTACCCAGTTATATCTGTCCTGTGCCACAGTGTTTTTGATCTGGTTTCCCACTATGGGGCATTTTTCTCCAGGGCTATCCAGCAATAGGAAAGCTCAGGAGCCTGACTTCTTTCCTCAGGAAGCCTTAGGAGCCTTGAAGAGCCTTGAAGAGCTTGGTGGAAAGCTAAATTCTCTGATGAAGGCACCTCTGGTGACAGCTCCCGCTGGGTGCTCAGGAGGCTAGGGAAGTGATGAAAGTTGGCTCTTGGAAGAGCTCTCAGAAAGCTGAGGGGTGACCCTGTTTTCTTCCCTGGTCTTGTTTCCTTGAAGACCAGTGAAAATCATCTTGACATATCCATGTTACCTAACAGGATGATACTAGGCCACTTCCCTCCCTCCCTCCACCAGCCTGCTGCTGTCTCTAGTGGGCTGGGTCATAGAGTGGTGACAGGCCAGAGACAAGGGGCTCTCTGCCCCCTCTCCACACCTCACTGGGCCAGGAAGGCCAAAGGAGCATCCCCCCAGGGGCCTTGAACATTCAGGGAAATGGGGGAAAATGGGTGTAGGTGAAAAAAAGGACAGTTTTTTTTTGTTTTTCTTTTGATGCTTACTGGGCAAATCAGGTTGTGGGAGAGGCTGGCTGCAGAGGATTAAGCAATGCTTTTGGTTGTGGTTTTGGGGATTTTTTTTGGACTGGAACTATGATTTCATTAATAAAGAGAACTCCTAATAAAGAGAAATCTCCTCTACCAGTGTAGACAGTAGAACTCTCTGCAGCCTGTGGTCCTGGAGAGTTTCCTGGAGTACAAATAGGTTAAGTGACTTACAGATGGTCACAATGCCAGGACTTGAACACAGATCTTTCTGGCTTCAAAGTCTTCTCTCTGGACACTACTCAAAATTGCCTCTTAAATAAGGAAATACAATGCTGTGTGCATCTCTCTCTCTCTCTCTCTCTCTCTCTCTCTCTCTCTCTCTCTCTCTGTGTGTGTGTGTGTTCCCACCTTGAGGATTTCATCAACTATACCAACCTTTAGATGAAGAACTTTCCCAGCCATTAAATAAAAGAGCTAGAACCCTGTGACCCTTGGTACATACCCTCTAGAACCACCAAATGGGAACCATTGCCCTAGAATATCCATCCCACACTTGGGTTCTGCACCTTGAAATGTCTCTCTGCTATCCTGGGCCCCTTTTCCCATTGTTGAGTTCTGCCCAGAGCCTCTACTTGGGGTAGAGACCCAAGACAACCAAGTTCCATTCCCCTCCTGGCTCTCCTTACTTTCCAGACTTCAACACTGTGCCCCCATGTGGGTACCTTTCCCCCTTCCCCTTTTCAATCTCTTTTGTCTTCCCTATTAGCAAATAAGCTCCTTGAAGGCAGAGACTTTCTTTTTTGTATGCATTTGTATACTGTGCCCTTAGCAGGATACTAGGTGTGATGCAGTATTAATAAACAAATGCTTCTTGCCTTGCCTAATCTCCACATGGCATGGTCTCCGTTCCTATCAGAATCCCTCTTGCCTGCAGATCTCCGGACCTCTTATAGGCAGATGCTAGCCATGTCAAAGGCAGCAATGTAAAAAGTACTGGGATAAAGAAAGGCAACCCTCATTTCCAACTCCTCAAGAGGGACATGAGAGCTCTCTGTAAGTGAAGGAGAGAGGCCTTGGTCCATCTGGACCCAAAGGCAGATCAAGATGGGGATAGTTGGGCTTAATTAGAAGAAAAACTTGCTAACCATTAGAGCTGCCTAAAATTAGACTGGGCTGCCTTAGAAATGGAAGCTTCCCTGTCTTTGGAGGTCCTGATGCAAGGCTGGATGACCCCTTGTTGGGTATGTTACCGCAGGGATTCCTTCACGGATGGGTTAGACTTGGTGGCTACTGAGGTCGTTTCCGATTCCCAAGTTCTAGGATTGATTCTGTGGGTTAGGTCCATGCGCTGCCATTGTGCCAGACCGTGCAGAGAGAGAAGTTCATTTTGGGGTATTTAATCAATCCTCGGTGGTGGTGATTGGGAGCCGTAGAAGTTTCTAATCTGGCTCCGACTTCTGAGTCTCAAGATGTTTAAATCTTCCTGGCACTGGGCTCTTGAGGAGCAGAGGCGAGTGATGAATTGTGGCACAAAGCTATTTCCCTGGGAGCCAGCAGAGATAACTTTAATGCACCAGATAAACTCCTCAGCGTGACTGTAGCAATGCAGGGGGAACAGAGACAGTGCTCAGCCCGGGGCGATGAACGGTGAAATCCATTGGTGTGCACTGCAGCCACCAGCTTGGAGGGCCTCTTCAGAGCA
The DNA here is from genome assembly GCA_028646595.1 of Phalanger gymnotis. Taxonomy (NCBI): domain Eukaryota; kingdom Metazoa; phylum Chordata; class Mammalia; order Diprotodontia; family Phalangeridae; genus Phalanger; species Phalanger gymnotis. The sequence goes on from CM053623.1 coordinate 437,581,500, forward strand.
GGAGGTTAAGACCCTCTGGTCACCAGGTGGAACGGGCCCAATTCAGTTAGAGTCAATCCAATCAGCATATATCAAGCGCCTACTATGTGCCAGATACTGTGCTTACATAGGGGAAAGACGACAAATTGAATTGCCCTCCTCCGAGGTGTATTAGAACGCGCTGCAGAGAAGACTGGGTTAGAATCAGTGTTTGGGTTCAAATTCTGCCACTTCAAGCTTACTCTCCATGTGACCTCAGGCACTTAACTTGTTGGGAATCAGTTTTCTCATCTGTGAAAAGAGGGCATTGGGGTAGATGGTCTCTGAAGACCCTTCCTCCTAAATCTACAACCCTGTGATGCTGGTATAGTGAAAAGAACAATGGACTTGAAGTCAGGAGATGTCTGGGTTTCAATCTTATCCCTGCTGCTTTCCTCGTTGTGTGATCCACGAATAAGTCATTCAGCCTTTATGAGTCTCAGTTTTCTCATCTATGGAATAGGAATAGCAATGCCAAATAAGAGAACGTACATAACATGTTTTTCATGCCTTCACAGAGCTCTCTAACCATCAATTATAATTATGAGAGCAGGAAATAGCCATCTCACTGCTGTTTAGGGCCAGAAGTGAGAAGTCAGGGAGAATTCAGACTGGCCGTGGAGATCCCAGAACTGGCTAAAACCTTAGGAAGTTGTCTGATCCAGTCCCCTGCTCTCGAGGTTGTGTCAGGGTGGAGGCAATGGAGCTTAGCTCAGTCAAGTCTTTCCTGCCTCTGACAACCAAGAAGGTCTTCCTTGCAGCCAATGAAAATCTCACCTGCTTTGATTTAAAGTCATTTATTCTTTGATCACAGATTTAGAAATGGAAGGGTCCCTAGAGGTCACCTAAACCAACCCCCCTCATTTAATAGAAATGAAAACTGCCTGGAAAGGTGAATAAAGTAAGAGAGTCAGGATTTGAATGCTGATCCTCTGGCCCCAAGTATTGTCACTTTCCTTCCTGCATCCCTAAGTAGGAGTAGGTATTGGGTTTGGTGAATATTGGCTGGGTTTGGCAGGATGGGGAGCCGTGAGATGGGGAACAGTGCAGTGAGGTGTAAATGGAGGTTAAGAGGAAGTACCAGAAGGGAACTCCAAAGAAAAGCCTTCATCAGCTTGCTGTTTGATACAGGACAGATAGCAGCACTTAATAATACCATCTGTGCCCAGGAAAAACTCCATCATGGACAACAGACGGCCAGGCAGGCTCCGCCCCCTCCCCCAAGCCCTGGATGAAGAGATGTGTTGATTTGATCTTTCTTTATCGGCTTTAATGTCCCCGGTGTGGCTTATGCATGGCTCATAACCTTTGTGGGAAAAGAAAACGGGTGTAGATGCCCAAGGCCAGGGGTGACTTAGGAGGCCATGAAGAACAGGAGTGCTGGGAGTCAGGAGGCTTGGGTTCTACTCTATTGGAATGAAGGCAGGCAGGCAGGAAGGAAAGCAGCATTTATTAAGCACCAACTATGTGCTAGGCACTGTGCTAAGCACCTTACAAATATCTCATTTGATCCTCACAATAACCATGGGAGGGAGCTGCTGGTATTATGCCCATTTTACAGAAAAGGCAACTGAGGCACACAGTGGTTAAGTGACATGCCCACAGTCATACAGGTCATAAGTAGATGAGGCTGGATTTGAACTCAGATCTTCCTGACTCCAGGGCCAGTGCTCTATCCATTAACTACCTTTGGGCCATTGGGCCAATGGCTTCTGCTTCTCTGGGCCTGTTTCTTCATTAGACTAGATAAGCTTTAAGGTTGTTGAGGTTTTTTCC
>CM053623.1:437583393-437712505 GCA_028646595.1 Phalanger gymnotis
TTCCTTCCTTCCTTCTTTCCTTCCTTCCTTCCTTCCTTCCTTCCTTCCTTCCTTCCTTCCTTCCTTCCTTCCTTCCTTCCTTCCTTCCTTCCTTCCTTCCTTCCTTCCTTCCTTCCTTCTTCCCTCCCTCCCTCTCTTCCTTCCTTCTTTGCTGTCTGGAAAGGAACCAGAGTGCAGGCTTCTTCCCAAGGCAGGGGGTCTGCCCTTCCTACCTTGTCCTGGCTGCATCTCACTGACTAGGCCTCCCACTCTTGGCCCAACCCCAGCAGTGCCCGTAGCACAGTCTGGATTGTTCTCCCTATTTTAAGCACAGGGCAATGAACTCTCCAAGTCCTCTGTTTTTCCCACTGTACTTTGCTGTCTCCCTAATAGTTTTGGTTAGATACAAAAATAGATCAAGACAAAAAAAATGCTCTGAATTCATTAACATTTTCAAAGGATTTGTGTGTTATTCATCAGAACAGCATCTATGTACAAAGGTAAAAGAGCAAGAGATATTTTTCATTCATCTGCAGAAGGCCTGCTCCTTCTGGATCCTACTCACTCATGTGATGAGGCGTACCTCTCGGCAGCACAGGTTGATAACTGCTTTCCTGGGCACAGATGTAATGCTGGTGAGACCTCTGGCAGTCCCTCAACCTTCCCTCACTCTCCTTCCCTAAAAGCCTCCCTCCTACTCCTTCAGGTGACAAGCTCCAGGACAGATAACCATCACAACCTGCTCTTGAGGGGCCTGTTAAGAGCTCAAAGGGAGCTCTGAGCTCAACCTCTTTATTTTACAGATGGGGAAACTGGGTCTTGGAGAAAGGAAATTACTTGCCCAAAGTTGAAAGATTAGGGTAAGATCTTTATGATTCTAAGGGCAAGGACCATGCGTTTCTTATTACGACCATAGGAAAATATTACATTCACACTATGCCATAGATGACTGATAAGGCTTTGTGTGCTATATCTGAGGCATGTGGGGAGGTCATATACAGCACAAGGCGTAAAAGTTTTAAACTAAAGGGGTGAAATGTCATGGTAGAATCACAGAAGCCTGGCCAGTTGTAGGGAGAGGGGATTGTTTTTTCCAGGGGAGAGGAGTGGGGTTTTTCTGGTGCTTCTGAAATCCCCCCCAATCTTATGACATTTCTGACATATAATTTAGAATTGGAAGGGCAGTCAGAGGTCCTCTAGTCCAACATACTTATTTTATAGATAGGAAAGTAAGGCCCATAGAGGTTCAGTGGATGACCTGCCCAAGGTCACAGCCCTGGTAAATTAGGACTCCAACTCGTGTTCTCTAATTCCAAGTCCATTGTGCTTTCTGATGCCTCATGTTGTGGTCACCCGCTCTGCCTGTGCACAAGATGGACCTACCTTAGTCTGCTCAGAAGATTCATTACCCTTCCTCACTCGGCCCAGCTACCTGTTTGTTCCATCGTTTTTAATTGTCTCTGATTCTTCCTGATCTCTTTTGGGGTTTTCTTGGCAAAGATACTGGAGGGATTTGCCATTGCCTTCTCCTGCTCATTTTACAGATGAGGAAACTGAGGCAAACAGGATGAAGTGACTTGCCCAGGGTCACACAGCTAAAAAAGTGTCTGAGGCCAGATTTGAACTCAGGAAGATGAGTTTTCCTGACTCCAGGCCCAACATCCTCTCAACTATGTCACCTAGCTGCCCATCTATCTATCACATACCAGGGGTATGGCAGTCACATCACTGTACAACCCAAGTACCCCAGAGGTTGTACTGGAGAGCTCCGTGGGTGAAGAGACCTTAGTTTCCAAGGTTGCCCCATAGCTTTTCTCCTATTTGGAATCTATGTGACTCTCTCAGAGAGAGAAGGGTTCTAATCTTTATTCCTTCCTTTCCCACCATATTAAGAAATATTATTAGAACATTTTGTTTCAATGCAATAAACACTTCTCAACAAATACCCAGTCCAGTGCAGCTTCCCCCAAGTAGATAGCCAGAAAACTGTAAAGTAAAACTGCCTAACAGCATGCTTCCAACTGATAGATGCCTCTTACCCATCTGGGGTCTTACCACTATTGACAGAAAATATCTCTGTACTTGCACTTTGATAATATGGCACCAACACTGTCTGCTGTTGTCGACTTGAGTTTGCTGCCTTCATTCCCACGATCGTAATCATCGGGTATAATGTACTCTTGCTCTGCTTTCTTCTCTCCGAACCACTTGACCCAAGTCTTCCTATGTTTCTTGGAATTCTTCATATTTGTTGTTCCTTGATACACACAAAAATTCTACTGATGTAGTTGAATGCCTCCAGAGAATGGAATGGACACCATGAAGAGGGCAATGGAGAGATGCATGTTGGGGGGGGGGAGCAGGCTGCCCCACAAATATGGGAGCTGGAAGGTCAGGAGCAAAGGATGTGATTGGGGAAAGGCGTAAGAGTCAAAGAAAGGCTGGCCATGCGGTGAGGGTCAGGGAGAGCCGATGAAATGAACGAATAAAGGCATGCATGAAAAATTATTTATTAAGGATTTACTACATTGCAAGAACCATACTAAGAGTCAGGGATATAAACTGAAAGAAGGCAGTTCTTGTTTTCAAGGAGCTCCCACTCTACTTGGGGGACATAAACAGTCTGCTCCAGTTGCATGTCTGTAGATGGCAGAAGGAAGCAAGGATGGCTTCTGACAGATAGGGTGGATCCCAAAGGGCCAACTCATGGGAGAACATGGGAATCATACAGGATGTGCAGTCCTGGGTCAGTTCTGATGATGATGGTGGTGGTGGTAATAGTAATGAAGTAATAATAAGTAGCAATTATACATAGCACTTTAAGGTTTACAAAGTGCCTTACAAATCTCTAATTTGATCGTCACAATAACCCTGAGAGGCAGGTGCCCCATTTTACAGATGAGGAAAGTGAGGCAAGCAGAGGTTAAGTGACTTGCCCAGAGTCACACAGCTGGCAAGTGCCCAAAGTCAAAATTGAACTCGGGTCTTCCTGACCCCAAGTCCGAGGCTCTGTCTACTAAGCCACCTGGCTCTGTTGTTCAACAGAACACTGCTGCTGTGCTAAGATCACGGAGTATGACGTTCCCAGACACCCACAGACGGCAGTTTATTCAGCCGTTCGTTCCCCGAGTTGGCACACGTTGTGTTTCTGCTTTTAAAATCACAAATGACGCTGCTATTAATACTTTTGCACAGATGGGTTTTTTTCTCACTAGCACGAACCTTCTCGGGTACAGATCTGGTAGTAAGATGTCTGGATCAAAGGGGACGAACAATTTGGTAACTTTTCTTGTATGATTCCAAATCGTTTCCCCGAATGGCCAGACTGATTCACAACTCCACGAGCAGCGAGCTGGTGTCTCTCACTCCCTTTTTTCAGCCTTTGTTTTCCCAAATAAATTGGCCCACTGAGGCAGGATAAGGTAGACAAGCTCGCCATCTGCTGGACGTCATCTGTCAGTTCTCCCCATGTCCACCAAGCCATAGTCCCCCAAAGGACTGCCATCTTCTGTCTCCTACCAGGCCCCAAGTGCCTCATTTATTTGCTCCCCATGTAGAGGAGCCTGGGGGTGGGTAGGCTGTAATCTGCACTGGTGGAGGGAGTCCCTACACCTGAGATCACAGATCCATCCAAGTATGAAAGTGTGAAAAATACTAAAATAACCAAACCATGTGTAGACAGAGACCGTTTCATCATTTCAATAGACACCCCCCAAACACCATCCCTGGGTGTGAAGAAGGGACAGGATTGAGCACTAGGTGGCGGCTGTGACCCTGACGTTAGTAGCCATGAAAATCTAGTCCAATACCCTCATGTTACAGATTGGGAAACTGAGGCCCAGAGAAGTTACTTATCATGCCCTAACCATGCCATGTTCTTGTTTGTCCTGCTTTCATGCCAGTTGCCTCTCTGGTTCGCCATCTTGTTTCATTCTTCTGACAACCACTAGGTTGAGAATTTGAGTTTGAATGAACATTTTAATCTGGTATTTTAAGCCACAGGGCACTGGGCTTGGTAAGGAAGTCCTGAGTTCAAATCCTTCTTGAGTGTCAAATCAGCATTTACTACTTGTGTGACTCTGACCTGCTCAATCTGTTTCCTTATCTATAAAATGTAATAATAGCACATGGAGTGGAGGAACAAGTAAGATAACATATGTAAAGTGCTTTCCAGATGCCATCATCAACATCATGGTTATTTGTAATATTGTAACATAAAATTAATAATATTATTGATATAATAGCAATCTATCATTTGTGTTCAATTACCTTGGGGTGCTCCCTGAACCCCCGCTTCTCTGATGTATGGCACACTCAGGATTAGCCCTAGTCGGAAGTGGGAAAATGGCCCAAGCTTATCTTCAAGTAGTCAGAATCACCCCTGCCCGCTACCCTTCCTCCCACCTTCCCACCTCCCCATGCTCAAACTTCTCATCGGATACATTCTGTGTGCTTACCCATAGTTACCAGCAGCCTCTGGGAGTTATGTTAACATTCCAAAGGATGCCTGCCGTTGAACAGGGGGAAGAGAACCATTAAGGCAAAGGCATGACTTGTTGGGGGAGTGTCTCATTGAAGCCCTTGAAATCTGCTGGGTAGGCAGCCACCTGATCCAGCCATGCTCAAGGCCATCTCTGTGTTCGGCGATAACTGACATGTCTAATGGGAATCCCAAGGCAGTGAAATATTCTAAAAGACCTTCTGAATGATGAAAGCTGGAATGATGTTCATATCCCTTCTTTAACTGCACGCGATTCTTAGGAAACCAGAAATCCACGTGTGTGTTGGTGATTTAAATGGAAAATGGAGATTTGAGGAATGAGAAGGGCCTTTAGAAGCCCTTGATCTCCATTTAGAGATGAGGAAACCGAGGTTCAGAGGGGAAAAAACCCACAGAATTTAGAGCTGCAAAGGACTTTAAAACCAATAGTGTAATGAGGAAAGCATAGCGGGGCCTGGGTTTGCAGTATCATGGGTTTAGAGCTGGCAGAGACCTTTAGGGTCAAATGGGAGAACTGAGGCTCAGAGGAGTGGCTTACCCCAGAACACACAGCAGCCCTGCCAGAATTTGAATCCAGATCCTTTAAAATGAGAATCCAGCATTCCTCCTGTAACGCCACAGGTTCTAGTCTTGATTGCTTCCTAACCAGCTGTGTGACCTTGGTTGACTCATTGCCTTCTCTGATCCAAAGTTTTTTCATCTCTAAAATGAAAGGGATAGGATCCTTTCTAGGTCTAAATCTGTGATCTGGTCTAAACATCTTATTTTATACACAAGGAGACCAAGGGCCAGAGAGATTAGCTAGATAGGATCACAGGGTTTTAAGAGCTGGAAGAGAACCAGCCTTCCTTCCTCACTTTACAGATGAGGACTTGCTGAAGATGCTAGCTGTACTATGGTGGGATTTAAAATGAGGTCCTAAAATTCTCAAGGCAGGGCTGTTTCTCTTGGACCATGGCACCTCCTCGTCCAGTGTAAACCCTCATTTTACAAACAGAGAAATTAGGACCCAAAGACGGCGTGGAATTTGAACAGTCATGCTGGCAGTAAAATGCAAAGCCAGGATTTGAAGCAGCCAGTTCTCTCTGGCCTAATCTAGTGCTCTCTCCATCAATCCAGTATTTCCTGCAGCTTGCTTGAGGTCACACAGTCAGAGATTGACTTTGTATTAGAATCCCAAAGGCCCCGTGCCCCGTCCAGCATCCAACTTGTAAGAAAAATGTAGAGTCAAGAAATAGGAAGGTGAGGCCCGGGAAACAAAAGCTGCGTTTCCTTTGGGCTTTTCCACAGCTTCAAGTGTGTGGGCTAAGGCTGAACGCCTGTTCTTTGTTTTTGTCTGTTTCTTCACCTGAGATGGAAATCGCTGTATGATATTCTGGACTGTGTTTACAAAATGCCTTTGAGAATGGTCAGGTCAAAGACCTTAGACTCAGGGACATGGCCAAGACAAAAGGATACAAGGAAAAATGAAGCATCAGTGGAAACCTTGGGAAAATCATCTTGTCCAAGCCTCTGATTTTACGTCCAAGGCCGAAGTCGCAAAGTGACCTGCCCACCGTTACAAGGCAGGAATTAGCATGGTTGGCATTTCACCCAGGGTCAGTGAAAAGGCACTGGATTTGGAGTTCAAATCCTGGCTCTCCCTTTAGCTGTGGGATAGCTGGTTAGTCAACATGCCTATTTCCTCACCTGTACCACAGAGGGGTTGGCCTAGATGGCCTCTAAGCTCCCCATGGCTATGATCCATGAGCCCTGGCACTGAGGGGCTTCTCCTGTGAAGGTCTGGCCCCTCTAAGGCACAAAGATGATCCAAGGACTCCTGCAGGCCTCATCACCCAAGCTGACATTCTCCTCCAGGAGGTTCCCCCAAGCTGCATCACTGCGAATCACTAAAGGCTGCATCATTGCCCAGCATGTTGGCAAGTTCCTGGAGATGAGTTCTTTGCCTTTTTTGTGTCCTGGACCCCTGTGGCATCCCGCCCCACCCCGTGAAGCCCACGGACCCCTCTCAGAACATCTGTAATTGCAGCAAATGCTAAATTTCAGTTAGAGATGAGTGGAGATAACAATGCATTTTCCCCCCTCCAAATCCCCAGGGCCCAGGCTAAGAATCCTCCATCCAGACCCTGGCCAACGCAGCATCTCCTGTCAAGGAAGTCAAATGGAAGACGCCCAGCCAGAGAACTTTTAGCACTGATGTTTATTTCCAACTGTCTTCCCAACAGTGGCAAGATCTGCCTGTTCTGATTACAGACAAGAGCCCCAGGCTTGCCCCCGGCCCCCAGCACCAGTTCTGAGGCTGCCCTGAGGTGAGCCCTGCTGGAGAGGCTTTGCCCCCAGGCTTGGCCTGCACGGGCACAGGGGGTGGCCCAAGGGTCCCACTCTTTTGGCCTTTGTCTAGGATTAGGGGAAGCCCATTCTGAGACCTGGAACTGGAGGGGGTGGGAGGGGCCTCTGAGTGGGAACTGTCTCTCTCACGTGATGCCCTCCCAAATTCTAGGAGGTCATTAGTCCCTAATCGTCCCAGCAGCTGTGCATGCATCTGGCACAATCCTTGTTCCCTCCCTCACTGCTGCCCTTGCAATGACAATGAGCACATGAAGCCTCTGGGAGATGGGAGACTTTTGGTCATCAATCCGAAGGAGAAAACAAGGGGGAAAAAGAAAGACCGATGAGAGAGGATGAGTGAAGAAGTGCCCCTTACCGGTCCATGCTCCTTCTGGTTAGCACCACACCTGGTGAGCCCCACCCAGCACGGGCACCCCAGGTGCTCTCCGACGATCCCCTTCCAGCGGGGGGGCCAGCAGGGGCACCAGCATGAATGACGGTCACTTATTGGCCACAGCTGAGAGCTGGTCCCGGATCCGGCCCAAGCCATCTAACATGGTATCCAGCGTTTCTTTGCTCAGCTCCATGGTGACAGCTGAGATTGCAGGCTTGTCCCCACACAGGCTGGCATCCTCCTGGATCTGAAAAGGGAACAAGACCCCAACATAACAGTCTGCAGTGTAGAGAAGCAACTGGATAAAGCAGAGAAAGTGTCAGTGAACTTTAGGGTTCAGGCGCCTGAGGGCAGGCTCTCTTCCAAGGACTGGGGAACCTTCCATTTTGGTGACTTAGTGAGCCCAGGAAGATTTCAGTCTTAGTGGCTTTGGTGACCCTGCGTATTCTCTCCAGGAGACACACTTTGTGACACTCCACCAGCTCAGCTAATGTACTAATGACTGGTACACTGGCCTAGGTGCTCTGGAAAGCTGGTGGGAAGGCCTCAGATGGCCTGGTGCATGCTACATCCATAATACACAGACTCTGGCCTCGTACCAGTAGAATACCGGAGACACCATCTGATGCCGTAAGGACAATAAGTCTTTTTACCCTCTTTCCAGAGAAGAGGCAAAGCTGGCCACCAGATGTTTGTTTTTAACTTTTCCACTAACTAGTGATTACCTGACTTTGGGTGGGTCCCTTAACCTCTCTACAACCCTCAGTTTCTCCATCTGTAAAATGGAAGTGGGGGGTGTTAGACTAGCACAAGCTCTAAGGCCCCTTTCTAACTGTTAGTGGTGCCCGATCACTGGAGCAGAAAACGAAGCGCACCTTCATCTGGAGCAGGCAGGTGGGCACGGCCATTCGGGTGATGCTGTCTGAGGCCATCTTGACATCTACTCTCCAGTCCAAGTCAACCAGTCGAGGCAAGGAGACTGCGGAAAGGGAAGATACACTCAATCCAGGGGGCTGCCCAGGCCGGCTCTTTCCCCCAACATTAACCATCTTTCTGATTTCAATGGAATGAAGTCAGTTAGAGGGAGCAGGGCACAGACGGAGTAGTGGGCTCAGGTAAGGCTCAGGTACATCTCGGTCTAACAGCTCTACCTGGGCTAGGAAAGACACCGTGGCCTCCTCCACAGCAAAATGGGGCCAACGGCAGCCAGGCCTTCCAAAGGCCATCGACATGACCAAGTCCATATAGCACAAGGCTTTTGGCTACTATTTTTAATAGGTTTTAAGAACCTCTGAGCCTCATCTTCCCTGTAACCATAGCTTATCCATGGGATTAAATGACAGAATGATAAGGGAGATTATTCTTCTTCTAAAGCAAGCCCCTTTCCCACCCAAGCCCATTTCTTCGTCACAGCAGGGCTTTAGAACATGGCTCCAAGTCTGGTTTTTTACAGAGCTCTTGTGACTGCTCACTTCACTGGGCAACAGCTCATTGAGGGCTTCCCAGGCTTCTCTGAACCCACCCCCTTCATCATTCCTGTGGCCAACAGTACTGTATTCCACATGCACACCATGATTTGCTTGGGCATTCCACGATGAGGGAGGATCACCTAAGTTCCAGTTCTTTTCCACCCACAGAAAGATCTGCTGCCAGTAGTTTTGCATAGATGTGTCTTTGGCCTTTTTCTCCGGCCTCTTCAGTGTAGGGCTGGGGGCAGCACTGCTGGGTCAAAGGCGACTCGGTGATTTAGCGGGCATCGTTCCGAACTGCTTTTCAGAGTGGCCGGACCGATTCGTGCCAATTCTGCCAACAGTACACTCTCGGGCCTCCTGTCCCAAAGGCCCATCAGCGTTCAGCATTATCCCTTTTGGTCCGCTTTGCCATCTGATGAGGGCGAGCTCAGAGCTTTAATCTGCATTTCCCTAATCGCTGGTGACTTGGGAGCATTTTCTCACACGGCTGTTGTTGATAAGCTCGGACTTCTTCCCTTGACAACTGCCTGTGCACATCCAATGGTGAAGAATGCTCCCTGCCTCTGAGATATAACTGTCTGGACATGGCCAATGTGGGGCATGGCCAGTGTGGGGCGTGGCCAGTGAGCTTTACCATGATGATAGTGATGACAATAACAAGCATAATCATAATAAATAATATTAACAGCTAGTGTTTACACAGCACCTACTATGTGCTGATGCCCCAAACAACCTTGGGAGGGAGGTGCTATTATTATCCCTATTTTGCAACTGAGGAAACTGAGACAGACAGAAGTTACGTGACTTGCCCAGGGTCGCACTGCTAATAAGAGTCTGAAGCAGGATTTGAACTCAGGTCTTCCTGACTTCAAGTTCCATCCACTGCTCCACCAGGTTGCCTCATGCATATCCGTTACCAGGGCTTTGTTTTTCGTTTCTTTTGTAAAGGTGGAGGAGGTGGAAGAGAGGAAATAATGAACTATTAATTGAAGATAAAATTTAATAAAAACAAGAAACGTTTTCCAAGTTATCTTTGGTCTCCCCACTCACTCTGAGCTCTCTGTGCTCCTCCGGGTGGTTCTCAGCTGCTGCCCACCAGTCTCTGAGGCTGATAGCTGTGGGCCATCGGGGGCCAGCAGCAGAGGCCACTGCCCAAGCCCCAAGCCCAGTGAACGAGGGGTTTGCAGGAGGATGTCAATGTTCTGGGCTTGATCATTTTAGGAAATGCACACACAAGCTCTCTTTTATGGCTTAGGCTTTGCTTTCCCTTTAAGATGGTTTAGTTCATGGGTCATTAAAAAAGAAAGCAAAGAATGTTTGGGTTTGGTTTAAGGTTCGGCTAAGGAGGGTCCTCCCTCCAGGCGTGGAGTGCACAGTTCAAGTCTCTGCTCCTAGGCAGACCCAGCACTAAGGGATATCAGGGAGAAGTCAGCCCTGTCCATACTCACTTTGATTGGCTTGAGCCTCCTTTCTCCATGCAGGCCTGTGAAAAGAGGAAAAAGAGCAGGGCAGAGAAAATTGAGTCTTCTGATGACTAGAAGAAGTACACAGATATTAAAAGCATATTTACACCACATCTGTAGGCTCCTTTTTTTTTTCTTAAGGGCAGCTAGAGGGTGCAGTGGATAGAGTGTCAGGCCTGGAATCAGGAAGACCTGAGTTCAAATATGGCCTCAGACACTGACTAGCTGTGTGACCCTGGGCAAGTCACTTCAACCTGTTTGCCTCAGTTTCCTGTAAAATGAGCTAGAGAAGGGAACGGCAAACCGCTCCGGGATCTTTGAAACCCCAAATTAGGTCAGGAAGAGTTGGACATGACTGAACAACAACTTCTATTCCTATGTTTGCAGGCAGTTGGTGTAATATTGGAATTATTATTTTTCTCCAGCCCTCTCCAGAGACGACAAGGAAAAGTTCCCTAAAGAACGAAAGGATTCTCTTCCTCTCAGACACAAGTTACTTTTGAGGGAGCTGGGTGATGCCGAGGGCATGAGAATGTTGGAAGCACCCAGAGCTTTGAGGGAGAATGCCAAGGCGCCAGATGGCTGGTGTAATTCTTCTCATTAGCCCTACTTGGCAGGAAACAGAGTAACTTACCCACAGTCAAACAGCAAATGAGTTTTAGAGATGGGAGCTGACCCAGACCTTCCTGTTGCTAAGCCCAGAACTTCTTCCACCCTCCAGACTGCTCACTCCCACCACATGCAAGAAAAGTCTCTGTTTTCACATGGTCCCCAAGACCCTCTGTATCCTTTGAATCCTCAGTACCTTTGGTACCTGGGGAACTAAATGCCTTTGGATCTGGTGCCACATCCTCCCAGAGGCTGATGGTCCGAAGAGGAAGGCTCCAGGGGATGACCCTTTAACTTGGCCTCAACCAGGGGAGAGCAGACCTCGATGAGCAAGCCACTATCTCCAGTGTTTGCCTCAAGGCTTCATCCCCACCCCATCCTCAGGTCAACGGCAAAAGCTTACTGACCAGCTCTGGTGTTAGTTTAGGTTTGTCTCTCCTGGTTTTTTTCCCGCCCTCCCAACCCCCTTTACAGGAATGAGGCACTCACACGTGTTCCATGATGATTTTTGTCAACAGGTTTTTGAGGTTTTGGTGGAAGTTTTCAGGGAATAGAGCAAGAATCTCCTCACCAGCAGTCAGGTCCTGGTAGGCCACCAGCCTGGTGAGGCGGTGCAGGGCACGGATCAGCTGTAACAAAGAAAGGGTCCCTGTGGGGTCGAGAGGGGCTTGGCAGACAAAAGGGCCTTCCCACAGACACTCAGAGCAAGCTGCATACAGATCCAGGCCAGGTCCTGCCTCTGACACTGAGCTGCACAACACTGGCCAAGTCCCTTTACCTTGAAGCCTCTTTCCTCCTTCGTAAAATCAGGAGGTTGGCCTAGATGGCCTCTGAGGGCCCTTCCACCTTCCAGAGCCACCAGCTCTGGCTCCATCCTCAGGTCTAAGGCCTTGATGAACAGCTCCATCTAATCCTTAACAAATCCATCATTCCTCCGACCCTGGAATCAAGCCACGTCTTTCAGAAGTGGGGTGCCAGGGTGCTGACCTTTGTCCTGCTGGCACTGGCTAGAAGCTTGGGGAATCGGTTCCTCACTCAAAAATACTACAATGATAATGGACTTACTGAGTTACCAGGTTCCTCTTTAAAAATACAAATAGTCCTGAGCAGGTTGGTTCTGTTGAGGAGCCATCTGGTTCAAGGAAGGCTTGGACTGTCTTACCCCAGAGGTCCTTTGGAGCCCTAAGATTCTACAGTCAGGAGCTGGACACCTCCTTGAACTTTGAGATTGGGACTTGAAGTGTCAATGGCCTAAGAGACTACTGAGCACCCCACCAGATCTCTATCACTTCTAAGATCAGAGAGTTCTCTCCCTCCTGCAGTCTTCAAGCACAGATTAGACTAGATCACGTGTGAAGTCTCTTCCAGCTGTCAGGGTCTGAGATCAGCCAATCACACCTGGGAATGGACTGAGCACAAAGCTTCTTCACGCCTCGAAGAGCTCAGTTCAGGTGAGGCCCATGCTCTACCCTGAGCTCTCTTCTCTCTCTACCTTATTTCCCTCCTATTCAATTATCACCTCCATACCAATGATTCTCAGGTCGAATTATCCATCCCTAACCTCTTTCCCAACCGCCAGTCTCTTATCTCCAACTGCCCACTGGACATTTTGAACTGGACATCCTGTAGACATCTTAAACTCATTATCTTAGCCCCCAAATCCTCCCCTCTTCCAAATTTCCCCACTGCCATTGAGGGTATCACCCTTGTCCCTGTCACTTGGGCCTCTCACCACCTCCTCTCCCTTCCTATGTACAATCTGTTCCAAGACCCGTTCATTCTACCCATCCGAATCGACTTTCCTGTTATTTGGTAGCGGGTCCTTCTAGGACCCTAGCTCACAATCTCAGGATCACCCTCGATCCTCACCCAATACCTCTCCTCCAATCTGCTGCTGTCTTGTTGACCCTATTATTGCAACCTCTCTTGTATATGCCCCCTTTCTGCCTCTGACACTGCCACCACCTTGAAGCAGGGCCTTATCATCTTGTGCTTTTTCTTATGCTGTTTTCAAAGCACTTTACACTCATGACCTCACCTGACCCCCCTCCCCACCAGCAGCAACCCTATGATGTATGGAAGAGAATGGACATCATTCCCATTTCACCACAGAGAAACTGAGGCTCACAAAAGGCCCCAAGGTCAGGCAATAAGTGGCAGAGCTGGGCCAGGAAGCAGGGTCTTTCCCCTGGAGCACATCACACTCACTTGATCTGCTTCCTCCTGGGTCACGGACAAGCTGGAACAAGTGATGTCCAACAGTTTCTTTGAGCCAAGGGCTGAAGTGGAAAAGCTCTCTTGGCACAGCTGTCTGACGACATCTTTCGAGGAGGCCTAGGAAAGAAGAAAGGGGGAAACCCTGGGCTCAGACTGTGAGAATGAGCTCTTCAGAATACAAGGAGCCAAGGCTCCCTTCAAGGCTTCGGCCCTGCAGACACATACTTTTAAAAGCCCATCTGCCGAAAATGCAAATTGAGCTGATATCTAGTACTACTTGAGAGTTGTATGGGAGGGAAGCAACCAGGAGAAGTCATTTGCACGGGGATCTCATGTATGGAGGAAACCACAAAGAATCTTGTCATAACGTATAAATGATACGAATGGGCCGCTAGGCGGCACCAGGCCTGGACTCAGGAAGACTTGGGTGCAAGTCTGGCCTCAGATGCATTCTAACTGTGTGA
This sequence comes from Phalanger gymnotis, assembly GCA_028646595.1. Classification (NCBI taxonomy): domain Eukaryota; kingdom Metazoa; phylum Chordata; class Mammalia; order Diprotodontia; family Phalangeridae; genus Phalanger; species Phalanger gymnotis. The sequence continues at coordinate 437,596,821 of CM053623.1, forward strand.
CCCTGGAAAGTAACATCACCTAACATCACCCTTTTTGCCTCAGTTTCCTCATCTGTCAAATAAGCTGAAGAAGGAAATGTCAAAGTGCCTCTAGTATCTTTACCAAGAAAAACCCAAATGGGGTCACAAAGACGTGGAAATACCTGAAAAACAACACAACAGCAACATAAATGATATGAAATAAAGATGGAATGAAGAAAGCAAGAGAAAAAGCAACAGATTTTAGGAGTGGGCCAGATGAGGTCATTTCCAAGGCCTCTGCCAAGATTAATGTTCTATGGGAGCAAAGAGGGAGAGTGGAAAGAATATTGGACCTGAGGGTCCAGGAGTCCCCAGTTCCAATCCTACCTCTGAGACCTAATACTTATTAGCTGTGTGACCTCTCCGAACATGAGGTCCATTTGTAAAACAGAAATAAAAATGCCTATAGTACTTATGTCACTGAGTTACTGTGAGGCTGGATCATAGGGGCTAGAAGGGCCCTTGGAGGCCATTGGATCCAATGCTCTCATTTTATACATGAAGAAACAGAGACTAAATGCAGTGAAGTCACTTGCTCATCGTCACAAGCCATGTTATATGTAAGAAAAGAACCTTACAAATGTTAAAACATCACATAAATGTCATTATTATGTTTTTAGGAACTGCAGAATAATGGGTGAAAGCTGACAACAGGGAAATTCACAAATTTATAACAATTACAGCTCAAGCGCAGTGGGGTATCTCCTTCCCCGGAGGTCTCCAAGCACTAGCCAGAGTTAATTCAATCGGATAAACATTTATTATAATTACGGGCTCTGAGATTTAGAGCTGGAACGGAACCCGAGATGATCTAGTCCAACAATTTCATTTCTACAGATGGGGAAACTGAGGTCTGGTGAGGTTAAGTCATTGCACAGTGAGCCCTGGGCACTGCGCCTGGCTTACTCTCAACATTGGTACCACTTGCTCACCCTCTGATTCTGTGTCCTCAGCCCCCTTTCAGCTGAGTTGATCCTTGTGAACTCTTTCCTAGACTATTGTGATGGCCTCTTTTCCTATTCCAACCATCCTCCCCAAGCTGCCAAAGCTGATTTTCCTCCAGCGCTGATACAGCCACATCATCTCAATGATCGATCACCTCTAGCAGCTGCTGATTACTTCTGGGATCAATATAAACTTCAAAACTCGGTCCTTCCCTTCCTTCCCAATCTTCTGACACCCTACAAGTGTTGAGCCAGGCGCATCCTGCTCGTATTTCCATCATCCGCGACGCTGTTTCCCACCTCCGTGACTTTGCCCAGGCTGTCCTGCATTCCCCCCATGCCTGGTAGGCTCTCCATCCTTACCCCCACCTTGCTCCTGCAGGAAGACGTTTGGGGTGCCCCTCCACCGCCTCCCATCTATTCTGTCCAGTCATTTCATGTGCCTAGTCATTTACGTGTCTTCCCCTCCTTGCAGCAGGGACTGTTTGGTTCCCCCAGAGCTCAGCACAATCCTAGGCGCACACACACCACACACGCCTGCTGATCGACTGGCGGGCCACGAGCTGCATTGGAGCGAAAGGTTATACGGGGTCACAGACCCAGAGCTGAAACCTCTAAGGACACGTCCAACGTTCCCATTTTAGAACGGAGAGAGCGCTGGGCTTGACATTTGGGAGCCCTGAATTCTAATCCTACCTCGGTCATGACCCTGGACCAGTCACCGAACCTCTCTCGGCCTCAGTTTCTCCCGATGTAAAAAGAGGGTAATAACAGCACGCGCCTCACAGGGTTGTGAGGCTCAGAGAGGTTTGGGCAGTTAAGGCCCCTGAGATGAGTCAATCATCGCTCCGCTGACCAGGCCTGTCGTCAGGCCCAGAAGTGCCCGAGCTCTTGGCAGTGGCTTCCCCAGGCGGCGAGGGCAGGCGCGGCCTCCTGCAGAGGGGAGGGCCTCGGCTCTGACTCGGCCTGAAGACCGTGGGGATGCTCTCCGCCCCTCACTCCCCTCCCCGAGAGCCTCAAGGGCCGCTTCTCCTGCCCGCCCCCCAACCCCGAACCTCCATTGAATTACCTTCAGCAAGCTCTGCAGGGCCGCGAAATCCACAGGAGTCTCCGCAGCCATCTTCCTCCCTCCCAGTCACATGACTCAAGCAGCCCTGCGGCCAGATGAGAGAGCGCAGGCGCCGTATCACGTGGTGGCGGCGAGGGCGCGTGGCATGCCGGTAGTTGTAGTCCTGGGCTGGGAGCCCCGCCTCTGCAGAGAGCGGCAGGCTCTTAGCCTAGTGCCTGGGCTAAAGACGCTGGTTTAAAGGCAGAGGCGGGAGGAGGCTCCTCCGAGAGAGGACTGAGACCACCGACGCCCTGGGCTGGGTGAGCTGGCAGGTCCTGCTGCGCAGGAAGAGGGCGGGGTAGGGATCCCCAGGGGGCGAGACTGGGGAGTAGGTTGTGTTCTGAGATGGGATGGCACGAGCACCTTCCTCCTGAGCGTTATCACCCCCTTCGCGTCGTCATGGTGATCGTGACCGTGGGCATCCCGTTCTGGTCCTCATCACTGTTATTGTAGTTACTGCCACCATCATTACTTCTGTTGTCATTACTATCCCTGCTTTTAGTACTGTTGTTAGTTCGTTTCTATTGTTGGTATTACTTTATTACTGTTACCAGTGTATCACTGTTATTGGTATTAGTTTATTACTACTATTATCCTTATCTTATTATTCCTGTTATCGTTCTGGTGATCATTATTTTTATCATTGCTGTTATCATTTTACTATTACTATTTGTTACTATTATTTTATTATTACTATTATCATCATCATTATTATTATTTCATTTACTATTACTATTTTGTTACTATTATTTTGTTATTTTATTATTACTGTCATCATCATTATTTTATTTACTATTATTATTTTGTTACTATTATTTTATTTTATTACTACTACTATCATCATCATCATTATTTTATTTGCTATTACTATTTTGTTACTATTATTTTGTTATTTTATTATTACTATTATCATCATCATCATTATTATTTTATTTACTATTTTGTTATTTTATTATTACTATTATCATTATTATTATTTTATTTACTATTACTGTTTTGTTACTATTATTTTGTTATTTTATTATTACTGTCATCATTATTATTATTTTATTTATTATTACTATTTTGTTACTATTATTCTGTTATTTTTTATACTATTATAGTCATTATTTTTTAATTATTGTCATTATTGGGAGAAGGAGGAGGAAGAGAGGACTGGTTTAGGGCTTACCTAGCTTTGCAAGAGAAGCTGAACTACCTACTCTGGGTCTTTTAATTTTTATAACTCTATTCTCTCTGCCTCCACCCCCACCCTCAAAAGACCATAACCCCTAAATACATTATTTTTGAGAGTGATAGAAAGAACATTGGTCTTGGAGTTGGAAGACTTGAACTTGAGTCCCAGTGGGATGCTGAGGAGGCAAGCCCTTTCCTCTGTCTGAGCCTATGTTTTCCTTATTTGTGCAATGAGGCTTTTAATACTTGAACTCAGAGCAGTGGTGAAGAAAGTGCCTTTTATATCGTAAAGGGTTACCTGAGCCTCAAAGGTGATTGCTATTGAGAAAGTACTTTAAAAACTCTGAAGGTCTGAGGGAATGTGAATTGTTACTGTTATGTGTCGGTTTCTCCTTTCCTTTGCACTTAACAGTATGTGGATTGTAGCAGCTAATAGAGTGGAGGGTCCTTGAGGGCAGGGACTGCCTAACGTAGATATTTCAAAGGATCACTGGAACAGTCAGGGAATTCAGAAACCTTCTAGTCTAACCCCTTTGGGCATTTAACTAAGCCAGTTTGCTCAAAGTTACCTAGCTAGTAAGAGTATCCTTAACATTGGACAGTAAGTCACTAAACATTTCTCAAGTACCTGCTGTATTCCAGGCACTGTGCAGGGCTTAGAGAGAAATGCAAGAGACAAAATCCTGCTCTCAAGGAGCTCCCAGATAAATGGGGGGGGTAGTTTTAAGTAGAGTTCCTATAGTTACCTCTTAATAAATGTTTGTTGGTTGATCAATCTTGAGCTGGAAAGAAATTCAGATAATCTAATCCATCACTCCACTTTTTTTTTATAAGTGAGGGAAACTGAGTACCAGAGAATTGAAGCGACTTGCCCAAGCTCACATAGGTAGTAAGTGGCAGAGCTGGAATTTGGACCTGGCTCCAAACTTTATGCTGTTTCCACATTGAAGAGGTTCAGGGGATAGAATGCCAGGCCTGGGAATCAGGAAGACTCCTCTTCCTGAGTTCAAATCTGGCCTCAGACATTTACTAGCTGTGTGACCCTGAGCAAGTCACTTAGCCCTGTTTGCCTCAGTTGCCTCATCTGTAAAATGAGCTGGTGAAGGAAATGGCAAACCACTCCAGTATCTTGGCCGAGAAAACCCCAAATAGGGTCATGAAGAGTGAGACATGACTGAAAACTGGACAACAACCATGATTGATTTGTGCCTGGAGGACAGTTTTTCACCAAATGTTGGTCAATCATCCTTCCCAGCGGGATTGAGTGTCACTTCTCTAACACAGTTTGATTTAATAGAAGGAACACTAGATACTTAACATCTGTGGGATGATAGGCATTCTGTTAACCTCTCTGGGACTCAGTTATGTCCTTTTTACTTCACCATACTGTGCATTACTGAGTCTACTTGTGACTCAGTTGCCAGAAATGTCTCTGTCTCACTTGTATATGTCTTGAGGTGCCTTTTTGTCTGTGTAAATAGATCCAAGCCTTTACTAGGCTTGAAATGGAGGAAATTCCCTAGCCCTTTCATTGTGGTTCAATGCCCTAAAACTCCAGAGTGGGGCCTGAACCAGATTAAAGTATAATTGAAAAATGTTTAACAAAATAAATAAAAATACAACACAACTCAAATGATGTTAACTTGTGGTTTTCTAAGTCAGTGTGAGGTCAGCAGGGATTGTTTCTTTCTGATTTAGTGCCTGGGAGTCAAGAGATGGCATCTGTGGGTAGGACTCGGAGTCAGGAGGATCTGGATTAGAATCCCACCTTCAACACTTACTAGTTTTTTGATCCTGTACAAGTCACTGGACCCTTCTGGGCTCAGGATCTTCTTCCATAGTGAAGGAGGTGGGCTCCTTCTTCTTGAAGGTCCTTTCCAGTTTTTGACCTATGACCTGTGGCACTAGCCCTGGCCCTGGTGTATGACTTTTCTTAGCCCCTGTCTGGGCCTCAGTTTCTTCAAATGCAAAGTGAACCCAGTGGACCTGTTTCTCTCCAATGTCCCTTCTGGTGGTCACATGCCCTTTTCTGTGAAAGGAAGTAGGTCATTCAGCAGGGAAACAAAAAGGCATGAATGTTGGGCAGGGGAGGTAGTTCTGCCACAGGCCACCATATAGTGGGGTGAGGTGGTCCCCTAGCTCCTAGTTTCCTGTGCCCCAGGATGTATGGGTAAACACACTTCGCTTGCCCAGCAGTTCCACCGAGGACGATCAGAGACTTCAGTCAGATGTTAGGAGGACAAAGGCCTGGCTTTTCTTCTCGCAGGGGCAGGAGTTTGGAACACAATGACAATTATTCCTAGAACACAGGATGTCTTTGTTTCCAAAATACACAGAGCAACAGTTTTAACAATGACTCTTAACCCTTCATCCCTGAACACCCTGGCCTTCAGAAGTGTTTTTGGGTCCGGAACCAGCAAAATCCTTATTTTTGGCCACGGATGTTATTTTTTCACATTGATTGTAATCCAACAAGCATTTTGTTGTCCTATATGTTATAGGGACAGGGAATTAGATAATGAATGCTATTTTGGACACATTAAATTGGAAATACCAAAGGAAATATCTGAGAGGCATTTGGAGCATCTCTCTGTGGTCACAGGAATGTCATGGGCACAGAGCAGGGCATGCATATAAGTAAGTGTGTATTCCAGGCAAAAAAGGGGCCTCAGTCTGCTTATTTTTAAAAGTAAAAAGCCAAGTGGCAGTTTACCTTCTAGTCAGCTGGTTTTCTATTTTTACCATCACCTTTCTCTGTAAGAGGGACCTACCTTTGAGGACAGGAGTCAGGCAAGGTGAAGCAGGCTGGAGGTACCAGGCAAGGACACACGCTGGGCTGTGGGGATCTGGTCCTGAGGAAGGCCACTGCTCATCCTTGCATCACAAGTTGGACCAGTGATGATCTCCCCTGCCAAAAAAAAAAAACAGCCAGTGCCCTGCCTCTCTTTCCTGGCCCTCAGTATTTCCTATCCTTCCCAGACCTCCTAATTATGAAAACACCAACCATTGCTGCATGCCCACATCCTGACTCCTGTGGGTGGTCCAGAGGGGCCAACCAGACTCGATGGGTGCCAGATTCATTTGGGGATGGCTTCTTTTCATCTTTTCAGTTTTCTCCTTCCTGTCATCCCAGGCAGATTCTGAAGGCTTGGTGCTGTCTTCATTTTTCATTCTCCCAGTCCTGTGGTATTGAGGTCAGCCTCCTACTATCTCCTGGAAATCAAGGTGGCCTGAGCCTCTCACCTGGTGGGAAATCTGTGGTTGGTGGCTATCCTATGGTCATTGTGAGGCAGGACCATGTTTTTTGACTACCCTGACTTTGTTCATTAACCCCTATACTTACTGACCTAGCCTTAGTCTCTGTGTAGGTTTGGGAAGCGGGTAGAGGGGAAGGAGGAGGTGGAGAGATCCCTTTTGGTGAAATTTAAGATTTCTGCTCTCTAGCACAATTTCTAGAGCCAGGGCCTGGGGATTCTCTAAAACAGGAGGGAGAGTACTAGGCTCAGATCCCAGCTCTGCCACCTGTTACACTAGAGGGTTTCGATCGGATGATGGAATCATAAAATTTGAGAGTTGGGAGGGGCTTCAGCCACCTTCTTTGTCCATCTCATACTCAAAGGGAACCTTTATGGGTTGGCACAGGACATAGAGTGCTGGGTGTGGAGTAGAGAAGATCCGAGGACCATTAACTGTGTGACCCTGGGAAAGTCATCTCATTTATCTCAGACTCAGTTTCCCCATTTGTAAAACAGGGATCATAATAAAAGCTCCCTCCTAGAGTTGTTATACAGACCAGCTAGTGCTTTACAAGCCCTTAAAGTGCTGTATGCTGCTACTACTACTACTACTACTACTACTACTACTACTACTACAACTACTACTACTACAACTACTACTACTACTGTGATACATCCTACAGGGAGGTCCTCCCTGGACTGGATCCGTCCCCTCACTTGCCCCCACTCACATTGCTACCACCACCATGTCCCAGCACTTGACAGGTCATTGGCTCTGTCTCTGCTACAGTGTGTATAGACCTTTTATGTTGACATCTTTATAGGAAACCGGGATAGATATGGACACTTGGCTTGAACCAGCCAGATTTCCCATCTCCAAAAGCTGCATAACAGCCTTCACCAGCTTAACGGCTCTGAATTTGGAGGTAATGGGTACTGATGTTCACTACCTGTATGAACCTGGGAAGGTCTCTCCTTCTACCTCTAGGACTCAGTTTCCTTCTCTGTGAAAATGAGGGGGTTGGACTAAATGACCTCGAAGGTCCTTTCCAATTCCAAATGATCCTGGGAGGCAGGCAATTCATCCTCCTTACCAATGAGTAGAGGGACAGCTAGGTGGCTCCATAGCTCATAGAGCATTAGGCCTGAAGTCAGGGAGACTTACCTTCCTGAGTTCAAAAGACACTTACTAGCTGTGTGACCTTGGGCAAGTCACTTAACCCTGGTTGCCTCAGTTTCCTCATCTATAAAATGAGCTGGAGAAGAAACGGCAAACCTGCTCTAGTATCTCTACCAAGAAAATCCCCAAATGGGGTCACGGAGAGTTAGAGACAACTAAAAATGACTGAAGGACGAGGTTCAAATCTTGTCTCAGTCCCTTACTAGCTATGACAGCAGTCAAGTCATTTAACCTCTCTCTGTCTCAGTTTCCTCATCCATAAAATGGGACTACCTCCCAGGGTTATTGTGAGGCTCCAGTGAAGTAACCGATGTAAAGTGCTTTGCAAACTTTGAAGCTCCAGAAATGTTAGCTATACTTACTATCTCTCCAGCCTCCATAGCTCTGCAGGGCCTCCTCAAATAGACCTTCTTTAGACTGAATGAATATCTTGTGCATTTAAGGTATGATTATCTACAGTGTGGGAGCCAGAGTGCTGGCCTCAGAGGCAGGAAATCTTGGGTTGCAGTCCTGTCTCCACTGCTTAATTATCTGTGTGGCCCTATGCAAATCACTTATCTTCTCAGACCCCTTGTTTTCTTATTGGTAAAGTGGGGGGTGGGGTGCACTAGAGCAGCTTTAAAATCTATTCCAGCTCTAAATCTGTGATTCTAGATACAGGCTGCAGTGAAATACCAATTCTTTTGAAGACGTTACTGAACTCGTCTGTTTCTGATCACATATTTCACCAAGCTATATTGAGAATATATGGACTCAGCCAGCTACACCTTATCCATATGTGGCACTCCCAGCCCCCCAGGTAAAAGGTGAGCTCCCCAGGGATTAGGCACAGGCTGTTTCACTGGCCTTTCTCCCCTTAGCGCCTGTCTCTTTTCTATTGCAGGAAGGGGGTGGCAGGGCCTGGAATTTCATTACTGTTCAGAACTCCAGGTTAGGAAACTCCCTGGAGCCCCCTCAGCTGTCATCTGCTCTGCCTCCTTGCCCAAGGCCAGATGACTAGTATGTGTCAGAGGTAGGCCCTGACCCCAGGCCTGATACCACAGACAGCTCCCTATCCACCTCACGGAGCTACATCTTCTGGATGCCACGCAGTAGGAATTTAATAAATTCTTGTTGGATTTCAAGCTGTTGAGGGAGCTAGGTGGCACAGTGCGTTCAAATCCTGCCAAAACAACAACAGCAGCGGTTGTTAACTCCACCTCTCAGCCTTAATTTCCCATCAAAATAAGTAGACTTGATAACTTGCAAGATTCCTTCTAGCTCTAAATCTATGATCCTCCAATTCTTACATCGAATTACTGTATTTTGCAGGAGCCACGTAACTTTTTGATGTTAAAAGGAGTCCTCATATTCGAAGGGTGGGGAGAGGGGGAAAGGAATAAACATTTCTTAAATGCCTGTTCTGTACCAGGCTGTGTGCTAAACATTTTACAAATATCATCTTATTCGATCCTCATAACTAACTTGTTGAGATAGGTACTATTATGATCCCTGTTTTACAGCTGAGGCAGAAGTTAAGTGACTTGACCAGGACACTCAGCTAGTAAGTGTATGAAGTCATATTTGAACTCAGATCTTCCTGACTTGATGCCCAGAGCTCTGTGCACTTCGGGAACCCCCTCAAATCTATCTCTAATTCTGGTTTAAGTATCTCACCCTGTCCTTCAGGATGGAAATCTTCTGGTGCCACTGTCGAGCATAAACTCTAGCTCTTTGAGAGCAGAGACAAATTCTGCTTTATCTTTGAGCCCCCTAGTGCCTAGCACAGTGCTTGGCCCCAGGGAAGTGCCTAATAAAGGCTTGTTGGATCAGATGTGGAGCAACTGTCAACCACCAGTTACCATTTGTGATTTTGTAGTTTGGATCCCAAGCATTCATACTGGTCCTGAGTTCATTTCTGGCTTCCCGGTGAGGGTACATGAAAAATGCTAGCCTGCCCACCTGCCCTCTGCCTCCTTCCTCCCCTGGGTCAGCTGGTGTTTCAACAATCGGGCTAGCAGCTTCTGTGGGGGTGTAAGATCCACCCACAGCCAGAACTCAGAAAGCTGCCAACAGCACAGGTTCTTTTGATTTGTTTAACTAAGGAAAGCAAGGTGAAGGGGTTGACAAGGGGTTACTTTGATTCAGCATACAAGTATCATTCACTTAGCTCAGGTGAAAAAGACCAGCACACTGAACTTCAGAACAAAATACAAACAAATTACAAACATGGACAGACAGACCTTGCCTGACTCAAATCCCAATACATAGTTACCAGAGTTCAACAAAGTCTCAGCATCTGGGTTTACAAACTGGAGGGCTCCTTAGCTGTAGCTGCCCCAGTCTCCTCATCAACACCATCTCAAGTGAGAGCCCTGCACAAATGGCTCTGTCCTCCTTTCTCATAGGGCTTCAGAAGTCATCAAACCTCATCTGAATGACCAGAGCTTAGGCTGCTATGATTGGCTCTTGAGTTAGCTCTTCCTCTTAGGACCCTGGGAGGTTCACATCCACATAGATTAGGTTAACACCTAATGGGGGTTAGCGCCTGGGGCTTAGCACTTAGTAAGGCATGGCTCTGGAGTTAGCACCTCCCCTTAGCCAGCCCCACCTTGGGCCCCACCCCAGTCACCAATCCACACCCACATAGGATTTACACCTAATAGTGGTTTGGGCCTGGGGCTTAGCACCTAGTAAGGCTCATTGAGTATGTCAATGAATTACTCAAAGAAAACAAAGGCCATTTTGCTTACCAACACAGCTGGGTCACTTACACCTAGAAGCTCAGGAGATACAACTGGGACCCCAGGTCACCCCTACCATAGTAGATGCTTAATAATGTTTATTGGATTGTATTGAGATGGATTCAATGGGGACAAATTAAACTAATATTGAAAAAAAGACTAGAGAGAAAGCCCAACTGGCTGTGTCCTTCTAATGCTTATTGACTTTTTAGACCCTGTCAGGCATGAAAGCAAGGTTCCCATTTATTGCTTCAAATTGGATTCCTATTACAATAGGAGGGTAGTATTGATTAGGAGTAGGAGAGGAGGCCCATCTTCACTGAACTTATGTAAGGGGTGGGGTGTGTGTCTGCTCACCAAATAGTCATTGCCAAGACTGGGAGTCCTCCTCTCTACTAGCTAGGCCTCTCTGCCTAGACCAGGGGTGGGGAGCCTGTGGCCTCGAGGCCGCATGTGGTCCTCTAGGTCCTTGTCGACTTTGACAAGTTTTACAGAACGAATCCTTTTATTAAAGGAATTTGTTCTGTGAAGTTTAGGTTCAGTCAAAGGGCCACACTTGAGGACCTAGAGGGCCACACGTGTCCTCGAGGCCGCAGATTCCCCACCGCTGGCCTAGACCTCACCTCCTTTGTGATCCTCCAACCCTCCTTTGGATCATGGTGATTGTATCTATCTCTTTTCCCCGTCGAGTTTTAAATTCCTTGAGAAGCAGCCCGGACAGTAGGAAGAAGGTTAGATTTAGAGATGACGGACCTGAGTTCAAATTTTGATTCAGCTGCTCACTAGCTATGTGACTTGTCCTTTCTAAGACTGTACCTCCACGGCCCTCACCTTCCTCCACTAGGAAATGAAGACACAACATGGACCAGATTACCTGAAGACCCTTTCCATCTCGAAATCTGTATAATCCTGTATCCGTTTCTGTTATCTTTAGTACCTTACACATGTGTTGAATGAATAGTAGTCAGAGGACTTGGGTTTGAATCCCAGGAACTTTGGTTGAGTGTAACTTCTGGGCCTCAGTTTCCCTATATGTAAAAAACCCTCCATTTTAAGGAAAACTTCCAGACCATCCTTGTCTTCTTTCCTCCCCAGACTCCACTTTCTGCTCTCTTTACTTTCTCTACCATGCCCCCATTGAGTACCTTCTTAATCTCTCCTCTCCCTCTGTTTTCATGTGTTGGTTTCCCCATTAGAATGGAAGCTCCTTGAAAGCGGAGGTTGTCTTTCTGCTTGTGTTCATCTTCCCAGCCTTCGCCCAGTGCCTGGTATTTAGTAAGTGCTTAATAAATGTTCGTTGACCTGAGTGTAAAATGAAGATGTTGAATGAAGTGGTCTCTAGGGTCGCTTCAGTCCATAAGCCTTTGAATTTGTGAGTGGTGACCTATAGGCAGAAGACCACACCATTGGGATGACCTGGCCAGGGTCGCGTCTGAAGTGGATTTCTTTCCTAGGTCTTCCTGGCTAGTTTTCTCCTCAATAGGAAACCTTGCCCCACATTTAAGGTCTATAGCAAGACAGCCCTGGCAGAGTAAGGGCCTGTGCAGCTGATGGTAGGGTGTACTTTACCACTGGTGTTCCATCAGCCTCCTCCTGCATGGGATGTTCTCTGAACAGCTAAGATTTCACAGGAGTACTCAAAGGCAGAGTCTGGAAAGGGGTGGGGGTTCAGAAGGCAGCAAAGGTGGGATTCAAACCCAGCTCCTCTGATGCCACAGCAACTGCCTCACTGAGCTAGGCTGCATGGTGGAGATCTCAGAACTCATTGGTTAGACTATTAGCGGGAGACATGCAGTGGAGAAGGGGAGAAGAAAAGGGGAGCATTTATACAACACCTGCTCTGTGCCAGGCACCGTGCTAAGCGCTTACCTATATTATCTCATTTGATCCTCAGAAGAATCTTGAGTGGTGTTATTATGACCCCCTCTTTACAGATGAGGAAACTGAGGCAGACAGGGTGAAGTGGCTTTCCAAGATCACCCAGCTAGTAAATATCTGAGGCAGGATTTGAACTTAAATCTTCTTGATGCCAAGCACAGCCCTCCGTGGAGCTGCCTCAGAAGACATGAGATTCCCTAAGACATTCATGCAGCACTTACTTAGAGCTGCCCTGGGGAGAAGTGATTGAGAGCCTGGGCTCGGGTGATGCTCAGTGGGGCAGGAGATGTTGGGAGGTGGAAGCTCAGTATGGAATCAGCTGAAAACATATGGGGAGGGGGCCACCCCTCCCCGAGGCCCCTGGCAGGAGTTCACTAAACATCTATGGATTCCTTAATGAGTCAGGCTCTTCCTGCCTTTTCTGGTTGTTTCTCCTGACGTCCCTTTTTTTCTCCCCCATCCTTCCGTATTCGCCCCTGACAGCATCATTTTCCCTGTCACCAACATAGGACACATATGAATCCCAAGAAAATGACCAGAGGCAGAGTGGAGAGCAAGGATTCTTGGCCTGGGGCCCCAGTGAGTGCCCTGCCTTGTCTGCATTCACAAACTGAAGGAGCCTTTCCTGTTCTGTCACTGAAGGGCTCAGGACAGGCAGCTGCTGGCTGCTATGGTGACAGATGTGTATCCTGCAGTCCCAGAGGCAATGCCAGATGTTGATGTTCCTGAGAACACCATGTTAGCGTTCATCCCCAATATAATTGGAAAGTAACTCATTTAATATGATCATGAAGAAGACACTAAAAGTTAATGGTTCATCTAAAGAAAAGATTTCTCCTTTCCTTCTCTCCTCCTGTTCTTCTTCCCTCTCCCCACCCCCAGCTCCTCGTCCACTATCAAGCCTGAGACAGGCTCCTAGTGCTTTTAAAGCGTGATGTGTCGCCTGCACTTTAGAATCTCTATGATTCTGTGATGGACAGAAGGGCAGCCTCAGAGCCAAGACCTAGGTTTGACACGTCCTAGCCTTGTGGCTAAGAGGAGTCTCTTAACCTCTTCACTTTGGGGAGGGGCCCAGGCCATCCAACTTTCACCAGCATCCCACCACCACCTTCTGCTTCTGACTTGGTCCATAGGGGCCTTGAGGCAGAAGGTTCCCCACCCCTGGACTAGACTATTTGCCGTGGCTGTTTGCTGGGAAGTTTTTTTTTTTTACTTTTTGTTCTGACACAGGTGTAGACCTCTGAGATTATGACCCGTGCAATGCACTCCTCCTCGATTTGTTGACTGAGGAACTATTACAAGGGAGGTCCTCCGTTCGTAAGAATCCTAGGTATTGTTATTTTTGTCGTCATGCACCTTCTTAATTAAGGGATGAAAATAAAACACCTGCTATAAGGTGAGGCAGCACAGCATTGTGGGTAAGAAACCAGAGCCCTGGACTCTTGGCCCTGTAACCTGGGCAAGGCCCCTACCCTCTTGGCTAAAGTTCACAAGGGCTGTGCTCCTGGGAATAGCCTCACCAACAGACACCTGTCCCAGCAAAGTCATCGAGCTTCATGCTGCCGTCTGCCCTGTGGATCTTAGCCCAATTAGATTGAACAATCATAGTGTGGGAAGGAAAGGTCATATAATTCTGAATGTTAATAAGGGAACTTCATATTTCAAAAGATGGGGAACCATGGATGGTCAATGTAGAGCTGGCTCCCTGCCTTCACCTTGAATGCCCTCGCTCCTCCCCTTGGGCTTCTAAGTCCAATGTTTCTTTAAAACTCAGCGCAAATGCTACCTCCTACATAAAGCAAATATGCACGGTTGCCTTATGTTTACTTTGTATATATTGTTAGAATGAAGCTCTTTGAGGAAAAAAGGAAACAAGCATTTATTAAGCGCCACTGTGTGCCAGGCCCCATGCTAAACGGTTTACAAATATCATCTCATTTCATCCTCAAGACAAACCCTGTAAGGAGGTTCTATTATCTTCATTTTACAGATGAGGAAACTGAGGCAAACACAGATTAAATGACTTGTCCAGGGTCATACAGATTAGAATTTCAGGTCTTCCTAACTCCAGGACCAGTGATCTATGCACTAAACCAACTGGGCTGCCTCTAGGTCAAGGATTGTTTCATTCCTGTCTGGATCTACAGCATCCGGCACATAGTAGGTGCTTAATACATATTTATTGATTGATTGGTTGACTTGGAAGACCTGTGTTGTAGTCTCAACTTGGTCACTAACCGGATCTTGTGATTACATCCCTCTAAATCTCTCTTCCCCTATAAAATGGAGAATTTTAACTACCCTGCCTACCTCATTGGGTTGTTTCATTAGGCTCCAGATGAGATCATGCCTATTAAAGGATTTTGCAAACCTATGAAGTAGACCATGAGATGGAGTTCTTTGTGACTCACGTCTTGCAGAGAAGCTACGAGCAGAAAGGAGATAAGTTGGGTCCCTGGGGAAGTCAAAAATAGCATTTATTCAGTGTTGCTTCATCTTCCCCACTCTGAACATGATTGTGGGTTTAAATTTTCATGGGGCATCGCTTCCTTAAATTGCTCCAATGTTTTATTGAGCGCTGTCTCCTGCTCATCCGGCCGTGTGAACTGATGGGTTCCAGGACGTGGTGGGGCTTTGCAAGCTTACTCCCAAGCTTTATGCAGGTCCTGCAAGGGCTTTGTGGAGCCTATACAAACACACATCTCTCTTGTCTCAGCTCTCAGCTCTGCCTAAGTACAGGCAGTCTATTTGAGAGCCAGTCGGTCAACAAGCATTTGAACTAGATGGCTTCTGAGAGTCCTTAACTGATATGCTGCCCCACCCCTCTACTATCTGAAGACATCTATCTATTACTGAGCATTAATTACGTGCTCTTGATGTGCCAGGCACCAAGCTAAACTTGGGGGGTGGTACCAAGAAAGATGAGATCAGTCTATGTCCTCAAGGATATTACATTTGAAGGGAGGAGACCACAAGGAAGGAAATGGGCCTGAGTAGGTAGATGGTCATCCCAGAGGGGAAGACATTGGCACATAGGGGTATCAGAACAGGCTTCCTCAGAAGGTGGGGTTTGAGCTGACAGGGCCTCAAATTTTGAGACCTCTTAACCCAGCCATTGTTTCCTCCAGTTCATTCATTCTCTCATTGGTCCATCCAATGATTTATTGTTCACCTGGCTAGGGGAAGAAAGGAAAGTGAGAGGAATCTTCAATTGCTCTCTGTTGTCAGCTCAGGAAAGTTCTCAAACAGAACCTGTGTCCCAGGCTGATCTCCCTTGCTTTCTGCATGTCAATGTGTGTTAGCTACCCTCTCTGAGCATCAGTTTCTTTGTCTGGTAAATGGGAAAGATAATACCTGTAGTACGTGGCTCATACATGCATGGTGTAATACAGAGGGGTCAAATACACAGCCCACAGCCCCGCGGGACCCTCAATGCAGCCAAAAGCAGATTAAAATCTGATTAGCAAATATTTAACCAAACAAATAAAAATACAATGAAACATAGATAATATCACATTTTCAACAGAATGCTGGCAGGATCGCTTATGTACCATTAGTGGCCCAGGTTTCTATTTGAGTTTGAAACCACTGATAGAATGGATGGAGAGTTTGCCCAGGAATCAGGACTCAATAATTTCAAATCCTGCCTCTGAAGTGGAATGGCTTTGAGACCTGAGGCCGGTCACTTAGCCTTTTAATCCCTCTGCTCCCCAACCCTCTAAGACCCTAGTTTGCAGAGAACACTTGCTGATCTGTGTTGGCTGAGACAGTTTCCCAACATGGAAATACCTGCACAGATAGAATCTACAGGCCTGGAGCCAAGAAAGATGTGCCCTAAAAGATCATTGAGAGGGTTCAAAGACATAAGGAGATAACGCGCGCGCACACACACACACACACGTATACATATATACATATACATATATATATATATATATACATATATATACATAAAGTATTTGCGAACCATAAAACAATATATAAATGTTAGGGATGATTATCAAAGGTTAGCTCAGGGTTCTTCTGAGTCAAATTCAGCATTCTTTCTACTATATCAAGGCTGTGTAGCTAACTGTCATCAGAGCCAGGAGTAAAACCAGGAACTCCTGACTGCTGGCCACTGTTGTGTCCTTTACATCACACAGAGAGTAGACTGGAAGTCCCTTGAGGACAGGGACTATTGAGTTGTTGTTTGGCTTTTGTCTTTGTTTCCCTGGTGCCTGGAACGTAGAAGGCATTAAATAAATGTTTATTGAATTTAATTTAGTTTTCAACCACACTTGGTTAGCCTAAGCCCCCTCACTTTATTTGGTGAAGAGTAAAAATGGTCTTCCTTTTAAAAAAATTCTATAATTTAGATCTTTTTCTAACTCATAATAAGCACATTCCCTCTTTATCAGTCTATTTGTAAGGTCATACTGGAATTGTCACATACTTATAGTATTTTATATAGCTAATCAGTGCATTGTGGGTAATAAAAACTCAGTTTCTCCAAAGGGTAGACAGAGAGTGAGAATTTGTAATTGCATTTCCCTGCCTGGGGAATCAGCTGTGTTTTAGCCACCTCCACATGGATGGAATCACCTTGGAGGTGAGGAAGTGTTACTCTCCAATGGCCTTGTGCTTTGCCTAAATGAACACTCCCTAGGGGTTGGTTTCTGAGTCCACTTTACTGGAAATGCCCTGAGAGATGCTCGATGCTGGCCCCGCTCCAACCTTTTTCCTGACCTGGTACTGCTTGGAGCAGAAAAGGAGGCGATTATTAGCTCTAACTTCTAGATGGGAATGCAGAGACATCCCGAAAGGAAGCAATCTGCCCAAAACAACCCGGCATTCCTGGAAACAGAGCCTCGAGTGCTGCATTTGTGAATTCCTCCATGATTAGACTCCCGTCCCAGCAGCCCAAGCTAGGAAATGCTTCAGATCTTGAGATCAGTTTGGGGCACCTGGAGGCCCAGCAATTGTCTGAGGACTCTGCTTCAGCATCCCCCGCTCCACATCATCCTGCTGTAACTAACTACCCCTTGCTCTCTAGCCTCCTTTACAAAAGGCTCCTTTTTCCTTCCAGCTTGCCCTTTGATGTGGCTCTGGGGCCAATTTCAGTTGTATAAACAATCTAGCATTTGATGTGACACACGATGTGATTTTCTCCAGGCCTCTGACCCCCAGGACGGCCCTGGGCCCTCCATACACCCCCATCACGTCCAGAAGTAATGCCAAATAAAGTCGATGCTGTTTAAAATTTGGGAATGTCAGGAAAGAGGTGAGCTGGCTCAGAGCCCAAACTTTAGAACTTAGAGTAAGAATGTGACTCGGTGAATTCACAAAGTTAATTGTTTGCTGGATTTGTGTGGCTTCTCTGATGAATGCATTATTATTCAGAAGAGAGTAATTATAGTTAATCGTAACAGCTCACTCTTATATGGCATTCTGAGGTCAACATATCACCTATGAGGTAGGTAGCACAAATGATATTATCCCCATCTTACAGATGAGGAAACAGGCTCAGAGAGGTGGTCCCAACGCTAATAGGTCAAGACACATTTCTACACCAGGTCTCTGGATTCTAGGTCCAGGGCTCTTTCCCTGGGGATATCTAGATATCAGGATGCCTTTGTTCATGGGCAGTGGAACCCTCTCCCTTACTTGGAATGAATCCCCTCACTGTTCGCCCACAGCCCCTCCCAGTCTTTTAAAGACCCTCTCTCCCTACAAGGCCTAACACAGATGCCACTTCCTCTAGGATGTTGTCAGTTTCTCAAATTTCTTAAGACATTTTAACTGGACCATCTCTTGCTTTCTCTTGCATCACAGTCATTTTTGTTTGTTTGTGTATGTGTGGGGGGTGGGGGTTGGCTTCCTCTGATAGAATGTAAGCTCGTTGAGAGTTAGAATTATTTCCTTTTTTATATCTGTATCCTCATGGTGCTTGGAACCCAGTAGGCACTTAATGAGTGCTTATTGATTATTGTTTAAAAATTTTAATTGACCTTTTTCTTTTTATATTATTTCCATTTCTAAATATAGCCCTATTCTCTCCTCAATCCAGTCTTTCTTCAAAGAAATGAATGAACTAATGAACGAATGAATGAATGAACAAATGAATGACCAAATGACCAAATGAATGAATGAAAAGCATTTATTAAGTGCCTGGACAGACCAGAACGGTCATACCTTTGATTTTCCATTACCCAGAAGCTTTCCAATCCCATGTTGAAGAATTTGGAAATTCCTTTATTCAATCCTAAACTTTTGTTGTTCCATATCCCCCTATTCCTCCCTACTCCTGAGCTCCTTCTCTGTCCTCCCTATGACTCGAAGTCTCTTCACCCTTTTCCTAGACTATCACATTCCCTGGCTATACCCTCCTCTTCCAATTTTGATCCCTAGGATTCACCTCTATATCATCACCTCATTTCAAGGGGGCTGAATCCAGTGGTCTCTGTGCTCCCCTCTGAACTTAGGATCTTTTTTTAAAAGAAAAATTATTTAGTTTTAGTTTTCAACATTCACTTTTAAAATATTTTGAGTCCTAAATTTTTCCTCCTCCCTCCACTCCCCTCCCCAAGATGGCATGCGATCTGACGTAGGCTATACATGTACGATCATATTAAACATATTTCCACATGAGTCATGTTGTGAAAGAAGAATCAGAACAAAAGGGAAAAAACCATGAGACAGAAAAAAACAAAAAATAACAACAAAAAGCAGTCTCTTTCCATGCTTCCATCTGCATTTAGACTCCATAGTTCCTTCTCTGGACATGGATGGCATTTTCCATCATGAGTCTTTTGGAATTATCTTAGATCATTGTATTGCTGAGAAGAGCTAAGTCCCTCAAAGTTGGTCATTGCACAATATTTGCTTTTACTGTGTACAACGTTCTCCTGGTTCTGCTCGCTTCACTCAGCATCAGTTCATATAAATCTTTCCAGGTTATTCTAAAGTCCAACTGCTCACCATTTCTTATGGAAAAATAGTATTCCATCACATTCACACAGCACAACTTTTCAACCATTCCGAACTTAAAATCTTTCGAGTCACATCTCTTTCTCACCACTGCTCATAACTCACCGAACGCTGTTCCTGGTTTGCCCCAACAGATGTCCTCTTTCCATTCCTACTCACGATACTCAATAGGGTTCCTATATCGTGGCCTTTTCTCAGTCTTTCTCCTCTTTCTGGATGTCTCTGTAGCACTGGGCTCGGTTGAGCTCCTTCTCCTGACTCTATTCTCTCTCTCTGGGTTTTCATGGCACTGCTTCTTCTCCTATCAGTCTGACCCCTCTCCAGTCACCTTGGCCTACACTGCATATATTTTGTCTTTTCCATTTATGTCAAGTCGTCTTCTCTTTTAGAGCAGAAGCTTCTTGAGGGCAGGACTGTTTTCAGTTTTTCTATGTATCCTCAGCACAGAGTCTGGCACATAGTAAGCCGTTAATAAATGTTGGTTGTTTGGTTGTCAACATCACAGTCAAGGAAGAGCCAGGAATCTGTAGCACTTAGAACTGCCTCTTACCTCGTTCAGCTTGGAAAGCGTAGAAGTAATTAATTCTATTAGGCCTTCATCCAGGCTTCACCTGAAACGTTAGGCCACGTACAAGTGCAATTCATCTCTATCACTTGGCCCTCTCCCAACGGGAGGAGAGTGAAATATGAGTACCCGGGCCCAGCAATCATCTGTGCTCCCAGGGAGGCTGAGCTCAGTGATTACACAGGCTGGCTAGATGGACCCTCCATCACTGGAGCCTGACAAATGGAGCTTGCCGAGCAAAAAATGAATTCGGTCCTGCCCCTGACCTGACACGCACTGATCATGTATGTCCTCTCAGAACCTCTGGCTTGGCTCGAACAGTGGTTTGGAGGCCTGTGTATTCAAGGAGAGCATGTCCTAGATCAGCGGCCTTCAAAGTTACAGGGTGTCTTAGATGACCTCGAAGGCTCTTCTACTTCAGTCCCCTCATATGACAGATGAGGAAACTGAGCCCAGGAGAGGTTAAGCCCCAGATCTATTGTGCTATTCCCAATTGATGAGAACAGATCTGTCTCAGCACAGCCCTAAAGGGAAAAAATGGCCTTAGGAACTTGAGGACCAGGTTCAGATCCTACATCTGATACCTAGGTCACCTTGTATAAGGCACTTGACCTCTCTGGGCCTCAGTTTACCCACCTGGACTCTAAATATGATCCCATGTTTTATTCCAACATGTCTCCAAACTGTGCTGCTTGTACCGTGGTCCTTCTCCTCCTTCCCCTTGAACTTGACCCCTAGCCCCTGAGGTCGTGGGTTCACTAGGCTAGGCGAGCTTTCACTTTCTCTTGCCCAGAACCAGGCCACCAGGCCACCAACTGGTCATATCCAAAGCCTGCTACCGTGAGAGTACCCACCTTAGCTCCCCTTCCTATGTTATCTTCCCCTGTTAGGGTGTGAGCTACAGAGGGTCAGGACTATCAGGATCGATTATTTTTGTATCCTCAATGCCAAGCACCGTATGTGGCACATAGTAAGCTTTAATAAATTTGTTTTTTAATTCATTCTCAAAATTCCTCCTACTTACATGCATGCTATTGTATCTTTGGCTCTCAGACCAAATTACTAAAGCGGTTCTTTAAGACTGGGTGCAGAATGAGTGAAAACGAAAATCTGGAAGAGTTCTACCCAGCTGCAACCCTGGGTTACAGCTGACAAGATTGAATGTATCACTATCTTACCAGCAGGGGACAGTGCAGTCAAACACCATTGAGGGCCTGCCTAAACTAGGTGGACACGAGATTTTTAAACCAACTTGGATAAGCTCATTTATTCCAAAGTGGAACATCGGTAATTCAGTAACAAATCTCTCAAAGGTGGGGGTGCCCTCCCTCCCAAACTGCTTGGCAATAAACCACCTTGTATTTATTCTCTAATTACTCCGTAGGTGCTCATCTATGGCCTTGTCTGCCCTCTGAGAATGCAAACTCCTTCCTTATTAGTTGTGATTGTCTCATTCGTTGTGAGCAACCCACACTGTGCCTGGCACATAGTAGGTGTTTACTAAATACTTGCTGATTGAATGAGAAAATAGAAAAAGGGATAGTCTCCTAGAAAGATTGACAAGCCGCAGAAAGATTCAGTGAACACCCTTCTTGAAGTCTTGAGCTCCAGAAAAGCCTTTTGGTCCCAGAGCAGTGAGGCTATGGAGAAACAGGAAGATATGATAATGAGGATAACCTTTTTTTTTTTTAATCAGACCTATAATTTCAGTGGTACAGGGAACTCCCGGCTAAGGAAACTTCCTTTATTTTATCTTTTAAAGAATGTTTTTATCTTATTTTTTCTCAATTACATATAAAAACAATTTTTAACGTTTTTTTGAAATCATTTTTGAGTTCCAAATTAGGAAACTTCCTTTACTAATGTAAATTGGAAGCTGTTTCACAATTTATAATCTTAGAGACCTGCTTGGGACACTGACAAGTTAAGTAAGTTGCTTGGGGTCAGAGGTTGCAATTGAACCCACATCTTCCTGATTCTGAGGCCAGCTCTGTAGCCGCCACAGCAGGCTGCCTTTCAATAACAATAAGAAATAGGAGAACTGACATTCATATCTTACTTGGAGGTTTGAAAGTTACTTAATATATGTGATTTCGTTTGGTCCCTACCACATTTGTGCCAGATTGAGTACTATAGGTTTATTATACCTTTTACAGATGAGGAAATTGAGGCTGACTGAGAGAGTAGAGCGGTTTGCTCCTGATCACACAGCTGTGAAATGACAGGAGCAGGAGAGGCACCCAGCCCCTGCTGCCTCCAGCTTTGGCATTGTTTTCATTCTTCCATGCTGCATGTCTAAGAGAATAACATGGGTAGTTTTCCAGTGGGTTGCCCATAGTGCCTCACAGTCCAGGAGAAACAATGAGTAAGGGAAGTGAGTTTATCATCTCGGGCACACGTTAGCTTTCCCTCCGGAACAGCCGGAAGAACAAAGAAGTATGTGAATTGTGTGTCTGAGGAAGACCTTTGGACACCAAGCAGAAGGTCAGGGGCATGTGATAGAACCACGGTGTTAATGAATCACCCAAGACGCAGGGTAGTTTGAGCCAATGAGGGCTGCATTGGCCCCGAGTAAAGCAGCAACCTGAAATTTGAATGTAGTCTGACTACAACAGCTCAAATCCCACCTTCGGCACGTTCACCTTCTAATAACAATAATAAATGGTAATAGCTACTTAATTTAACAACCATCTAAAAGATTTTAAATAATTAAGGTATTTTAAGGTTTAAAAAAGCCCTTACCTCACAGCATTGCAGCAAGGGGTGTATTACAAGCATTGCCCCCCTTATACATGTGCGGCTCGGAGAAGTTATGGAACTTTTCTATGCTCACTCAGCTTCTAAGTGTGAGTCGTGATTTACAGCTGGGACTCCCGACTCGGAATCCAGTCATCTTCCCATTGCATTAACAGAGCACATCTCGTGGATCTCCCAAATTCTGTAAATACCTTTGAGACCTCTCTCTCTTCCTGATGCTGTGTCATGGTGCTTATGATGATCCTCAGGTCATTGTCACAGTAGAAGGATCTAGTTTTCCCTCTCAAACTACCTGGTATTTTACTACTTTGTATATTTTTGCATTTATTCCCTTTACATTCTGAATATAAGTATAGATAGATAGAGAGATAAATAGTCAGACAGATGGATGAATGGATGGATGATAGAAGGACAGACGAAGGGATGATAGATAAATGGATACATGGATTAGACAGGTCAATAGATGGGTAGATGGATAGATAAATAGAAGAATGGATAAATGGATAGATAGATGGATAGTTGCATAGATTAGATAGGTAGATAGCTGGGCAGATGGATAGACAGACAGATGGGTGGGCAGACAGATGGATGGATGGATTCTTGTCTCCCTCAGTAGAACACAAGCTCCTTTTGAGTTGGGATCATTCCATTCCTTATAACTGAATCCTCAATGCCTACCCAAGGTTCTGACACATGGTAGCTGCTCAAGAAATGCTGATCAATGATAGCCTAAAGTCAGCAAGCTTGGTCAGCTGTCTTTAGATTCCATAACAAGCTTTCTTTGGGTTAGTCCTTGTTGCTGCCCCAGGCCAGGATTTAACCTTAGAGACTCAGTCCTCTGAAATAGTTTAATTACTCCAAAGAAAGCTAAAAACTGGCTAGCACTGGGTGGGGTGCCGGAGGGTCTAGGTTGTATTTTCTCCTCTGCATCCTTATGCTCTTTGAATGAATGAATGAGAGCTGTGTAGCGTCCCATTGGCCTACAATTCAAGAAGTAATTTGGCTTTTGAATCCCCTTCACTAGAGGAAGAGGCCCCTCACTGCTTAGTGAGGGGGTGGGGTTTAATTAACAACAGGCCCTCTACAATCCAACAGCTGGAAAAAAAAGCCAAAGTAGTCAGGCTGATCACCAAGAGGCAGAGTTTCCTAGTAAAGGGAGGTGATAATCCCACTATGCTATGTTCTAGGCACCATATTTTAAGTGGGATGTTGACAGCCGTGTCAGATGGATGATAAAGAGAATTGGGAAAGGTCTCCTAACAGGGTCACATGAGGAGGGATTGAGGAAATTGGGCAAGTTTAGCCTCAAGAAGAGAAAACTAAAAGAGGATATGATAGATGCAAGAAGGGAGGCATAGGAGAAAAAAACAGGGAGAAATCCTGAATTTGGAATCAGAGGACCTGGGTTCAAATCCTGCTTCTTCTACTTACTGCATCTGTGACCTTAGGCAATCAGTCAAATCAACAAACTTTTGTTAAGGACCTACTATGTGCCTGGGACTGTACTGGGTACTGGGAATATAAATAAAATGCACGAAACAATCCCATCTTGTAAGAAGTTTCCCAAAGGGGAAATAGAGTGAGTGTGTTCATGTGTGTGTGTAAATGTAAATGTGAATGTGTTTTTATCTTAGTTCTTAGCACAGTACACCTTCACAGATGCTAGTTGACTGACTCTCTCTCTCTCCAAATGTGTATGGGTGTGTATGTATATGCATATATATATGCATTGTCAACCATTGCAGAATCAGTTCTAAGAAAGACAAACAAAATTAGGCTGCATGTTCATATTTATTTCTCTCAAAGCTGGCGGATCATGCCTATAGAGATATACATGGGAGTTCTTTATGAAAATGAGCCCAAGGAAGCATAAACAAAGGGCACATTATATTTTCTGAGCAATTCCTTCTTACTCCTCCCTCCCTTCCTTGCTCAGGTTTCCTATGTCAGCCGATATTAGAGTCTCCATATTTGTTAACCATAATACGAGAAAGAAATTTCTTGATTGGATAGATTAGAAATGTAGTAAGATAAGAGAATGTCAAGGTGTCAGTTGAAATTATAGATCCAAGATGTCTGTGTTTCTTCTATCATTAACATGACATAACATAACGTAGCATAACGCATGTCCATAAAAGACCAAGGGAAGAAAAAGAAAACGTCCGGTTCAAGACCTCCTGCCCGGGACGGCCATAAACAGAAGAATGCTCATGATCAGGTTCGTCTGGACTTGTAGTTGCTGACATGGGGGCATTTTGGGTTCACTCAGAGAGCAAAGTAAACACGTCTGTTGTGCAAGCTCATGCAAGGCATTATGATGGGTTAAGCTCAGAGTGGGCCAAAAATGTCTTCCTCCTGATTGGCCAGTGCAGATTTTAGGCCTTTCTCAGGTTTTGGGGGGCTCAAAATGATTTCAAAGGATCCTCAGTATGTACACACATACATATTATATATAAATCATACAAAATGAGATGATTAGAAAGCACTTAGCACAGCGCCTAGCACACAGTAGGTGCTTCATAAATGTTGGCTATGACTGTGATTATTTAAAACCATCCCATCCAAGTCATCTTGCCTCTGTAGGTCTCTGTTTCCTCACTTATAATATGAGGCGATTGGCCTTGATGGAATCTGTGGCCCCCTCCAGCTCTGCCTTATGATCCTGTAATATGCCTGTGTTTCTGTGGGGCTAGGCTGAAGGATTCTTTCCCTCTCTTCCAGATGACAGCTCTCAAAGAAGGAGGGGCTGCACAATGATAGAGAACCCTCAAAAACAAGACCGCAGATCCCCAAGGCATGAGAATCAGACCTTCTCATCATGGAAGAACACGGCCTCATCTCATTGGGAAAGAAAGGAGAGTGGTAGATTTGCCGATGGACCTCGGATTGAATCCTGGTGCTGCACCTCAACTGCCTAGATGACCTTGAGTACGTGATTTCCCTTTTCTGGCCTCAGTTTCTTCATCTGTAAAAATGAGGAATTTGTAGTTAATAGCCACCAAGGTCCCTTCCGTCTCCAAATCTAAGCTGGTGACCGAGAGAAGACTTGGAAGTAGCAGGGAGCAAAAGTACGTGAACTACTCCTGGTCTGTTGTGTCGGGGAGCATGAGACAGGAGGAACCATCTGTGCTAGCCCAGTGGGTTTGGTCGAGCACGCACCATCTTCTGGAGGGAGCCCAGTTTCCATGAGTGCAAGAAGAGGGAGAGAAAAGTCAAGAAGAAGAAATCTAGGATGAGAAGAGGCTTGGTAATTATGCATGGGGACTGCTGAGAACCCAGCAGAAGGGAAGGCTAGAGGAGGAGAAGGACCAGGAAGGGATAAGGCTGCTGAATCGTGTGGGGACAAAGTCAGGGAGCAGCAGCAACACAAAGTAGTCTTGAGGTAGCTGAGTTAGAGGCACTGGGGAGCAGGAAGTGAGAACTTGCTTGCTATAAAATGGGGAACTTACTCAGTGAGTTACTCAGTGAGTGACTCGTCATTCTGGGATTCCAGCATATGTTTTCCAACTCCAAAGCCAGCAAGAACTCTTTAGTATCCTTCCCTGGTAGTGTTTTATTCCTAAAAGGCAAATTGGGTTTAAACAGAATACTTTAAAAATAGAAAAACTCCCCAGCAGTTCCAGTCTGGAATTTATTTTTTTAGAATGCCATTCACATATCCTGGCTGGAGCTGCCCCAAGATCATTAAGGAACAGGAAGCAGGAGGCCCTTTATTATAACCTGGGTTTCCGGTGGGGAAGTCCAATGGCAAAGGTGTCCTGACTTCCGTCCAGCCTATTGTTCCCTGAGCTATTTGGCTAAGGAAGACTCTTGGCCTTCTACACTCTGCTGTCACAAGCCTCCTCATGGCAGGGCCTCTTGGATAAGTGGGAGAACTTCCTTCTAATAGGGACAATGGCATCCTGGCCTTGCACCTTCCGCCTCTGCTGGGGTCCTACAGATAGCTAATGTTGCTTCCTTTCTCTTTGTCCTTATGCGCCAGAAAATGCTGTTTCAGGCTTTAAGGAGAATGTGAGACCCTTTCTTCTCCATAATGGGAATTATTCCTTAAGCTCTGGACCATGGAAAACCCTCATAATTTAATTCCTTCCTATCTCTCTTAGCATGTTGGGGATTTGGCCAAGCCATACCCCCTCTGGGCCTCAGTTTCCCTAGCTGTAAAATGAGAAGCTTGGCCTCCTAAGCTCCCTTCCACCTCTGATTCTAAATGCTGAGCAAGTGCTAATGTGCATTGTTACAGGGAACTTCTTTATTGATTAAATCACAAGTCTAGTTGAAAATAAAGTACTTGCCCTCCAAGCTTCCTGCTGAAGGCCAAATGGCATACTGTATATAAAGAGATTTTTATAGGCCTCGTTGGTTATTGCTATTGTTAACCAAGCTTGTATCGTGAGAGCTGGGACAGGATGGTGCAGCCTTGTTATGTGACATTTGGCAGATTCTATACAGTCAGCAAGCCACAAACCTTTATTAATGCTGGGAATACATATGCAAACAAAAAGAAGGACAGTCCCTGCCCCTGAGGAGTTTATATTCTTAATGAGGGTAGGACATTCCATAAAAGGAAGCTGAAAGGGGGGAAGTGGGGAGAAGGTACCCACTTGAGGTCACAGCAGAGAAAAAAGTTCTGAGAGTCAGGACTGGATCTCGGAGAGCGTGGTGAAGGCTAGTGACCTTGGAGTCCCTGAGGTGAGGGGGCTCCCTGTACCAGGGTGGGTCAGCACCTTCTCTCTGACTTCTAGCCTTACAAAACTGCCTGGGCCACTAAAAGGTTAATGGACTTGCCTAGGGCTACCGAGGGGCCAATATGTCTCAGAGACAGTTTTTGAACCTGGATCTTACTGGCTTGAAGCAGTACACGATACCATCTGTAAAATGGACAGTTTCTCAGGGCCCTGGTCAATTCTCAAGATTCTCAGTGGCAGAGAAGTGCTGACCTTCATTGGAGGAGAGAATTTCCTTATCTGGGAGTCAGTTCCCTATGCCAGTGAAATTATAGGCTCACTTTCTATCTCTATCTTAAATTACTCGGTCTGTGTGAGTCTCAGTTTCCCATGGAAGATGGAGATCTTGTAGATAATACAGATGTTGCTCATGCAGAAAGTACTTTGTGAAGCCTCAGAATGCTAGGGAAGTCAGACTTGTTCATCCATTATTACTGGTAGTAGTATGAGTATTATTATACATTTATAACGTAAACTCATGTGGTAGCAGTGCTTACCATAAGGCACATTTATCACTATTGAAGCAAAGAGACAGGAAAGTATAGCCAATAGTCGCCATTTTTACTGAACTGACCCTGTAACCACAGTAAAAACAAAACAGGAAGTCATGTCAAATTTCCTTGTATCTGTTGCTTGGAACTCACCAGTTGAGGGCATGACCACGTGCTTGTGGTCAGTGGGTTTGGAACTGAGGAAGGGGCTGAAGGCTTTGTGGTGGGCTCGCAAATTAAAATACTGCCTAGGACAAAGTTTGGGGGATGCTACTAAATACCCAACAAAAGGTAAAGGAAGTAGCAGCAGGAAAAGCAGTAAATTCAAGATGATGATGACTAGGCCTTAGCAGCAGGAGAGCACTGACTGCTCTAGAAATTTAAGCCTACTTGTGAATTAAAAAAAATCATTTAGGCTTTAGGGATTCTAATAGATTCAGGATAGCTCACATAAAACCTCCGATTAATCCTCTTTGACTGCAGATCTGTAAGTAGGACCCTAATTAATTCATCTGCAATTCAATTTAACACATTTTTTTAATGCACATGCAAGGAACCTTGCTCAGTGCTGGTTATGTGCTTGAGCAAATAATTTTTTTTTAAGTCAAGTCAACAAGCATTTATTAAGTGCTGACTCTATGCCAGGCATTGTGCTAAGCACAGTAGGATACAAAGAAAGGCAAAAGGTAGACCTTGCCTTCAAGGAGTGTGTTGTCTAATGGGGAGGGCTAAGCGTAGGGCTGTATGTGTTATTTGTTCATTCGTTTTAGTTGTGTCTGACTCCTTATGACCCTGTTTGGGGTATTCATGCTGAAGATATTGGAGTGGTCTGCCATATCCTTCCCTAGCTAGACTACGTGTAAGGGGTTAAAAATACGAAGATGGAAATATTATGCATATACAGACACACGCAGACATATATATAATATATGTGTGTGTATATATACATATATACACATACATATGTATGTGTATACACACATGCACACACACACATATATATTCCTTCCACAAAGGGGCTGAAGTTCTACTTGGGTGGTAGGGAGAAAGGGGAAGAAGGCACCTGTATAAAGCAAAGTAAGGATGATGGTGTCACAGCATAGAGCTAGGAAAAGGGTTCTAGAACAATCTGAGGCGGGAGAGAACACTTTGAGCTTGGGCAGGGGCTTGAGGAGGCAGGAATCAGGGAAAGATTTATGATGGAGATAGCATCAGAGCCAAACCTTGAGGAGGGGAAGAATGGATTGTGCTCTGTGCAGGCAAATACATGGATGTGGGAGTAGGTCTGTTGACTTTAGGGGAACAGCCTCAGAGTCGAGTTTGACTATAATGTAGAGTATATAGGGATAGTCATAGCACCTGTGATTTCCCTGATTTAGGGAAGTCCCAGTTGAGGAAACACCTTCTAACAATGCAGGCTGGCGCCATCTCGGCAACCTCTGGGCTTAGAGATTTTAGGCCTGCAAGGTGAAAGGAGGGACTGGAACCCAGGTATTGTTCCATCTCTACCCACAATGCCACACTGCCTCTCCACCAGGTCTGTAAAGGATAATAACATGAAATAAGAAGGCTTTTTAGAGGTCTCATCCAATTGCCTTGCTCTCTAAGTGAGCAAGCTGAGGCCCAGAGTGGTGGAGTTATTTTCCTGGGGCCACCCAGCTGCTTCATGACTCTCTAGGTGTCTAGAGTTGAAGGCTAGTGTCTTTTCCTGACATCACACTTCTTCAGGCTGTTGCACAGGGCAGGCCTCTCTTGTGGTCTTCCACCTCCCCTCCCCTCCTCCCTTTTCATATCAGCTCTGCTAGCCGCTGGCTGATTTTGCTCATCTCCTTCGCTTTCTCCTGCTTACTCTGATAATAGAGGCCCCAGCTGCAAAGGACTTAGATGATCTTTCGGTCTAGCCCGGCCCCCTTCCCCCACCTCCTTTTTTAAGTTGAAGCTGAAACACAAAGAAAGTTTTCGCACAAGGTCACAGAACTACTAAGTAGCCAAGATGGATTTGGAACCCAGGTCCTCTTACTCCACTTCTTATGTTCCTTCCACTGTACCATGATGTCATCTTCCAGGTGCTCCTGAGTGGTAGACTGTTTGAAATATAGCCCTTGGAAAAAGAGAAGCCAAAGGTTACCAGCCAGATCCTTAGCAGTTGGCTCATGGGGAGTTGGCCCACGTCGGTGGAGCTAGCCTGATGGAGGGGTGTTGGTCCCCTTTGCTGGATTGTAATCTCCTTTATCTCCCTTATAGATAAAGGTCCTGGAGAGCTCTCTGGATCTAGGCATGGCTCATCCCACCCCTCCCACAAGAATGCAGAGGAACAATCCCCTTTTAACTTCCAGTAGACAGTCCAGGAACCTCGTCAGACAGGAAATCTCAGCTGGACAGTGATTAGTCATTAGAACTCCCTGGTCCATCTTTTAATGCCAGAACCCTGCAGATGGCCCTGCTTTCATAGAAAGTACCCACTCCATCCCAGCCAGGACCTGAGTGTAGGTTTTTCTCTTCTATAGGAATATCCTGCTGTTGGCTGAAGTTGAGAAAGAACATGTATGTACTAAGGGGAAGGGAGAGAGTCAACCAGACCAGGGGAAGACAACCAGAGGGAGCATGCCTTCCCACCTTCCTGAAGTGATGTAGTTCCAGCGATTCCCAGTATTTTGGGGAGAATCTCTTTTTTAATGTCAAAAAATGGCACAGATCCCTGGGTAATATTAGTTGTACTATTAACTGTTGGCCTGAGAAAAACTACCATGAACTTAACATTGCTTTTGAATGAATTTGTATTTTATTAATTATAATAGGATCCATATAGAGTTGCAAAATAGTGATATACATATGTACAAGACATATTATTTATTCACTCTACTGAAAGTATGTTGGCTTATATATGACAAGGAGTCATTTCATACTAGTAAAATTGTATTTTCAGCACCTGCCAGGGTACCTGGCACGAAGTAGGTGCTAAATAAATGCCTATGGATTGATTTAAAGAGATAGCAGCTAGGATTGTTTTGCATATTTCAGAGACTGGAAGTCTGGTTGAAGGATTCAAAGTCTCAACCTCAGATTCAGTTACACTTATGGATTTGAGGACCTCTTGTCCACCCCCCCGCCCCCAGATAACTCTTTGGCCTCTCAGGGATCCATGACTGTCCAGATTGGGAACCACTGAAGTAAGCTACATCACAACACAGTGGAATCCCCTCTGAAAGGGCATCATTATGCCCTGGGCTGCCCATATACATTCAGTGGATATTCACACTGACAACCCATTGACTCTGTTGGACCATATTTATCTAATGATGGCAGTGCATCCTTTACCCTAAACCGGAAAGCCCTTAGCACAAGTGTTGTTATCCTTGTCCCTTGATCAGGGACATTCGCAACAGCATTCCAATGAATTCAGAAACTAATGCAGTTTTATCCGTGGAAATGGTATTAAAGAAGAGGCATGGCCAGCAGCTTTGCTGCCATAGCCTAGGGACCACAGGGCCTTTCCATCTGACTTATAGCTGAAGCCTTCTATGTGTGTTGCCTCCTGTATTAGAATGAGCAAGCAGAGACTGTCTCACTTTTCTCTCTGTATCCCCAATGCTCTAGTTTCCAACCAAAGGATGAAGGTCTGAATCCCATTCTCAGTATCTGTACAAGTCTGGATACTTCTAAATATGTGACTCATTTCTCGTTAGCTTCCACTCTCCATCCATGTAGGACTTCCATTTGCCATCATGATCTCCATTATTGATTCTGTGTTTTTCTAGCCAATTTTACTCATAACCAAAGAAAAAAATAGTTAACCAGGGCTCTGTATTACCCTTGGGTCAGCCTAGGCAGGCTAGAGTGGGAGAAGGACAACTGGACTTCGGAGGGAGAAGGCTAGAGTTCAAATTCTGGCAAATGGATTTAGAACTGAGAGGCACCTTAGGGACCTCAAGTACAGCTCCCCATTTTATATATGAGAAGACTGAGGCTCAGAGATACAATGTGACTTGCTTTGGTCACCCTGCTCACCATGAAGCATCTAACATGGAATTTGATTATGGGTCCAATGCTCTGTCCATGACCTCATGCTTACTACATGAGCTAGATATAAATATAGATAGATATAGATATGTAAATACAGATAGATGTGAATATAGATATAGACAAATGTACAAATAGACATAAATATAGAAGATATGATATATAAATATAGATAGATATAGATATAGATAGATATACATATAGACATAAATATAGATAGATATAAATATAGATATAGATAGATATATAGATATAAATATAGATAGATATATAAATATAGATATACATATAGATATATAGATATACATATAGATATAAATATAGATGGATATATATAAAAATATAGGTAGATGTACATATAGATATAAATATATATAAATATAGATAGATATAGATATAAATATAGATAGATATAAATATATGTAGATAGATATACATATAGATATATGTAGATACGCATCTATAAATATATATATAGATGTACATGTGGATATAAATATAGATAGATATATAGATAGATATAGATATATAGATAGATGTACATATAAATATAGATATATAAATATAGCTAAGTATAAATATAGAGACAGATATACAGATATAGATATAGACATAGATATAAATATAGATAGCTATAGATATAGACATAGATGTATATGTATATACACACATCTACATCTCTATCTATCTATCTCACTTTTGCAAAGTGCTTCTCAAATAAACTTTTGTTATCCTCACAATCCGGGGAGGTAGGTGCTGTTATCACTTACGTGGATAGAGGACTGGGTCTAGCGTCAGGAAGGCCTGAGGTCTAATGTAGTCTTAGATGCTTACTAGCTATGTAACCCTGGTCAAGTCACTTAAACGTTGTCCACTTCAGTTTCCTAACCTGTAATATGGGCATAATAGTCACATCTCTCTGCCAGGGCTGTTGTGAGGATAAAATGAGATTCTATTTGGAAAACCCTTTGCAAACACTGAAATCATATTCTAATTATTCTGGTTCTGGATTCAAACCACTCGCTGATTGTCTAAGTTTGGACAAGTCACTTCCCTTGTTTGGGTCTCAGCTTCCACATCTATAAGGAAGAAGCTATGGACAGGATGACCGATAGGGTCCCTTTGATCTCTGCCATTACATCATTTGACAATGAAATGTATGAAGGGTAGATTATAGGATCCTAGGTCTACGCTTGGAACCTCAGAGACTATTTAGTCCCACCTCCTTTTGCAGATGAGAAAACTGAGGCCCAGAAGAGGCAGGTGACTTTCCCAAGGTCTAACAGGGAGAAATCAGGGTCAGAGGCTGGATTTGAGGTCAGAGCTCCTCCTACTCCCCAGTACCATAATCCTTCCAAAGATGACACGGCCACTAAGAATCCCAGGCCTGAAAGGAATACTTGACTAAAATTATTTCCACTGCATGTACACGCCAGTCCATCTGGGGTGCTGTCTGGGTGAACTGCCAACACATGGCAAACCAAAAGGCAAAAGGGATTATTTAAAATTGGACATACCGGGAACACCCTGGCTTTCAAGAAAAGTGCTGCATGGGTGGAAACAGGTTTTTCTTAAATCTCTTCCAAAATACTCCCACAAAGCAAACTTCTTAGCTCCTAATTTCTCAGTTGGGAAAGGTGTGTGGAGAGCCAGAGAAGGCAGGCTTGGACCTCAGTGACTTACGAAGGCTTCCTGTTCCAAGCAAAGGTAACTCGGCTTGTGCCACGGTTTTGGAGGTTTGCAGTTGGTGGTTTTTATAGATGTACAGCCCACATGCTCCATACTTTGACTGACTGTATAGACCTGACTGATAGACAGATCTGACTTTGCTCTTGTTGCCATCAGCACCAACTTTTTTGATTTGAGTTTGAAAGGCAGTACGGCTCGTTAAGTGGGAGACTTCGTAGCTATTTGCCCCCATAGAGCGCTGCAGGCAATAGTCATCCATTCCTTGGGTTTTCTCCCACAAGGTATAGCAGTTAAACTGGGAGCGAAGGGGTAGGTGGGAGGTGAGCTGGTCACATAGTGAGAGCAAGGGACAACTGACAGACATCCCTGCAGTAACAAGAGAACGCAGAGAAGAGCCTCAGCCTGTTGGTGCATTTGTGGTAGGAGATAGAGAGTAGGCAGGTGCAGATGTTAATGAGCATACAGAGAGGGTTGCAAGCACAGCACTCTTAGAGCATTGCAGCAGAAAGAGCACGAGGTTTAGAATCAAAAGGACCTGGTTTAGCATTCCGGCTCCTGTGGACCAGAGTGCCGATAG
This sequence comes from Phalanger gymnotis, assembly GCA_028646595.1. Classification (NCBI taxonomy): domain Eukaryota; kingdom Metazoa; phylum Chordata; class Mammalia; order Diprotodontia; family Phalangeridae; genus Phalanger; species Phalanger gymnotis. The sequence continues at coordinate 437,630,879 of CM053623.1, forward strand.
AGCCGGGAAGGTGTAAGTTGAGATGGCAAGGTGTTGTAGTGGACTTGGAGGAAGACATGAATTTGGATCTCATGTCACCCTGGGCAGCGTCACCTCTTGTGCCTCAGTTTCCTCATCCATAAAATGGGCATGATAATAGCCCCTATCTCCTTGAGTTGTTGTGAGGATCAGGTAGGATAACTTGTTATCTTACTGTGCTTTGCAAACCTTGAAGTCCCATAGAAATGCTAGCTAATATTGTTACTATCATTACTATTGTTGTCAGTCCTCCAGCTTCCCACAGACAGGTGGAGGAGACCTGGGGGAGTTGGAATCTACTATGCCCCGAGTTGGACTGATGGGGGTCCTTTAAGCAAGGAGGATATCAAGGCAGTTCCAGTCTAAGACTGGTGTCTAAGAGCATCTAAGTAGCCACTGGACCTGTGGGCTCTCAGGCTAGGCTTTTTTGAATAAGCATTTTAAAGCACCTACTATGTGCTAAGCACTGCCGCTACAAAGACAAAACAAAGTAGTCTGCTCTCCAGAAACTTAGATGTAATTGGATTTTTTTTATCTCTGAGCCTCACTTCCTTCATCTGTAAAGAGAGGTGGTTGGACTCAACTCTAAGGGTCCCAATGGCTCTAAATCCTACGGTGTAGAACTTGAACTTGTAGAGAGGAAATTAAAATAGACTAGGAAGTCAGCTGAATTGGCTGGGTTCAAGTCCTGGGTCCATTATTTATAGTCTCAGAATGTCAGATCCCTAAAATGAAGATCATAGAATTTAGAGTTGAAAGAGTCCCCAGAGACCATCTAGTCCAAATCTCTCATTTATTGGTGAGGAAACTGAGGCACAGCGGGTTAAGAGACATGCCCAGCATCACTGAGGTAGGCTGTAGTAATGCTTGGATTTGAACACAAGACCTCCATGGCCACTTTTTTGCTTTGTTTGCCTAACTAGATTGTAGGGAGGCTTGCTCAAAATAACTTATCTAAATTGCCCATAACTTAAAGCATGTTATCATGCCAGTTCCTAGCCAATGAAGCGAGAAATCATATGGAGAGGTTAGATGATATGGTGGAAAGAAGTGACCTAATCCTGACTCTGGACCTTGGTCCTGGCTGGCTCCCATGCCTTCTTACTTCTGTCTTTTACAATCCTTAAGCTTCTTTCAAGGCTTAGTTCAAGTGCTAACTTCTTGAGGCCTTTCCCAAGTCCCTAGCTGTCAGTGCCTTCCCACCTCCCCTCCTCTCCAACTGACTGGCATTTATTGTCTTAGATTTTATATCTGCATCCACAGGGAATATAGTGCTTAGCACAGAATAAGCACCCAGTTTGTCAGTCAAGAAACATTTATTAAGCACCTACAATGTGTCACACCTACTATGTGTCAGGCACTCTGCTAAATGCTGGGGATACAAAAGTAAGCAAAAGGCAGTCCCTACCCTCATGATCTAATGGGGGAGACAACAGGCAAAACAAACAAACAAACAAACAAACAAACAAACAAACAACCCAGCTATATAAAAGATAAATAGGAAAAATCAGAAGAGAGAAGGCACTAGAATTAAGAGGGTTTGGGAAAGGCTTCTTGTAGAAGGTGGAATTTTAGTTGGGACTTAAGTTGGCTTTTCAAATAACTTTTCATTAATTCAATGGGTATTTAGTTATATGTCAACATATTGTTTCTCCTGATAGAATGTAAGCTCTTTCAGGGCAGGATCTATTTTATGTTTTTTTGGTGTGTGTGTTTGTATTCTCAGCATCTCAGATAGTGCCTGGCTAAACGGTAGGTTCTTAATTAATGTTGGTTGATTACCACCAGCCAGTCCAGTCCAGTCAGTGACCTTGAATTAGCCAAGACCTCTTGGGCTTCAGTTTCTTCATCTGTAAAACAGGGAGGTTATAGTGGATTGTTTTCCAATCACAAAATTATGGTTCCTCTTTTTTTTTAAATTAGCAACCTATAAATGCCTACCCTGGGGTGACAAGCACTGTATCCATTTATTAATTTTTTTAATAAGTAACATATTATTTATATTTATATATATATATATTTATAAGAACATAAGCTCATTGAGGGTCAGGAATTCTTTCTTTCTCTTTTCTTTCTGTCTCTGCCTTCTCACCATCTAGCACCGGTGCCCGGCACATTGTGGGCTCTTAACACAGTTGTTGGATTAAACAAAATTCTCATAGTTCAGTCCCAGATTCACACACAAATGGCAGTTGAGACAGTCCTTTTCTTTTAATCAGGACACTGTTATTGGAAATTACAGTGACATAAACAAGAGCTGAATGGTGACTAACATCGGCGCTAAAGACAACCGCCTTTGCCCTTTTGCAAATGTCACCCTGGTCAGTGATTATTTTGGAGGCGCTCTTCATCAAAGGGTAAGCCTGATGTGTAAGCAGATAGCATTTTTGGAAGGTTTCCTGCTTATCTACAGGGTGGCTAGAATACTGAAATAAAGCAGATCAGTGAGTTCTGCAGACAGCTGCATGAGGTTCTTAACACCTGGAACTGCAGAAAAGAAACTTTTTTTTTAATAACACTTTTGGTTCTATTTGGTCTTGTTCCCCCTTTTTGGTTGCTTTGGTTTCAGTTGTTGCAAACGCCACTAACCCTAGGAGTTCACGACGCTCTGTTCTGGGAAGCGCTTTTATAAATTAAAATGGCCATCCTGGAAGAGACTTCCCTGGAAACTTTGCTGCATTCTTGTACAGAGACTTTTCCCCGGGCTCAGGCTGTGGCGCCCATTCCTGGATCCAGGCAGACTTTCTTGTCTCGCATCAACCCCGGTGGGCTGTTTGTTCGCAACCCCACCGGCTGTTAAGTGTAATACCTTCGGATTTCTGACATTCTGCTTTGGAGGAGCAGGGCGGGGGAAGGGGCGGGGCACTGCTCCCACACTAGGCCCCTGAGCCCTCCTCCTGGTTCTTAGACCTACTGGGTGTCCGTCCCTGCCTGGGACAATCCACTCCCCCAATGCCCAGGGCTTGATTCCCGTGCATGACCTCGCTTCCTCTGGATGTGCAATCTGATTGGCTTGGCTTGGGATCCCCATGGCAGGCAGCACTAGAGAGGCCCCAGGTTTGGGGGGAGGGGGGTGTCTCACGCCAGAGAAATGCAGCCCCGGAGCTCGCTTGACCTGCTACATCCTCCCGGGCTTTTCAAGTCAAAGAACTCAGACTTCCTGAAATTGTTGCACTGGATGTAAGCGCTGCCTCCTTGAGAAGGGGTTGGCTTGGGGGTGGGGTGGGGGCGGGGGTGGGGCAGGACAAGGGGGTAGGCGGGGGGGGGGGGGGGGGGATGGAGAGAAACTTCAGCCTTGCACACCCCCAGAAAAGGGTGAGCTGGAGGCTGCACGGAGCCCCGCGATGCAGACTCGCCTGCGCGCTGGCTGCGCCCGGGAGCTGGCGTTCTCTTAGGGGGACGGCGGACGGCCCCGGACTGGCCCCCGGCCCGTGGTCCTGCGGGTGTGATGTGAGGGGCCGGCGGGCCGGCCGGGCTGGGCAGGGTTGGGCAGGGCAAGGCAGGGCAGGGCAGGGCGGCAGATCGCAAGCTCGAGAAGCTTGCACACTTGTCCGTCTGCCTCCGTGCCTGCAGGAGAGCCCAGGAGCCGGGCTTGCTTTCTCCCCGCGGTTCCAGGCAGGACCCAGGTGGCCCAGAGAGGGGGTGAGTGGGAGCCGCCCCCGGTTTGGGGCAGGGAGGGAGGGGTCGGGCCAAGAGCAAGGTCCCGGGACAAAGCCAGCTCGGCAAAGCGAACGGACGCACGCTCCAGCCCGGCATGGGGGCGTGAGCAGCCCCCCGAGGCTTCTGCTCTGGCAGGTTGGGCTCTCCGGGAGGGGGGGGGCGGGCCTCTCTTGTTCACAGCCTCGGGGGGCGCTACGGGGCTGGCCCGGGGGCAAACCCTATTGGTGTCTTCCTTTCCCGGGTGAGAGGGAGCGAGGCAGTGTTCGTACAGCGCCTGGGTGTGCGCGCGGGAGTGTTTTTGTGTATCTCCCTGTTTTTGAAGAAGCGGATCTGAAAGGAGAGGCGTGGGAGGGGGAGCCAGCGCTTTTCTGGGGCGACCTTCCCCCGGACTCAGGGTCTCGCATCATCCCTTCCCCTAGCATGCACTTGGGGAGCCCCAGAGATGGCTGGATCCCCCCGGTGCCTGTAGGCACGTCCCTTTGGAGGCTTCTGCACCTCCTCCAGACTGGGCTCCGGGAGCCTAGATTTAGAGCTGAAAGGGGGCTCAGGACTCATCTCTTCTCAGATGAGGACACTGAGAGTTAGCCGTGCTCGGCGTGTAGAGAGGGCACTGGTCAGAGGTGGAATTTGAACCCTCATCCTCCGAGCCCTGCCTGGAGTGGGGCTCAGGCTGCATCAGGTCGGACCATGGTTCCTCTTAGGGCCCCTGCCCGGGTACCGCCTCTGTTGTTTATATTGTCCACATGCAAAGAGTGCTCGAGGGGAAGGACCCGTGCGGCGCGGAATTCCATCAGTCTGGGTCTAGAAGAGGAACGTTATGAAAGCGGGGTTAATAATTGGGGCTCCCGCCTCCCAGTCATATGACATCTCCTCCCTCCCCGCGCCCCGAGCCTTCTTTTGTGTTTGTCAGCAACAAGTAGCGAGAGTATTTATAGAAGGCTCTGCAATCCTGCGGTGCGGCAAGGTTTCAATTACCCCTACTTGCCCATATGACTAAATGCAAGTTCTCTGTGCCGTCTGCGGGGAGAACCACATGGGCGGTGGGGGCAGCGGAGTGGCTTTAAGGAGCCCACGCCCGAAGCTGGCACCTCTGACCGGCTGGGTGACAGTCCTAGCAAAGCCCAGGATGGGAACGTGGAAAGCCAGAGGGAGAAAGGGCCCGAGAGAATCATAGATCTGTGAGGAAAACTGAGGCCAGAAAAAGACAATGCCTTTCTTAAGATTTTAACATGGAAATCTGCTGGCATTCCGCTCCAGGACATGGGCTGGTAGATTTAGAGCGGGAAGGAGGACTAGAGGTCATCTAAACCAAGCCCTTCATTTTATAGAAGAGAAAACAGAACCCAGAGCATGGAAGGCCACACAGACTTTCTTCCAAGGGCAGAGTCAGAGTTTGAAACCAGGTCCTTTGACCTCCAAAGCACCAACCTTCCCGTTACACTAAGCCACTTCTAGTTATTCCTTCCTCAATTAATCAGAAGAATCAGGCCCAGCTTAGGTCAGGCAAACCTGCAGTGCCCAATTTGTATTTGGAAGAAAATAAACAGAATTTCAGTGGGCCCTGGGAAAGGCCAGCAAAGCAGGCTGAGGGACCTAGATGATCTGGACCCGTCATTCATTGCTTTAACACAATGGCTGCTGCAATAGCATTTAATTCAGTCTGGCCTCCCCAGGAGAGCCCTCACTGAGCAAGACTAAGAAACCCAAGACTGGTGGGTTGACCCCTGTCAGTGGCAGTCCTAACCACAGGTTGGGGCAGGAATGACATTTCTTTCCCAGATGCTGCTACATTTCACACAGTGCTGTAGGGAGCTGGTAAATTCTTCTCCTCTGTCAAAGGCAGCTAGTTTTCACTATGCAAAGTAGTAGGTCAGGGCAGGAGGCAGGGAGAACCCAACTTAGAACTTTCAGAGACGCTCTAATTACCCTCCACTTAAAATTAGCTGGCCAGAGGGAATGGGGTTCCCTTCTCCTTCCTCTTTCCCCAAATACCTTCTTTTTTCTGTGTGTATGAGAAAAACCCACCTTGTTTCCTACTGGACCTTTACCAGTTTCTGCTTTCTGGTTTTGATTTTTGTCCTCATATATTTCTTAAGCTAGGTGGCTCGCTGGGCTGGGAATCAGGAAAACATCTTCCTGAGTTCAAATCCGGCCTCAGGCACTTACTGGCTGTGTGACCCTGGGCAAGTCACTTGACCCTGTTTGCCTCAGTTTCCTCATCTGTAAAATGAGCTGGAAAAGGGAATGGCAAACCACTCCAGTATCTTTGCCAAGAAAACCCCAGATGGGGTCATGAAGAGTTGGACATGACTGAACAACATTTCTTAAGCCGACCTGAGGATATGCTCCTCAAACAGAACTGGTCAGCCATTGTAGACTACAGCTAGGCAGAGAGATGAAGCTGGAGCTATAACATTTTCATCAGTTCTTCGTCCTTTACAGGAGTTCCAAATTTGAAGTAGTCTGCTGACGGGCACACATAATAGAGGAGCCCAGACTGGGGCTCTGGCCCTTTGACATGAACTAATTAATTGTACTATTTCAGCGTTTCCTCTGATGGTTGTGATCATCAGTGGCCTAAAATACGTTGTATTAAGTTTCCATTTTTATCCACATCCTTGTTAGAATTCTACATCAGACGCTTACTAGATTAGGACATGGGCAAGTCATGACAGCTCTGAGCTTTAGTTTCTTGGTCAGTAAAATAGGGAGGATCAGACATAATAATTCAGAGAATTTTGATGAGGCCAGGCAGCATGAGTACAATCCCTCTGCCAGTGGCCACGTGATGAATTGGGCTCACTCTGAGGCAGCTAGCTGGCAAAGCTACCTGAGTGGCTGGAGGCAAGAAGAGCCCAGTCTGAATCCTGCCTTACTAGTGGTTTGACCCTGGATAAGTCACTTAACCTCTCTTTGCTTTGGTTTACTCATCATAGCATCTACCTCTCAGGATTATTATGGGGAATGACAAAGCACATTGCAAACCTTAGAGCCCTAAGGAAATGCTAGCCATTATTATGATCAGTGGAGGAGCCAGTGTCCTGTCCATCATTTTATACTTCCTCCCAATGAAACTCTCTGAGAACCAGTTTCATCATCTGAAAAATTGGGATGCTGGCTTTACCTACTTCACGGGATTGTTTTGAGGAAAACATTTATAAATCCTCAAAACAATATAGAAAGATCATGTCACTACTGTTACTTATCTCCTCCAGCTCTCAATCCTGATGAGCCAGAGTGGACCTTAGAAGACATTTAGCTATGTCCCCTTATTATACAGATGAGGAAACAGGTTCAGAAGGGTCAGTGATTTGGCCACTGTCACTCCCATTTGCTTTGACGACAAATTCTGCATTTTCTGTCTTTCTGTGCTTCACAGAGCATCTGTCTGCCCAAGAGACTGGAGACCTTCATCTGATTGTTTTAATATTTCAAGAGTATCCATGCGGTGATTAGGTTTTCACAGCCTCTGAGTTGGAATAGATCTTAGCAGTTGTCTAGTCAAACTCATACTCCCCCTCAAATCTAACCCCCCCCCCCAGCACACTGGAAAAGGGATGTAAATATTTGCAATGAAAACAAAACATATCAATACAATTTTTTTTAAAAAAAGATCATAAGCTCATAGATTTGTAGCTAGAAAGGACCTTGGGGATTACTTATTCCTCATTTTAAAAATACTGAAACTTGAGACCCAGGAAGGCTAGGTGATCTCCAGTGGAGCCAGTGATCTTCCCTACCAGACTTTACTTGAAGACAATTGAAGAGTGAGCACCCCGATCTCTGAGGCAGCCCACTTTACTCTTGGACAGCTCTGATTTGGCTAAGAGCTGGTGTTCTATATGTGTATCTTTGGAAGTTCCAATCCAAATGAGAAGTTTGTAGATTCCTGGAAATTTTTTTCATAACTGCCCACATTGACTTTTTCAAATCTGTATATTTCCATATGTTCTTGTGGTCTAGTAGAACCTCATAGTGCCTGAGAGTTTTTTTTTCTTTTTTATTGTTTTTTTTTTTTTGCTGAGAAAGGGAAAAGAACCTACTTTGGATCTTCTTCCAATAACCTTTAACTTATGGAAACTTCTGGATGGGTTAGTGGAAAGCAAGTGTACAGCATTTGGTGTCAGGAGACTTGGGTTCATCTAGAAGGGTCTTTAAAGGCCATCCAAACCAATGAGGAAGCTGGTGCTTAGAAACGTTAAGTGAGTGGCCCATGGTCACACAGCTAGTAAGTATGTGTCAGAGGCTGGTCTTTCCAACTCCAGGTCCAACATCCTAGCCCCACTCTGCTACGGATTTTTTTCCTCTAATTTCTTTTATTTTAAAAAAATTATATTTAATTTTTTCCCAATTACATGTAAAAACAATTTTTAACTTTTGGTTTTTTTTAATTTCAACTTCCAAATTCTCTCTCTTCCTCTCTCCCCTCCCCCTTCCATGAGACAGTGAACAGTTTGATATAGGTTATACACGTGTAGTCATGTAAAACATATTTCCATATTAGTCATGTTGTGAAAGAAGACACAGACCAAAAAAAACCCCATAAAAATAAAGTGAAAAATAATATACTTGATCAGCATTCAGACTTTATCAGTTCTTTTTTTGCAGGTGGATAGCATTTTTCATGATGAGTGCTTTGCAGTTGTCTGTGATCCTTGTGTTTCTGAGAATAGCTAAGTCATTCACTGTCGATCATTGGACAGTATAGATGTTACTATGTACAGTGTTCTCCCGAACTTGCTTATTTCATTCTGCATCTGTTCATGTAATTCTTCACAGGTTTTTCTGAAATCAACTTGCTTATCATTCCTTATATCATGATAATATTCCATTACATTTATATACCACAGATTTTTCAGTCATTCCCCAATTGATGGGCATCCCCTCAATTTCTGATTCTTTGCCACCACAAAAAGAGCTGGTATAAATATTTTTGTTTAAATAAGGCTGCCCCTCCCTTCTATAAATCTCTGTAGGATGCAGACCTAGTAGTGGTATCACTGGGTCAAAGAGTATTCCCAGTTCTGTAGACTTTTGGGCGTAGTTCCAATTTGCTCTCCAGAATGCAGTGGTTCTTAACTTTTTTGTATATCGTTGACTTCATCGGCAGTTTGGGCAAAGCCTATGGATCCCTTCTCAGAATATTTTTAAATGCACAAAATAAATAGGATTGTAAAGAAAACCAGTCATGTTGAAATACAGTTATTGAAAAGTTTTTTTTTTAATATCGGGGACACCAGATTAATAACCCCTGCCCTGTACTAAGTTTGCTTGCTGGAAGACCTTGGGCACATCACTCTTTCAGACTAGGTTTCATCCTATGGGTCAAGGCAGGGAGGAAATTGAATAAGTGATAGCTACAGGTCACTTCCAGCTCTGGCTGTCTATGGGTTCAGGGAAGTTTAGCCATATGTGGGAGAGGGGGTGGATGGGTAACCATGTGGTAGGCACAGCTGTGGGGACTTCATTTGTACCAGCACGTTGCCTAGCACTGAGTTAGGCATGTTCTTAATAAATACTGGCATTGGGTGATTTTTGAGGGGCCTTTGGAAAGGTGAAAATCTCCTTCTCCCTGACATCTTGCTACTGGAACTTTCATTCTTTTCCCTCATCTTTCTGGGCAACCCTCTTTTAAAAGGTAACTACGACCTTCCTTCGAGGCTACACCTCAAGCTGTCCTCAGCTGTTGACACCTCAGGGTGAATTCATTTCTCTCTAAAGTCTGAACCCTGAGAACTGGGGTCATGGTAATTTGAAGGACATTGGGGGTAGGGCAAGGAATAATTTTGGTTTGTAAGGTTCCTAGGAACACACGTTTAGAGCTGAAGGGGACCTCAGGTCTATTTGCAGAGATAATAGCTAGGAGAATTTGGGAGGATACATTCAGGTTTTAAGGAAAGAAAGAAATTTTTTTTTTTTTATTGAGACCGTGTAAAGGGACTACCGTTTGTCAAACTGTATTAGTCTTTTTAAACTTTTTTTTAATAACTTGATAGGAAAAATAGTAGCAACTTACATTTATATAATACTATATATCATCGGCTTATAGACCCAGAGACAGAAGAGAACTGAGAGGCTGTCCAGTCCAATTCCCCTTTGTTTTACAGAGGAGGAAACTAAGGTTTGGAGAGCCTATTGACACCACATCCAGGCTGAATGATCCAGTCTTGGACTTTGGAGATGAAAGACATCATTGCTTAGGTGGAGAGAGTAGAGTTGGATCCTTTTGGATCTCAAGATTAGCCAGAAAATGTCAGAGGTAGGATTCAAACCCATCTTCCTTAACTTCAGATCTATCACTCTGTCCACAGCTCTCCAGGGAGATGAATCTCTGTGTTTCCAATTTTTTTGCGGTGGCGGGTGGGGAAAATGTATCCCCTAAATTGGAGTCAATAACTGATAGTTTTTAAAAGAACACCTAATTTTTGGTTAATTCCTCAGCATGATAAAAGTACTTTACTTGGATACAGGAGAACTCTGGGTTCAAATTCTGTCTCTGATGCTTCTTAAGTGATAAAACCATGGGCAATTCACTTAACCTCACTGAGCTCCAGCTTCCTCATCTGTAAAATGGAGATAATATCTTTGGAGGATTGTTGTGAGGCTCAAAAGAGAGTGTGCAGTGTGAGGCACCCAGAGCTATTCATTGCTCTGGATGGAATGTCTCATTGGGCAGCCTGAAGAGACTAGAGAGGGAGGGAACTGGTCTCATGAGCTGGAGGGGAGAATCATGGAAAGGGGAGGTGGGAAGCTATCACATGTTGAGTCAGTTTAACCTGAGTCAGGTGCTGGGTTGACAGTGAGTTCAATGCCATTGAAGATCCACTCCAAGATTTCACACAGAACCAAAGACTTTCAGTGGTTGCTCTGATTTTCAGCACAGCCTCTGGGACAGACAGTCCTCACTGGGAGACACATGAGAGAAGTCAGGCAGTGGAAAGGACGTTGAATTTGGAGTCAGAGGACCTGGGTTGGAGTTCTGGCTCAGCCACCATTTGTCATCTTTGGGCAGTAGTTTCTTCATTTCTTGGAATAATGTACCCTTCTTCTCTAAACTTATGGTCCTGTGAACTGGGAGCTAGAAAGAACAAGCATGGGATTAAAAAAAAGCACTCGTCTTGGGCGGTAGGCAAGGCTAAGAACTGTGGCGCCTTGCTCTCCATGACAGGTACTGTGACAGTACACATTTACTTGGCACTTTAAGGCTCCCTCAGTACTTTTCTCACAGTAGCATTTTGAGGTAGAGACAGTATAAAAAAATCTATATATATATATATAAAAAATATATAAATCTATATATATAAATATACATATCTTAAAGTATATAAATATACATACATATTACATATAATATGTATGTGTGTATGTATGTATGTATGATGTGACCAGGCAGTTAGGTTAAGATTATTGAGATCAGATTCTGATTTGAAGATTTCTCTTTCTCTCTATGAAGATTGTACACATCTCCATTGATACCATATTGGGGATTTTGTTCATAATCTCCTTGCAAAGCATAGCCCTGGGCCTACGGACACCACATAAGGTTGATGGGTTGAGTCTTAGACATTGGAGATGAGATATGTCAAAGCCTTCAGTAAACATTTCAGTAAACATTTATTAAGTGCCTACTATGTGCCAGGCACTGTGTAAAGTGCCGATACAAAAAGAGGTAAAAAAAGATAATCTCTGCCCTTGAGGAACTTATAATCAAAGGAGGAGACTGCAAGCTAGGGCTCCCCGCCTCTCTTTCCCTCTCTTTCCCTCTCTTTCCCTCTCTGTCTCTCTCTGTCTCTCTCTGTCTCTCTCTCTGTTTCTCTCTCTCTCTCTCTCTCTCTCTCTCTCTCTCTCTCTCTGTTTCTGTCTCTGTCTCTCCTCTCTCTGGCTCTCTGTCTCCCTCCCCTCTCTCTCTCCCTACACATACAGACACACTACATACATACATACATACATACATATATAGTGTGTATATGTATGCATGTATGTGCGAACATACACACAAAAGCTATATATAGGATAAATAGGAAATATTTAAGAGGGGAAACGCTGGAGCTTAGAGGGGTTAGGGAAGGCTTCTTGTACAAGGTGGGATTTTATCTGGGACTGAAAGCAGCTGGGTGGTGCAGTTCATAGAGCTCCTGGAGCCAGAAAGACTCATTTTCCTCATATCCAGCCTCAGACACTTAGCCGTGTGACTGTGGACAAGTCGCTTAACTGTTTGCCTTAATCCCCTGGAGAAAGAAATGGCAAGCTGCTCCAGCATCTTTGCTGAGAAAACCCCAAATGGGGTCATGAATGACTGAACAGCAGCCACAAAAATAGGATGCTTGTGAATTTCAAATGAAAAGATACACATTGGGCGCTTTGGAGACTTCAAAGTTGTGTAAATTCTAGTTGCTCATAATGGTGGTGATGAGTGACGTTTGGTTGAGTCTTGGCTGGTGTGGATCTGGACCACACCCTGGACATGGCCTTTGAAAGGAGGAGGGGAGAGACACCAGTGAGAACTAGGCCCCAGAGTTGAGATCCAGGTCATACACAGAGCTGGCTGCCCTACAGAAGGCAGTGCAGAGACCGTATCACTTGGCCTCGGTTCTGGAGGGGACACAGAGGAAGAGGTCTCCCACAGCCTTCACAGGGGCCACCTCTCAGGCTGAAGGGTGGCCTGGAGAAGGCTGTGGGGAAAAAAAGCATCATACCCTGCCCTGGGGACCCAAGTCCTAATCTCTGTTCTCAGCTCAGAAGGCCAAGTCTAGGGTGTGGCTCTGATTCGCTCTAGCCTTGACTTAATCTGTCTGTCTTTTCCAAATACCCTGACTCACTCATCTCTCTCTTTCTCTCTCTCTCTCTCTCTCTCTCTCTCTCTCTCTCTCTCTCTCTCTCTCTCTCTCTTTCTCTTTCTCTCTCCCCTCTCCCCTCTCTCTTTCTTTCTCCCCCTCTCTCTCCTCTCCCACTTGCCTTTTTGCTTTCTTTTTTTAATTCAGTTTATATTTCCACATTTTCACCCTCCCATATCCCCCTCTTCCACCCATTAAGAATGCAAGAGAAACAAAACCTGTTATATTTACATACAATCAAGTGAAACAAATTCCTTCCTTATTCATGTTAAAAAACCCAACAACAAAACAAACAAACCCATACTTTAATCCACACTCTGAGCCTATCACCTCTCTCTCAGGAGGTGTCTAGTGTGATTAATCATCGATCTTCTGGAGTTTTGGTTGGTAATCATTCTTCAGCAGAGTTATAAAGTCTTCCAGAGTTGCTTGTCTTTACAGTAGTGCCCTAACTTCATTCTGTATCATTTCATACAAGTCATGCCATGTTTCTTATAGCACGATAGTACTTCATTGCATTCACATACCATAACTTGTTCAGCATCCTCCAATTCAGGGGCATCCCCTTAGTTTCTAATACTTTACCACCACAAAAAACTACTATAAATATTTTTGTACATTTGTGTTCTTTTCCCTTTTTTTATTCTTTAGTAGTGGTATCTATGGTTCAGAGGATATTCACAGTTTAATAGCTTTTGAAACATAATTACAAATTGCCTTCTAGAATTGCTGGATCAGTTCACAGCTCCACCAACAGTACATTAACATATAGCATTTGTTTTCCCACAGCCCTTCCACCATTTGTCATTTTCCATTTTTGTCAGCTTTTGTCAGTCTGATGGGTGTGTGAAGTGGGACCTAAGGGTTGCCTTAATTTTCATTTCTCCAATTATTCATGGTTTAGAACATTTTTTTCCCTTCGGTTATTGATAACTAGGATTTGTTTCTCAGAAAATTGCATCCTTTGGACATCTATTAATTGGGGAGTAACTCATAAATTCTGTCATTCATTCATTCTCATTAGGTTGTCAGTGGGCTGACAACACTAAGGGGAAAGAGACTTTTCACACACCATCAAGGAGGTGGGACCCTAGCCCCAGATGTGTTCACTGGAGATGTCCAAACCATGCACAAGGAAGATCACGTTGAAGAGTTGTCTATTGACCTTATTAAATTGACCAGCCTACTTCTGTGCACATTTCCTATGGATAATGGTTATCTCCATTTTTCAGAGGAGACTGAAAAAATTCAGGTCCCAGGTCTTCCCCAGGACAGCTAGTATGTGTTGGAACAAAGATTTAAACACAGCCAAGTCAGTCAATAAACATTTATTAAATGCGTACTGTGTGCCAGGCCCTATGCTAACTGCTGGGGATAAAAAGAAAAGCAAAAAACAGTTCCTGCCTTCAATGACCTTATATTCTAATGGGGGAAACACTATGCAAACAACTATATGCGTATAGGATCTATACAGGGAAAATTGGTAAATGCAGGTCATCAGTTTTGGAAAGGACCTTAGAGGTCATTCAGTTCAGCTCCCCACTGAGATCTGGAGAGAAGTAAAGTAACTTATCTAAACTTGCACAGGAAATAAGTAGAAGAGTAAGGATTTGAACTCAGGTCCTCCGACTCTGATCTTAAGTTCTTTTCACTGCACCACTTTCCATAGGGTAGAAAGTAGAAATTTCTGGCATTAAAAATGTATGTGTTTATCTTTTAAAATCTTTAAAACTTGCTCCTTGCTGTTCCCTGCCAGTATGTTATGCCCAAGGCAGCTGCCTACTTGCTGACCCCTAATCCCAGCTTTGGGAGGAAGCTATTAAGAGGAGTCATGGATTGACTGGCATTATTCGGCACCTAGCATGGTGCTTTGGGTATCTCAGAAATAGATGACTTAATAAATGTTTGTTCACTGCAATTGAATTCTGAACATTCCTGGTGGTAACTTAGTGCTTGGCACATGGAAATGCTTAATAAATACTTGGTGACAGTTGTTGGAAGAATGTGACAGAGGAGGGGCCCTAAAGGTACTAGGAGAAGTAGAGAAACACTGGTTGTGTGGAGGGCCATGAGTCCAAGTCATACGAGGATAGGCCAAAGGAATTTGGGAGAGTTAGTTCAGAAAAGACTTGGGGGCCTATCCCTGGGATCATGGATTTGGAGGACCATTGAGAGGAGGAGAGGGATTAGATGTATCTTGTTTGGCCCCAAAAGACAGAAGGTGGAGCAAGGTTAAATTGTAGAAGCAGTTTTCGTTTTGGATGTCAGGAAAAAAACCTGCCTAATAATTTAGTACTCTCGGAAAGAGGAATGGGCTGCCTCAGAAGGAAATGGGTTTCCCTTCTACTTAAGCCTTCAGGCAAAGACTGGATGACTAAACTTGTTGGGTATGTTGTCATAGGGATTCCTTTCCAGGTATGAGTTAAACAGAATGGCTGCCAAGGATGCTCTCAGCCCTAGAATTCTGGGATTCCGTGGGGCAGGAGAGGAAAGTTTGGCCATCAAAGAGACTGACGCAGCACATGAATAAATGGTGGGATCAGAGCACCTCAGCCCCAAGACTCTGAAACGATTATAGACTGGGCTTTAATTTCAGTGTTGTTGTTCAGTTGCTTTGAGTTGTGTCTGACCCTATTTGGGGTCTTCTTGGCAAAGATACTGGAGTGGTTTGACATTTCCTTCTCTGGCTCATCTTACAGATGAGGGAACTGCAGCAAACAAGGTGAAGTGACTTGCCCAGGGTGACACAGCTAGTAAGTATCTGAACCTGGATTTGAACTCAGGAAGATGAGTCTTCCCAAACTCCAGGCCTGGCACTCTATCCACTATGGTGCCACCTAGCTGCCTCTAATTTCAGTACTCCAAGCCAGATAAATGAAGTTACTGGTGCCGTACAACTTTTAAAATTACAATTTTACCAAGTCCTTTGAGAATATGAATCATTTAATCTTCCATCCCCCTTCTCCTTTCTGGCCCTTTACCCTGACAGCTTATGATATCTTGGATTTCCAAGTTTAGTTTTTGGGGTGGGAGGGGGAGGGTTTTGGTGCAGAAAAGGTTGGTGATTACTTAAATTGGATTAAGTTCTGTGTCTTTTGAGAAATACCACTTGTTCATTGTCTGGAGAGTTTCAGTGCTCAAATGTTTCTCTCCTGACTTGTGCTTGCTCTCAACACACACACACACACACACACACACACACACACATTTTCTCTCTCTCTATCTCTCTCTCTCTCAGCTCAGAAAAATTCTGTTCTTGGAAGTGGGGCTAAATGACTTTTGACCTTCCTCCAAGATCTGACTCTGTGAAGTGGGTTGTATGTGTGTTAAACACATTTGTGCTCCAGTGGTAGAATAATCACGAGACCTTTGCGCCTCATTTAAACAAACAAAATAACCCACCCAGGGCTAGATTTGGCTGTCTCTGAACAGCTCCCAGATATGGAGCCCCATCTTTTCTCCCTGCCCCTCTCATGAATTTCTTTGTAGTTCTGACTGACTTTTCTTCAGTGGAACAGGCTAATGCCATTGGGGAAGGACCTAAATGTGTGAAAGTTCTAGTAGGGGCATTTACAGACACGCCCCCTTCCCCACCCCCCCACCCCCAGTGGGCAAATGCTGCAAATCAGGGCTTGGATTTCTCGTTCTGTTGCTGACAGCGTTAAGAAGGTGATGGAGAGAGAAAATGTTAATCATGAGGACAGAATAAATGTAAAAGGTTTTTTGGGGAGAGCTGGTTGTTACACAGTTACTAGCACACCCCTAGAGGAGGCACTTCAAGTTGACTGTTTCCAGTATGAGGTATCCATCATTGGATAGGGTGGAGTTTTATTCTTGTGATCTTAGACAATTGGAGGGGGAGGGTAGTACAGAGAAATGGGCCATTCAGCTTTTTTTGGTTTGTAGACCATGGGCACAAAGGCAGGTGGACCACCTTTTCCCATCGCTGCACACAATCACCTCGTAGAATGATAGCATGCTAGAGCTAGAAGGGGCCTTGGAGAACCTCTTGGTCCTACCTCCTCGTTTTTTTGTCCAAATCTATCATTTCACCCATTTAGGGAACTCTCAGTGAGCTGAGTCCCTCTACAGATGCAGATTTACAAATGGAGTGCTATTTTGGGAGTTACTTGGGACACTAAAAAGTTCTGTGATTTGTTCTGTGAAGTTTGGATTCAGTCAAAAGGCAGCACTTGAGGACCTAGAGGGCTACATGTGGCCTTGAGGCCGCAGGCTCCCAACCTCTAGCTTTATACAACCAGTATGTTTCAAGCAGGACTTGAACCTGGGTTTTCTCATCTCCAAGGTCAACTCTTTATAGTCCGATGCCTTTCCCCTTTCCCTCATCTGCATTTTACATATGAGGAATTAAGACCCAGAAATCTTAAGTTATAGAAAGTGGGATCATTTACTCCATCAAAGAGCATTATTTATTAAGTAGCTGAAGAGCTGGCCTCCAAACCAGGAAAAGATGGGTTCGAGTACCACTTCTGATGCATACTGGCCCATGACCCTGGGCAAGTCATTTAACTTTGTGCTCTAGGCTATTCCCTAAGACTGTAAAATGCTGAGTAGTTATCAACCTGCTCTAGTGGAGGGAGTTTCCTTACTTGGGAGTCCCCTATACCAATTAAATCCAGGTGTAGGACCTGTCTGTATGTTATGTGCTGGGCCTTGGGAATACAAAGAAAGGCAAAAGACAATCCCTGCCCTCTCAGGACTCCCAGTCTGATGGGGGGAGACAGCATGCAGACAACCAGGTAAGAACAAGATATAGACAGGATAAATAGGACATAATTCACAGAGGAAAGACACACTAGCATTAGGAGGGGATCAGGAAAGACTCCTTACGTTTTAGCTGGGACCTTAAGAATCCCAAAAGGCAGAGGTGAGGTCAGAGAGAATTCCAGGTATGGCAGACAGCCAGGGAAGATGCCTGGAATTGGGAAATTAGGAACATCAGGGTCTACATTTCCCTTCTGGCATTCCATTCCTAGAATTGTGACTCCTTGGAGATCTTACAACCTTTTCACTTCAGCCCCCTCGTTTTACAGATGTGGCCACTGAGGTCAAATGAGCAGGCCACACAGTTACTTTGTCATAGGGTTGGCACTAGAATCCAGATCTGACCCTTGTGCTGATAGCCTTTTCATTTATACTCCACAGAATCCCATTGTGAAGAAAGAAAAAATGACTGTAATATTTTTCACTCCTCCCCACCCTGTACTCTGATGGCCAGACGGTCTCCTATCTCGCATGCTTCTGATGATTTCACTCTTCACAGAACTTTCTTTAAGTCCTTCTCCCTCTTTTTGGCACCCACAGACCTCAGGCTTTCACTGAATGTGTTTGTGGTTCAGTTTCTGGCCAACCCTGGAGCCAAACAGACTCGTCTGGACTTTGCTCTGTGGTTTCCTGAGACTGGAGTAGCTCAGGTATTGTTGTGTGTATTCGCAGGATGAATACCTGAAGGGGATTGGAGCTTTTGTTGTCTTTATGGTAGGAGCGCAAAACAACATTTTCCAAAACCTCACAAAGGGCTCTTAAGGCGATTCCGTGTTAGTCTGAGCTAAAATGCTTTAGACCTTGTCACAACCTGCTGCTTACCAAATCTGCAGAAGAAATGCTTCTACACTGCCATGCTATTATCATCTTGTCTGTCTCAGGCAGCCCGGTTCTAGACTGGTCTCTTCAGGAGTAGCTTTGGCACCAATCCCCCGAAGTCTCTGCTGTCATCCTCAGTTCTGGTGGTCCTGCTGGCTGGCCTCCATCCTGGCTGAGCACACCTGGAGGACTGGATGCAGTTATGGGTGTTTCGTTTTAGGAGGGACATTGATCAACAGGGAGGCAATCCAGAGGAGGCCATCCAGGGTGTGAAGGGTCTCATGAATGTGCCAGGTACTTAAAGTGGAGAAGAAAAGACTTGCTCAGGCTTCAGATATCATGTGTGTATGTGGTGGGGTGGATTATTAAGACTTGCTGTAAAAGCAGTGGTTTGAAGTGTCAAGAGACAATTTTGGGCTTGATCTAAGGAAGAATTCCTAGTAATCGGGGTGATCCAGCGGGCAAAAGGGGGTGGGGTTCCCTCCTCGCTGGAGGTCTTTGATTCAATTCAGATGAAAGTTCTGCCCTATCTTGATTTCTGAGGGAAATCTCCTTCTCGACTCCTGCTTGAGTCGGGGTTGATTATAGACCTAAAGCTGGATGACTATTTGTCAGAAGGATCCTTGTTCAGGTGTGGGTGGGCCTTGATGGCTACCGAGGTCACTTCTGCATCAGAGCTTCTCTGAGAGCCTTTGCATTGCACGAGTAGCCCCAAAATATTGAAAGAATCAGAGAAAGGCCTTCAGGCCTTTGGATGGATGGTCCATTTTGTGCACTGCCCGAGTTCACAGATATGGTTGAATAGTACCACCGCATGATTTCTCCAGCTTTCGTGGTACAATCCTTGCAGAGAGAGTTTTGTGAGTAAATCTATTCAGAGGAAGAACGATGCTTCTCTAAATAAGATTCAGGTGACCGTTATCCAGAGCACACGTATCAGAACATCTGATCTCACAGACAAAACAAAAATATCAATACGGTTGTATTGTAAGCTTCACTGCCATAAGAAGGGAGCCTGTGGATCCCTTTTGGCCATAGTCTTGCCACTAAAGGGCTTGAGGATTCCATTTAAAGTTATGGCCCATCGTGATTTCAGAGCACTAATGAAGAAATCTCTGATGAGTTGGGGTAGATCATGGACTCAAAGGTCAACATACACCATCAGGCGTGATTAATTTGTTTGTTTTCTGAACTTTTCACTCTTGTGGCAATAGCATGTTACCTTCTATATTCTGCTTATGCTTCTATATGTTCATGTTGAATTTAAGCGTCTTTTGAGTAGGGCTTACTTCCTTCTTCACATTGTAGCAGTCAGTGCCTAGCACAGTGACTGGTATATAGAATCCATTGATTGAGCGATTCACCCATTGACCATGCTCTCACAATATTCATACTTTTGTTTTGGAAGGTTTCAGTCAGTTTGAAATTAACTGGTATAGATTTTACAGGTTTTTTTGGTCCCTGCTCTATAAATACAGCATTCAGTCATTTCAGTTGTGAACCCATTTGGGGTTTTCTTGGCAAACATACTGGAGTGTTTGCCGTTTCCTTCTCCAGCTCATTTGACAGACGAGAGAACTGAGGCAAACAGGGTTAAGTGACTTGCCCAGGGTCACCCAGCTAGTGAGTGTCTGAGGCTAGATTTGAACTAGCTGCCCCATAAACACAGCTAGATCCTGATTTGAATCCCATGAAGCGACTACTTGTATTTCAATTCACATTATTCTAAATTATAATTTTGTAAAATATGGCCATTGGTTCCAGCCCAATGACAGCATGAAGTTCAAATACAAATAATGCAGCCACTTCATAGGATTCATTTTCGTACTAATCGAACCTAACTAAAGACCCAGGATCTATCTTGTGTAAGGAAAAGGAAGGAGACCAGTGTTACTGGGTCATTTGGTGGGGAGAAGCTGTAGGAGACCTAGAAAGGAAGTTGTTATATCTAAGTTATAAATGGTTTTGAATACCAAACACGAGATTTTATATTTGATCATGGAGGTGATAGGGAGCCACTGGAGTTTAGCCTGTGTTTTAGGAAAATCACTTTGGTGGCTGATTGGAGGTTGGCCTGGAATGGAGAGAGACTTGAGGCAGGCAGACCCACCAGCAGCTATTGCAGTAGTCCAGGTGCGAGGAGTTGGGGGTCTGCACCAGAGGGGTGGCCATGCCAGAGGAGAGAAGGGGGTATACTGGAGAGAGGTTAATAAGGTAGAATAGACAGGCTTTGGTGACTGATTGGATATGGGGTAATCTCTTGCAGGATAAAGACGGTAGCACAGAAAACGGAGTCTAAGAGAAGTGAAATGAGTCGGCCAAAGCCACACGGCTTGGCCCATGGCGGAGCTGACTCAGACTAAGCCAAGGCTTTCTGATTCCCCACCCCAAGACACTTTCACTGCCTCTCTAGAGCGGTTACTAAAGCTGGTTGTAGGATGGCCTGGTGCATAAATAAGGCCTTTTAATGTAATACCTACATTGATAATTGTGAATGAATGAATGAATGAGAAGCATTTAAGTACTTCCGATGTGCCAAGCACCGAGGATACAGATACAGAATCAGAGACGGCAGATGTGCGGAATCAGCTGCAGTGAAAGAAGGCAGATGGCACTACATCTTTTTTCCATTTTACAGATGAGGAAGAAGAGGCCAAGAGAGGTTCAGTAACCTCTAGCCACTGCTCCAGTGATGATGAAGATGAAGATGAGGCACATTTCTTTCTAAAGAAACGTTACCACTTCTAAGAATTTTCCTCACCTCTAAGTAATGAACCTTGTCATCCTCACTTCACAAATGAGGGAAATGAGACGTAGTGGCTAGGGGACTCCGATCTAAGACTGTTCCACTCATCATATGGTCGTGTCTTTTTCTTCTGTTATAGCCCAGCTCTAAGGAAATATCAGTTCATTTTTTTCCCATAAGAATGATTCTGGCTAACTTTTTACCTAAACAGGGGAGAATATATTTTTCAGTGTTTGATGGATGCTGACTGGTGGCTTTTCACCCTTTCTCCTTCTCCAGTGGGTTATCCACATGTTATATCTGTCAGAACTGCCTTATTTCATCATTTAGGGAGTCCTCTTACAAAACTATCCTGTCTAGACCTTAAATTTGCCATCCGGGGCCATTGCCAAACCCTCAGGATTCTCTTCTCCCATCTATTGGCCACACCCGTGATTTCAACTCTTGAGAAAATGGACATTTTGACACTTGTTAGCTACGCTTTTATTTTCTAAACATTTTTCATTAATGCTTTGATTTTTTTTAAACATCACTCTGATTTCCCAATGATCCCCCCTCCCCCAAATTTAGCCTTTCTTGCAACACTGAGGGAAAACTTAAGAAAATAAACAAATTAATCATATCTGATAACATATGCAGCCTTCTGCGCAGATGGTCTACCACCGCTCTATAGAGGGGAGAAGTCTGTTTCCTCATCAGTCCTCTGAAATCAAGTTTGGTCCTAACATTCATCTGAATTCTTATTCTTTTGGTATAATTTTTGGCCTGAGCCTGTGATTTTTATGAGTGTGAGGAAAGTTCCCTCTTCCAGTGGAGACTGGTACTTGTTTGTAACTTAAAATGTCAGAGGCTTGTCTGGAGCACAGGTCACACAGCTAGTGTGCATAGGGAGGGCTTGAGCCCAAGTCTTCATGACTCTAAGACCAGCCTTCTTTCTCCCTCTCATTTGTGCTTTTTTTATTTTACTTTGTTGTAGTCATTGGGTATTATATTCTCAAGGTCCTATTTCTTTGCTCTGCCTCAGTTCGTAAAACTCTTCCCAAGCTTCTCTGGCGTCCTCATTTCTGTCCATCGATTTTTATGTTGCCATCATGTTCCTTTGCTTTCATATTGACCATGGTTTGACCAGCCTTGCCCGGATAGATGGCCACTCATTTGTCTTTAATTTTGAGTTTAACAAAAGCAAACAAACCAGAAGAACTTCCCACATACAAAACAGGGGGCTCTATGTGAAACTTTTCCTCTATTGTATAGCTTGCTCTTTTAAAATTGTATCATAAATTCAACATTCTATTTCCAAAAGTGTTTTGCTTATCTGTTTTTCCTGCTGAGCTTCCTTTTGTTCTCTCGTGTATCTTCAAAAAACATTTTGGCGACCTTCCTTTTTCTTCTTCTTATTTTTGGTAGTCTTATTAATAGCTATGTTTTCCTCCCTAAATCCTTCCTCTCTCCAAAAAAAAAATCAACCCTTGGTTGGTCTCCCTGCCTCAGCTTTCTTCCCATGCCAGTCCATCCCCGACTCAGCTGTCAAACTCATCTTCTTAAAGCATAAATTTAATTATGTCTTACTCCCCTATTCGGTCAGCTTAAGGGGCTCCCTTTTGCCTCCAGGGTCAAAGATAAAATCTTCTGTTTGGCTTTTAGAATCCTCTGTAACCTGACCCCTTCCCTACCTATCTACCAGTGTTCTTACTCCTTCAACACAGTCCTTCCCTCCTCCAATCGCCTTGCTAATCTTTATACTAGACATTCCATCCCCCACTCTGTCCATTTTTACTTGCTGACCTAGGTGCCCGAAGCTCTTCTCTTTTTCTCTGCCTCCAAGCTTCTCCCGCTCTTCTTCAAGCCTCAGCTAAAATCCTTCGTCCAGCAGGAAGTCTTCCCTGATTGCCCCCTGGATGCAAGTGCCTTCCCTCTGGTGATTATCTCCAGTTTATCGTCTAGAAATTTTGTTTGTGCTTAGTTGTTTCTATGTTGTGCCTTGCATTAGACCAGGATCAGGGACTGACCGCCTGTTACCTTTCGTTGTATTCCCAGTGCTCGGAACACAGTAGAGACTTAATACATCCTTATTGGCTGACAAAAAATAAGCATAGTTAAGGAAAGCAAATGCATGTATTTTTCATGTACGAGAACTATATGTCTGATTCTGCACCTTGAGCCCATCCTTCCTGTTAGGAGGTAGGCAGCATGCTTCATCATCGGTCCTCTAGATTCATGGCTGGCCATTGCATTGATTAGAGTTCTTGAGTCTTTCAAAACTGTTTTTCTTTATATTGTAGTTGTTAATGTATAAATTGTTCTCTTGGCTTTGCTCTCATCTCTTTGTGACAGTTCATACAAGTATTTGTAGGGGACAGATAATAATCCCCTTTGTCATTTCTTGTAGCATAATAGCATTCTGCTACATTCATAGACCATAATTTCTTCAGCCATTCCCCTATGGACGGTCACCCTTTTAGTTTCTGGCCCTTTGCCCCGCCGCAAAATAACCACTTATTATAAATGTTTGGTATATCTGTCTCTGATCTCTTTTGGGCATGGGCCTAGGTTAAAGGGTATGCACAGATGGGTGGCTCTGGGGTCACAGTTCCAAGCTGCTTTCCAAAGCGGACCAATTCCCAGCTTCACCGACAGTGCATCAGAAGGCCTTCCCCCACCCCCCACAGACTTTCCAACAATTGTTGCTTTCTCTTTGGTCATCTTTGCCAGTTAGATAGCACAGAATGGACTCAGAGAACTCTGTATAGTCTCCAAACCTATCTATGTCCTCCTTAAACCATGGTGCCTAGAACTGAACTCAGTGCTCCAGTTGAGGTGCCTGACGAGATGGTCACCTCCTGATCCCTCAAGTTATGCTCCTTTTCTAAGGCAACATATGATCGTATTAGCTTTTTTTTTGGTGGCGTTTGGAGCTTGCGGTCCTTTCCAACCCCAGGTCCAACAGCTGGGGTCTGATCATGCCTTTCTCTCTTAAACCTGTCAAAGTCTAAAGATGTCGTGCACCCTTTATTTGGTCAGCAGTGGGGGCAGGGGGGTTGCTCCTGAAAGTAGCTGATCATGTCCACATTCTCAATGGCTTGGATGAATTTACAACAAAGGAAAGAAATTTTCTGCTCAATTATTCAGCCTTCTAGCTACTCAGTTGATGACAACATCATAATTAGTCCCTCTTGCTAATATAAAACTCAGTGCCTTGTATACAAAGGGACTTATTGCAATAAATGGAGCTATAATCCAGAGACACCCAGGTTTGATTTCTGCCTCCAACTCTTAGTTACGATGTGACCAGAGCAGGGGCTGCTCTGGTTTGTGTATCCCCCGATGTTTAACACAAGTGTCTGGAAATGCTATGACCACAGAGTAGAAATTACTCAATGAATGCTTGCTGATTAATTCACTGCATATCCATTGTCCAGAAACTATCACTTTGTATGGTTGGCCACAGGGGAATGACTTTTTTGATACTAGGAGTCATACTAAATGGGAGGCCCCATTCTGATGAAATAATGGATCTCTGGAAGTTAACAAAAATGACAATAATAACAGCAATTGACACTTATATCATGTTTTGAGGTTTGCAAAGCATTTTATGTATATTATTTCACTTAAACCGTATAACAGTCCTGGAAGGTCAGTATCACAGTTTCTATTATGACCATTTTATAGTGAGAAAAAGGAGGCTCAGAAAAATTGAGTGTCTGGTCTAACTATATATAGACACACCCAATCTTATAGTCACGTCTTCTCCTGTCTGTGACACATTGGGCACGAGTCACTTAAGTCATTTTTCAGTGGTATCTGATTCTTCATGGCTCCATTTGGGGTTTTCTTGACAAAGATACTGGCGTGGTTTGCCATTCCCTTCTCCAGCCCATTTTACAGATGAGGAAACTGAGGCAAACAGGGTAAAGTGACTCACTCAGGGTCATATAGCTAGTAAGTGTCCCAGGCTGGATTTGAACTCAGGAAGATGAGTCTTCCTGACTCCAGGCCCAATGCACTATCCAGTGTACCACTTAGAAGCCTTCTTTATCCCTAGATTTCATATTTCTTTGCATCCCTTTAGCTAACTGCCCAGTACTTGTTGTTCAGTCATTTCAGTTATTTCTGACTTCCTGTGACCCATTTGGGGTTTTCTTGGCAGAGATACTGGAGTGGTTTGTCATTTCCTTCTCCAACTCATTTTACAGATGAGGAAACTGAGGCAAACAGGGTGAAGCGACTTACCCAGAGTCTCATAGCTAGTAAGTGGCTGATGCTGGATTTGAACTCAGGAAGATAAGTCTTCCTGACTCCAGGCCCGGTGCTCTGTCTACTTTGCCACCCAATAACACCTATGTTACAGAGTTGTGGTAAGAATTAAACGAAATAACATATGTAAAGCTATGTATTTACAGGGTGTTCCTAAAGTCTGGACACATAGGCAAAAATGCATATTTTCGAGAAATGAAATGATTGAAATTTTCAACAACATTTAATTGGAATATCAGCAAATAACATCTTCAATTCATTTGCGATGCAAAGGTTGTTGTACTTTGCAAGATTCATTTGAACTGGATGCAATAACTCCACATTGCCATCAATTATTTATGTGTCCAGACTTTAGGAACACCCTGGGTAAACCTTTAAGCTCTATGTAAATGCTAGGGGTTTATTGTTTTTGTTATTATCACTATTAATGTTAGTATTGAAAGGCAGTTTGTGGACAAATGAATTAGACGTGTATTGCTCGATGCCATAGAATACAGAAATAGGAGCAATAGGTGGAAATTACAGTGAGACAAACTGGCATCAGGATAAACATTGATTCACTCCAGCTGAATAAGCATTTATTAAATGCCTACTGTGTCCTAAGCATTGTATTAGGTGGTAGGGGTACAAAGGCTAGCATCAAGTAGTCTTTTTCTCAAGGAGTTTAGCAAAAATCGTGAAGGGATAAGTCAATATTATATTTATGTATGTGCATGTATATATATATGTTTGTATATATACATGCATGCATACACATGTGTATGGATACATAAACACACATAAAACAGAGTCATTTGGGGTGGAGTGAGAACATTACCACCTAGGGGCGTCAGGAGAGGTCACCCAGAGGTAGTGGCCCTTGAGTTGAGCCTTCAAGGGAGTGGAGGACTCTAAAATGGGGAAATGAGGAGGGAGAATGCTCCAGGCATGGGGACAACCTGTGTAAAGACACAGATGTGGGAAATGGAAGTTTCTTAATAATTAGAGCTAAGAGTCTCCTGAAAGGTTCTGGGTTCTTTTCACAAAAGATCTTCAAAAAGAAGCTTGATGACCTCCTGGGAACGTTATAGAGGGTGTTTTATTTCTGTATGGAGTCTTCCAATTCTGAAATTCTGTTCTGGGCTTCTACCCTTCCAAACCCCACAATGGAAGTCAAGTCAACCCTAGTTAGAATCAGGCAGGGATATGCTGGAGCTCTCTTGAACTAGCTCTGATTTTCAAATTTTCAGTGGAACTCAGCAGTGTTACAAATCAGGGCTTGATTCATTGTTTTGTTGATTGTCTAGCCTTCAGAAAGTGATGGAGAAAATGCAGGTGCGATGTGTGCACATTTCTCTCCCAGATCCCCAGGACCCTCCTGAACCAGAGGCAGCATCATCATAATTGGTCTGGGGGGATTTGACCCAGATTTCTACAGGCTAACTTACAGGGTTTTACTGTCTATTCAGCTCTTTCTGAAATACTGCCTCTACTGACTTCTTCGTCTGGCCTCTTTGGAAAATAGGCATGAAAGTGATTTTGTAGAAAAACAAAATGGTGCCCAGAATGTTGACTTGTTATGTAGTAGGCATGCTGAGTTTCAGAGAAGGATGACCCTGAATAGTATATCACAGAGTCTCAGAGTCGGAAGGGTCCTCCAGGGCCAGCCAGTTCTACCCACACTTAAACATGAATTCCATCTAAAGCATACCCAACCACTTGTCACATTGACTTGGCTTAAGGACCTCTGGTGAAAGAGAATCCACCATCTCCTAAGGAATGTCCTAAGGAAGTTGGCTTTTCATCTGAATCCTGGGGCTTGATTTGTCCCCATCCTGTGTTGGTTTCTGATTCTCAAAGGTACATTACTGTGCCATTTCTGTCCAGAGATATTTCAGTTGTTTATATGGCAGCAGTGATGTGTGTCCATGTTTGTGACACAAACCGTGGAGTTCTCAGCCATTTTCCATCAGTGTATTAGATGCCATTCTGAGTTCCAAAGTTAAGACATGTTGCGCCAGCGGTCTGAAAGCTCTTGATTTGGAAGGGTGGGAGTTTGGGAGAGGAAGGACTTCAGAAAGGCCTTTCGGTATCAGGGCATTCACAAGTCAGGAGACTGATGGGCAGGTCTGCTTCTAGAAAAGAATTGTAGAGACTTAGTTACCTGAGAAGAACAATAGCTGCTTCAGCTCAGTAAGCACTTAAGTGTTCGTTCATTTAAGGGCACTTGCTGTAATGGCTTCCTAAAGGGAATTAAATGAATACCAACCAGCTAGAAAATCTAAATCTGAATAATAAGGGCTAGATGATAGAGAAACAGAAACAGTCCTCCCGTAATCACTTGGTAGGTAGTTGCTGTTTGTTTATATGTGTACATGTTGCCCCTTTCTCTGCACCCCTCCCCCTAATATGTGTGCTTCTCAGAGGCAGGGATTGTTTCCTGCTTGTCATTGTAGCCTTGGTACCTAGTATAGTGCTTAATAATATTTACTAATTATTAATTAATGAATGCTTACTAATTCACTGGGGTGGGGAGAACATTGGCTTTCAAACTGGACGACCCTGGCTCAAATTCTGCCTTTGATTTTTATCAGTTGTGTGACCTTTTGGTGCCTCAGTTTCCTCATTTGTTAAA
Source organism: Phalanger gymnotis (assembly GCA_028646595.1). Taxonomy (NCBI): domain Eukaryota; kingdom Metazoa; phylum Chordata; class Mammalia; order Diprotodontia; family Phalangeridae; genus Phalanger; species Phalanger gymnotis. Next base: position 437,658,609 of record CM053623.1, read on the forward strand.
TGAGGGATTGTATTGGATGACTTTTAAGGTTCCTTCAAACTCCAAATCTATGATCCTGTGTACCAGTAAGGGTGTAGAAAGCAACTTCCAAAGGCCAGGAATGTATCACATTTTTCCTCTACTGAAGTCGGGAGGATCTGAATGAAAATCTGACCTTAGACACTTACTAGCTGTGTGACCCTGGGCAAGTCACTTTACCCTGTTTGCCTCAGTTTCCTCATCTGTAAAATGAGCTGGAGAAGGAATAGGCAAACCACTCCAGAATCTGCCAAGAAAACCCCCAGATGGGGTCACAAAGAGTTGGACACAAATGAAAATTGATGGAACGACAGCACAAAGGCTATGACTTGGTTTCAAGCAGAAGGAATCATTGACTTGGTACACTTGAACTCATTGTCCCCTCTAGGCCTTCAGTCTGTAGGATCATAGGTTAATTTGAAACACATGGGGGAAATGATTTGAATATTTCGTGGTGTTCGTTTTGTACCATTCTGCTCTGACCCACAAGAGCAGAAAATGGCTTTATATCTTTGTAAGTGCTGAGGAAGGGGGGGAAAAGCTGGCCAAAAATGGAGGAAGATTTCTGTTTGCTGTGGGGAAAAGAATCAACACTTTCCAATTGTGGTTCTAGAAAAGAGTTTTGAGAATCCCTTGGACAGCAGTCAGTACTTAAAGAGATTGATTCAGACTGCTCATTGGAAGGACAAATACTGAATCTGAAGCTTAAATACTTTGGCCATGTAATGAGAAGATGGAACTCCTTGAAAATGACCCTGATGTTGGGTAAGACTGAAAGCAAAAGGAGAAGGGGGTGGCAGAGGATGAGATGGATGGGTAGTGTCATGGAAGCAACAGACGTGAGCTTGGGCGGACTTCGGGAGATTAGTAGAGGATAGAGGGCCTGGTATGCTATGATCCATGGGGTCACAGACACGAGTGAAAGTATGAACAGCAATGAAAGTTTTTGAGAATAAGAGCCACCCTGATAGACAGTGGGCTTCCTCATGAGGTATTGTGTGCTAGCTCATGGTACATCTTCAAGGAAAGGCCAACAGCCATCCATTGATTCATTATTTCATCAATTTATTCAGTAAGTATTGACTAAGTGCTTTTTGTGTGCTAGGCAGTGAAGGGAGTTGATAAAGCATAGGGAAGACCTGGGTTAGTGTCCTCTTTCTAACTCACACTGACTGTGTGGCTTTGGGGGAGTCACTTAGTGTCTCAGTGCCCCCGAGGACTCTCTTGGAGGGAGTTCTCAATCAGTGAAAGATACATTCCAGCCCCACCCACCACCCCCACATGGCAGACACAACATGAAGCCCTGAAGTGAGCTCCGTGAGGTCGGTGACTGTCACTCTTTTTGTATCCTCAGCCCATAGTAGGTACTTAATAAATATCACTGACTGACAAAAACAGAGCCTGCCTTCAAGGAGCTTACATCTAGACTTACTGAGAATGTTGGATACAGTATGTCAGAGATCCCTTCCAACTCTGACTTTTCTGTGATATTGGCTGTCTCCCTGGTCTGTTCCTAGACAGTTTCCCATAGGAGCACCTACATAGCTCTACCCTCAAAAAAAAAAAAAAAAGAAATGGAAAGGAGAGCACTATTTGAGAGACTGCCCTGAGTCTTGCTAATTACAGGCGTATATATTGGAAAAAGCATGCTAATTAGACAGGCTGTTCTTGGAGGAAGTTTGGGAGAAGCGCTCGGTTTCCAGCTGGCTCAGGGGGTAAGTCCTACAGATTTCTGAGAGGTGGGATGCCCTCCCTGGTTTGGGGTGCTCTGCCTCTTCCCAGCTGCTTGGCCTTCATCAGAACTTAGGAGTTGGGGCTCAGTCCCCTTGGGTGTCTTACTTGTCTTGGTCGGCCATTGTCTTTTACTATCTCTTGTGCTTTTTGTTTTCCTGGAGTAGTTAGAAGCATGTTACTTCTTGATCTTAGACTGTACTCCTAAGCCTCTTTATCCACTGTCAGGGTAAGGCAGTAGAAATTATTTGCTTGGGATCATTTTGTACTTGGTTGGCCCATTGCCTAGGCCCTGGCCAGCGAGGCCAGGCCTGGGCTGTGCATTTCATGCCAAGTATCTGAACTCCAGACACTAATTTTCCTCTTCCAGAATTGCCCCCTCTTTTCTTTTTTTTTAACCTCCTCTTTCCATGGAAGACTTACTGCCGTTTGTCGGCCATGTGTCATCTTGGATAAATCACATTATCTCTGTCTGATCCTTCAGTCCCTTACCTGTAAAATGAGGGGGCTGGATTCAATGGCCTTTGAGGTCCCTTCCCACCACAGATAGGCGATTCTCTGTATGTGCTTGGGTGGTGACTCTCTAAAGTGAGGAGGGGTGGACCAGGTGGTCTCTGGGTCTCTTCTCCAGGGCTGCATTTGTGATTTTCTTACAGAAATACTCCCTCTCTGCTCCACCCCCATCATCTTTTGCCTCCACCAAGCTTTCCCCTCCTCTTTCATGTTTGCTGCTGCTTATCTGATGTGAGTTGGGAAACCAGAAACCAAACTTAGTAAAAACTGTGTGTGAAAAGTTATTCTTGTTCTGACTGAGGGCCCAAGATAACACAGGGCATGGCTCATGGCTCCAGTGCCTAGTTTTCTATGTGCCAGAGGCTCAGGGCAGCATTGAGCTTTGTTGGGTAGCAGCAAGATGCAGTGCAAGGAGCCCTGGATGTGGAGTCCAGAAGACCTGGGTTTGAATTCTGACCCTGCTCCTGACTTGCTGTGTTGCCTGGAGCAGTTGCTCCCCCTCTCTGGGCCTGGTTTTTCCTCTGCAGAGTGAAGGGAGTGGAGGAGCTTGTTGCCCACTTCTACACCCTCAATTGTGTCGAGCTTGTCAAGCCGTTCTTGAATTGCTTGGGACTTGGGTAATGAATAGAGTCCTAGAGTGGCTGTCTGGGAGACCTGAGTTCAGATGCCGCCTCAGATACTTACTACTTGTGTGACCTTGGGTGGCCTCTCTTAGCCTGTTTCCTCGTCTTACAAATGGAGATGATACCAGTATGGTATGAATATATGGAGAAGAGGACCTCCTAGGGTTGTTTAGGTTTCATATGACATTGAAGTATGTCAAGTGCTTTGTAAACCTTAAGGTTGGTATGTACATGTCATTTGTCATTATTTTCCTCCCTTCTCTTCCTGCAGACTGCCTGGTCAGGGCATTAATGGGACAATGATCCATAGATTGGGGTCAGGGCAACCCTGAGAAGAACTGATTAGACAAGCGTGCCCTTTACTCTCAGCAATGAATCCTTTGTACTGTGCCACATCAGGCCATGGACACATTCATTCATTCATTCGGCCATTCTCTATTTATTGAGGACCTACTCTGTGCCAAGCACCGTGCTGTGCCCTGGAGATCCAGAGACCAAAATTAAACCACCCCTGCCCTCTAGAAGCTATTGAATGTTGCCCAGTCCATCATGTCAGGGCTTTGAAGTTTTACAAAGTTCTCTTGACACAGCAACGCAACTCCCAGCTCCCCACTTCCTGCCTCGGTTCTCGCCCCAAGTCAGCCTTTTCTCCCGGCTTGGAGGACCTCTAAGAACTGTTCTGGCTCAGAAAACCCTTTCTGGATTCTAGGATTTACCTTAATGAAATCAGGGCAAGTCTTTTTTGGATGCCTCCTGGTTACAGGAGAGTTTCCTTTCCAGGAGTACATGTCCACCCTCCTAATGGTTTTCTCTCCTTTCTCCCTGACAGGGGTGAAGTTATCTCTGGGAAAAACAGTAGGGCTACTGGGGAAAAGAGGCCTTTGAGAGATTCCCTTCTTCAGGATGATAGGGGAGCCGTGGGAAATGGAATCACAAGCTGTTACTTGGACTGGATCTTGGGCTCTCAAGATTCCAGATTCCACCCATGGAACATGGCACATGCCTGCCTGGCATTCCCTGGCCTGGGGCAAGCTCACGTTCCAGATGGGCCGTCCATACCTTCCCTGGTGTGCTTAGATTGCCTCAAGTGGAAGCCTGGCTCCTGAGGGAGACTTGATGGAGGAACGCCCCAAGCACGCTTCTCATGTGAACAATTTTTTCAGGTCCAAGATCCAGGTCGACACCTGAGACCTTTGCTTGGTCTGGCCCATCTCCCCCATCACTGTCCATGTGCTTGGAAATGCAGGCCTTTCATAACGCCCTCAATTTAAGATCCCAATAAAGGTTGTTAATAGCCTGTAATGACTCAGGAATTAGCTTTACAAGCACAAGAGTGAGGAGAGGAAATGAAATATGTCTCTTCTTAACTCAATACTGGCCAAGCTGGCTTCTGAAGCAGTTGAAAACCCAAGGGGCGTTAGCAAGATAGTTTTGTTTTTGTTTGAAAGACTATGGATTAACATTGGCACTGTTCTTTTGCAAATTTAAGTGGTGAAAAGATGAGAATCCCTGACTTCCATGGGCATCCCCTGCCGAGTATCTTAGGGCAGCCGGAAGCGGTACAGGAAGTTGTGCAAGAGGTGTTGCTGTTTCTTTTTCTTTTTCTTTTCTAATAATTCCCGGAAAAGCTATTCTCTTTTCTGCTCAGTGTTAGGTCTATAGATGCAATGTCCATCACAGGCAGACTGCTAGGACACTTTGTAGCCTTAGTGGAAATTCACCGGGCCCAGCATCAGCCTTTTTTACACCACCACACATATTTCATTTGACTCTAGACGAAGGATTCTCAGCTTGCCATCCATGAACTTCAAAAAAAAAAAGTCAGTAACTGTTTTTCAGTATAATTGGTGTCTTTCGCAATCCTATGTATTTAATTGCATGTATTTAAAAATATTACTGGGGGCAGGGTCCACAGGCTTCACCAGATGGCCATAAGGGTCCAGGACACTCAAAAAGGCGAAGAAAATGGAGAGCCTAAAACCCCAGATCTTTTTCTTAAGAGAGTGTTTGGTGTGTAGCACTTTAATGTTTGTGAATATATATGTAAATCATATTATATTTAATATAATATATGAATTTAATGTATAATATAAATTATATATTATTATTTCATTTGATCCTCTTGACAGCTCTGTGAGGCAGGTGCTGCTTTGCAGATGAGGAAATTGAAGCAGAGAGACTTTGAATAACTTGCCCAATGTCATACAGCTAATAAGTGTCTGTGGCAGGATTTGAACTCAGGACTTCCTAACTCCAAGTCCAGAGCTCTATCCACTACCACACCTAGCTGCCTAACTATGTAGTGGGTGGAGTGCCGGGCTTGTGAGTTAGGAAGAAATGGGTGTGTGGCCAAAGGAGAGTCATTGAATTTCTCTCGATCCCACGGGGGCAGATGGGTTTTCAGGTCCGTTCTCTAAATCTATGATCCTCTGACTTGTGTGAGTCTCAGTTTCCTTATAAAAGGGAATTCTTAAAAATAGTAATCTTCATAGAGTCTTTGTCAGATTGAAATTAAATAATATCAAAGGTGCTGTATAAATATCAGCTTGTTTATTATTGTTTATTATAATTATATTTATTATGATAATGATGGCTTGTTGGTGTAGAGACAGCTGGCCTAGAAATCAGGAAGACCTGAGTTCAAATCCCATCTCAGACCCATCCTGGCTTTGTGACCACAGACAAGTCACTCAGTTGCTCAGTGTTCTAGGCAACTCCCTAAACTAAATGTTGCTTGGAAGTTGTCTACCAGAGTTGGTAGAGGGTGTTTCCTCTTCTGGGAGTTTCCTTATACTCATGAAATCCCATCACTGGTCCAGTCTCTTCCCCTGGCCCTCAGATTTATTAAGTCCTCAGAGATGTGCAAGATTACCAAGTGTTAGCATAGACATTGTAGTGGAAGGAGTGCTCCATTCATATTCCCAGGACTTGGGTTCAAGTCTTGGCCCAGCTACCAGTATAGCTGGCCAAGTTATTTAAGTTCTTGGGGCCTTGGGTTCCTCATGTGTAAATGATCATCTCTTAACAATTCAGAAATCTGTGATCCTGATATTAAGTTCCCTTTTGCCTCCCCAGTACCCCTCAAGGTCACCTCCCACCAGTTAGGATGTAACCTCCTTGAGGGTAGCCATCATTAGTGTGTTTTTTTGTATCCCCACCAATTGGCACAATGCATGGCAAGAATTAGGCGCTTAATAAATGCTCGTCGGTTGGTTGGTTCTGACTCCCAAGATTCTGTGCCGGGCCTCCTCTTTGAAACGGCATGTTTTCACCCAGGTGTTGGGTGGTGGCAGAACTCTAGAGAAATGCTGTCTGTTCACTGGATGATGCTAACTGGTCTGTGGTTTTATCTCCTGCTTCAACGAATGCAACTCAACTAACATTATTAAGTCCCTGCTCTGCGCCAAGCTAGATGCTAGGGATTCAAAGACAGACATTAAATGGTCGCTGCCTCCAAGAGGCTTACTTCCTTCCCCAGTGCATGGAGGTTCCTGCCCTCTGGCCCACTGGTCCCCAGCTGTCTTCCCTCTGTGTTTCAGAGGTAGCAGAATGACCACAGCAGTGGAGCCAGATGTTGGTGAGGGATGGGCATAAGTGTGTGGGAACTGTCGAATCTCTGAGTCCAAGCAGCTGTTCTCAGGATATATCAGCTGGAAAGCCCCAGCTAGTTTCCTGTAAGATGTGGTTTGCTCAGCCCAGGACTTGTAAATGAAAACTTGCCCTTTCCTTTCAGGCATCAGCTGAACCAGTGGCTTTGAGAAAAGATCGAGGGTCACCATGGGGCGGAGGCTCTGGACAGCAGAGGGCCCTTTTAGGTCAGAACCTGAAGGTCTTTGAGACGAGAAGAGGAGCTTCCCCTTCACCTGAACCTATGACCCGAGGCTCTGCTCCTGCCCTGTACCTGCCCATCGAGTTCCACAAGATGGGCTCCTTCCGAAGGCCAAGGCCCCGTTTCATGAGCTCCCCTGTGCTGAGTGATCTGCCCCGCTTCCAGGCTGCCCGCCAGGCCATGCATCTCAGTTCCAATTCAGCCTGGAACAGGTGAAAGGGGAGTTGAGCTGGGGGGAGGCCCGTTGGGAAGGTGTCTTCTACTTTCCTCTGCATTGCTGGGAAAAGGCAGAGAATTTTCCACGCTTGAACTTGAGTGGGTGAAGCTGAGGAAGGGGACTGGCTGCTAGTTTCAGGGTCTGTCTCTGAGTTCCCAGAACCCAGAATAGGACTTGGCACCAATGAGGCTTTGTTGATAGATGACTGCTATTTCAAATGATCTGCTTTTCTAAAGACCCTAACGGGAAGCATAAATATGATTTTCTTGGGGGAAGAAAAGAATTGGGACATACTCAACCCTGGTCCCTTTTTTCTTGGAGGAACGGCAAGGTCAAAAGACCTGCATTTGAATGCTGGCCATCCTACTATCTACTGCTGTGCCGACCTTGGGCAGAATGCCTTCAGCTCCTTCTGCCTGTTTCCTTGTATCTAAAGTGAGGGAGGTCAGTTCATAGCATCATAAACTTAGATCTACAAAGGCCCCAAGAGGCCACTGAGTCCCATAGCCCCACTTAAAACAGGAGAAAAACCCAAGGGTAAATGACTTACTCACAGTCTCACAGGGAGGAAGTGTTTCAGGCACAATTTGAACCTAGGCTTCCTTGAAGACTCTGAGGCCAGCATCCCACCCCCTATTCCAAGCTGTCTCTTCGTTCTGTTTGTTTGGTGTGTTTTGGGCCAGACCTACAATTCTGTAGTCGTAGGGACCTCCCAGTGAAGAAACCCCCCATGCCAGAGCAGTCTGGGCACTTGCTTTACATTTGGCATGGATTAGAGTTGCCCGGGCCATTGAGACTTGCAGAATTAATTCAGTTTAACGGGTATTTATCAAGGACCTGGACACTAGTGATACAAAGACAAAGTGGAAGCCAGGACCTGCCTTCCAGAAGCTTCCATCCCAGGTGATGTGGGAGGTCCCTTTAGCCTCAGAGGTCTACAGTCTTGTGACCTGTGAGTCACCATAGATGAGTCCCCACATCTTTGGCATCCCATGTTCCACATCCTCATCCTACCTGCCTTCTAGGGCGGTGTGTGCATGGTGCTTTGTGAGTCTTAAAGCACCATGGGAATGGGAGCTCTGGGCTCTGGTTATCACATGCACCCTGGAGACTGTCTAGTGGTCACTTCATAGAGGAGGGAATGTACGCTTGCAGGATGAAGGGAGCTCTCTCCCTGGGCTGTCTTGGGGGGAGTGTGGTAACAATGGGAGTTCATACTGACTTTGGAGTTGGAGGGCTTGGGTTCAGATGCTGCCTGTGCCCCTTTGGATCCTAGCTTTAGAGCCAGAAGGGACCTCAGAGGCCATCTACCATACCCGCTTCATTTTACAGATGAGGAAACTGAGTCTCGGGGCACTGACATCACTCTGCCCCCTTTAATCCTGGCTGTGCCCTCTGTGACCATGGGTATGCAGTCTCATCCTGCAGGCTTTAGCTTCATCATTTGTAAAATGAGGGGGTTGGACTAGGCAGACTTGGGGGTCCCTTGTGCCCCTTGGCCTGAGATCTCCCAGGAGGAATGAGGGAAGGAAGAATGGATTTGGAGACCAGAAGACCTGGGTTTAGATCCTGCCTCACACACCCTCTGTGTGCCTCAGTTTCCCTGTCTCCAGTAGGGATCTAACCCTTCTAACCTTTTGGCCTTGAGTTGGTGCTATAAGGTCGAGCACTTGGGGATGGGGCACGTTAGGTGAGGGAGGAAGAGAGGGAGGGAGATTTTTTTGGTGGTGGTGGTTGTTTTATTGAGAGCCTCACCCCTTGTCTTTCCCGGGCAGCGTCCAGACCGCAGTGATCAACGTGTTCAAAGGAGGAGGCCTACAGAACAATGAGCTGTTCTTGCTGAATGAAAACATCAGGTATGACATCAGGACCGACTTCCATAAGCCTGGGCTGGGAAGGGGGGAGTAGGTTCCCAATGCGGAGTTCCCTGAGAAGTCCTGGGTTCAAATCTCAGCTCAGATCCTTACCAGCTTGGAGTGGGAGGGGCCGGTGATGTGGGGTAATGCTATTTGGGTTTGAGTCACGGCTCTGCCGCTTGTCAGCCACATGGCCAATCCCTTCCCTTTTCTGAGCCTCGGTTTCCTCATCTTTAAAATGGGTGTGATAATGGTTGCATTGGTGACCTCCCAAGGTTGTTGTGAGATTCAAGTAAAATAATGTATTCTCAGTGCCGTGTAAACCTTTAGGAGGCTTCCTTAATGCCTGCTGTTTTAAAAAATTAATGCACTTCACCTGAATGAACTCCAGTCTTCTCATCTGTAAAAGAGGGTTGAGAAGTGAACATACCCCCCTGTATGCATGTACACATACATATATTTGTAGACAGGGTGTCCCAAAAGTCTTCCCTCTACATATATGTCGGTGCGTGTTTATGAATGTACATGTATGTGTGTAATTACAAATATATAAACCTACATCTGTTTATACATATGCACATATGTTTATATGCTTCAACATGCATAGAAATAGAGACTGTAAACTGTTAGACCGTGTAGGATTGTGAATTTTCAGTCCCCATCCTGCGCTATGCCACACTGGGACCTTTTCACCTTCTTGGGGTTGGGTGGAATAGAAATCTGACAGGTCCTGAAATCCTCAAAGCTGACTCATTGTGAGGCTCAGTATGTTGGTGATGAAAATTGAAATTGGGATTGGGAAGAACGATGAGCGACTCCTTTAATCAGGTCACCGCTAACATGTCTGTAATTTGGTAGTATATGCCAGAGGCAGGATTTGAATCCAGGTCTTCCCAGTTCCAAGGCCAGCCTATTATCTGTCTTGCTGCCTTTAGAACGAAGAGTCATCATTTCTCTGTTTAAAATACATGTTCTTCCTCTTTTAGAACTATTAAGTATGTGCTTTATGTTGGCCCATAATAAATGATTATGGGTTTATACTCCCACTGATAATTTTCAATTTTGTTTCATACAGCAAAATCATAGAACAATGGAGCCAGAAGGGCCCAAAGCCATTATCTAGTCCAGTCCATTTATTTTACAGAAAGGAAAACTGAGGCCCATAGTGGCATAATGTCACCAAGTTGCCCAACGTCACCAAGCTAGCTGCAGGCAAAGGCCAGAGTAGAATTCAGGTGGCTTGGCTCCCAGGCCAGAGTTTTTCCATCTCACACTGACCCCAGGCCCATCTTCCATAAGACGGGGTCTGAAGACAAAAAGAAGCATCTCTTCACAGGGGCCCGATTCATGATTCTCTTAACCCTGTGGAGAGACCCTGTGGGAAAAGGTTCTGCATTGGAGGCATAACGTAAACTCCTCGAAGGCAGGGACGGTCTTGCTTTGACATTTCTATTTACAGCTCTTGGCACAGCGCCTAGCCCACAGTCAGGGCTTGGTGAAGGCTTGCTGACTGACTGGAATGATTGATTGATCGAAGTCACCCTCACATGCACACCTAGCAAAGATTCTTGTGTGCCGATTTTTTAGGGCTGCCCTTGTCCCTACATGCAGGCTTCCAAATAGGGCTTGTGTCCCAGAGTCATCAGCCCAGAGGGAGCTTGTCAGCTGGAGTGACAACAAACACCTTGGCTCTGTCTTTGCTTATCGGTGGCATGGCTGAGGGATGACGGCCAGGTAATACTCTGTCTGGGGCACTTAGTATTGCTTTCAGCTGTTCTCCAGGAGGAGTAGGTTTATCTTTTAAAGGAATAAAAACTTTTCTTGCATGTGCCCCCTCCACGCTCCCCAACTCCTACCCTTCCTCAAGAGGAGACTCGTATCTGACGGGGGCTGAAATGCTCCTTCCATTGCCCAGAGCAATTCCTGGAAAATGGAAAGTAGGCTCAGGCATGCAAGCCAAGCAGTGGTCTCGGGCTAAATAAAGCATGTTGGCATGCACATGTGTCCGCATCTGGAGGTACCCACACTCAAGTAAACACAGCTGCCTTTATTTTAGCAAGTAAAACACTGAAGCAAAAATATGACCTTCCTATTACTGTGGGGGATGTAAGTCAAGTTTAATTTTTCTCCCCCTGCTTTTGAAGACTCACCCAGCACAGTAGCCCCCATAATTCAGCTGGCTGGAGGGAGAAGGGAAGGGACTCTAGGAAGTCTGTGGAAATTGGCTTAGGGAGACAGGGCTCTATCATGTTCTCTTCAGGGCATTTTGGTTTTGAGAAACTACAAGCCCTAGGCAGAGAAGGGGTGACTGATTGCTTTGAATATCTGGGTAGTTCCAGAAGGAACATTAGGACCATCAGCTGAACCGGGCCTATTTAACATGGAGAAGCCATTTTTCACAGAATGACTTTCTCCCTCTCTTCCTCCACCCCTGGGATCCCCAGGCTTCTCTTCTCCTTTCCTTGTATTTTCAGTCCTCCTGTGGCATGATCCTAAGGCTCTTTATGTCCTCTGCCACCAATCTCTGTAGATTCTCCAGTTTATCAGTGGCCTTTCTAAAATGTGTTGCCTAAAACTGAACACAATTCCTGATGTGATCTGCCTGGGCAGAAGACTAGAACTCTCACCTCCTAGTGCCTGATATTACACCTTTCTAGGCAGCTAGGTAGGTGGTGTAATAGAGCCCTGGACTTGGAGTCAGGAAGAACTGAATTCAAATTCTGATTCAGGCACTTCTTGACTTTATGACTCTGGTCAGGTCTATTAAAACTCCCTGAGTATTCTTTCAGATGAACTGTTCTCTAGCTGTCTCTTCTCTGTTTTGTATTTGTGCAATGGACTTTTGGAACCCAAGGGAAACACTTGCCATTTATACCTATTAAAGTTCATCTTTAATTAGATTCAGCTGCGTGTCAAAAAATATTTCTGGTTCCTGACTTTGCTTTGAAGTGTATTATCTCTCCCTCCTAGTACTGAGTCATCTGCAGACTTGATAAGCCATTATCCAAGTCATTGATAAAAGCTTTAAAAAGCTAAGGACCGAGTATACATCTCTGGGGCTCGCCTCTAGGAATAGATAGACTACCCACTTATCAGAGAATCATTATTGAGTTTTGGGACCAGCCATTCAACTAGGCCTAAACCCACCTACCTCTACTGTTTCCTAACCAAGTCTCCCCATCTTATTGCTAAGAATAGCTTAAGAGATACTTGACTAAAATCTAGACAGATCGATGGACAGAATCTGGAACATTCTCCTTACTTGCGCATCAGGGAATCCCATCAAAGAATCTTTCTGGCTCTTTGTGATCACTGCTTCCTGCTCTAAATGTTCACTAACCTTCTCTCTAATAACATTCTACAAAGTTGCCAAGAACTAAAGAACACTCACTGCTCTCTTCTCTTTTCAGAAACAATCTTTCTTCAATTCTGCTGCACCTCCCCCTTTCTCTAGAGATCAGAGATCACTGACTTTGGCTCAGTCTTCACATCCTCCACTTCTTTTTGGTAGCCCAGGATATAGTTAGTTCTTCTGGACCTGAGGCAGTGAGATGGTGTAGTAGACAAAGCAGAGCATTGGACTTGAAGTCAAAAAGACCTTAGTTCAAATCCTTAGACATTTATTAACTGCGTGACCCTGGAGAAGTCATTTAACTTCTCTGTGACTCAAATTTTCTGGTCTGTAAAATGAGAGAGTTGAACTCAAAGGTCTCTTCCAAATCCATGATCCTGCGTCTTCAATTTATCAATAGTAGCTAGCTGCCCTTTCTTCTTTTCCTTATTTTTCTTGAGTTTCAACTTTTCCAATAGCCATTTCTGCTCTGTTCTTACCATTTGACATAATGGTTTCTTTGCCAGAGAAATTAGATGTAAAATAAGAATTGAGTTGTTCTTCCTTCCTTATGTTCTCCATTCCACTCAGAGTAATGGTTTTTTTCTTTCTCTTTGGATCTTTTTCCTTTAACCAGTATAGCTTTCAAAACAATACACTTTTTTGCTACTTCAATTTGACCTTGAGGTAGAACTTGGTTTTGGGGGAGCCATCTTTCAGCTTATTATAGGAATACTCCCCAATGGGTAGAGAGCCAGCCCCAGATGGGAGGGGCTACTGCTCTCATAGAGGTATTCTTGCTGAGTTTAGATGACCGCTTATCAGATGATGTAGAAAGGATGCCTACTTTAGCTGATCCGTAAGGAGAGTAAAAGGCCATTTTTATACACTTGCAAGATGGCAGTAATAGTGGAAGGAGACCTCATCTGGGAGTCTGAAGACTTGGGTTCTAGCTCATCTTTGCCATTGTCACTGTCTGACTTCTGGGTACAGAAGTACCCGACCCCCACTTCCCCGTGCCTCTGTTTCCCCGTTTTAATAGGTTGGACTAGGGGACCATGAACGTCTATGGTTATGTCTGTGAAGGAGACACTGGGTGGGACGCCAAATAGTAGAAGATACAATCCCGCCGTGAGAGAAGCTTACAGCCTCATTGGGAAGGTAATATAGAAACGTGAGAGATTTAGCTCCATAAAACTATAAAAGAAATAACAGTTTAATACAGTAAAATAGATGTGATTAGTTGCAGACAGTGAGGTCTATAGGGGATCATAGGATTCTCTAGGGGGGTCATCTAATCCAATCCCATTTTATAGATTTGGAAACTGAGTACCAGAGAAGGGAACTGAGCTATGTTGTGGTGCCTTGGAAAAAGTACTGGGTTTGGCGTCATAGGAGCTGGGCTCAAATGCTGACCCTGCCATCAGTTAGCTATGTAACCTTGAGGAGATCATAACACTTTTCAGGGTCTTATTTTCCTCCACTGTAAAATGAAGAGTTGGTCCGGTTGCCCTCTTAAGTAGGTTCCTTTCCACCCAGTATAGGTGGCACTAAGTGATTTGTCCCATGTCACCCAAGGCAAGCACCAGGATCCAGACACCAGCTCTCTGACTTCATTCCCAGCACTCAGAGGTCCCCATGTCTGCAAGTTGGGAAGGCTTCCCAGAAGAGGAATGATGTAAACTGAGTCTTAAAGTCAGCTTAGTTTATTTCCTGGAGAAACAGCTGCTTTTTGTGTCTGTCTGCAGAAGAAAGACCAGGAATAAATTATTGTCAGGATTCCATGACAGATGAGCCTGTTCCCTGCTCTGAGGCCAGCTTCCCCTGACCACCCAAACCCTCACAGGATCATATGATCAAGGGCTGTAAGGGACCACAGAGACCATCAAGGCCCCCCCCCCCACTTCTATTTTACAGATGAGGAAACTGAGACCCAAGGCCACACTGGTGGTATCAGTGGTGAGATAAGAACCAGGTCTGGCTCTGGTAACTCCGGAGCCAACACTCATTCCTCTGTCCCGTGCTGCCCATCGGGCTCGTGCCCAGAGATGCCAGCTAGTCCAGTTATCAACACAGCACGAACCACCATTAGGAAGGCAAATCTGTTTGGAGCAAGAAGTGTCCTGTGGGTGTTCCAAAGGAATCATTTGTCTCCTATCATATTACCTAATATCATAAGTTATTATTGTCTTATATTATCCTTATCCTAGCTTCTTCCTCTTTTCATATTTTTCTCTTATTCTCTTGCTTGCTTTTTCTTTCTTTCTCTTTTCTCTCTCTCTCTCTCTCTCTCTCTCTCCCATTCATTTATTCCTCTTTTCCTTCCATAAACACATTTAGAAAAAAATAAAAGAATTGGCCTATTGGCTAGGACTCCAGCCTTAGAGCAGAGTAGACCTAGGTTCAAGCCCTGCCTCTGACACCTGCCAGCTCTGTGAGCCTAGGCAAGTCATTTTGAATTCACACAGTTAGATGGTAGAAGGGATAGAGTGCCAGACCTGGAATCCGGAAGTCCTGAGTTCAAATGCGGCTTCAGATATGCACTAGTCGTGTGACTGTGGACAAGTCACTTCACCAGTGTCAGCCTCAGTTTTCTCATCTGTAAGGGGGTGGGGGTAAGAATAGCCCCTACCTCCTAGGGCTGTCATCAGGATCAAATTAAATATCACAAGTAAAGCCGCTCATAAACCTTAAATTTTTCTATAAGTGCTCCCCATTGTTATGATAATATGTGGCACATAGGCAACACTTAATTATTATTGCCTGATCAGCTAATTACATGACCAAGGTAAGTTAAATGGGAGTACTGTGTATATGAAATTCTGTACACACACACACACACACACACACACACACACACACACACAGAGTATTAGAGACCTGGCACAGATGGAAATGTAATAAATAAGCTTTTACTTTCTTTCTAATTCCGATTGATCGGAATGGGGAGCAGCTTCTCTCGCCGCCTTCCCTCCTCTGGCTCCAGAATTGCTGAGTTTACCTCTCTGTGGCTCCCCAAGAGCTGTGCTCTCCCCAGTCCACAGCCCCTCACTCTCCTCCTCCCCTTTGTAGGATATTTCAATACAAAATTGACAGATGAAGTTTCAGGAAACCCAGAGACGAGTTTATGTGTAACTGGCCCAGAAAAGGAAACTCAGATTTTCCCCCTCTCTTCTCTCCACCCACCCCTGCCACCCTTCTCGGAGGGAACAGCCCAGGAGAAGGAAACCCCAGAGGTTTTCAAGGAAAGCAGAGTTTCCAAGAATCAGACCGTGCTGGACGGCTCAGAACTGAAATGTGTGTTTGAGTCAGGCAGCTGCTACAACCAAAGGGAAACCCAAGAATCTCTCAAGTTTTCCATCGACTTAGGGGTGTTTGTTGATCATAGCAGGCTTGACAAAAGGATAGGAGAGTCTTTAAGGTCCAGCACTGCAGGGAGGTTAGAGAAAAAAGCACATCTTTTCCCTTCAGTGTCTCCCCTACTGACCCATCAGGAACTAAACTTTCCATCATTTGAGTCAATGAGTAAGGCAGCAAACATGCTTCTAGGAGCTGACTTGCTGGTTGCCTAGGAAGAGGAGAGATAGCCAGGGAGGCAGCCACTGGTCAGAGCACCAGGATTGGAAGTCAGAAGACCTGGGTTCAGCTCTGAAATCTATTTCTTTCTCATGTGACCATGGGCACTTCGCCTCTTTCCTATGGGATCCAGTTTCCTTATCTGTAAGATGAGAGCATTTGACTAAATGGCTTCTAAGGTGCCCTCCAGCCCCAGCCTTTGATTCTTTGAACTTAGGCTTTGAGAAATAGAAGGAATTTGGGATCATAGGTTTGAATCTGGAAGGGATATTAGAGGTCACTGAGGCCAGCCAGCCCTCTCATTTTACAGGCCTTTTTTCCAACCTCTCCCATTAGCATGGATTACTTCATCTGTCCTTCCCAGCTGCCCTAGTAGGGACAAGTTCAATTTCTTTCTCTTTTTCAGAGTGCCTGGAACATAAATATCAGCCTTCTTCTGGCTTCATTCCACTCCTCCTATGGCCCTCCCTACACACACACCCCAGCCTGCCTTAGTTCAGCCTGAGGGTAGCTTGTTTTTGCTCACATCGTGCTCTTTTTAAAAGAATGTTCACACTTCTTTTTGATTTAATGGGCCCTCGTGATTTCTCATGCTTAGAAAATGCCCATAAAAATCATGTCCATCAATTGAGCAATAAGGGATGATACAGAAATGCCACATTTGGGGGAGAGGAAAGCCAGGGGATGGGAGCAGCAGGAAACATGGCGAGCCCTGGCCGGCTGGAGGTGCAGTGGAGGAGGCAAAGTTGGGCTCCTGGGGCGCCTGTACATCAGAGGATTTCGAACTGGAGCAGACGTCAGAGTCTCGTCCAATCCCTTTATTTGACAGATGAGGAAATTGAGGTTCAAAGGGCAAATGGCAGAGATGGCAGAGCTCAGCTTTGAAGCCTGGCCATCTGACTCCAGATGCCTTGGATATGGGCATGGATATTTGGGGTAGGGAAGCTGAGTTTACTTGAGCCAGCTTTGAATGGAGGCGTTTACTTACAAGAAGCGTGGCTATTCCTGGTGAGGGGCATTTGCTCCCTGAATTGGGCCTTCCTGGGGGTAAAGATGTCACCGCCTGGGAGTCATCAGGTCAGCCCCTTTGGTAGACAGAGGCAGGCCATGTAGGAGCAGCTTCTAGGAGAGGAACACGATATCGGGTGGGGGACTGTGGTGCCTGGTATATCTTTCTGCAGTCTCCCCTTGGCAAGGGGGCAGGAAGAGGGAGGTATGTGACCCAGATCATGGATGGCTTCTGTGATTGATTCCTGTCATCTCCCCTGTCATCCCCATACACCCACACCCAGGACCGAGAGCCTTCCAGCTGTGAATTAAGCTTACAGTTAGCCTGAGTCTGGTTGCTCAGCCCTCGCCCCTGGAGCCAAGGGCAGCGAGACCTACATTGGCCACGACGGTAAGGAGAGAGGCTGCCTGCTTGTGTGATACAGCAGGAAATCCTGTAAACAGTGGGGTGGTGTCTTAACTGGCCACATATGGCAGAGAGAAGGAGAGACTGTGAGAATGAACTGAGACCGGCGGATCCCTGCTACTTGTTTCTACCAGACTTGTTTTCCTACCAGACTTGCTGACCTCCGTGGCCATTACCCACTTTTGTTGGGTTCCGGGGAAGAGTTCCTTTTTCCATTGTGCTCACGTGTCCCCAGACTCCTCTTTGGAGTTCTTTTTTCATATGAATTCTCCTTCCTGACTCCCACTCCTCTCTCTCTCCTTCCTCCTCGCCCCAGGAAGTAAGAGCCCCCGACAACTCTTCCCACAGCTCATTACATCAGGATGATCTGGCCATGCTGGACGGCCTCCTCATTCATTTTCAAATGGCCCCTGGTCCCCAGTTGGAGAAACCCCAGTCCAGATTGTATGTCAGTGGTCAGAAGAGTGATAGAGGAGATAGAGATCTAAATTTGGAGTCATTAAGACTTGGATTCAGAACCTGCTTCTGACCCTTAGTACCCATGTATCCCTGGGCAAATCATTTAACCTGTTTGCCTCAGTTTCCTCTTCTGTAAAATGTGGATTATAATAGCACCTACCCCACAGGGTGGTAAAGAGATGAGATATGTTAAGTATTTTGCAAACCTCAAAGCTCTGTATAAATGTGAGCTACTTAATAGGCTTAGGACCTTATCTGTGATTTCATTTGTACCAAGAACTCCGAGATGAGGACATTCTCTCTACCAATGAAGGTTAGTGCTGCATCTGCACATTATAGCTTAGAGAGAGAGTTGTTTCAAATAATCAGACACACTGGCAAGCCAGATCAAAATGCAATTGGGAAATATTTAACAGAATGAAAATGCACACACACACATAAATAATAGAACATAGTTAATGTTACCATGTGGTTTTCTAAGTCAGAATGTGGCAGCAGGGCTCCTTATGGATGCTTTAATGGCCCTTGTTTGTCCTCCAGTTTAACTGACCTAGAGCCCTTGGGAAGTTAAGTAATTTGTCCAGGGTCAGATGCTAGTCTGGGTCTGAGGTGGGAGTTAAATCCAGGACCTCCTGACTCCAAGGTCACATTTCCGTCCACCATGCCCCTCTGTCTCTTAATAGATGATGACAATGATGACGATGACAAATCCAGTCCTGGCCGAGTTGTGCTTTTTAGGAAAACCTTGTCTCTAGAAGGTCAGTGCTTTTTCTTCCATCAGGGAGGAGGGGACATAAGGGGAAAGCTGCCAGATCGTGGGGCTCCAGGCCAAGGGGGAATGTGTCAGAGACATTGGGTGTCTGACTTTTCTACTCCCACATGTCCCGAGAGCCATAAACTGCAGGCAGGCATTGTCTCTTAACTGCCTCTTTCAGCCTCTTTTCCACTTGTATCCCTTCCTGTTTTGTCCTCGTAAATCAGTGAGCCACAAGAGGACTGTTGACTGGGAAAGAGAAAACTCAGCAGGCGGGGGCTGTGGGAAGTTTAGGTGGGCAACCATTGGCTTGAGTTTGGTTGCATTTAATTCACCAAACATATTTATTAGGCACCTAGCATATGTAAAGCATTCTGCCAAGACCCAAGATACAAAGACAAGACAGCCTTAGGCTTCCCAGAGTTTACACTCCATTGAGGGCCCCCAGGCTCCAGGGAGATGATGGATGTGGACAGTCTGTGAAGTAATCTTGGAATCAGTCAGCATGTACTTGCCAAGTGCTTGTTGTAGCCTGGGCCCCTCAAAATGGTGGCCCCTGCCCACAAGAGGCTTACGTTCTAGGGGGACACAACATGTATACATCCATACGAGGTTATCATTTTCCTTTTCCTCGACACAGATTACTGCAGCGTTAGAGAAGAGAGAATGAGCCAAGCAAGAGGGAGGTCAGTGTCTAAAGCAGCCCTGGACGTGGGCTTTCCTGGCTTCTGTCTTGGTTCTCTGCCCCAGTTCTGCCAGGCTTTTTCTGCCCCTCTTGTTCCGCTTAGAAGACCTCTCCGCTGGGATGACTGCTACCATCTCTCCATTTGACCACCAGGGGCATGGGATCTTCTATGATTCATCAAAGCTTTAGCTTCCCCATCTTACAGATTGAGATACAAGTAAAGATGTGGGCCCAGTGCTTGGTTGAACTCAGATTTTCTAACTCCCTAATTGGTCATCTTTTCTAAACTCTGCTCTTTCTTCCTCTTGGCCAGAGTTGAGGGTAAATTCCTTTCTCCCTTGGTTCTACCAAGGCAAGTTCAGAATTTTTCAAAATGAACTTTTACTAGGAAAAAAGAATAAATGTTAAAAATACTCAAGTGGGCCAATTTTCAAGTTCAGTGAAGCACCTCATCTTCACCCAAGCCTCCTCTGGATCTGCCTTGGTCTGTACAGCTTCTCATTGGAAAGGACTCCAGGGCCGTTCGGTCCAGACTCTGGCTGACTTCTGGGACCTTCCAGACGAGAGAATGTCCAGCCCTCTTGTGGGCACCTTCGGTGAAGGAGGCTCCTGCTCCTTCCCAAGACAGCCTCCGTTCTTGGACAGCTCTCGTCTTTAGGTGAAACTTAAATTTGCCCCTTGAGGACTTCTCTGCACTGCTCCTTATTCTGCCCTCTGGGGCCAGGCAGAAACTGCCTGATCCCTCTTCAGCAGGATGCTAAACATTCCCATTAGTTCTCTTAATTACTCTTTATGTGGCACAAACTTAAGTTCCCTTCATCACCTTGGTGTCCACCTGACTCTGGACACTTTCTAGCTTGTCGGCATCCTTCCCTAGAGAATCAGTCAGTCAACGCTTATTTGGTGCCAACTGTGTGCCAAGCACTGGGGTTACAAAGAAAGACAAGACAGTCCCTGTCCTCAAGAAGCTCCCAGTCTAGCGGAGGAGACAGCATGCACTACCAGGTGCAAACAATACAGAATAAATTGGAGATGATCCACAGAGACAGGCCTTAGAGCAAAGGGAGATGAGGATGGGCTTCTGGGAGAAGGTGGGATTCTAGTTGGGGCTTGAAAGAAGCCAGGAGGCAGAGACGAGGAGGGACAGCATTCTGGGCAGGGGGGACAGCCAGAGAAAGTGCTCAGAGTTGGGAGGAACAGCCAGGAGGCCAGCATTGCAGGATCACAGAGGATGTGGAAGGTGTACGGTAGAAGGGGAGGGAGTGGCAGGTTACGAAGGGTTTTGAATGCCAAAAATTTTTCTATTTCATCCCAGAGCGATAGGGAACCACTGGAGTTCATGGACGAGGGGCTGGCGTGGTCAGACAGATCTGAATGTGCTCCGGCCATGGAGAAGGCAGGGGACGGTCATCTCCCTAGCTATGAGGATCGAGGAGGGCTTTTAGCATCCACTTGAGTGGATTCTTTGGCTCCCCCTCAGCCCTGTCTGGGTCGGGCGCTCAGGTCCTTTGCCAGAGAGAGATTTACGTTGGCACCATTTCCAGGAACGGCAGGTGTCTCAATCCTTTCCAGAGCCTGCTTCATAGTTATCTCCAAGGAGTGGCCTCCATCACAGCCTTCACAGGCCCCTTGAGCCCTGGCCTTCTGTCCTGAAGCCACCCAGGCCTTTTTGGGTCCTGCCGTGGTTTCTTTGATGAGCAAGGTACCCTTCTATCTGGCTCTGATTTTCTCCTAGGCCCTGATTCATCCTGTGCCAACTGTATGAATTCTGCCTCTGGGGCCCTTTCTGACTCTGATCCCCTGGAAATCTGCCCCTGCCCTTTGACTAGGCATTTATTCAGGAAGGCTTCTTTTAATTGTCAGGCTCAACAGTTTCATATAGCAATAACAGTCACAGCCACTTAGATACTACTTCAAAGTTTGCAAAGCATTCTACATATATGATCTCACAGCTACCCTGGGAAGTAGGTGCTGTTATTATGCCCATATTACAGATGGGGAGACTGAGGCACAAGAGAAGAGGACTTGCCCAAGCTCACAGAGCAAGTATACATCGGTGGCTAGAATTGAACTCAGGTCTTCCTGACTCCAGGACTAGCGTTCAACGTACTGCACCACCCAGCCTCTTTTATTGTTTTAATGTAGGACGTGGAGTCTCAAAGTATAAAAAGACTGGGATTGGAATATAGCCTCTGGTGCATGCTTGCTGTGTGATCCCGGGCGGTCACAGACCTCTCTGAGCTTTGTTTTGCTCATCTGTAAAATGGGGGACGGGTGCTTCCCAGGGATGTTCTAAGGAGAAAATGAGATAATCTGTGTGAGGCGCTCAGTTTATCTTAAAGTACAGTATTAGTGTAACCTGCTGCTATTCAGGTCTCTATTGAACCTGCAGCCTCAAGGGCAGGTGCCCCCCACCCGATCTGTTTGACATCCCTGTTCTCTACAGTAGAAACTCATTAGGATCATCAGCTGCTAGATTTAGAGCTTAAAAGGGTTGAGGTGACAATCGAAACCAAGGCTAGGTTGCTTCCTGTTGCAAAGACAGTAAGATTTGAATCCAGTCCTCTGCCTCCTTATCCAGTGCCCAGGTTCAATTCCTGCTTATGTTGCCTCCTACCTGTGTGACAGGAAGAGTTAAAATTCCCTAGGCCTCCGTTTCCTCATCAGTCAAATAAAGGCTCTGACCCAGATGGTCTCCTTCAAGGCCCTATCATACAACGTTGCTTTCCTGGCTCAAAGTTCTTGGTCCTGGCTGGGGCCACCCACTAAGTTCCTACGTCCAGTTCTTGGCTCATTTGCCAGAGGGAAATGATGAATACCGAGCCCTGTGACCGATGGAGCCCACATTACTGGCTCCGCTTTCTTTACCAGGTTCTCTTTAACAGCCTATAGCTTAGGTTTCTCCTCCTGCCCAATCCCCTCCACCACCCGCACCCCCAATAGTCTTTGGATTAGAGCTTGGATAGCAGTAGTAGACAGAATTTGCTACAAGGAGTATGAGATTATAGATCTCGAGCTGGGAGGGAACTCAGATATCATTGAGGCCAACTCCCTCATTTTACAGATGTGTAGAGTGAGGCCCAGGAAGGTGGCGTTCCTAAGGTTCCCTAGGTAGTTGGGATTTGAACCCAGTGTCTCACGCTGCTTCAAGGCTAGGTGGGGCAAGATTGCTGCCTCCTTTTTTTGATATATATCTGCAGCTGTCTTAGGCTGTCATATTTTATGTTTGTCTTACTTGCCCTCCTCCCAGCCTTAGCTCTAGTCCTGTCTTCTGCATGTAAGCCGTGCCGGGCAGTCGCCTGCTCCTTCTTCTGTGACCTGGGGAAACATGTCTGTAGGAGTTAATGGGATGATGGCTGGAACTTGGACTCATTAAGAGGAAGAGCTGATAGGATGGGCCACTGAACCATAGAGGGGCGTGAGACCCCCACCATCCAGGGGTCTCCCCCAGTCAGAGACGGTTACTCTTGTTTGTAAGATTGGCTGAGAAATGGGCCCGGAGTCAGTGAACACAGAGTAGAAATCCTTTTGACCTTTGCTCCTTGGATCTTACTTTCCTCATGTGAAAAACTGGTGGAGAGGGGGAGAAGCAGGTTCAGGGGCCCCTGAGGGCCTTTCTGGCTCTGGCTCTCTGATCCTGTGATAGCAAGAGGATGCCATTTTCCTCCCTAACTTTAAACCCCAGCTTTCTTCCCTCCCCTGTAGGGTCCTTTCGTCTACCTGGTTTCCGTTGGCATAGGGGGATTCTGTTACAGTCTCCTTTCCGAGGAGCAGATGACCAGGTGTTATCTCCCAACCTCAGGTTGTCCATCCCGTGGGCAGCTTTTACTAGCATGGGTGTGTAAACTGCTTATAAGTTGTTGAGAACCACACCAACGTCCAAGTGTTTGTTTGTTTTCTCCTAGGCGGCTGCTGAAAAGTGAACTTGGATCCTTCATTACAGACTATTTCCAGGTAAAATGACACATAGAGAGACACATTAGGAGGTGTGTTTTTCTGTTTGTGTGTGAGAGATCAGCCATACAAATGTATGTATATTTATATACAGTGTCTTTCTCTTCGCATACACATGCTTATATGGTCAGAGGCATTTATGAGCACAGACTCAGTGCCAGGAGCTGTGAAGAAAGAAAAGATGAATAAGGAACAATTGGACACCTGCCACTATTTCTCCAGGAATCCACTTCACCTGTCAGCCTCAGTTTCCTCACCTGTAAAAATGGAAGGGATTTAACTAGACAAGCTGTGTGCTTCCTCCTAGATTTAATGACCAGCCTTTGGTGATTGTAAAGCATTTATGAGCATGAGCTTTTTAGGACTCAAAGGGACCGGAGAGGTCATCTAAACTACACACCTCATATGACAGCTGGGGAGACTGAGTCCCGGAGAGAGGAAGTGCGTTGCCTAGCATCTCACAAGTGGTAAGAGGTAGCTCTAGAACATGACCCCAGGCCCTCTGACTCCAAAATCCTTTACATTTCCCATTGCGTGACAGTCGTAGGCACAGCCCCGACCCCATAGACCAGCCTAGCTCAGCACACGGGGATTCGTCGGCAGTGGTTGACCTCTGAGCGATAAATTATTTTGGCCATGTAGCAACTCGGGAAACCTTTTGGAAGGTGTTTGCCCGCAGGCCCTTTGTCTGCCTTGCCTGGATCTGTGATCTCCTCTCTGTGTGGGCACATTTTCTACCAACGCAAGTCACAGTTTCTGCCACCACTTAGGAGGTGGTTTACCGAGGCATCGAGGTCTTCCTGACTCTCAGATCCAGCAAACCAGCCTTGTACATCTAGGTGTTCAGTGCACGGACTGCTGGATTTGGAGTTAGGAAGACTCGAGTTCAAATCTTGCCTCAAACACTTACTAACTGGGTGACCGCAGGTGATAGCGGCGATGGCTTCTTTCCTCTACTTTGTTCAATGTAGGAGCAGTACGTTAGGCATGGTGATAAATGTCTCAGTTACCTCACCTGTAAAATGGGGATAATAATAGCTACCTCGGGGTTGTGGAGCAAGTGAGTTAAGATGTGCAGGGTACTTTGCAAACCTTAAAGCACTGTACAAATGTTCACTTTATGGTTATTATTCAACATCTTTCTTTTTACCTCCTCAAGTGATTTAAAAAAAATAATCTTGCAGATGTGTTTTGTGTGACTGCACACGTATGACCTATGTCAAATCGGTGGCCTCAGTGAGGGCGGGGAAGAGAAGGAGGGAGAGAATTTGGAACTCAAAGCTTTGAGAAACAAACATTAAAAATTAATTTTACATGTAATTGGGGAAAAATAAAATATTTAATTTTTTTAAAAAATAATCCTGCAGACAATCCTCTGGCCTTTGGCCTCCCCAAACTTAGCAAGACTTGTCCTCCAACAATAGGTATTCACACTCACTCAGAGCCTCATGTCTCGGCCGCCCTAATGCCCAACTTTGGGTTCTGTTGATCCGGCCTCGAGAATCCAAAATCACCTTCATGTCTTTTATGTGGGTGATCCTGGGCAGCCTGAGGCATTAGAAGAGGACTCTAATGGAAGAACTCTTTTATTGGGGAGGGGAAAAAAATCACACAGCTTACAAGAGGATGTCCTATTCTTTGCACCAACGTCATTGACCTTTAGAGCCTATCCCAAGTTGAACGCCAAAGGTGGGGGACTATGGGTGCCAGATGTCTCATATGATGTTCAGACTTGTTTGATGTGTCGGCTGGTTTGGCTGAACTGCTTTTCTCCCCACTCTCTTTTATATTCTTTGCTATAAGGGGTAAATGGTATAAGGATGTGCCAAGAATTGTAGATGATGTAAAAACAAAAAAATAGTGATAAAAGCTTATTTTTTTAAAAAAAGGGCATGTCCTATGAATAGGTTGGGTTGTGTTCTCCTCCATGATGGAAAGATGACAATCCTGAGTTTTTATTTTAATTTTTGCTATTTTAGTCATTCAGATGGGGCTTCTAAGGATGATGACTTTTCCTATTCCTTGTTAAATACAGGAGCGATGTGGAATGGCGTGAATAGCTCTGGATTTGAAGCCAGCACGATCTGGGTTCACCTCCCAAGTCTGCTATTTAGCACCCGTGTAACAGGGCAAGCCAAAGTAAGGGCTAGGAAGGGCCTAGATGGCCTTTGAAATCTCTTTCACTTCTAAATTTGTGTTTCTCTGATCTGCACCTTCATCAGTGTGGACATTCCCTCCAGTGATACAAATCCCAACCCATGGGCGCTCCTTCTGCCTACATGTATAATTCTTGTCCAAGCCCTTTTGTCAGTCCCCATTGCCATCCTACATGCGAAGGCCTTCCTTTAGAAGACAACATGTTTTACAGGCCTTGAGAATTTCTGGCATAGAGAAGGCAACTTGGGAATTATTTTTTCTCGGTTCCCAATGTATGACTTGAAGGAGGACTTGCTTTGAAAGACACCTGGACATCCTCACATTCTTCTTTACTGGCCCTATTTGAAAAAGGCATCACCGCTGTCTCCAGAGACATGCCCACAATCCCACAGAAATGGAGAATTGAGTCAGGCTTTGGTGCCTCTGGCCTGATTCAAAGAAAAGCTCTGTTCACATTGCAGTAAAACACAAAGATTAACAGAGATAGTTAGTCAGCAGTTGAATCATTTTGACTGCCCTTGACTCATAGGCTGTGCTCTTGGGCTTGCTCTCTCCTCCCCACTGTCTCTGCGATGTGGTTCCAAATCAGACCACAGAAAAGTGTTTTGTTTTGTTTTCAATCAGTCCCAAAGAAGCTCACCACCTCCCTCCACTGAGGCCTAATTGACATTTAACATAAAGTGGGTTTGATATGTGTTCTCGAACTGGTCTGCTCGCTCTTCTCTTCCTCGGCCCTTGCTGAAATCTTGCCTGTGTATATGCCTTTGCTCGGTGTGTTCTTTGCTCCTGGGGCTCTCTCTCTTATCACCATCATCCCTTTGGGTCCCTGCCTTCCTTCAAAACTCAGGTCAAGCACCATCTCCTACAGGAGGCCTATCTTGATCCCTTCCCCTCCAGGGCCCCACCCCACCCTGCCTCCCATTACTCTGTATCTACTTTGTAAGTATTTTTATTTGCTAGTTGGTGTGTATGTATATGCTGTTTCTCCATTCCCTACCCCCAGCTGAATAGAAGATTGGTGAGGGCAGGAATTGTTTTGTGTTCCCCATGTCTAAAACAGTGGATGGAATATAGCAAACTTTTCATAAGTCCTTGTTGAACGGGTGAATGAATTAAACTGTCCCATTTTCCCCCAAAAATAAATAAATAAATAAAAAGAAATTGGCAAACGTTTGTGAAAAGCCCCACTAGGTGCCGGGTGCTTTGCTAGGTTCAGGAAGGAGGGGACAAGTACACAGAATGAAACAAGCCCTGCTTGCAGGAAGCTCACATTCTAATAGGAGGGAAACTCCCCATCTCTGAAACCACACTGCTTCCTGAGATGCTCACACAGGGTGGCATGCAGAAAAGTTTTCAAAAATAACCAGATAGTGTGATTTATTTCTTGCATCAGCAGCATGCGATAAAGCATTAACCACAGCTCAGAGAGAGAAATGAAGCTCCCCTTCCCGGGGGCTGCTGGGATTCATGCCTTGGGTTTGCGTAGGGGATTGGCTGAGGTGGCAGAGCTAAAAATGGGGCTGTTTCTATGGTTTTTTTTTGCAGGGTGAGGGGCTACTCCCCAAACCATTCATCCCTACTTCAGCCTTGATTGGAGACAGAGCCGGGTCTGAAGTGAAATAAAATAGAGCAGGATTTAACATTCATTAGCTGATTTATAAACTGTTTTAATGAGAACCATCCAGCACCTTTACAGTGGAGCTGGCTGAACCCCAGAGTTAGTGGCAACATCGGGATTTGAACCCCAGGCTGCTGGCGCTTGGTCTGCTGGGTCTTTCCATATCATCCTGCTCATTGTCCTTCAACAAACAGATATTTAATCGGTCAACCACTAAACAAGCTTTGATTGGGTGCCTGCTGTGCGCCAGGCACTATGCTAGGCTCAGGGGCCACAAAAACAAAGATGAAATGGCCCTATTTTCCAAGGAGTTTACATACTTTAGCAAAGATATCATATATACATATGTTGTGATTTGGGGTGATTTGGGGTTTGGGATCGTATTCATAGCTAGAGGGATCAGGGAGACAACATTTGAGCTAAGCTTTGAAGGATGCTAACTTGGTGTTATGATGGAGGAAGGAAGAGGGGAAAGCAGAGGTCAAACGTCATGTGGAAGAATAGTTTTGGCTCGACTGTGCAAACCATTATGGGTAATAAGGCTAGAAAGGTAGATCGGGGCCAGGTGGCGAAGGCCTTTAACAGCCAAACAGAGGAGTTTAGATTTGATCCTGGAGCCAAAAGGCACTGGGGTTAGAAATACTGAAAATGAAACTGTATAAAACCCCATGCGAGGTTCCTAGGTGAGACGGGGCCTTCCCATCCAAGGCTCCGAGTCTATTTCATTGTAAAGGAAGATGAGAATGAGCCCCTCCGGGTCCCAGCTTCCACAGAATCTCTCCAGGTGGAGAAAGGGCAGTAGCTGATGATGAGGTTTAAACCATCTAAGCATCGGGGAGACTGCATGCCAGCATTGCCTTGGATGGTCAGGGAGGTGGAAATTGGATCTCATTAGTTGATAAGGACTGGCAGAAACAGGCCAGGCAGGCCCGTTCCCAAACATCCCGTTCATTTCAGCCTCGGAGGCTGACTTGCCCTTGGCTCTGTTCACTCTCCAGAGCCAACTTGAAACCTGCCCAAATGGCCCAGGTTAGAAACTGTGAATTTTAGTTTTGCTGCTTCATAGAGCAGCTCTAAAAGGGACTGCATTCCGTGATGGATAATGAAAGTGATGGGGGCAAGGACAAGTAGCCCTACAGTAGGTTTGATCTCCTGTAGATAGAGAGGAGAGAGAATTTGATTTCCCAAAAAGAACTGACTGGCATATGTAAGGCCAGGCAAGCAAAAACGGAAAAAAAAACCATCCATGACTAGGTTTTTGTGATGAGAGAGCGTTGATGACCCTGCGTGCTCTAATTTGAATTGAGCCTGAAAAGAAAATTGAGTTTTTCCAAAGGCCCCTGGCAGAGCAGGGTAACTCTATACGCCAGCAGCAGCTACAATAATTGGGTCCTTATAATGCTTGAAACTGATACTGTGAGCTGCTCAGTGTTTTTCCACCATTTCGATAATTGGGTACTCTGATGGTGAAAGGAGCGGAGGCTGATGAGCAAATACTCTCCAATATTTTCCATCTGCTCTCGTCTATGTGTTTATTAGACATTTGAGGTTTTATTCTGTTTGGGTTTTTTTTTCTGACCACTGAAAGTTAAAATACTTTTCCATGGAACAGAACATTTGCATCATTCTCAAATTGAGTCTCAAGTCAATGACTTTGAGGCTTCTTTGGAAGAAGGGAAATTCATGAAACTGAAATTCATGGATTATCTGGTAGCACTATTTTTTTTTCCATTTCTTGTTCACATCTGAAAGAATCTCAGCAAGATAATTATCTTACCACCTCATCATCATGATCAGAAACAAAAACCGAGTGTTTGCTTTCACAGCGTAAAGATGATCGTATGAAGAGTCTGTCCCTTGGAGTCTGCAATCTGAAAAAGACCAGAAGCATTTTGGGAAGCGGGGTCAAAGCAAAAGAGAAGAAGAATATTTTGGGTATGAGGTTAAGATAGAATAAAGAGGAATTATTTGTATGCTGTATCTCCCAGGAGGCTCTAAGCAACTTAAGGAAAGGGTCTATTTTTTTTCCCTCTTATCTTTGTATTCCCCAGGGCTCAGCCCAATGTCTGGGGACATAGTAGGTACTTCATAAATACTTATTGACCGATTGATAATAATAATAGCTCATTTATATAGTACTTTTTAACGTGCTTATTTCCTTTGATTTCCTTATTTCCTTTGATTTTTCCCGACAACTCTGGGAGGCTATTATCCCCATTTTACAGATGAGGAAACTGAGGCAAATAGAGTTGTGACTTGCCCAAGGTTACCCAGTGAATGTCTGAGGCTGGATTTGAACTCGGGTCTTTTTGAACCCAGGGCCAGCACTGTATCCGCTACACCACCTGGCCATCGTCAGAGCGTGCACTGCTGTAGAGAGGTCCATGAGGGACAGGGTGCAAGAGTCCAGTACAATCTAAGCCAACAAGGAATTGTTTGAAAGGCATTGTGCTGGGTGCCAGAACTACAAGGACACAAACAACAACAAAAAAATCAGTGTCTGCCCTCAATGAGCTTATATTCTGCTGGAGAAATACAGCGTATAAACAGATAGTGGTGTGTGTGTGTGTGTGTGTGTGTGTGTGTATTTATATTAAAATATTTACAGGGGAAAGAAAGAGCCCTAATCACTCTGGCCAGGGTTCGGAAACCCTTTTTGTGTCCTGGATGTCTGGCGAAGCCTATCACCCCATCTCAGAATGGTTTTAAATACACAAAATCAAATACGTGGGATTACAAAGGAAACCACTCACATATAAACATATTTTGTAAAAACAAGTTCATGGACCTCAGGTTAAGAATCCCTGAATTAGAATGATTCCAAAAGATCTTCCTAGAGGAGATAGTGCATGGTCTGAGCCTTGGAGGAAGTCAGGGATTCAGAGAGGCCAAGATGAGCGGGGGGCATCCATTCCAGGAATGGGAAATAGCTTATGCAAAGGCCCAGAGGCCGGAGATGGAATGCTGAGTTCAGGGACCGGCAAGTAATCCAGTTTGTCTGGAAAGAAGAATAGGGGAGTAATATGCAATAAACCTGAGAAGACAGTCTGGAGCCAGACAGTAAAAGCAGGAAATGATGGGGCCCTGGACTGGAGCACAGGCCAAAAGCATCAGACAATCTCAATGTCAAAGGGTAATTTAGTCCCACCCTTCATTTTACAACTGAGGAAATGTCTGAGATAGGTTTCATCGCTCCAAACTTGAGCCCTTTCTTTGGTGAAATTTACCTTAGAAGGTAAATTTCGGGAGTCAAGGTAAGAAACATCAGGGGACGCCCAGGAACAAACACCAAAGAGTCTTGGATCCTTGGCGTTGGAAGGGGCCTTACAGTTCGTTAAGTTTTGTCCAGCCCTCATTTGACAAATGAGGAAACGGATCCAGGCAAGTCAAGTGATTTGCCCAAGGTCAGAACAGAAACTCACCAATCTTGCCCCAGCCTATAGAGATGATGCGATTAGAACCCTGGTCCTCTGACTGAGCCCAGGACTCTTTTTAATGCACTATACGGGCATTCTGAATCTAGATGCAGTGTTTGTTTCCATGAGGCTTTCTTTATATGCCCCGAGATGACTAAACTCCCTGCACACATGCAGTCTGTGAACAATAGTCCCTCATCGATATCCTTCTTCTGAATGGGCGCTCCAAGAAGCAGCTCTGCCCACAGAGGGACTGCAAGCAGTATTCCCAGTTCTGCCAATCGCTCGCTGCTCTCGAGCAAGTTACTTGTCTCTTGGACTCAGTTTTCCCATCTTTAAAACGTGGAGGTGGAATCTGAGGTCTCTTCTTCTAAAAGCCTGTGAGTGTATACTTTTGAACATTTCCAGAAATATCCAGCAGTCATTACATTACTGTTGTGTACCATCTGAAAACAATTCACGTATCCATAGAGATTTTCAGTTTACAGAGTCCTAACTTTAGTCAGTTCATTGGCAAGCATTTATTAAGTGTCTACTATATGCCAGTCACTGAGGATAGAGATATGAAAATGAAAAAAAGTCCCTTCTTACATCCTCTGGGAAAACTAAGCGCACATGTGGGAGGCTATAATAAATTAATAGATAATGTTTGTTTAAAACAGTCCTGTAATGAGACAAGTATAAACATTCGTATCCTCATCTTGTAGATTAGATAAGTGACTTGGCCAACGTGACATAAGAAATGGTAGAATTGGAATATAGACTCAGTCCTCTCAGTATCCAAGCTTGGAATTCTTTCCAGTACTCTGTGAAAAGGTCCTGTTCTAGAGCAGTCTATGAGGAGTTCACAATCTAACAGGAGAGATTTCCCCTTCTCCCTCCAGCCACAAGGGAGCCCAGAGACCATCTCATTGAAATCCCTGATTTGAACCCAGGTCTTCAGAATCTGAAACCAGTGTTCATTTCCTTGTACCTTGTAACTTCTCAATTGGTCTTCTTTCTTTTTTTTCCTGGAGGTGGTTCTGCTGTCTTTGTCTCTCCCTGTGATGGGGATACCCCTTAGAAGGCCAAGGTCCTTGTGGGCAGGAGGCATGTTCTCTCTGGCATTGTCACATCCTTTGGGCACTTTCCCTCCCCTGCTTCTCCTGAGCACGCCCTCCTGCCTGTGGCATTGTTAGTGAGTGAAATCAGGGTCTCTGCTGCCCACTTTAATGACTGATGTCTGGGGTGGTTTGGATTACTTTCCCCCAGACAGTCTCATTTACGATTTTCCAAGCTAGCTACGCCTCATTTTTCTCTTTGCAGCCCATATTTCTATCTGGAATAGAATAAACAAACATGACAGCTGTCCCCTGCTTCCTGACTCAGGCCCTTCTGCAGACTTCATTAAAGAGTGGCTTGCTCTCTCTTCTCATTCATTACTGGGGGGTACTTGGTAACTCTCCCTCTGGCATCCAGGATCTGGTTTTCCCTGCCTGCTCTGCAGCTGGCCCTGCTTTTAGGCCTTTCCACTGGAGGTGTGGTAGGAGAAGCAGAACCCTTTTGTCAAACTATGTCCTCATCACCCATCAGTCACGAAGCATTTATTAAGCCTTTGTTCTGGGCACTGTGCTATGTGCTGGGGTTACAGAGACAAAGGGGGAAGCAGTCACTACTTGGAACGTGCTTACATTCTAACCAATCGTTTAGTATCCCCTTACTGTTTGCCTGGTACTCATCTAGGCCCACAGTGGAATATAAGACAAGGGCTCTTCTTAAGAAGCTAATTGTCTGATTGGGGTAAACGGGACAGATACAGAAAAAAGCTAACTAATAACGTCAGGCATAGTGTGTGCTAAGTGTTCGGTGAGAAGAAGACACCCTGAGACTCGGGCCCCTTTCTTGTACCTGAGTAACCACTGTCAAATGAAGCCAACATTTCCCAGCATCCTTTAGGGAGGTCTAATAAAAGGTCTAATAAGATATGTTGGATCTGTTCCTTAGCATCTAAGAAAATGACAGGTACAGCATTCAGGACCAGGAAGATGTCAGGGGCTGCCCTCTGCCCTGCTCAGATCACATCTGGAGTTTGGTGGTAGCTTCTGGGTGGAGTGGCTGAAGGACACAGATAAGTTGGGGAGGGTTCAGAGGAGGAGTCCTGGGATCTCTTCCATACTACACTTTGTCTACGTATGGATGTGTGCCTATACATACACACCTGCATACGTACATTATGTTACGTACACATGCGTATGGATCTATGTATGTATGAATGTGGAGCTCATTGAGAGTAGGGCTTGTTTCATTTTTTGTATTTGCATCCCCAGCATTTAGCACAGTAGGCACTTAATTTGTGCTTGGTGACTGATTGATTGATCAAGATTATGACTTTAGAATCTATTGAAGAAACTGAAGATGTTTGCCTTTGAGAAGATAAGACCTGAGAGAGGGAGAGATGGTTGCTTATTTTTCCAAGAATATGCACCAAAGATTAGATTTGTTCTGTCCATCCAATCAGCCATCCATTCTGGACATCTTGGAATATCTTGTCATTCAACTCGCTGCTACCCCCTTCTCCCCAAGTCTTCGCTTGAGTGACCAATGAGTGAGAGGACACTCACCTGACGAGCCGTGCCTGGCTGGCCTCAGACCGTGCCACACACACACACTCTTAAAGCCATCCTACCATATGCCTTGCTACATGTACATCTCCTAATCACACACGTGCTTTTCCATTTTTGGCCCTGGTCACAGTCATCGAATCAAAGCTGCCTTTGCCTCTAGAAAGGATGTGTTAGTCGCCGCCCTTTGGCTCCGGCTGCCCTATTTGTGATGCCCCTGGCCAAAGCTCTTTTCCCTGGCCGCCACCCCTTTATGTGTGTGCTTCCCCCCGTTACAAGGCAACCTTCTCGAGGGCACAGACTGTCTAACTTTAGTCTTTTTATCTTTAGGGCTCCTAGCGTGGGACTGGGCACATAGTAGGTACTTAAATCCACTCATTCATTCATCCACTCATTCATTCATTCCTTTTGGCTCCCCAGGGCAGAACTGGGAGCCGTGAGTAGAAGTCACAAATAGGTGAATCTGGGCTTGATAGAAGGAAAAACTTCCCAACAGTCAGAGCCATCCAGAAATGAATGGGGCTGATTTGGGGTGGCAGAAGTTTCTCTGTGCTTGGAAGTCTTTAAGCAAAGACTGAGGGTTATTTGTTGGGTCTGTTTGTTGGTTCTTTGTGTTAGACTCGAGGGTCTCTCAGGTCACTTTGAGCTCTAAATTTATGATCCCATCATCCTCAGTAGATGATTGAAAGACTAGAATTGAACCAAATGAGAAGGAATGGAGGAGTGGCGATCTGTACAGGTGGAGTGACTTCTCATTGATGAGGACACAAATCCATCAAATTGTCAGAAACCTCATTAAGGCTTTTCTTTTGAAATTCAGAAAAAATGCCATTTTAGACAGAGACAAAGAACTCCAGAAGCTTCTCTGTTTGCTGATTCCACCCCCTGAAAGAAGATATTTGTGGCCCTCAATGTAAATTGATTTTCAGCACCACAAAAAGACAGGCCTGGGAATCTGGAGGTCTGGGCTCTAGGCCTGACTCATCATTCAAACTACAATAAGTCTTTAACATCCCCTGTGTGCCTCAGTATTTTCACCTGCAACTGGGGAGAATACACACCCGTGTCAAATTCAGAGTCATAATGGAAGTACCCACTTTCATTTGGAAGAACTTTGAAATTTAATAAGTAGGTGCTGTCCCAGAAACTGAGTTCAGGAAATCCCAGGGTTCATAGAGTGGTTTGTAAAAAAGACTCATGGAGGTGTCTTGACATTTTGATAAGAGGGTCAGGTTACCGGGTGGCAGCACACATAGTACAGTGGAAAGAGTTCACGTTCTGAGGTGAGGGGAGCTTGATTCAAATCCTGCCTTTGACTCTTATTATATATCACCTATCTGCCTCCCTGGGCACTGGTTTTCTCATCTGCAAAATGAAAAGGTTGGATTTGATGACCTGTAGTGGATAGAGTGCTGGCCCTGGAGTCAGGAAGACTCAACTTTCTGACTTGGCCTGAGACACTTACCAGCAGTGTGACCCTGGGCAAGTCACTCAACCCTGCTTGCCTCAGTTTTCTCATCTGTAAAATGACTTGGAGAAGGAAATGGCAAACCCCTCCAGTGTCATTGCCAAGAAAACCCCAAATGGGGTCATGGAGAGTCAGGTGTGAACGAAATCAACAGAAAAGGTCCCTTCCAGCACCATATCTATGATCCTCGCTCTTTGGTCATAGGCGAGTTATCTACTGTCACTCGGCTTCAGTTTCCTTATCTGTAAAAAGGAGGAGGTTGGAGTAAGGGGCATCAGACCATCTCCAGATCTGTGCTCCCTGTAATCCTGTAGGGCTGGGATTCAAGCAGACTTCTGTTACTGCTCATCCCAGCTTGGTTCTGATCCCCTCCTCAGCCTCAGTAATCACTAACCCTTTAGCTGGCCCGGTGTGGGTAGGTCCAAAGCTGCATGTCTGTACAGGGAAAAGTGTGACGGGATGAAAAGAGGAGGGAGCTTGGAGCTGGAAGGTCTGTCTCCCAGGCCTGACCATCCTGTGTGCCATTTTATGTGTTTAGGCAAGTCTCTCTGGGCTGGTTTCTTGTTGAATAGAGTGAAGACGGACAGGCTGAGTGATTTGTCAAGAGCCCTTCCGGCTCTAGCATTTCAGTGAGTTCAACAGGGTCTTTTCTCACTTGTAGCCATCACTTAGTAGCACTCAGGCTTTCTGGAGATAGGGGACCTGGGTTCAAGTCCTAGCCTGCCACTTCCTGTAGGACTTTGAGCAACACTTTATCCTCAGAGCCTCAGTTTCTACATCTACGAAATGGTAGAATTGGATGTGATGGCCTCAGAGGCCCCTCCCTACTCTAACTCTGACTCTGTGGTTTTCTCTTAGGTGATTGCACTGATGGTTACTCCATTTCTCCTTCCTTTTAACTACTAGTGTTTCTAATAGCATTAAAAAGGCTTCACAGCTGTCAGTGAGTTAGGTGCGACATCTACCCCAAAGACTTCCCCAGTGGAATGGGCGGGTCCACAAAGGAGGCCGAAGCAGGTGCTGCGCAGCGCTTAGAGCTTGGTCAGACGTCAAAGACGCCAAGGTCATCGACCGCATCCGTTGGAAGTTGTCTTGACTTTTGTCCTAGCACCGGACTTCGGTGACTCTGGAAGAGAGAACAAGGCTGGTAGCTCTGTGCAACTCTGCTCACTGAAATCTGCTTCATGCACAAGTCAAGACATTGGATGTGATGTCACTGATCCTCTTGGAAAATGAAGGACGAACAACGACATTATATCCCTGTCTGGCCACACTTAACACGCTCAACTTTACATCATGCCTGTGGCTTATCTTCTCTCCTAGATGCAGGCATCTGAAGGGCATGGACGTCACTGTCATCTTCGTATCCTCTTCCTCCACCACGCACGCCTATTTAATCCAAACTTCTAAGTCCTGTGTAAATGTGGTTTTTTAAATGTTATCTTGTAAGGCACTTACTAGTTGTTATCAGAACCTCACAGCAGCCCTTCAAGGTAGATACGCTGGGCCTCATTATCTCCATTTTGCAGATGAGGAAACATCCTCAGAAAATTCCAGCAGCTTGCCCAGGGTCCCCCGGCTCACCCGGATTGTCCTGCACACTTTCCAGTTCACTCCTCTGTCTGCTATGTCAGCCCTTTTAGCACTGAGTTTGCTCATATCTTGGTATTTGCTTCTCTTGAAATTTGAGGCACATCCCAGTTTTAGATAAAAGAGAGGGGACTACTGGGGGGAGGTGAGTCTGGGAGAAAAGGATTTTGCCCTGATACTCACCTTCTTTGAAACTGGGGCATTTGTTCTGAGTGTCACTGAGCAGCCGGCCACCATTATTGGACTCACAGACTGGCTGCTCTTTGGTCAATTACTTTCTTTCATCAAAATTGATGTGTCAGTGTGATAGGTGGGAGCTGGGAGGTTTCTGCCCACTGGCTTGGGAAGGGTGCCTGAGTGGATAGAGGACATCTCCCTCCCCTCTTCTATTTTAAGCAATCCCTTGTAATAGAGATTTTTAAAAAGAGGAAACACATTGGCGATCCAACAGTCTCTGCAGTATTCCACACCCATGATCCCACACCTCTGAAATGAAAGGAGGGAGCCTGGATCAGGATTTTCGCTCTAGAGCTGGAGGGGATCTCGAGATCCTCTAGACCGAGATACAGTGAATTGTCCGAAGTCACCTAGGCAGTGAGAGCTAGACAGCTTTTCAAGTCCTCTGGGGCCAAGCCTAGTTATTCTAATTACACAGTGTTCGGTTTCCCAAACCCAAAGCTTAGGGCCAGGAGAGCCAGGAAAGAGGGAAATGAGAGCAGGGGTCATTGCAAAGAACTAGTCCCAACAAACATGGGAAAAGGGTCACTTTGTTCTCTTATGCAAGAGGGGCTAGTTTCCCATGTGGCCAGAGACCTTTTCCTTCCTTTTTGCAGTCCAAATCCAATCCATCAAACATTAAGTGCCTACTGTGTGCGAAGTCCTGTGTGGGACACTGAGAACACAGATGGGGTTTAGAGCTGGAAGGGGCCTTAGAGATCATCAGATCCAGCCCCCCTTATCTTACAGCTGAAAGTCCAGGTCAAATAGGTGATTAGCCAAACGTTCTCAGGTAGCAAGTGGCCAAGCCAGGATTCAAATCGCAGTCCTCAGGTTTTAAATCTGGGGTCCCTTTCACTGACATGCTGCCATGATTGACGTTTCGAGGCCCCCTTCCTAGAAGATTGGCCCCTACTCTGTCCTGCTCGAACCCTTGACTTTACTCTTCCTCCCCGGGCATCCCCCCTCCCCCATTTACCCAGAATGACCTGGTGCGTGAGAGCCTCGGTTTGTTTATGCCGCTCTCCCCTGGACCGCTGGAATAATTGGCGTATTCTTCCTGGGCCTCAGTTTCCCCTTTCTCCAAAGCAAGTGCAGAAGAGCTTTGGGAGTCATCCCAGCATAGCCTTGAGGCAGAAAGAGAACCTGACTCATTGGCAGGAGACTGAGGTTCAAATCCTGACTGATGGTAGCTGTGTGACTTTGAGCAGGTCATTCTGCCTCCTTGGGCCTCGGGTTCATCATCCGGAAATTAAGGGCAACACAAATGTGTGTGTGTGTGCGTGTGTGTGTGTGTGTATAAGTGTTTATGTGTATGCATACATACACACATATAAATCCCTGGTTTCGTCTGAAAATTGGGGACCATCTCTCCGTCCATATCTATACATACATATATGTATATACATACACACACATGCATACATATATGTCCCATATTGGGAACTCCTGTGCTAAGGAAGTCCCCATTTGAGTACTGTATTGGTCCCCTTTATTCCTTGTGGGACTTGAAGTTTAGACAAAAGGCAGCTGAATGATACATAGATTATAAATGGATAGATAGGGAGATAGAAGGATAGATGGGGAGATGATGAATAGATAGGTTAGATAGCTAGCTAGACAGACAGACAGACAGACAGACAGACAGGTAGATAGGTAGGTAGGGAGGGATCCCTTTTGAATGGTTACTAAGTTCCAAACACTAGGAATATAAAAAAGACAGTCCCTGCCCTGGAGGAGCTTATGGTCCAGTGGGACAAGACCACCCGTAAAGAGGAAATCTAAGGGAGAAGGGACAGATGTTATTCGGAGTGTGGCTGCAAAGTGGTGTGGGGGGAGGTCTTAGCCCTGCCCGTAGAAGGAAAAAGCCGACTTCTCAGAGCTGTGGATCCTAGGAAGCAATATGTTCAATTTTTATTGCTATCATTAATTTTTATATCATCTTCGTTTCTGGAATATATCTGCCCTCCACAGCGAGTTGTCTTGGAACAGTGAATAAAAGAGAGGTTCAGTAAGACCATTCACCAGAAGCGTCTGACGGTGTATGCAATATTCCATACCCACAGTCCCCCACCTCTGAGAAGAAGAGAAGAAAATACATTTTCCAACTCTGTGTATCCTGTGTTGTTCCCTGCCCCTCCAGGAAGGACTGAATATTTCAGATGTGGGTGCCTGGGGGAGCCAAATGTCTGCCATTTAATTATATACTGAGGTCTTTGCTGGACTCGTGGATGCTCTCTGAAATAGCCAACATTTCTGTTCTTTCTCGTCTCTTGGCAGAACCAGCTGCTTGCTAAAGGGCTCCTGTTTGTGGAAGAGAAGGTTCACCTGTGTGAAGGCGAGTAAGAGGGGCCCCCTGGAAGCGGGTGGATGGAGGCATCTGGGAGGCAGCCTATAATGTCGGGACAGCTGGGACTCCTCTGTCCTCAGCTGTCCAGGATTCCTTCTGCCCCTGGGAATGGAGCTTTTGGGGCACCAACTGAGTCACCCTGGGCTCTGCTGCTGCTTTGCCAGGGCCAAATAGAACTACGTGGGGCTTTATCAGAGTTTTGTTGTTTTAGAAGACCCTGGGATGGTTTCTCTGGAAACAGTGTTCTGCTGGTTTCCATGACTTCTCCCCATGGGCATCTATTGTTATTCTTTTTAAAAAATCTTATTTGATATTTTATTTTTTCCCAATTACATATAAAGCAATTTTAACATTCTTTTTTTTTCAAATTTTGGTTCCAAATTCTCTTCCCTTCCCCCCATTGAGAAGGCAAGCAATTTGACATAGGTTATACATGTGTGGTCATGCAAAACATATTTCCATGTGAGTCATTCTGTGAAAGAAAACACAGATAAAAAACCCAAGAAAAATAAAGAAAAAGTACCTTCGATCTACACTCAGACTTTCTCTGGAGATGGATAGCATCTTTCATTGTAAGTCCTACAGAATTGTCTTGGATCATTGTATTGCTGAGAATAGCCAAGTTATTCATAATAGATCATCATACAACGTTGCTGTTACTGTATACAGTGTTCTCCTGGTTCTGCTCATTTCACTTTGCATCAGTTCATGTGAATCTTTGCAGGTTTTTCTGAAAGCATCCTGCTCATCATTTCTTAAAGCGCAATAGTATTCCCTCCCAGTCATATGCAACAGCTTGTTCAGCCATTCCCCACTTGATGGGCATCCCCTTAACACTTTGCCACCAGTAAAAGAACTGCTATAAACACTTTTGTACCCATCAGTCTTTTTCTTTTTTTTTTTTGTCTTTTTGGGATACAGACCTAGTAGTGGTATTGCTTGGTCAAATGGTATGCATGGTTTTGTATCCCTGTGGGCATAGTTCCAAATTGCTCTTCAGAATGGTTGAATCGCTATACAATTTTACCAATAGTACCTTAGTGTTCTGATTTTCCCATATCCCCTCCAACATTTGTCATTTTCCTTTTCTGTCATATTAGCCAATCTGATAGGTATGAGGTAGTAGTTCAGAGTTGTTTTAATTTTCATTTCCCTCATCAGTAGTGATATAGAGCATTTTTTGCATATGACTATAGAGAGTTTTGATTACTTTGTCTGAAAATTGCCTGTTCATATTCTTTGACCATTT
Organism: Phalanger gymnotis; assembly: GCA_028646595.1. Classification (NCBI taxonomy): domain Eukaryota; kingdom Metazoa; phylum Chordata; class Mammalia; order Diprotodontia; family Phalangeridae; genus Phalanger; species Phalanger gymnotis. Next base: position 437,698,233 of record CM053623.1, read on the forward strand.
ATCGATTGAGGAATGGCTCTTATTTCTATAAATTTGACTCAGTTTTCTATAAGTTTGAGAAATGAAGTCTTTATCAGAGAAACTCACTGTAAAATTTTTTTTCACAGTAATCATTGCCACCTATGTATTTCCCTCCTATTTTCCCCCGTTTATCCTACTCTCTTTTCTTTTACTCTGTCCATTCTCAAAAGTGTTTTGTTTCTGACTTTTGCCTCTCCCAAACTGCCCTCCCTTCTATAGATCAGCTTCCACACTCCCCTCTCTCACCCTGGTGCAGCAGACCTTTCCTGCTGACCTTCTAAGTTGTCTTGGGCTGGACAGTTGTTTCACTCTGCCTTTCTGCCACTCTAGAATTTGTTTAGAGTCATTATTTAAAGGTATTTGGAGGAGCTTGGGGTGAGCTCCCTGCCTTCACTCCGCCATCCCGGCTTGGTCTCTGTTATTCTTTGATGTCACTAACCTGGATTCCAGATTGTAGGGTGGCAGTTCAGCTAGGCTGGCTGCCTTCCTGCAGATGGAAGGGATGTCTTTTGGGAGTGGTTTAGAGTTTGATCACAGGCCAGAAGAGCCCCGTCTTCTTGGAGCCATCAGAGCTGGCCCTCAGAATAGATAGGCAGCTGCTTGTGGGGTATAATTTGAAGGACTCGGGATGGGGGCATGGAAAGGAAGTAAAACATTTCTATAATTCCTACTATGTGCTAGGCATGTTTACAAATATATCTCATTTTGTCCTTACAATACCCTTGCAAGGTAGGGCCAATTATACATCATCATTTTACTGATGAGGAACTGAGACAAATAGAAGTGAATCTGAGTCTGGGTTTGAACTCAAAGTTCAGGGCTGTGTCCACTGGGCCACCCACCACCTGCAGGCCCAGACCAATTTGTATCTCCCATAATCCCTGTCTTGGGAGATTTGGAATGGATACCGAGAAAAGTGGACCTGGGCATCTTTTCTCCCTGTTTAGAGAAGGAGGCCAGGGCATGTCGTTGGGAACCTGGAGCTCTAGATTTACTGAGGGAGTCGGTGCTTTGTTAGAAAGGCAGCGCTGTGTAGTGGATAGCGCCCTGGACTTGGAATCAATAGGAACCTGGGTTCAGATCCTGCCCAGTCACTCATCGTCATCAGGATACTTTCCCAGAGTCCCTCCACCTTTCTGGGCACCGTTTCCTTTTCTGTAAAATCGAGCAATGCCCATAGCTAGCACTGACCTCACAGAAGGCTGGTGAGCTTCAGATGAAATCCTTATGTACAGTGTTATGCAAAGGGCAGTCATTATCCTTAATCGCTGCGGCTGCTGGTCCTTTGACCTCTCCTTGAACTTGTAAGATCTAGAAGGGACCTTAGAGATTCCCTAGTTAGGACAACCCCCTCATTTTAGATCTTGGAGCAGAGGACAGAGCACCGGACTTGGCATCACAAAGACCCGGGTTCGACTCTCGCCACAGACACATAACAAGCTTGGGGTCCTGAAGCTTTCCTAGCCTCAGTTTTGTCATCTGTGATAATGACTGTCTTTTATGTAGTACCTACTGTGTGCCAGGCACCGTGCCGAACACCTCACAAATGGCTCATCTGGTCCTCTCAGCAATCTCAGGAGGCAGGTGCTATTACTCCCATTTTATGGATGAGGAAAGTGAGGCAAGCAGAGGTTAAGCGACTTGCCCAAGGTCACGCAGCTAGTGAGTGTCTGAAGCTAGATCTGAACTCAGGTCTTCCTGATTCTAGGCCCAGTATCCTATCCACCAAGCTATCTAGCTTCCCCTGTACATTGTATATATGTTTGTATATATTTTATATCTATATGTGTATGGATAGAGATAGTCCTCCTCTCTCCCCGTCAACAGAACGTGAACTCCCTGAGGGCAAGGTATTTCATGTGTCTTTGTGTCTGTAACTCCTCCTGCAGTGACTGGCATACATTAGGTATTTAATAAATGTTTGTTGATTGATTGGGTGACATAGGAAAGCCAGAATTAAAACAGGGGCCTTCAGACCCTGGATCTTGCCCTCTTTCTGCTTATCATGCCTACATTTGAAAAGAAAACAGTGAGTTGTTCCCCCATGGATTTGAGAGACACTCCCTCCTTTGATCTCGCCTCCCGTAGTATCCATTCAAAAGTTCATATGCTCATTTTTCCAAATTCACCCTTTTTTCCTGCATTACTTGCCCTCCAAGGCAGCCCTAGAATACGTGGCTTTGTTAGCACCGGTGTTTTCCATCTTCTCCCTCTCTTCCCTCTCTTTTATTTACCACTAAATAAACAGCGTCTTTGGGGAGAATCACCAAGGGCACCTCCAAAGCTGTGTTCAGTCAAGTTGGGTTTGCCATCTCTGGGTGTCTAATCTGAACTGACCTAATTTCTTGGCCTCTCAAGAGCAAACACAGATCACAATCAATTCCGTTATCTGGGTCAATAAATAACAACAGATACCCGCAGTCCTCCCCCTCTGCCTCTGGCAGACCACTCTCAGCAAAGGTGAAGCCCCATTCTTGACTTGCATGTGGCATAGGCTGTATGCCATGTGGGTCATAGATGAGTCAAGGTGAGTCTTCTGGGAGACAGGCCTGCCTGCCTGCCTGCCCTAGAGATATCCGAGGGGCTGGGGGTGGGGGCAGAGGAGAGGAAAGACAGGAAGATATTTGACATTTTTTATACCCTCTGCTAGAAGTCATGGTTTCCAGCTTCTCTGTCTTTTTCTAACTGGTGCCTTAGTGATTCAGAAAACACACCAGGATTACACACAATTAGCCTCTGCTAATGCCCACCAAGTATCGACTCTATGGGGGCTAAATGTGGGCTAAGTCAAGGGTGGGGTTCTTGGTTCCTCATCAGTCATTTCCAGAATGGTGCGATAATACCATTTATCTGATACCCACATAATTGGATGTTTCTGCAACAATGTACATTGTGGACCAAAAGGAGGAGTTAAGATAGATCCTGAACAACACATGGACTGTAGGATCATAGGATTGAGAGCCAGTGAGGTCTCTGAGCTGTCATCCACACCAGCCTGAGGCAAGGTGAATTGATCCCCTTAAGCTCACACAGCTAGTAAACAGAACACAAAAGACAAACCAGATATTCTGACTAACCCCCCACTGCCTACTCTTTTTACAGCATCATACATCACATATTAAATTATAGTCAAACAAGTTTCAGGATTGCATGTTTTATTGTGTTACAAGGCTTTAAAAACTGATGGCCCGTTTATGGTAACTCTCAAGGAATCACAGTGTTTGATTAAGCAGGCAGCTTCGTTCATCGACCCTCCTGAATAAAAGAGAGTCGGTTTTCTGCCAGAGACTTTCTGTTCAGATGTGTATTAGCTAAGATATTTTGGGACACTTGTGGATGAATCTGGGCTTGGAGGTGATCACTGTTGTGTCTCTCTCCAAGAATGATGGGTGGACCTTTGGGGAGGCCTCGGAGGAGACAGAGAACAAAAGCATCATTTTTGTTTGCTCATTCATCCATTCTTCCTTATTACAGGCTGAAGGTTTGGGGTAAACTCTGCATCTCTATGTCTTTTTGGAGTGCCTTTTATTGCTGATCATAAAGTAATTAGAATGATGAAAATGATTCCATGACAGTATTCTGGAACTTGTGGCTATAACAGCATCCTTAGGGTCCATGTGGTAAACTGAACTTTCACCCCGTGGTGCCGCTCAAAGAGAAAACTTCAGTTCAGGTCCTGGTTCTAATATTTTCTATTTGAGTGGCCCTAGGCAAATCGCTTTAAACTTTCCAAACTCTGGTTTATATATCTCTAAAATGGCAATAATGTTCCTTGCACTGCCTACCTTATGTTTGTTATAAAGAAAATGCTTTCTAAGCTTTAGAGTAAGCTACTGTTATTTGCCAGGCACTGTGCTCTGTGCTAAAAGTACAACAACAAAAGTGAAATGGTGCCTGCCCTCGGGGAATTTACATTCTAATGAAGCAAGATGTAAATAACTGGGCACATACAAGATAACCACACATACACATAGGCACACACACTAAATGTGTGTGTGTGTGTGTGCGTGTATGTGTGTGTTGGAAGGTGATCTCAGAGGGAAGGTCATCAGGAACTGCATCAGGAATGGTCTCCTCCCAAAGGTTGGATTTGAGCTGAGTCTCAAATGAAATCTGGGCGGTGGAGATGATGAGAGAGAGCATTCCAGGCAAAGAAGACAGACAGGAAATGGAGTGTGGTGTCTGAGGAGCCCTGAGCAGGGCAGTCTGGCTGGACTGTAGAGTTCATGGAGGGGGATCAGAAAAAGCCTTGTGCAGAAGTAAGATCTAGAGATGAGCTTTGAAGGCAACGAAAGGCTCTAAGAAGCAAAGGTGAGGAAGGCTGTGTGTTCTGGAGCTGGAGTGAGAAGATAGAATGTTGTGCGTGACAAACAATACGGCCAGTTTGACTGCATTGCAGAGCAGATGAGGAAGGGGAAGAATGTGTCATGAGAATGGAGAGGTAGATTGGGATCAGCTTGTAAAGGACTTTGAGTGTCAATCAGAGGAGGTCGTCTCCAGTCCTAGAACATGGCACCACTGCCGTGCATTGAGCAGGGAGGTGACCAGATCAGACCTACACATTAGAAATCATCATGAATCACTTTGGCAGCTGAGGGGAAGATGGACTGGAGAGAGAAGAAGCAGGAGGCAGAGACACTAGTTATGGGGCTGTTACAGCGGACCGGGTGGAAGACGATGAGAGGCTGAACTAGGCCGGTGGACCATGTAAATGTGAATTTTGTTATTGTTTTTGTAATGAATCAGAACTGACATTTCTGGTAATGAATCACTTTCAGTGTGGCCTTAAGGAAAAAAATTCCATCTTCCACCAAATTATCTGTTCCAGTCAGTCCAGTACTCCTTAGTCATTCTCCCAAGTTATAGGTCCCAAGGGTCACCTTGTTCATTCCATAGAAGGACAAGAATTCAGGACAACGACCCCAGCTCCCCCTGTCTTCGGAAACAAGTATCATATCTAAGAGAGTTTAAACGAAGGCCTGAGGAAATTAGGTTAGGTGCAAGGAAGAGTTTCTCATAGTGGAACATCCTTCCCTGATGGTCTTTAAATAATAGACAGATTCTCATTTTTTAATGATGCCCTTGCATTCTCATAGGTTCCGATTTCTTTGAAGGGATGGATGTCCTATACTCTATTGTTAGTGCCCTGGGAGGGCATTTTGGAGTAAAGAGAACTGGGTTAAAATCCCAGTCCTTCTGCTTCCCTGCTGGGTGAATTACTCAACCTCTCCAGTCTCAAGTTCTGCATTATAAGGGGACTGGACTAGAGGACCTTTAAAGTCCTCGAAATCATTTTGCCGTATGAATGCATTTTTCTTTGTGCCCTTAAAAAATCTGACTCTTTATCTGAACAATTCCTTTCTGGTTCTGTCCATTGTGCTGTGTTTTGGGGGCTGGCGTGCTTGCTGCTTATGTGGAACATTCCATTTCCTGCCTCCATGTGTTTGCCCCAGCTGTGCCCCTTGACTGGAATGCACCACCTCCACCTCTTAGAATCCCTAGGTTGCTTCATAGCTCCACTCAAGCGCCACCTTTTGGAGCATTGGGGATACAAAAGCACAAAATGAGATGGGCCTTGCCTTTGTCCTAAATGTTCTACCAGGGGCAGGAGTGAGGGGGTGGAGAGAAAGAATGCTGTATACATACATACATACATACATACATACAGATAGATAGATAGATAGATACATGTAAGTACATATGTAGATATATACATACATAGATACATATACGAATATAGATATATACAAATACACACACAAACATATAAACAAGTAAGTGTAGTTGAATAGATAGAAATACTGATGGACAGATGTGGAGATGGATGGACAGGTGGATCGTCCGACAGGTAGACAGACGGATGAATAGATGGATAAACTGGGCAGGCACTTATTAAGCGCTTACTGCATGGCAGGAATACAAAGTGAAGTCGTTTCAAAAGTCCTGATAGTCGAGGGATCCCGGTAGGTCTCACGTAGGAGGTGACTGCTGAACTGTGTTTTAAAGAGAAAGGAGTGTATGTTTAAAATGGAATTGGGAGAGGGGGGCTTGCAGATGATGACTGACGGTTCTTTTCTTTACCTCTGCCATCCTGTCTTTCCACATCTAGGTGAAAATCGAATTGACCTTCTGGCCGAAGTGTGGGATCACTTCTTCACTGAGACCCTTCCGACTCTACAGGCGATATTTTACCCTGTTCAGGTCAGTCTTGTTAGATAAATTCAGTACACAGTAATTGTGACTCTTCTTTGCCTCCAGCTTGCGTGGTAGTAGTAGTAGTAGTAGTAGTAGTAGTAGTAGTAGTAGTAGTAGTAGTAGTAGTAGTAGTAGTAGTAGTAGTGGTAGTAGTCACCAGAGCTAGAATACTAGGCAGTAGCTAGTAGGTAGAATGGTAGCTAGAGCGTTGGACTTGGAGCCAGACAGACCTGAATTAGAATGCTCTCTTAACCGGTGACTAGTGTTCTGGCCTTGATCAAGGCACAACTCAATTTATTCATCTGTAAAATGGGTGTAGTAATATTACCTCTCTCCCAGGGTTCTTGTGAGGATCAGGTGAGATAACAGTAAAGCACTTTGCAAGTCTTAAAGTCTGAGATAAATGTTAGCCGCCATGATTATTATTATTTTTATTATTAATTAGCTGGAGTCTGTGAGCCGCAAGCCAGTCGTAGGCTGTCAGTTTTGGGTATTTTGTTATCTTTCTCGGATCTCTGCGGTGCTGTTTTCATTAAACAGCTCTGACTCAGAAGGGAATAGATGCATAGCTCTCTTTGACTGCCCACATCTGTAGCATTTCTTTGACTACCCACATCTGTACAGTTGGATGCTAGGAGTTCTTCCTCCCTACCCCGTACCCTTTACCACAGGAACAAGTTTGCCTCTCCTTGTTTCATATAAAGTGTAGGAGAGGATTTGATTCTATTGTGTCTTTTTATTTGTAATCCTTGAAAAGTTTCTTATTCCTCCCCAAACCCACGAGACAGACACAGTGTTTGCTGCCAACCTCAGGCTTACCAATCTCAAGGTCCTTGTGGAATTAAGATACTTGCTGAGCCTTCTTTCAGCTTGATCTGAGGTTAAATTTGCTCACATTTACAGTGGTCCCAAAGTGGAAAGGGCCGTTTCTGGAAGTAGTGAATTCCTCATCCCTGGAGCATTGGGAATACAAAAACACAAAACTAAATGGGCCTTGCCTTTGTCCTTAAGAAGCTTATGTTCTACCGGGGAGCAGAAGTGAGGGGGTAGAGAGGAAGAATGCTGCATATATTCACAAGTGAGTACAGATAGACAGATGGACAGGTGTGGAGAGGGATGGATGGACATCATTTTCAGATGTCACATAGAAGATTCTTGTTGGGGCTCCAATTGAATGGGTGGCTCCGACATCCTTTCTAACCATATCCCCAGGCAGAGGAGATGGCTACCTGCATAGGCAGGATGATTTAAGAGCCACTTTTAGTGGGGGTTGCAGTGCGAGGCTAAGACGTGGGAATGGTGTAAGGGACTCAAAGGAGGACCACAGTGGGGCACCCTACCCTTGCACATCTGGTGAAAGCCAGAAAACATTCTTGGAACAGAGAAATGGGAGCACTGCCTGTATGGGGCACGGTAGGAAAAAAAGCATTGGACCCCAATCCTGGGTTCAAGTCTCAACTCTGACATTTTCTGCTTGAGTTTGAGTCTTGCTACAGATATCTCCCAGCAAGTCTCTGTCTCTTCCATCTATGAAATGGAAATGATGATACCTGCACCTCTCTACTAAAGTCCTACCTTAATGCTTCTGTAGCACTCCTCCTTGCCATGCTCCCAGAGCTTTCATTTGCTTGTGTGAGCTGCATCCCTAGAGAGCAGTGACCTCAGCTTCTAGAAGAATGACCCATGGGTCTTCATTTCTAATGCTGTAGCTTATGAGCCCCCACCAGTGTACTTCCCATTAACAGTCATCAGATACAGTTAGCTTGATATTAGGCAAGACGCCCTAACCATTAGAGCTGTCCGAAAGTATAATTAGCTGCCTTAGGAGGTGAAAGGCTCCCCTTCACTCAGGGTCAATTAAAAACCAGAGGCGGCAAGGCTAGTGGGACTCCAGACCAAGTTATTACTGAGAGTGGTTCAGAAACCTTAGGGCAGCCGGTCTCCTTGACCTCAATTTATCTGGGATTTGGGGGTTTTCTTTTGTTACCAAAAATGTTTTAGAGGGATTTCTTGTTCAACTCTTGGTTGGACTACATGGTCACTGAGGCTCCTTCCAGCTCAGTCTCCGGTAATGACTTTGGGGTCCATGATAGCTCTTCAGGTACCTGAAAAGGGGTGTTAGAGCCTACACAAAGATTTTCTTGATTCTTCTCCCCCCCCCCAAACATTGGCATTTATTTCCTCAATTTTATTTATTCATTCTTGGTCCAAAAGTATGATTTCATTGGTATAAGGAGCTCCTAGTATGGAATCTCCTTCCATGGGTGCAGATCAGCAGTTGGTCTGTAACACAGAGGATTGACTGCGACTTCTTCCAATTTTTTTTCCTGTCTGGAGATTTTTATAATTCTGCAAACTGTCTGACAGTTATGGTCCTAGAGAGTTGCCTTGGGCACAGGTTAAGTGACTTGCTCAGAGTCACCCAGCTGGTACATGTCAAAGGCAGGACATCAACCTAGGTCTTCCCTGACTCCAAGTCTGGCCACCTGTCCACTCTGCCTTGCTATCTCTTATTACTTTGATCCCTTGAATCACTTTGTGTTTATTTATTCATCAACCTATATTGATTCCCTACATCAAGTAGAATGGAAGCTCGTCGAAGGCCAGTTCTCCCATTTTCTGGTTTGGGAATCTCTAGTGCCTAGGCCCAAGGGGATGCTTAATAAATGTGTATGGGAGTGACATGGAGACCTTGCGTGGAAGTAGAGCTTCCTGTCTGCATCAGTGGAGGGACGTGTCTCTTATGTTCTTCCTCTGTAAACTGAGGGGGGGTTGGACAAGGTGACCCCTAGTACCCCTAACAGCTCTGGCTCTGTTTCAAGGGAATGCCGTTTGAGCCTACCCCACAGGGCTACTTTCAAGGAGACTGTTTTATCAGTTCTAAAACACTATATCAGATGTGGGCTTTTACCATCATTATGTACCATCAAGATAATAGAAAGAGGCCTGGCCCTGGAGTCCAAGAGCCCGAGTTCAAATCTCTCCCTTGACCGTTGCTGCCTGTGTAACCTTGTTTATTTAAGTTTCTCCCCCTGTAATAACAGCTCATCATAGAGTAGGTAGCATTTGTGTAGCGCTTTAAGGCTTATCCTTATCTGATCCTCAAAACAACCCTGGGAGATAGTGGCATTGTTATCCTCATTTTACAGATGAGAAAACTGAGGCAAACAGAGATTTGAACTCGGATCTTCCTGACTCGAGGCCCAGCACCCTGTCTACTGAGCCTCTATAATGAGAGCGTGAACTAGATGAGCTTGGAGGCCTTCTGCAACTCTAGAACTGTGATTCTGTGACTCTGGTAGTGAAGGCAGCGCCCTGGGAAAGAGCCTGTCTTTGGGATTGGATGAGGTGGGTTTGAATCCCAGCTGGGTGGTTTACTAGTCTGTGATAACAGGCAAGTCACTTGGTTTCTCTGAGCCGGGGTTGGGGTGGTTGACACCCTGCTCCATGCAGAGCCCACAGTGCCTTGGCTTGAAGCCTGCTTCAGGTGCACACCATACTATCTCCATGGCTCCGTCCTCTTGGGCCTCACTTCCTCCTCAGTGATGTGAGGGGCTGGATGACCAGGGCTCTGAGGTTCCTTCCAACTCTCAGTCTGTGATCATCATCAGTGTAATCTCATGTGTGTTTAATGAAACCATTTGCTCTTTGCTTTTTATCTTTCCTCATGCCTTACCAGGAGATACTGGAGTGTCCTTTGGGTAAGAGACACATTTATGTGTTTGTGTTTTTTTAATTAGAAAGGAGCTTAAGACCCCAGAGGGATTTGATGATTTGATGACTCTTGTGGCGTTTTTTTGGAAAGCTGGTCCTAGCTTAAGACAGGATTCCTTCCCATGGCTAGGTGCCCGTCAGAAGGGCTGTAATAATCCTCCGAGGAGCGAATGATTAACTAGTTTAGAGGTCATATTGCATGAGCTGGGTACTCCCGCCCTACTATAAAATGATCCCAAAGCAAAACCTGAGACCAGAATTTTCTTGCAGAAAAGGGGTCAAAGTTAAAGCCTTTTTGCCTTCAGATAATTATGGGGGATAAGGGAAGGTACAGGGGAGAGCTGGTCCTTACAGCCAAACCTTCTGCAACAGCGGCATTCATGGCGTGGAATACTGGATACAATTGCACCCTTCTGGTTCAACCTTTAAACACTGGAGACACGGGGCACAATTTTTATATCTTCCTCTGTTTTTTTTTCATGAATCCTAAGTCTTCAAAAAAAATCATTAATGTAATATTTAACATGGTCCCCGGAAGCCCTAAAGGCAACACTTCAACATTTTCATGCCCATCCCAAGACACATGATGAAAACCGGATAGTTCCAGGAACCCAGCAGCAGGAAATAACAGGAACCAGCCAGATCCCCCAGGATGCCAGAAGTAATGTGGCATGGTGGGGCCTTGGAAATGAGGAATACCTGGGCTCAGGTTGTCCCTCAACATAGCCTGGCAGTGTGACTATGAGCAGATCACTTGAGCTCTCAAAGAACTTTGGTTCTGAGGTCAGAAGACCTGGGTTCAAATCCTTTTGCGTGCTGCTTGTGAGACCTTGAACAAATCACTCAGTCCCCCCGGGCCTCACCCTCCTCTCTTGTAAAATGAGTGGTTTGGATTTGATAGCTTCTGAGGTGCCCTCCAGATTCCCTTCGGTAATCCTGTGATCCAGGCAAGCCTCCAGGACTGTATTAACAGATAACTTGCTGATCTTTATCCAAGGAGGAAGTTTTCATGCTGATGAAATCACAGGTCTGGACCCCACCAAAAAACTTCCAGATACTACAGTGAGATTCTCTGGTTAATAAGAAGGCAAACCAGAAGATAACATTGTGTTAAATCAACATTTCACATACACTTATAGACAGGCCAGTTCCCAGCACATGATTAAGCATCTACGCTATCTCAGATGTTGTACAAGAATTTGGTGTAGTGAGAAGTCAACTTAAGTCAGCCAGCATTTAAGTGCTGATCGTGTTTTAGAAACTGGGCTAAACTCTGTGAATACAAATGCAAGAAAAGAACACCAGGAGGTCAGAGACCTGGGTTCATATCCTAGCTTGGCTCCAAACCCATGGCACCATCTTGGACAAGTCCTTTCATTCTCTGGGCTTCAGTTGGGTAGCATAGAAAGCACACTAGCTCTCAAGACAGAGGATCTGGGTTCAGATGCCACCTTTGTGACTCACTTGGTGACCTTAGGCTCATAACTTCTCCTGGCCTCAGTTTCCTCAGCCACAACACAAGGGGGTAGCCTCTACAATTCCTTCTGGCTCTCAGTCTGTGATGCCAGGACTCTGTGACAGTCCTTTGGAGTTCTAACAAGGTATGAAATATGTCACTTTACAATAGTTGCTTCTGCGAAAGGATCCCCAAAGGAAGAACTGGATTGGAGTTCTAGCGTGGAATTCTGGTGACATTCAGAATTCCTCTGCTTTTGCAGTGATTTGCACATCAGCAGGCACAGGGGGTCCAACAACTGTGCTCTCTTGCCTTCCTTTCTTCTTTACCCACTGTTATTTTTGCTGAGAGCCCCGTAGAGTCTGACATCATCTCCACCTCCTTCCTCTTCTCCCATTTGCGTAGGCCTCATGCACATTGAAATTGGCCCTGAGATGTCTTTGACTTGCAGTTTCCCGGGGCTAATGTCCACTGTGCCGCCTTATTTATGTGTCTTTAGGCGAGTCTCGCTCTCTGGGCCTCAGTTTCTTCGTCTGTAAAATGAAGGGTTTGGACCAGATCATCTCCAAGTGCACTTCCAGGTCTCAAAGTCAATTATGATGTTTGGGAATTTCTTTGTGGTGGTGAAAACTACATCAAAATATACAAATGTATTTCTGTGAGTTATAATCATTGTAATTATCCATAATTACCTAAGTGCGATTATGAATTATGATACTAGTGTTTATAGCTAATGCCTTCCCCTGGCATCTACACAGATACCGCCCCCCTCCCTTCCCACCTTATCTGCTCCACACAAAGCGCTGCTCTGCGTGGTAAGAATTCCTGGGGTTTTGTGATAACATCTGATCTCTCCAGGAGAGGTTTAGGGCGAGACAGCGTATAGATTACTTTCCTCAGAACCAAGTGAAAAATGAAACAATGAAAAGCAGTTTCCTCCTTTTAAAATCTCTGATGCCATCAGGCTGGGGGCCTCATGCAGAGAGACCCCTGCGCTGGCCATGCTCTGGTTGGGCAGGGATTCCAGACAAGCGGACCTTGTCTTTGCCACTGTTCTGCCCCCAAGTCTTAAGTTGGTTCTGAGCTGTGGGCAGGCAAGAGCTACCCTGTCTTAACACGGAGGTGGGTGGGTGTTGATCAAGCACCCACTGTGTTTTGAGCTTTGTGACTGGTGCGTATCAGGAGTATTAGGGTCCTGCCCTCCGGATGCTTCCAATCCAGGGTCACCTGGCAGAGGCATTAGACTGATTCCGGGGAGCAGTGGGGAGAGGTTGGACTGCTTGACTTCCTCCATATGCTTCTTCTTCCTCTATGCCTTTGCACAGTAAGTTAAGTCTCTCATAGCTAGAATGTTCTCTCTCCTCACCTTGGAACCCCCAGCTCTCTTTAAAGCTTGGTTCAGTTGCTACCTATAACAGGCTTTTGCTGATTCCCCAAGCTGTTAGGGCCACCACCCTCCTTGTATTTATTTGGCATTTACTTGTCCTCTCTCCCCAACTCCCACAAGATCATTGAGGGCATGGCACTTTGGTCATATCCTCAGCAAGGGCAGCTAGGTGGCACAGTGCATGGAGCGGCAGGCCTGGAGTCAGGAAGACTCCTCTGTGACCCTGCGCAAATCGCTTAACCCTGTTTGCCTCAGTTTCCTCATCTGTAAAATGAGCTGGAGAAGGAAATGGCAAACCACTCCAGTATCTCTGCCCAGAAAACCCCAAATGCGGCCATGAAGAGTTGGACACAGCTCAGTAAAAACAACAGTCCTCAGCACCCAACCTAGACAAGCACAAAGCAGACCTTTAGTAAAGACTTGTTGAATTGAGATGAAATTACAAGGCAGCACAGTTAGACTTCCCAACAGTGAGAGCCCTCCCGGGGGGATTGGGTGCCCAGGAAGCAGTGAGTCCCCCTTGTTTGGAGGTCTTCATGCAGAGACCTGTCAGGGATGGCATAGAGGTTACGGCCTGGACTCTGGTGCCCCCAAACCTTCCACCTCTGGGATTCCACGGGTCTCTAAAGCACGGCAGTGACTGTGATCAGAAGCAGGCCGATAGGGAGGGCGGGTCTGGAGATGGGCCGGGTGAGCTTCAGCAACAGAACCTCTTCCTCGTTTTCCCCAACTCAGTGACTGTGCCATCCCTCCCCCCATGGGTGAGGCCACTCAAACATCCTCCAGATCCCTTTTGCCCTGAGTCACAGCTTCCTTTCTGTAATAGCCTGATGTCCAGGATCTTCTTGGGGAAACCCTGCTTCTGTGTCATGGAGGGAAGGTGACCCAGAGCCTTCCCTAGGGGAAGGGAGCCTAGGGAGCAGAACTTCTGGCCCTTAGCATTGACCTTTACCCCTAGTTTTTCTCAGGGTCACAGATTTAGGGCTGGAAGAGACCACGGAGGTCCTGAAATCATGGAGATGCCGAAGGATCTTCCAGGCTATCCCTCTAGGTCACCCCCCATCATAGAGATGAAAATACTTGCTGAGTTAGCGCGGGAACCAGAGGCAGCGAAGAGACTGGAACACGGGCCCTCCGACTCCCAGCCCAACACTCTTTCCGCTGTGCCTCGCAGCTCTTCGTCTTTGTTCAGTTTGGGGTCCCCTTACCTTCTCTTCTCCCACCCGTCTGTCTCCTGCCTGGCCTCCTCAACGCCAGTTGCTTGCCCCATACTTTTCTTCATTACATCAAGTCTGCTTCCAGCATGAAAGTCTTACTTCTTTAAAAGAGTGAGCTCCGTGAGGGGAGACACCCGACTTGATTCTTCAGAGGCCTCCACAGCACTTCTACCAGGAAAGGGCATCTGCTAACTGGTCCTTAACAGGGCCTTCTGGAATGGATTGGAGCACACTGGAAAGGAGTAGGGGGAGACTGGATGAGGATAGAGGGGAGTGGGTTGTC
>CM053623.1:437713005-437750585 GCA_028646595.1 Phalanger gymnotis
TGGCCTTCCTAAAAGAGAGTCCTTGGATGACAGTACTCCAAGTGGAACCAAATGTGGAGGCTGTCTAGAGTAGGGCATCTCCTGCTCCTGGGTCCAAGGGCCCACCAGCGGAGCCTGAGCTTCCTCCTTAGGCAGTTACAAGGTGCAGCGGGGAGAGCATTGGACTTGGAGACAGGAAGGCCTGAGTTCATTTTTGTGGTCGTGCATTTCTTTCAGTGAACTCCGACTCTTCACGACCCCATTTAGGGTTTTCTTGGCAAAGACACTAGAGTGGTTTGCTGTTTCCTTCTCCAGCTCATTTTACAGTTAAGGAAACTGAGGCAAACAGTGTAAAGTGACTCACCTAGGGCCATACAGCTAGTAAGTGTCCGAGGTCAGATTTGAATTCAGGTCTTCCTGACACCAGAGCTGGCAGTCTTTCTACTGATGCCCCTCATTCCTTCAGTATACATTCTTAAAGTACCTACTATGTGCCAAACACTGTGATTACTTAGCTGTGTCACCCTGGGCAAGTGACTGAAATTCTTTCAGCCTCCATTTCTTCTGTAAAATCCAATAGACATTTATTAAACTACTACTACATGCCACAAACTGTGATATGCTCTGGAGATACCGTTAATAGAAAGACACTGCCTGCCCTCAAGGATTTCACAATCTAGTGGGGGTGATAATAGCACCCTGCCTCCCAGGGTTGTAGGCAGCATACTGAATGCACTTTGTAAGCCTTGAAGTGCTATGTAAATGCTAATTATTGTTATTAATATTCCTAATAGATAATATTTATATAGCATGTACTCTGTGCCAGGCTCAGTGCCAAGTGCTTTACAGTGTATTGCCATCATAGCCATCATCACCATCATCACCATCACCATCACCCTGTCCACCCACTGAGCTCACAGCCCCTAGCTCCCTTTCAGAGAAGCCCTTCCTCTTGTTCTGTCACAGCGTCTCTGAGGGCCCTGCCGGCTCCAAAGTCTCCCTCTCTTGGCCTTCCAGCCTTGCTGTGACCAGGAAGGGACCGAATGTGACCAGAGTCCTGTTCCTAGCACTCAGGGACGGAGGGACACACTCTGAGGTGTTTCTGAGAAGTGAAGCTGCTGGAGGGTTGGGGAGGACCCCACCCAGGGAGGCCTCAGGGCAGGGGCAGCCCCCTCCCAGGGCTGGCCTTCACTTTCCCAGCCTCAGCTCTGGCTTCCCTTTCTGGTCTCTCCTTTCTGATTGTTGGTTATTTCTCTTCCGTAGGGTGGGGGTGAGGGCAGCAGCTGCTGAGGATGGGGAAAAGCCACTTTAGAAATAACAAAGGCAGTAAAAGTGACTGAAAGCGATTCCTGGGCCTGAAAAACAGCAAGGGTGGTTTTGTGGTTGAAAGTGCTCTCCTGGGTGGCACCTGATGACAGGAGGCCTCTTTCCTCCCCCACCCAATGGGTCCCTTGGGAGGGTGACTCAAGGAGTGACAGAAACAGGCCTCAGAGGATGTCTGGTGGAATCCGCAGCTTAGTACAAGGGAGCCCCCCCCCCAACAGCGTTCCTAACGTGGGGTCATCCAGCTTGTGTTTGAAGACCTCTGGGGACAGGAAACTCCTACATCCCAAGAATGTTCTTCTTAAGGGGAGCCCTGATGGTTAGCAAACATTTCCCTCTATGAAGGCTGAGTTGGCCTTTTTGCAGCCTATGCCCAGAGCTTTTAGTTCTGGTCCCTGGGGCCAGAGAGAAGCCTATTCAAGCCATGGAGCTTCTTATACTTGGACTCAATCAGCACGTCTATGAAGTGTTTACCATGTGTCTGGCACTGTGCAGGGTGCTGGTAATGAAGAAAAGCAAAGTGGCCCCTGCCCTGAGCGAGCTTACATTCGATCAGAGGAAACCACACATTATGTATTTAAGTGTAGTCAGATAGGAGAGGAGGGGATGGGATGGGGAAAGGAAATAGAAAGTGACCCTGGCATTGAGCCTTCTGGTTTCCTGCTGGCTGGCTTCCCTGGGGCTGCCCAGCACAAAGTCCTGGACTCGGTGCTAGGAAAGGCCTTGGATTGGCATCTAGGCTCTGCTACTTACTATCTGTGTGACCCCAGGCGGTTCACTTAACCACTGAGCCTCAGTCTATCTGTAAAATGGGGATTATAATACCTGCCCTTCCTATCTCACAGGGACAGGAGGAAATTGTGATGGAAACCTTGAGCATTATATAAATATGAGCTTTAAAGTGACCCCAGGGTTCCAGTGAGGGCCCAAATGAGATACAGGATATAAAGTGATTTCTGAACTTTAAAGGGCTATCACTTATTATTATTAATATTATTAACATAGGATTATAGGGTTAGCATTAGATGGGAAATTAGAGATCTCCTAGTTCATCAACCTCAGAGTTACAGAGAGGGAGACTGAGGCACAGAGACTTGCCCAAGGTCATATCTTTAGCAGCATCACCATCTTGGGGTGAGTGTTTATGTTTCTGAAACTTTTTCCCACTGCCCTATAATTTCCCTTTTGTCTTTCTTCTTCTCTCTCTCCCCTTTTTTTCTTTGTTCTCTTCTTCCCTCATTGGCCTTGCCACCAACTCTCTGTCACTACTGTTATCTGGTAGCTGCATGACCTTGATAGGTTGTGTTCCTGTCTTGAACTTAGTTCCCTCATCTGTAAAATGGAGTTAAACCCGTTGGCCTTTAGGTCCCTTCAGTCCCGTTATTGCCTTCATATGGGTCTCGTACATACACAAATACACACAGGCTATTATGTTCCTCGTGGCTCCCCGTTAGAGCATAAGCTTTTGTGTATATACCAGATCTCAGCATGTTGCCTTGTATACAGTCGGTGATTACTATGTGCCTGTTCATTGATTGATTGGAGGGGCAGCATGACGTAGTAAATGGGATGCTCAGCTTGGAGTAGAGAGAACCTGAGATCGGATCCCCCTTTAGTGTTGACTGTGCGACTGGAGGAACGAGCCACTCACCGCCTCTTCCTCCTGACCTGTAACATGGGGACAATACCACCTGTCTCCAGTGGCTTGTTTCAAGGCTCAGCTGCTTTATTGTGTGTAAAGCCCTTTGCTAGCTTTTAAAGCATTCTATAAATGCCTGATGGCAATAGCAGTAATGCTGGGGGTCGTTGGGGGGTGGTTGAGGTGCTAGTATCCCCATCACCTCCCATGGTGCTTTACACAGAGTAGATGCTTTAAAATGCCTATTGACTTGAATTAAAATCAAAGGAAGCTGGCAGGAGGATTAGGTTTCTGTTGAGAAGGAATTGCTTTCCCCCTCCCCCAGTCTCATCCACCTCTGTACAGATGTGGCTGCCAGCGGACAGCTGGCTGAGCTCTTCCTGACCTTTGTTTGCTTTGGGTGTTGCTTTCCAGAGTGTCCATGAGCCCACAGGCCCCAGTGAGGGCTACCTGCAGCTGGAGGAGTTAGTGAAACGGGTCGTGTCTCCCTTCCTTGGCACCGGCAGTGGGGACCGAGTCTTCTCAAGTGCTGCTTGTGCACTGGGTAAGGGGTGCAGCCCCTTCCTTGGCTGCTGGGACCTTGGGCCACCCTACTTGGTGTATGTGTGGGATGATACTGTTGAGGTGGGTGCTGGGTGGTGGCGCTGGGAATGGCCCAGAGGGCTGTGCTGGGCTAGAGGAGATGGTCACCGTGCTGCTGGTGGGAGCGGATCTGTCCCAGGTCTGGCTTAGAGCTGTCACTCATCCTTCCTGAGCTGCAGCACAGGGCTTGAGACTTCAGAGATTCTTCCCCAGGGACTGATGGCAGAGCTATGGGACTGTATATGTCTTACTGGCAGCTAGGCTAGTGTCTTTGATCTCGTCCTTGGCCTAGGTTCTTATGTTCCCTGTATCGAGTACTTGGATGTTCTCTCTGCCTTGGCTCTTCTGCCTCATCATACTCACCCCATTGCCAACCCCCTCCTTCATAGTGGTTGTTAAAGTGGTTGGTGTTTGGGCTTAGTTTTCTTCTGCTTAGCCCCAGAAGACAAAACTAGGAGAAGGGGGAACAAGTTCTTGAGAGGCGCATTTCAACCCTATGTAAGGAAACAATTAGTCCTGCCCCAAAGTGGGATGGGCAGCCCTGACCTCAGTTATCCATAGAAAAGGCTGGGTGGCCACCTGTTGTCCAGGATATTGTTAAAGTTCCCCCTTTAAAGCCTGCCACAGTAGCCAGAGCAGTGGATTTGGAGTCTGAAGACCTGGGTGGGCATCTGAGGTTGGTGGATTTTGTCAGATCACCCCATTTCTGGAGGCCTCTGTTTTCTTCTCTCCAGCTCCTGTTATCCTGTGGTATTCCATGAGAGGAGGCTTGAATGTGAGCACTGATATCAACTCATTGCGCCAGCCACCGTGATTAGCAAACGGTGGAGCCTGTTTCTATCCCTAGCTAAAGGGATATAGGGTACAATATGTCTTATATAATAGGATGCAGGGTATAATAATATATAATAACCCCTAAATATAGGGATATAGGGTACAATATGATATATAATAGGAGGATGTTGGCAATCCCTACAACTGGAGAGAAAGGTCAAAGGACACAGGATTATCGATCTAAAGCTCGAAGGGTCATTCTGGGCCATCGAACCTGACCCCTTTGTTTTACAAAGGAGGAAACCGGAGGCCCAAGGCTGTGCACGGATCTTAAGTAACAGAGGTGGAATTTTGAACTCGATTCCTCTGATTCCAGGTCCTGTGATGTCTGCTGTACTCAGCTGTTGTGAAAGAATGGGCCTGGGGAGGTATGTAGGGTGGAGAAAGGGAATGCAGCCTCTGCCCCAATCTAAAGGAGGAAGTCCTTGTTCTTTCTCTGGGCCTCTTTTATCAGAGGTGGGCAGGACCCATCCTTGCCAGTTCTCACAGTCTGGTTCATGTTCCTCTGGAAACACCTACCTACTTGACCAGTGTAACCAGAGATGAGAGGATGCTAGGCCCTGGCTTGCTGTAGGCTTCATGGTGCAGTCAGTCTGTGCCCAGACAGCCACTTCAAGAGAGCAACTTCTCTGTCTTCTTCAAATCCTGCCTGGGTACTTTGCTGATGTGGCCATGTTGGCGGGGTCTTGGTCTATCCAAGTTGGGAGGGGTGGGTTTCCAGAGAGGCTTCTGTGGTAGGCAGTGGTCAAGACACCTGTGTATGCTTAGAAGACTGGGGACATGGAAGAGATTCCTCCATCGTCTTCATGTTACTAAAGACAAGAGTCCATTTATAAGAGGGGTTCTTAACATATTTTGTGGCACGGACTCCTAGTGAAGCCTTTGGGCGCCTCATAATAAGAGTTTTAAATGATTGAAATAAAATACATAGAATTACAAAGGAGATTAATTATTTTGAAATACAGTTATCACTTTTTTTTTAAATTCATGGAGCTAAGGTTAAGAACCTCTAGCTTAGAAGGTAATGAAAAAATTCCTCCGGGAAGATGGAGGAGGAGGGGTGCGGGGGAAATGTAGCAATGTAAAAAAGAAAATATGGCACTAAAAATCTGTTTCTAAAAAAAAGAAGTCAATATAGCAGTGATGATAGGCCTTCACCAACTCATTAGCTGAAAACATGCGGTAATTAACATTTTATTTATCATAATAATAACTAGCATTTACATGATGCTTTATGGTTTATAAAGCACTTGATAAATGTCATCTCTCAGCAGATCCTTACAACCTCCTTATAAGGTAAGTGCTGTTATGATCCCTACTTTACAGTTAAAGAAACTGAGGCAGAAGGAGATTAAGTGACTCTGCCAAGGTTGCCACTGGTTAGTGTCTGAGGCAGGATTAAAACTGAGCTCTCCTTGACTCCCACACAGCTGTAGAGGTGCCCCTGGGATCTGTTCTCATACATTCTTTATGGAGGATCCCCCCAAAAATCTTGGAACCCCTATATTTTGATTTCTGTATAGACCAGAGCAAACATCTTAACTCTTGAGAACCTGGGTTTGGACACCTGGTTCTGCTGCGTAACCTCCCTGGGCCTGTTTCCACGTGAGTTTCCATTTCAGCAGAGCGTGGAGATTGGAACAGATGGCCTTGTGTTGGTAGATCAGTAAAACCTCGGTGGGCCTCAGCGTCCTCATCTGTAAAATGTGAGGATTGCAATAAAGAGCCTGCCAGGCCCCTCTGTCTCTCAGTTCTTTGGCCTGTGGAGTCTTTCCTCTTGCTGGTGGCTCAGTGCCCACTTTGAAGCGAGACCTAAGGGCTTCAAAGGGATACAATAAGCCCCGCTCTGCAGGGTGGCCCAGACAACGTGTGTGTCCCCGCCCTTGGTGAGCTGTGACTGTTCCCGGGGAATGAGGTGGAGAAGAAAGGAAGTCTCTGGGGATCTTTGCTCTGTAGCTGGTCCAGGCCTCTTGTTTTATAGATGAGGAAACAGAGTCACGGAGAGATGGAAAATGACTCGCTTAGCATCCCACAGGTCATAAGGGACAGCGTCAGGATTGGAGAGCAGTCCCCTGCTCTCAGTCCAAAGGCAGTTCTTTCCATTTTTAAAATAGGGGAGGAAAAAAGACGAAAACCGTTTCCCTGAGTCAGTCTGAATCTGCAAAACTCTGGCTCTCTCCCCCAGTTTAGTTGAAGAGACTCCCACCCGCAAATCCAAATGCCCTAAGCTCCCTTTCTCATTCACAAAAGCCCCACGGACCACTTGCTCTCCATTGTCTCTCCCGATGGCTGGCTGGGTATTTTTCTTTTAAACAAAAGCAGCTCCATCCAGATACGATGACATTTTTTTTACATGACAAGCAGCCCATTTGTCTCTACCTACTAGAAATAGTGACTGGGATTGGTGAGAGACCTGACAATGGCGGCATTGTCCCCAGCCCAGCCCTGTGGAGAGGAGCCATTGAGGCTGGGAGATCAAAGGCCTGGGAACCCTGAGTCCCCAACAAAGGGAATGAGGAACCTATACTTGGAGCGGTCCTTCTTCTTTGGGCCTTTCAAAGGCCCTGGAATTTTGGCTCCAGTGTGGTGTAATTAATTCCCAAACCCATCAGGGCATCTGGCGTGGGAGGGCTGAAGGGAGGCCCCGTGGGAAAGGGGTGAGAAGCGGCTTGGAGACAGGTATAGCAGAGCAGCGCGCAGCAGCCTGCCCTTCTGGTACGGATGCTTCTTAAGGGGATAGTGCCAGGTCCTGCCAGGTTGCAGCGACCGCTAGGACCCGGTCTCTTCTGAAGCATCCCAGGCTGGTTCTTGTAGAAGAGAAGACGAAGGAGGGGAGGGCAGAAATGAGCAAACATCCGATGGGAGCTCTGGTGTCCAGGCACGACGCAGGCCTGGCCCAGGGCCTTGCTTCCTTCCTTCCGCCTCATCCGCATGAGCTGGAGTTTTGTTTATAACCCAGAGCCCCAGAAAGGCAGGCTGCAAAGGAGAAAAGAAATGGGCAGGGCAGGAAACAGAGAAAGTATAAAGGAAAATTACAAGATAGTGTAGACCCAAGAACATACGGGAAACATGCGCCAACACCAAGATGAGGGTGGCAGTGACTGTGTGACCTTGGACAAGCCCCTTAACCTCCCTAGGCCTTAGTTACTTCAGCTTTAAAATGAGGTCCTTGGACTAGAGTGTCCCTGAGCCCCTTTCCGTCTCTAAATCTGTAATCCTATGATGATAATTATAGTAACAGTAATTCATGACACGTGAATAGCCCCTTTCCTCCAGGAACACTGAATGAAGACCAGCGTTCGAGCCTGCCCGACCAATCAATCAGTCATTTATTGATGCTGGGATCCTGGGATCATAGGTTTAGAACTAGAAAGGATTTTGGTGGTCACCGAGTCCAGAAACAGGCCCAGAGAAGTTAATTAGTAGCTACCAATGCTATAGCACCTACTGTGTGCCGGGCACTGTGCTAAGCACTGCACTGTTAGGATCCTTGCAACAGCCCTGGGAGGCAGGTGCTATTTATTCCCATTCTCCAGATGAGGAAACTGAGGCAGACAAGTTAAGTGACTTGCTCAGGGTCATATGGCTAATAAGTGTCTGAGGCTAGATTCGAACTCAGATCTTCCTGATTCAAAGTCCAGTGTTCTATTCCCCACACAAGATTCAAAGACAAAAAAAAAATCCTTGCACTTAACGAAGCTTATATTCTGTCAAGAGAGACAATACATACATATGTGTGTGTGCATACACACACACACACACACACACACATATATATATATATATATATGTAGAAAATGTTTCAAAAATAAACATATAAGTCAAGGTAATTAGCAGGGGTAGAAAGAGGGGCATCAGGAAAAGCCCTATTGCAGAAAATGATTTGCTAGGAGCTTCGAAGCAAATTAAGGATTCTGCTGAAGGAGGAACTGTGTGGATGTGGTTCAAAGAGTGCTTTTGGAATCAGAGGGCCTGTGTTCAAATCCAGACTCTGGCACACACTACCAGTGTTGACTTGGGTGAGTCACTACATTTTTCCAGCTCTCAGTTTTTTTCCTCTTTAATGTGGAGGGTGGCAAGAGGGAGAATGACTTAGTGATTTTGAAGGCCCTTCTAGCCCCAAATCTGTGCTTCCAGGGCATGAGATGTGTCTTGATTTTCTCACACCCAGTCATGAGATCATTCCCTCTCTAAGCAGGGGCGTCCAAGCGAAGTGCCCGTCAATGGACCAGATATAACTATCAATGTTGGTTGAAAGAGTCAGAAGGGTCTCTCTTACAGGGGAGGGATGAAAACGTGGGCTACATTTGCCATGGCCCCTGTTCTTCCCAGAGGCTGAGAGAGAAGGAAGGTGGAACAAAAAGGCCTAGCCTGCTAACGCCTTCTATGCCGGAGATAGGAAGCATAAAGTTCTTGATGACCTAAAACGGGCTGAGCTCAAGGTGAAATTTAGTGATGCTAAATGCAGATTTTAGGTTTAGAAAAAAACCAGCTTCACGAATAAATACCAGATGCAGAGATGTGGGGAGACAGCAGTTTGCCTGGGGAAGATCTGGGGTGTTTGTGTTTTTTGAAACTGCAAAGTCAGCAGGAGTCACTAGTGTGATAGATAGGCCAGCCAACCAAGTGGTGGAAGCTTAGGCCGCCTCTGTGGCTGGCTGGAGCACAGGATCATAGACTTCAAGCTGGAAGGTTTGTCAGAGGCCTTCACATCCACCCCACTCATTTTACCCATGATGCTCCTAAGGCCCAGACACACACAGCCAGGAGGTGTCTGAGGCAGGATTCAAACCCAGGTCCTCCTGACTCTCCAGTCCAGAGCTCCGTGCACTAGGGAAAGCGTGTCATATTCTCCTCTGGCGTGGAACATCGTGCTTGGTTCTAGGTGCCACATCATAGGAAGAACGTTCATTGCTAAGCTGGAGGGAGCCCATAGGAGGACAGCCACAATGGTGGTGGGCCCATGCCACGAGGAGCTGTTGATCATAATTGTGGTGTTTTGTCTGAAATATTTGAAAGCCTGTCTCATGGGAAAGAAATTAAAGGTTAAAAAGGCTTGCCCGGGGTAGGGAGTAAGTATGAGTCAGTGGCGGGATTTGAACCCAGGTCCCCTGATTCATTCCAAGGTCAGTGTCCTTATACCATAGTGCCTCCTTTGATGGCAGAGCACTCTCGGAAAAATCTAAAAGTATGAAGGCAGATGGGTGGGCATTCCACACGAGGGCAGCCAGCGACCCCAGTAACGGAGATCTAGAGCCGGGAGGTCTCTTCCTTTGAGATCACCTTGTCCAACCCCCTCATTTTATAGATGAAGAAACTGAGGCCATAAAGAAGGGAAGCGGCTTGTCCAAGGTCACAAAGATAAGTAATGGAATGGACTGAGGCAATATTTGATCTCAGCCCTCAGTTCCAAAGCTGGTACCCTCTTCTCTTTCCTGGGCAAGTAGGTGGCACAGTGAGTAGATCAGCGGGCCTTTGTTCAGATCTAGCCTCAGATTCTAACTAGCTAGGTGACCCTGGGTGAGTCACTTAACCTCTCTGCCTCAGTTTCCTCATTTGTAAAATGGGATAAGAGTACTCCCCTCCCAGGGTTGTTGTGAGGTAATACTCATGAAACACCTGGCATGTAATGGGTGATACATAACCACTAGCTATTATCACTGCTATCATTGTTACTCTGCCATGTTGTAGAAGGAAGATGACAATTAACTGTATCTTAGGGTTGGAAGAGAAGCCACGATCATGGGATCCTCAGATTCATTCCTGAATTCCTTGGATTCTAACATAAGGAGTTCTTTAATTCGGTATTCATTGACCAGGCGTTCATTAAGCACCTACTGTGTGCCAGGCATTATACCAGACCCTAAGGATAAAGAGATACAGAGAGTATAAGTCCTGCCCTCTGCTGCAGGAGCCAGTAAAGTGGGGATCCTCCCTGCCTCCCGCCATGACGCCTCTTCTTTTTATCCCCCAGCCCGACGGCATTCTCGAGCCCGCCCCAAGGTGACTGTCCTCAACTACTCGCAGGCGGCGGTGACCCCCCGACCTCTCCACGAGATGGCCTTGACCCCCCTGACGGAACAAGAAGGGGAGGCGTACCTAGAAAAGTGTGGCAGCATCCGCCGCCACACTGTGGCCAATGCCCATTCGGACATCCAGCTGCTCGCCATGGCCACCATGATGCACTCTGGCATGGGGGAAGAGCCCGATGGTGGCGACAAATGCCTGCTGCTCCCGCCCAGCTTCCCTCCCCACCGGCAGTGTTCCAGCGAGCCCAACATAGTAGACAGCCCTGAGGAACTCGAGGAGGGGGTGGTGGAGGTTCAGGAGCACGGGGAGCTCAGCTGTACATCTCTCAGCTGAGCCACTCCCCCGGGCAAGGCTGGTGGCCCCAGGTGAAGGAGAACCCCTAGGCAAGAATTTCCCAGTGGCCAGAGATGACACCAGAAAGTTAGAACATTTCTTTATTTCACTGTACAAGGAAGTTTTGGAAGCAAGCCGGGTTTAATTCTATCCTCAAGGTCATGTCCAGATGCCAGGACCTTCATTTCCCTTTGGTGATACTGCCTCTGCATCCCTCTCAGACCCTCATCCTCCCTGTTTGGACCAGACACTGTCTAACATCTCAAAGACCCAGTTCCGTAGCACCCCTTGTCCTGAGTCTCTGGATTCTAACTCTCTGGCCCAGGCAGCCTCTTCTAACCATCCCTAAGGCAGTTTCATTCAACAGTGAATTCTCTTGGGCTGCCAGGGGTATTCCTCACTATGAGTGGCATTATTCTAGCACGGGGTGATTGAGGACCTTGGTCACTTGGTTGACTGTACCAACAGGAACGTTTTCCTTGCAGTGATCTTTCTTGTTGCGCTTGAGGCAAAGATGCTGAGGAACGTAGAGAGGAGGAAGGAGACAGAGTTAACTTCCTTCTATGTTGGAAAAGTGAAAGATGAGAAGACTCTTAATCTCTAAGATGCCAAATGAATGAAGACATCCTAGGAATGCTTTGACTTCAGAGCATCTTGATTTGTGTGTTTCATATGTAAAGGGAGAGTTGTCCCCAAAAGTGGGACAGGATGGAGTTTATGTGGGTAGCATTTCAAATCCAGTCAGAAAGGGAGTTGTGGCTGGGATGGCTCTGTTGGACCCAAACAGTTCCTCCTTGGAGATCCTTGTCAAATACAAAGAACGTGTGTGTGTGTGCGCGTGCGTGCGTGTGTGTGTGTGTGTGTGTGTGTGTGTGTGTGAGAGAGAGAGAGAGAGAGAGAGCGCACCAAGGTCTTTTACCTTCTTAATTCAGACACTGACCTTTTCTCCCACTGTGAGTGAAAATGACTGCCTGACAACTGTTAGACTATTCCTGGAATTGACTTGAATTTTTAAACTTGTGTGTAGTTCATTAAAAAAAAAGAGTTTGTTTGCAAAGGTTTGCACGTAGAATGTTGCACTTTTCATCTAATGTCTTCAGACTGGGAAGAATACACCTCCCCTCCTTGCCTTCCCCTCAACTAGTGGCTGCAGGAGTGTTTTAGGGGCAATGAGGTCTGTGCGGTGACCGCTGGTGGGCCACTGAGAACTACAGAACTCTTGAAACTAAAGCGAGCCTCTGTGTGTTGTATTAGTAGCTTATGAGGCTGAATCCCCACTCCACCTCCCCCTATGCCCTCAGGTCTGGTGGATGGAAGGCTGGCCCTGGAGTTGGGAAGTCCCACCTGGGATATGTCCTAGTCTTGTGATGATGGGCAAATTGCTTGAACCTTTCGTTGGCAGTTATCCAAGACTAGTTGCCAATCTACATCTAAAGACATTTGTACCCTGAGAGTTTCTTCACACTGATGAAAGATTAGGGCAGGAGGCCTTGGGGGCAGGGGAGCCACCTTGCCTTGTGGGTTAAGATTTCCCCCTGGGGAGGTGAGAGGAGACAGATAAGGGAGAAACTCATTTTCTGTGGGTCAGGAAACGTGTTTGCTTCTGGGGGACACCCGAAGTTGTTAGACTACCAGATGAGCTGTAGTTCCCCATTTAGGAGAAGAGCACTGTGTGAATTTGAGTTACTAGTCTTATAATATTTCCATCATTAAATCCAGCGTTGTAGGATGTCTCTATTACCTGCAAACTCCAGCCAACCCTCTTCCCTTTCTCTAAATATATTTCCCTGTCCAAAGCCCCTTCAGATGAGATGGTCTCCCCGTCCACCTAGACAACTTCCTTGGCTCTTTGTCAGTCTGTGGAAAACATTTTTTTAAATAATAATGACACAAGCAAACCTGGCTCCATGTGGATGTCAAGCCAGGAGTAGGTGGTCAGAGCCAGCAGCAGGGGAGGAAGGATCTCCTGAGCCTGAGGCCTTGTACATCACCTCTGTCATCAGCTGATAGCATCTAGGAAACGCGATAATTTATACGCTTTCTCTGTCCTGTGACTTTGTTCTGTCATTTGGAAACTGTATTTGTTAAAAATTGCTCAGTTTAAAATGGTGTTTTTAGTGCCTCTTGGACTGTGAGCCTGTGAAGAGACCTTGGGTCATGCAGTCCAGCCCACCCCCTTCACATCAGTCATTTTTTCCTTTCTGCCCCTCTTAGTAATGAAAGATAAATTTTCTGAATGAAATCTTTGAGAACTCAAAGGAAAAGTTTTTTCAAATAAAATCTGCGTCTATGACTAGATTGGGCTTCATGAGCCGAGTAGCACCGCTCGCCGTCAGAAAAGTAATAGGTTGTGCTTCTGCTAACCCTTCTGTTTTTCAACATAATGGTACATTGAACTGATGGCTGCTGTCCTAAGCATTATTTACACATCAAACAAAAATCATATGTATTCATCCTGGAATTGTGCTAAAATGTACTTTTAGTTATTGAGATGAAGGGTCTGTTAAAATACATACAAACTAAGCAGTGAGGCCATCGGTTAAATACGTAAGCCATTAGGTTAAGACCAGGAGTGTTCATAAGGAAACAATCCACCAAATCCCATTTGCTGATGGGTATGAGCTAGTTGGAGGACTTTACCCTCAATCTATGTATGTATATAATTATATATAATATATCATTATATTATATAAAATTATATGTGTGTCATTCTGTGTATATTAAGGATTTGCTCATGTTTTGTAGATAGATTAGGCTTCATACTTGTAGCAGGAATGATATCCTTAGTGATATGGCAGTCATTTCCTCCATTTCGGAATGAGGGACCACTCCCGCTGTATTGGCTAGAATTTTCTTATTGTCGACAGAAGCCTACACAACTGTAAAGTCCAGGCCCATGAGCCGAAAGTCTTTCAAGTTGTCTGTTTGTTGTGTTCCCCAAGTAGATTCAATAAACACCATTTTGTGTTTCTGACCCCGTTCCTTGCCAGCATATTTCATTGTTGTCTCTTGTCTCTGGCACAGCAGGTCTGTTGGCACCCCAGCCATCCTGCCTTGTTGTTCTTGGTTTTTCCTTCAGGGTCCTTCTTCCTGTTGCCCCCATTTCTAGGCTAGAGAACAAGCTCTCTTTGGGATTTCCTTTGCCACCCTGGGCTGGGTGGGGAAGGACTGTTTCCCAGAGAAGCACAGAATGTCCACTGAGCTGAGGAAGCACAGGACGGAGCCCCTGAGAGACTGAGGTCCTTAACATTCCAATCTGGCCAATGGTAAGGAATGTGTTTGGTCTCGAATGCTTCAGCTAGTCTGATGACCACATTTATCTGGGTACTGTCTCCCCCTTGGGGCACAACATGGTAGAAAGAGAACAGGATTTAGCTCAAAGAACCTGTTTGATGCCTAGCTTTGCCTCTTCCTACCCTATGTGAATGGGGGCAAGTCCCCTGACCTTCCTAAGCCTGGTGATCTTTGTTAAAAAAAAACTTAGGGGGTGGCTAGGTAGTTCAGTGATTAGAGCACCATCCCTGGAGTCAGGAGGACCTAAGTTCAAATCCAGTTCAGATACTTACAACCTGTGTGACTCTGGGCAAGTCACTTAACGCCTATTGCCTTAAAAAAAAGTTAGTTGAGGTTCCTTCCAGCTGTAAATTGGGGAGTTCTATTAATAATCATTTTGATGCTCTTTCTCTAATTTGAAGATTAATCTTCTCTTCCCTCCCCCTTCCCCCAGCCCTCTCCTTTCTGGATTACATTTGGCAAAGGCAGTAATGACAAACCTCTGGAGATTTCCTTAAGTTTTTGAAGCGGCACAGATCTTTTCGATTTAAGTCTTCTTCCATATAAATAGGTTCCTCTTTACCTGCCCTTAGGAGGGAGGTCTTCATGGGGTGCTGTCATCTGCTAGGATGAGTGACAACACAAAATAACCCCTAACTCTACAGCATGCACCCAGTGAAGCAATGCGAAGTAATTATTTGTTCATTTGTTCATCTCAGTCAAATTTACACTGGTGAAGACATGTTCTACTGGGTGGCTGCTAAGGGCTGCAGTTTGGATAAAATGCTGTATGTGCTTGGGAGTCAGGAAGACAAGCCCCAGGTTCTATTCCTGCCTCAGAAAATTGTGTGACCTAGAGTGA
The DNA here is from genome assembly GCA_028646595.1 of Phalanger gymnotis. NCBI lineage: Eukaryota > Metazoa > Chordata > Mammalia > Diprotodontia > Phalangeridae > Phalanger > Phalanger gymnotis. Next base: position 437,727,861 of record CM053623.1, read on the forward strand.
GTCATAATTCCTGTCAGCCTCCATTTTCTCACCTATAAAATGGGGTTGTAGACTCAAGTGTCTCTAAGGTCTCTTAGAATTCTGAATCTATGACAAGGTGTGGACATTCCCTCCAGCAGTACAATGCAACAAAGATTAAGCAAAGATTAAGTATATAGAGATGTTTATTTTTTATAGTATTTTATTTTTTAGCAATTAGATAAAAAGATAATTTTTTGCATTCATTTTTATAAAATTTGAGAGATGATTTTAAATAAGACTTAGTCCACTGCCCTTAACCTACAAAGTAGAAGTGGGTTGTGGCATCCAGACACGGCTGTGACACGACTTTATAGGCCAAATACGTCCGATAGGGGCCAAACGAAATGCAGTGTTGCTGACCAGAGAGGTCAAGGAGGTCACTCTGGAAGAAGGGACATTGGAGCTGGGCTTCAGAGGATGGGTAAGAATTCTAAGTGTAGAAAGTCACCTGAGTAAAGGCAAATCCACAGTGCGCATTTCAGAGGAGGGAGATGGTTCAGTTTGGCCGAAGCCCAGAATATACATGGAGGTGAATAACTCCATGTAGGTCTGGAAAGGAAGGCTGTGGAGGACCCTAAATGCCAGGGAAAGGCATTTAAAATAATCGTAGCAGCTCGAATTTTACAAGGCACTTGAATTTTTACAAGGCATGGGTAGATCTTTGCATAAGGAAGATTTTGTTTGTTTCTTTGGAGGCAATTGGGGTTTAAGTGACTTGCCCTGGGTCCATCTGAGGCTGGATTTGAACTCAGGCCCTCCTGACTCCAGGGCCGGTGCTCTATCCACTGTGCACCAAGTTATCCCACATAAGGGAGATTATTTTGTAGACGCTCATTTCTTTGAGGGTAGGGCCTTTCTTGCTTTTGTCTTTGTATCCCTGGTCATGCCTAGTGAAGCTGTTCTTTTACAGATAAGGAAACTGAGGCCCATGGAGGAGAAGTGTCTAGCCTGGGGTCACCCTCCTAGGAAGCGTGTGAGGCAGGATCTGTACCCAAGTCTTTCCTACTACAAGGCCAGCTCTCTATCACTATGCCTGTGTCCTCAGTAAAAGAGCTGAAAAGGAGAATTATGCAAATACATGTGGTCTGGTTCCTCTCTCTGAGTATCCTTCTTGAGTTGCTTTTTGTGCCTGGAAAGTCCCTCTAGCTCACCTTGGCTGCCAGGGAAGTTCCTGACCCACCTGCCCAGCTGCAGGTTCCCACGTCAGGGCATTATTAGGATCTTTGAGAAAAAGGTGGGGCAGCAGGAAAACAAGGCGAATGGAGTTCCCCCAAGAGCTTCTGCCAGTTGGCACCAGCGCGTCATTAGTGCAGGCTGGCAGCTGTAATTAGCACGCCGATTCCTCTTTGAAAATAATTAAATGCTATTCATCAGCCCCACTGGCACTGAGCTGCCACTTATGTGTACAGCACCGTGCTGAGGCTGCGGAGCCCCCATCGGTGGCCCCCGTTCCCACCCCAGCGCCTTTCGACTCTGGCTCCTTCCCCAGAGAGATCAGGGCAAGGGAGAGGAAAAAGCGAGGCAGTTCCAAATCGCTCAGCCCACTCACTGCAAAGAGGGTCAAGTTCCTTTGCCTCTCCGCTGGCCGCTGGAGTTCTGTGGCCAGAATCCATTCTGCACATAGCAAGAGCCGTGGCCAGGCGGCACCATGAGCTGGTAATGAAGGCCGTGTAGACGACGAAGAGGATTTGGATGGGACCATCTGGGTATGGTGAGCCCGGAGAAGGGAAGGCTCAGGTATAGGAGAGCTATCTTCAAGTATCTGAAGGGCCGTCCTGTGAAAAAGGGAGCAGTCTTTTTCTGCTTGGTCCTGGGGGCAAAACAAGGGACAGAGCAGGTGAAAGGAAGTGACAAAGAGGCCAGATGAGGCTTGTGGATTAGGCCGCCTTGAGAGGTTGTGGGTTCCACCCTAGGAAGCCTTCCAGCCGAGGCTGCCTGGTGCGTTATAGAGTGGACAGTGAAGTGGAGTCAGACCATCCTCTATAATTGTATCCTCCATCTCCTGCTGCAAAGGTCCCCAGGGGGAAGGCTGCAGGGGGCCTTGCCAGGCTGACTTCTGTCTGTACCAGCACAAGGCAACTCCCACCTCTTTCTGGCAACCTGATCTCCCACGTCCAGTGCAAAGAGGAGGAGCAGCCTGCCCTCTGACCTCAGGTCCTGCTACGCCTGTCCCTTGGGGAAGAGGCAGTCGATGAAGGAATGAGCCTTCTTTCTGCTTCTTAGGCTTAGCTTCCATCTGAGGCTGTGTCATTCCCTGCCTACTCTCCAGCTTTCCAGGAGGGAAGAGGAATAGTGAAGCAAGCCCTCGATTTGACCATCTGACCATGTGCTTTCCGCCTCGTGCTACACCTGTCTCCACTCTGTTCACCAGCCTCCTTAGGGAAGATGGGTGAAGCCTTGCACTCAATGATGAATATGTCCCTATATGTCCCAATGAGTCTGAATCCCTACAGGTCATTATTCAAACCTTATTCCCCTTCTCCACCACCCCTTCCTTTATTCTCATCCCCCTTAACCCTCCACCCCAAAGTCCCAGTCAGACCCCATCCAGCTCTTCCACTGTGCCCTTTGGAATGCCTGTTCCATGGGCAACAAACTTCCCATCATCCTAAATATTTTCATCTCTGACTCCTTCCATGTTCTAGCTCTTAACTGAAACCAGGTTCTCCTCCGATGACACAGATTCCTGAGCACCTTTTGCAGGGCTATCTGCATCTTCCCTCATTCTCCTAGGCTCACTGGTTGAGGTGGGGGAGTTGGATGACTTCTTGCTCCCCAATTGCTATTTCCAAGTTTTCTCCCTACCTCCATCACTCAGTCATCTCTCCTCCTTTTGAGGTCCATGCTATTCATGTCTACCACCCAATCAAAATCCTGGTAGCTGTTGTCTTCCAGATCACGCCCTTTCCTTCCTCAATGAGTTCCATACCTGGCTTACAATTAATCCTTGGCTGTTCAACCCCAGCCCTCACATCAGGGGATTTCAGCATACATATTGACTAACCATTCAGTTCCTCAGCCTACTCACTTCCTATGAACTTCTCCACCCATCTCAGCCACACACAAAGATGATCATATCCTCGATATCGCTAGTACTCACAAATGTACCACCTCCATGTTCAAGAATCCTGAGATCGCCTTATTTGGCCATAATCTATTGGCCTTCCACCTCTTCCCCAGCCTTCCCCTACCAAACCTTACTCTTCATCCACACCATGACCTCCAGTGGCTTGACCTCCTCATCAGTTGTCTTCCAGGCCATCTCTTCTTCATTAGCCCCTCTCTCCTCTTTTCCCCATCTTGACTCCTTGATGAACCAATTCAGCTAAACACCGTTCTCTTCTCTTGGGTCCCTAGCCCCTTTATTTCAACAACTGCACTTTGGATCCTTCTGTGATTGACAAGAGCCCAGAGGTCAGGGTCATTTCTTGATTGGTCTACATATAGAGTAGGAGGCTGATACTCGTTTTCATTCATGCAGTCTGGCACTTTATTCTCAGGGAGACTTCAGAGATGGGATTTGAACCCAGGTCCCCTCGCCTTCAGAGCCCCTAGGCCACTCGGCCCAGGATTCAGTAGCAAGAGGAGAGAAGAAATAGGTTGCTTGTGTATTCAGTTGATCACTCAGCAACTGTCTAGTAAGCACCTACTGTGTGCCCGGCACTGTGCCTGTTTCTGGGTTTCCAAAGATAAAAAAGAAACCATTACTACCCTCAAGGAGCTCACATTCTAGAAGAAGAAACAAATAGAATTACGGCTGCAATATTTACAAAATAAATATAAAGTTTATCAAACATTTATTACACACCTACTGTGTGCTTATAAACTGGAGATACAAGGCTAGGATGGGGAAGGAGGGAAACTGAGTGAAGGAATGTTTTTATTAAGCGCTGACTTTGTGAAGATAAGTCTTAGTTGATTAAAGCCGGAGAGCCACTCGTCAGGTGGGTGGGTGTCAGAGTCCTCAGAGCCAAGGCAGCTGCTGAGTTAATCTCGATTCTGCCCCTACTTGGGTGGCCCTTGGCAAGCCTGGCTCTGGAACTGTAGGCTGGGCCTTGGACTTGCCAAAACTGGGTGAAATCTCTCGGGTACAGGTGAGATTCCCAGGTGAAGACTTCAGGTCCCTCCCAAGGGAGGGATTTTACCATCTGGTCTGCTGCAGTTGGGGAGAACGATTGAGAAATCTAGGCTCCCTCTTAGGTAATAACCACCCCCATTGTGATAAGGCAGCAGCTGGAAAGTTAGGGGGAGGCTGGTGGGAGTGTTGGGGATGGGGGCGGGCAGAACGGTGAGGCCATGTTCCTGTGGCTGATTAGAAATGCCCCATCCGTGCCCGGCCGATCCCAGGCTTCCTGAAGCAGTGGGTGGTTTCATTTCAGCCGTCACATGCAAGGGCAATCTACCAGCTGGCCAGAAATCAATATTTCCTCCCTGTGACAAATGACAATGGCCTGGTGAGCAGGTTAATGGCCCCAAAGATTGTAAGAGTTTGCTGCTTATACCCGATGATTCCTCTTTCTTCTACCTGAGCCTCAGAATCTAGGGCTTATCTTATATTTGGCCTTTGGGAAAATGCCAGCTTGAGGGTTGGGGCTTCCCCAAGAAGCTGATAATGAACATGGTTGTTTCCTCCAGCAACCACTCCTCCCTTCTCCCCAAATTCAGCGTACATTGCCTGTCATTTACATAGGAACCTTAGAAAGTCCAGCCTCCCTCCTCTTGGAGATGGGGAGATCAAGGCCCAGAAAGGGGAAGACACTTGTGTAGGTCAACCTGGGGACTTGAACCCAGATCTTTTGTTTCCAAATTGGTTGCTCTTTTTAATTGACCATAATATACCTTGCAACTTTCTTATGATCTTACAAATGAATCTTGAGATACAGATGAGTTGAACTAGGTAGTCTGATTCAAGGACCTTGAGAGGCATGCAAACCTATGGAAGATAGTTCAGTCTGCTGGTACCAGTTCTTCAGAGCCCAAATCATCTTATATTGATTTTGTATATAAATGTATAAATTTATATAATATCTCTAATTTTATATGACTATATGTATATGACTTATACATAAATATATAATTTAAATATATATAAATTTTTATAAATGTACAATATATAATGTATACAATAATATATATATATATGCATAATATAAATATATAAAATGTATATAAATATAGATTCCTTCCCGGAAGGGACCATTTCATAGGCTCATAGATTTATAAGTGAAGGAAACTTTAGAGTCTGCAAGCTCCCTCACTTTACAGATGAGGAAACCGAGGCCCAGACAAGTTAAATGACTTACCCAAGGTCGTAAGGCAATAAAGTATCAGTCAAAATTTGAACTCCACTCTTTTGACTCCAAATCTAATTCTTTTCCTATAGTACCAAGCTGCCATTGTAAGCATCTGTGCTGGGACCATCAGATAAAGAGTCTTCAAAGAATGCTTCCCCTACTGTGCTTGACTAAAATCTCTTTGTGAAGTTGGGAGGGGCTTGGGAAGAGGTGCTGAGCACTGAACCTAGCTAGAAGATGGAGCACAGCTGCCACCTGCTGCCAGGTAGTGCTCAGGCTGGGCCTGTCAATTCCCCTGTCTTCCTTTTTCCCTTTGCTGCTAGTCTGAGGTGCCTGAAATACCAGTACAGCAAACCAGTCAGACATCTGTCCACAGAAAACAAAACAGTAAACCAACCCAGGCTCTCGTGGCTATGAGCTCTCACTGCTTCCCAGGATCTGTGTTTGGGGCCTCATTAGCGAAGTAATCTGGATCTGGTTCAAATTTTTAATGGCACTGCCAAGATCACAAGAGCATTTTCCCTACAGCAACTGGATACACAGTAGTATGGGGCAGGCTGGTTTAGTCCCATTTTACAGATGAAGCAACTCATCCAAAGCCCTACAAAAAGTAATAAAGCTGGGATCTGAACCCCCCACACTCTGATTTTATGCAAATAACTATAATGGACAATGTATACAAGAGAGAGCAGAACAAGAGAGTATGGGGTCCAAGAGGGGAGAAATCATTACCAGCCAAGGGAATTAGGGAAGGGGTTAAATCAGAGTAGTGATATTTGAGAGGAGTTTTGAAGAAAAGGTAGGAAACCAGTGAGGGAAGGGGTAGGAATAAGAGGATTCTAAGCATTGGAACAGAGACAGTCAGGAAGCATTTGTTAAACTATATGTCAAGCACTGGGCTAAAAAATAGGGATAGAAAGAGAGGTAAAAGGCACCCCTGCTCTCAAGGAGCTTACAGTCCAAAAGGGGAGATGCTTTGTAGCCACTATGTACAGAGAAGCACCATGTACAGATAGGGCAGGATATAACTGGAAATAACCAACAGAAGGAAGGGGCCAGAATTAAGGCTTCCTGTAGAAGGTGGGGTTTGAAGGAAGCCAGGGAAGCCAAGAGGTGGCAGAGAGTTGGGAGAGATTCCAGGCAGGGCTGGCAGCCAATGAAAATGCCTTGAGTCTAGACGGAGAATCTTATTCAAGGATCAGCAAGAAGGCTTGTGTCCTTGGGTCACAGAATCCGTGAGTGTGTGTGTGTGTGTGTGCGCGTGTGTGTTGGGGTATTAAGGTGTAAAAAGACTGGAAAGGTGTAGGGGAAGAGGCATGTTATGAAGGGCTTTGGATGCCAAATTGAAGATCTTATATTTGGTCTTAGAGGTGATAGGGAGCCACTGGAGTTTATTGAGTAGGGTTGAGTGATGTGGTCTAATCTGTGCTTTAGTAAGGATAGACTAGAATGGAGAGGGATGTGGCAGGGAGACCCACTGGAAGACATTCCAATAGTCTAGGCATGAGGTGATAAGGACTTGCACCAGGGTGGTGGCAATGTCAAAGAAGGTCAAAGAAGAGTGTATTCACAAGATGATTCAGAGGCAAAATGGACAGGCCTTGGCAACAGACTGGCTATGGAAGGTGAGAGGCGCAGAACAGGACACCTAGATTACAAGGCTGGGGGGCCGGGGGGATGGTGGTGCCTTTGACTGTGATAAAGTTTTCAAAGGGGTAAGTTTTGGGGGAAAGAGAATGAGTTCAGTTTTGGACATGTTGAGTTTAACACGTCTACTGGCTGGAGAGATCCAAGAGGGAGCTGGAGACACACCGCAGATCAGTAAAGAAGTTAGGGCTGGACAAGTAAATTAGCATAGAGATGATCATGGAATCATGGGAGCTGATGAGATCATTAGGTGAAATAATATAGAAGGAGAAAGAGAACCCAGGACAGATGCCTGTGGGTCACCTAGTTAGTGGATGTGACCTGAATAAAGACCCATCAAAGGAGGCCGAGGAGTAGTCAGATATATAGGAGAACCAGGAAGGGAAGGCAAACGATTAAGCATTTACAGACTGTAGTTCCTCCTATGTGCCAGGCACCATGCTCAGCACATTTTACAAATATCTCATTTGATCCTCATAACAACCCTAGGAGGCAAGTGCTATTAAGCCAACCCCATTTTACAATTGAGGAAACAGAGGCAAACAGACGTTAAGTGACTTGCCCAGGGTCACACAGCTGTAGTGTCTGAGGCTGGATTGTGTTCCTGACTCCAGGCCAGAAAACCTGGAGAGGAAGGAATATCAGGAAAAGTGTGATCAACGGTGTCAATCGTCAAAGTACAGGGCTCAAGCAATAGTTTGGCCAGAGCATATCACAGTGTGAAATAAGACTGAAACAAAGATAGATTGAATGCCACTACTAGTAGAGAGTTAGGAACTTACTGGGTAAGTGAAAAATGAGCCATTGGAGGATTTTGAGGAGAGAAATGCCTTGTTTATAAGAAATGTGGAGATCGAAGACTGGCAATTAAATGGATGACAGGCAAATGGAAAAGTTGACAGTAGGAACAGAAAGCTAAGAAAGAAAGGTATTTTGCTTTAAGCTTTCACATTCTGTTCATCTGGAAGGTGGCTTCTAATCCCAGGCTATAGTAAGGAGCAGGCAATTGAATACAGAAATAAGAAAAGGAAAGCATGACAATCTTTCAGTGTCTCTGAGTCATCTGCAGGGTATGTATAGTTAAGGAGAATCAGACACATATTCAAATATAAGCACAAAAACACATTCTGAAGCCAAATACAAATGCTTTGGGTTTCCTACTACTTGTAATTATCATCACTGTTCTGCTCTGTAAGCATGAATAACTAATAAGCTGACTCTATACGGTAACCATACTCCCATTTCTTTAAAAAAAAGAACAACTTTATTTGGACTTTTAAAAAGTGAAGAGATTAACAGAAACTGGACTAGAGACAAGAGATTTTAAAATCAAATCTTATGCAAAATAACTGTTGGGAATGTTTAAAAAATTACAATTTATGATGACTTATTTTCTTGGAACGTCCACCCCCAAAGCCTCTGAAAAAGCTCAACTTTCCTATAAAATGTCTTAGAAGTGTTTCCGTCACTCAGTTCTAAAATTAACAAGCCCATTTCAAATGCAGCAGGTGCCGATGCTTAGAAAGGACTGTACAAATATGTCTCTCAGCCATGGAAGCGGCAGTTTGTTTTTTTTTAAAGACCCTTTCAATAAAGGTTTACAAATTTGGAGCTGGAAGGGACCTTAAAGGTCATCTAGTCCAATCTCCTATTAGATGAGGAAACTGAGGCCCGGAGAGGTTGGGTGGCTTGTCTAGTCACAGGCAAGCAATTAGAGGCTGGAATCAAACCTACATCTTCCCATCCCAATGCAGACTTTCTATTACATCTATTACTCATCACTTCAAAAAGCTAACTAGTCTAGGATTCTTTTTTTCTACAGCCACTTTAAATGAGGTGAGCAGATAATGTCAGAGGAGGGAGCACGTATGTGTCCCCTGCAAGGGACTCCCCATCACCTAATACGGGTCCCGGAGCTGCTTCCCTCCTCTCTGACTCAAGACAAGTTCTTGTGCATGAACCAAGGATTATGTTGAATTGGCATCATTTCCAGAATGAATACAATTTCTGTTCACCTCACACGAGGTAAAAATGAGGGAGCTGCACTACATAAATGAGTTCCACGGTCTCTCCCAACTCAGTTCTCCAGTATCTCTCTTCCTTCTTGATCTATTTACATTGTTCCCTCACTCCCCCCCCCCCCAATTATGACAACTCGATTATAACATTAAAACAATTTATTAGTTTTTAAAAACTTTTTCCAGAAATACTGGTGATATTTTTAAATTACAAGGGAAAATACAGACAAACCAATACACATATTTATTGTGGGACAGTGCAATATCAGCCAGGAGGGGAAAAGGGCAACAGTCTGTTATCTTTGTCAGTGTGACATATGCCTTTTGAAAAGTCATTCATGAAGGTGGGGTAGGTGGGGGTGAGAAAAAGAGGAGGACATGTTCAAGGACCACGTCTCTTTTCATCCATTATCATTCTGTAGTAGTCTAAATGTCTAGGGTCTTAGGCCATCAAGTCATGCGTAAATATTCTATCTGAGAGCATCATGGTCTCTTACAATCAAGATCTAGAAGCACAGGCTTCTTGCTATGCCCACCAAATAGAGGGTAGAATTAGGATAACTAATTGTTAGGGCCCCTTCTAGCCCTCAAGTAAAGCAAAAACAAAAACAAAACAAACTGTTTGGAAGGGGTTAATCTAGACAATTTTTATCCTTAATCTTGCCCTTCAAATTTAAGTCAGCAGCCATCTATCATGGGGCTAGATTACTCCCTTTACAATTTCTACAAGTACACAATCTATTCTAGGTTCTCATCACAGCTACAGCCAGCCTTTCTGCAGTACTTACACCCCATCAGCCTTGAATTTTACAACAGTCTCAGCCCCCTCAGAGGGCTTGTATGGCACTGGTTTACTACCCGAGAGTGAATTAAAGTTTTATTTGGAGGACTTTAAGAGATCTATGATGACTAGAGACCCAATAGGGCAAAACTAAACCAAGGCTGGGTAATTCTGTGTGTGAGCATACATATACACACATACTAGTATCTTCATAACATTAAATAAACTATTTATAAAGGGTTATAGGTAATACTTAAGAAAAATAGGTCCTAGCAGTTATGTGGTGAGTTTATTTTATATAGAGATATAAATCTACAGGTATAGGTTCATATATCTATATCCCCATGTATTATGTGTATACACACATATATGTATATATATATACATATATATGCCCAAAACTTCTAAAGCAGCAATCTTAAAAAATAAAAATATTCATTCAATTAAGACACTCGTGATGGATGGCCACAGGCGTGTTAATGTGTCCATTTCATAAAAAGACTGATCAGTTCCTAGCTTTTCTCACCATTTATAGATTAATGATAACTTTAAAAAAAAAACCCTCTGGATTTATAAGGTGCCTTTTCTTTTAAGGGCACAGAGCATTTTCACAGGTGTGTGATTTCCTTCTTCAATGATCAGAATCCCATCCTTTGCCTTTCTTCAGTGTGATGGCTTATCTGCTCAATAATTTTTCATCTATCCTGATACAGGACTTGGGAACCTTGGGACTTTACAAAACTAGTGCAAAAAGCTCATCAAAGTCATTATTCATGGCTAATAACAGCAGAATGACCGATCTCTTTGTTTAAAAACAAAGAGTTTACACCATAGTAATGTACAAAAGTATTCTTCATGCAAAAAAATAAATAAAACCACGAAATGTATTACCTATGGAAGATAAAAACTTTCTAAATTAGTTTTGGAAGGCTTTAATTACATCTCAAATATACATCTCAGTTATAACTTTCCCAAATAATAATCCTTTCTGTAAAGGAAGACCAACTCTGTTTCATTTACAATAGCAATGAAATTTAAGGGAACTGACCTCCAAATAAGCCTCACTGAAAGGAACCTTTGAAAATTACTAACCTTTGCTTACATGGGAAATTAATTACTTGCAAATCGGTCAATTTTTTTCCCCTTTGAAAGCAAGAAGGCACTAAGTTCCGTATCCTTCTGAGCACCAAGTAGGGAGAAAGAACCCTTAGAAGCAATCTCCCTTTCCCTGCTCCCCCATACTCACTACCTTCAGCTTTCACTTGGTGGGGTGGGGTAGATGCAGGGCAAGCTTGCCAAGACCAGGGAAACAATGACTAAGTCTCTCTTTCAGAGAACCAGTCTAGGAGCACCACTGGAGCTGTGCTATGGTGCCCGGGCCAAGCCCACCCCACCCGGAGAGTCAGATGCGCAGGTGAGAACATAGGGTATAAAGTATGCCCTTTGTATCACAGTAAAGTTGAGTGCATCCATTTTACAGACTCCTTTTCAGATCTTCTCCAACCAGAATTACTTTTCTATATTTCATTCTGATAACTATTAGGAAAAAATAGCCTTGCATTTAAAAAAAATATTTGTAGTAAAAAATGAAGCCCATTGACTAAGACAGAAAAGATTGGGATAACATTTTAAAAGTCAGCTAGGTATTCCTTTTTTGGGGTGGGGGTAATTTCTTTATAGTTGTTTATTTCTGATTAAAAGTAAGGTTGTACTGCTTGGGCATAACAAAATATATGAATCTACACTGATTAGACTGTCCTAACTTTCTTCAGGCAGCTGGCCACAAGGTACCAGGAAAGAGTGCTGCAGGAATGATGAATGGAAAATTCTAAGAGAACATAGAGGAAAGGTGATATATACTGACGAGGAGGGAAAAACACTCTTCCTCAGGCTGTACAAGACTACATTGTAAGATGGCTTCCCAAGTGTGATAAAAGATTTATGTAATTTATAATTACTAGCACCCATTAACAGTCAAAAGGTGTTATGACAGGGGCTATAAACAAAACCATGTGGTTCCATGATAAAAAACTAAGACACCCCCAGATGACAATTTTGTCTTCACAATTAAATTACATTTGATAGCACAGTAGTTTACAAACTTTCACATATATATCTTTGGATCCTCACAACCACCCTGTGAGGGAGGGAGGCAGTTAGCTGGGGAAGAAAGTAAAACTCAGGAGGGTTATACCTTTCCCAAGCTCACACAGCTAGTAAGGAACAGGGCCAAAACCACAAAACAGACAGCCTTAACAGCTTAGCAAAAAAGACTATGATATGTATCAATCTTGTTTTAAACAATTTAGAAAACACTCAACTGCTTAGGCATTGCAGAAATAGGCATCATGGAAATACAGCACTGCAGCATTTTACTTATTATAAAAAACAAACTAGAATGGGCTTTTAAGGTATATTACTTCTTTCTCCAAAAAAGATAAAAAGGGAACTGTTTCATAAATGGATTAACTGACTACATGACCTCCATGGGCCTCTCCAACTCTATGATTATAAATTAAGTGGAATAATGAGAAAGGTTTTAAAAATATGCATTAAATTATATGTAATGGGGATAAGCTAGATGCATTCCCAGTAAAATGAGGAGTGAAACAAGGATGTCCATTATCACCCCTATTATTCAATTTGGTACTAGAAATATTAGCTTTAGCAATAAGAGAAGAAAAAGAAATTTAAGGAATTAGAATAGGCAAAGAAGAAACTAAGTTATCACTCTTTGCAGATGATATGATGATTTACTTAGAGAATCCTAGAGAATCAAGTAAAAAACCACTTGAAATAATAACTTTAGCAAAGTTGCAGGATATAAAATAAACCCACATAAATCCTCAGCATTCCTATATAATACTAACAAAGCCCAACAGCAAGAGATAGAAAGAGAAATTCCACTTAAAGTTACTGAAGACACTATAAAATATTTGGGAGTCTACCTGCCAAGACAAACTCAGGGCCTATATGAAGACGATTACAAAACACTTCTCGCACAAATAAAGTCAGATCTAAATAAATGGAAAAACATCAGTTGCTTGTGGTTAGGTCGAGCTAAAATAATAAAAATGACAATTTTACCTAAATTAATTTATTTATTTAGTGCCATACCAATCAACCTACCAAAAATATTTTATACAGCTAGATAAAATAATAACAAAATTCATCTGGAAGAACAAAAGATCCAGGATATCAAGGGAATTCATGAAAAGAAAGGGAAGGAGGCCTAGCCATAGCAGATATTAAACTGTATTATAAAGCAGCAATCATCAAAACTACTTGGTACTGGCTAAGAAATAGAGCGGTGGATCAGCGGAATAGGTTAGGTACACAAGACACAGTAGTCAATACCTATAGCAACCTAATCTTTGATAAACCCAAAGAGTCCAGCTTCTGGGACAAGAAGTCACTATTTCACAAAAAATGCTGGGAAAAGTAGAAAACAGTATGGCAGAAATTGGGCATAGACCAATATCTTACTCCATATATGAAAATAAAGTCAAAATGGGTTCATGACTTAGATTTGAAGGCTGATACTATAAGCAATTTGGGAGAGAAGGAAATAGTTTACCTGTCAGACTTAGGGACAAGGGAAGAATTTATGACTTAATAAAAGATAGAGAGCATTACAAAAGGCAAAATGGATAATTTTGATTACATGAAACTGAAAAGTTTTTGTACAAAGCCAATGCAACCAAGATTAGGAGGGAAGCAGAAAATTGGGAAAGAATTTTTACAACCAATGTCTCTGACAATGACCTCATCTCTAAAATATACAGGGAACTGAATCAAATTTATAAGAATACAAGTCATTCCCCAATTGAGAAATGGTCAAAGGATATGAACAGGAAGTTTTCAGAAGAAGAAATTAAAGATATCCATAATCATATAAAAATGCTCTAAATCACTATTGATAAGAAAAATGCAAATCAAAACAATTTTCACATACCACATCTCTCCTGTCAGATTGGCTAACATGTCAAAACAGGAAAATGATAAATGCTAGAAGATGCAGGAAAATTGGAACACTATTGCATTGGTGGAGTTGTGAACTGATCCAACCATTCTGGAGAGCAATGTGGAACTATGCCCAAAGGGCTATAAAAATGTGCATACCCTTTGACCCAGCAAGATCACTTCTAGGGCTGTATCCCAAAGAGACCACACAAGGGGGAAAAGGACCCATATGTACAAAAATATTTATAGTGGCTCTTTTTGTGGTGGCAAAGAATTGGAAATCAAAGGGATGCCCATCAACTGGGGAATGACTAAACAAATTGTAGTACATGAATGTAATGGAGTACTATTGTGCTGTAAGAAATGAAGAGCAGATAGACTTCATAAGAACCTGGATAAACTTATATGATCTAATGATGAGTGAAGGCAGCAGAACCAGGAGAATATTGTATACAACCACAGACACATTGCTTCTGTGATGACTAACTTTGATAGACTTGGCTCCTCTCAGCAATGCAAGGTTCTAAGATAGCCCCAAAAGACTCATGATGGAAAAGGCTATCCACATCGAGAGAAAGAATTATGGAATCTGAATGCAGACTGAAGCAAACTATTTGCTTTTTTTTTTTAATTTTTGGTTTTGTTACACCTTTGTCATGGTTCATTTTTTTGTTTATAATTCTTTTTTACAACTTGATTACTAGGAAAATAGGTTAAATGTGAAGGTATATGTAGAACCTGTATCAGATTACATGCCACCTTCGAGGAGGGAGGGGAAGAAAATTCAGGACTCAAAAACTTGTGGAACTGAGTGCTGTAAACCCCCCCAAAAATAAATAAATAAATTTAAGAAAAAAAGAAAAAATATGCTTCACTAACGTAAAATATTTATTAGTAAAACAGAAAGCTATGAGGATCTCTCCTGAGTGAGAAACTTGTAAAATGAAGTAGGCAACTGGTGGGACAGGAAATTTATGTTCTTTTTATGCTGATGGTCTGAGTGATTCCTAAGGACAGCTCTGGTTTATTTCAAAACCTACTGGTTTGAAGATGATGGCTAAGTCCAGTGAAAGATTCTAGGTTTTGCGGCAAAAGTGCAATTTTTCTAAATAATCCCTAGAGAATCATCTTCTTCTCATGTTCAACAGCTCTAGCAAAGCTGTATACATTTTCCCTATTCTCCAGGGAAAAAAAAAAGATAATTTTAGTTATGCCACCAAAAAAAATAATCATTACTGGGGTTCCTTAAGGGTGGAAGTAATTCCTGACCTGTAATTACACCCCTACTCCATCAGTCAATAAGCAAAATGTGTGACTTATAGCAAATTGAGTATAAACACTGCCTTGGACAACTATCCAAAGAGGAAGTTGCATAAGGAGCTTTATTTAGCAAAGCCCCAGATGATGCAGAGGCACAAATCTGTGGGCAGTGACCAGTCAGTTAATGAAACACCAATAAGGCCCCATCTCTTCATATGCCAACTTGGTCAAACTAGGAAACTCCCACTTTTTTTGGGGGGGGGCACAAGACTAAAGGAGGAAATGAGTTTGTTGTTTATTGGGTTCTGAGTCAAGGTCAGACCGAAGACCTGACGAGAAGATCTTTCTGTCTTGGATGACGTCTATAACGTCAGCTTTTGTAATGACTCTCAAGTACATTTAGCGTAAAGTAATTAGCTAGCTAAGGGAAGTAGCATCCACCTGACTAAAGAGGCCACTTAGCTGATGGGCACTTAATACACTCAAAGCCATCATTCTGTTAGTATTGGCCAAGAACAGAGATAATTGTCTCCAGATTTAACCAACCAGTTTAAGTAGCCTTCTTCAATGCTGCGATAAGCTTAATGAGAATCGTCAGAGGGTAGAACTTAATTTCTGAAATCACTAACTTCTAGCTCTAAGAGGCCTGAGAAACAATCTACTGTAGGGGTTCTTAACCTGGAGCCAATGAATTTGATTTTTTAGAAAATATTTTGATAACTGTATTTCAGTATAATTGGTTTCCAGAGAAAGGGGTCCCTAACATACATAGAAAGGCCTGACATACTGAAAACTCCTCATTTTAGAGAAAAGGAAACTGAAACCCAAAGATGTTGTGGCAATAAAGTGGCATTTGGTGTCTTCTGGGGGCAGGAAGAAAGGATCAAGTGCTTCTGTCACAAGTAAATAATCACACACTGCCATGCTTCCTTCTGTAAGCCAGTCAGTAATAGACACAGATCAAAGAGCAGCACATATATTCCTTGCCAAGTACACAACAAAGGCAGTGGGTGAGGGGTAACAAGAAAGGAGTGCTAATACAGATCTGTAAAGATGAGGCGGTCATACGGGGCCACGAACTGTGTCAGAGATAAAAATGGAAATCTAGGTGATTTTTGTTTTGGCGCTGGTACAATAGAGAAGTGGTCTCTTTCCTTAGCTTTCTTTCCCACCCTGATTTTATAAATCCCACCAAAGCCAAAATATCAGGGAGAGGTTTGGGTTCACCTGGAACTCAAAAACCATTTTGGTCTCCTGGATACAAAGAGGGGGTAGGTGCCCATTAAGAAGCATTTTCTATAGCAGCCATATACGAAATTTTAGAGAGGGAACGCCTATCACCTCTTGTTTACGAGAGCCAGCTCAAAAGGCAGAAATTGGAAGGATTGCATTTACCTTTCCTATTACTATATGGTGATGCTGGATGGGCAGACCAGGCCACACTAGGCCATTTCTGAAAGTACAACGTGGAAATGTAGCAGGAACAGTTAGAGTGACTGATAAATCCATGACTCTAGCCCCCGACACCAAAGGAATTCTATAAGCCCTTGGCTTTAGCCTTGCTTGTCTTAATCCTGAGTGGTACAGTCAGAGGTACTTAGGGTTTTGCTCACCTTAGATTGGGGTATCTGTAAAAAGCCCCAACAAAGCTCTTTGCTAACTATAGCCAACGGCTGAGGTCCACCTATATCTGGACAGAGCTGATATCCTAGGAGCATTTAAGTGAATGGCTTCATTTCCCAAAGCCAAACCAAAAACGTAACCCAAGCAGCGGCAGTGAATGCTCATGTCTCCTTCATTACTTTTAGATGACCATGTCCACTGTGGGTGCATAACAGTATCAATGAACTCAGATATTAGGCCAAGTGAGGAGGAGTTCTGTCACTGTTTCTCAAAATTCCAGACATAACCAGCACATGTAGGTGCTTGGGAAAAGGGGCAGGGGCAGCAAGCTGGGGCTTTGGGTGTAATCACTTGTTGGGGTACCTTGACGATAGTAATTTAAAATTATGTCATGATGAGTATCCTTAGTTTGGGGAAGGCAACAGCAAAGTATGTGATTCACAGAAAATTTAATATAAAAATTGGCCAGTGGCCTAGCTGACCAACACTTAGTATTCCACTGCACCTTTCTGTTCCTATCAGCAAGATACTCTCTCTACTCGGCTCCTCCTTAGTCAGTAGTTTGTAATGGGAACTCTTGTGGTAACAACTAGTATTCAGAACTAGATTTCGCTCCAATATTCAATACCCGAGGGGCCTAAAATACTACTGAAAAGATTTAAACAAGTAGCCTATATGGATCTCCACAGGCCCGCTGCTTAGGCTCTTCATTATTGTCCTAGGAGAGTATGTAAAGATACACTGAGTGAATCCGGTATTAGCTTTCTAAGCTTTTTTATACAGATCCCATGGCTCTGATAAGGCAACCATTCCAAATACTGGACAACAGAACAGTCGCCACTGACAAATTCCAAATTCCATTCACTGATTCTCAGGCTCTCTATCAAGGGGGTATTGGAAAATTATCAAAATTCACTTTAATCACCTTAACTAAAAAAACAAACAAACAAAAAAAAACAACCCACAAATGTAACAGCCTCTTATGGATGTGTCAGGATGTAAAAAATTCAGCCATAAATATCCCCCAACAGCTTTGAATCACGGGCTTAAACAACTGGGTGGTAGGCATCCATATTTATCACAGATGTCACTACTTTGTGTGCAATGTACCTGCAATGAAATTTGGGGCTGTTATTAAATTTGTGATTTTGTGTATATGTACACAGATACATTTTAAAATACTTATGATGCATCATATACAACAAATATATTTACACACACATCTGTTTTAGCCTCAGCAGGTGATCACTGATCACATTCAGCATATTATTAACAGATTACAAAAAGAGGCAAGAACCAAAGCCTACTAGTACAGAGATGAGAAGATGGAAAATAAAAAAATGTGCTTATGTGTCTTCAAGGAAATGCACTGAAATTAAGACTAAAGACTATTCAGTTTAAAGTTTCCCCCCGACTGGATTATGTTTTTACTTTGGCTCAGGATTTGAAGGATACAGATATAAGAACAAAAAGATGAAGTCAAAATCCAGTGGGCCAGTACTGAGTCTGGTGTGGACACACAACAGGAGCAGCTCCACAACGTGGCTGCTGACAGTGAACAGTGGAATGATCTGACCAAACAAGCTCAAGAGATTAGACAGCATGAAGTCAAAATACACAGTGTCCCAGAGGTCTCAAGGGAACCACTGATCAAACAGCTTGAGAACAAAATGTTAATTCAAGAACTGAATAAAAGTGAAGCTACAATGAAAATCTACAATGATCTGTGGAAGAACTTGCTTCAGAACTATAGTAGTAACGACCCAAGGAAAGCGAAAGAAAGTAGTGACGATTCAAATGCATCTTGGATTAAGCTAAATCAAAGCATTTGGGACAGATTGCCTTCGAGGCTGAGCTGAGGCTGGTGTAGGCCTCCTTCTGGGATCTGGAGAACTTCCTAAAGTGGATGTCAGAAGCAGAAACCATAGTTAATGTGCTTGAAGACACAGCTCCTCGGGAGAATGCTCTCCGGGAAACTGGTTTGGCCAAGGAATTCAAAAAGCAGATTTAGAAAACTTCTTTAATCATATTTATGAAGCTTTCAGCCCAGTATAGCAAGGACATATAGGCTGAAATTGATGCCCATGATGACATCTTTAAAAATATGGATGGAAATAGGCAAAATATGGCAAAAGTTTTGAGAAATTCAAAGAAGGTAGTTGTGCTCCAACATCAACTGGATCAGGGCTGTCCAAAACATGGGCTGTGCACCCCCATGTGGCCTGCCTGTGTCCACCACAAGCAAGAGAAATCAACACAAATGCTTTAAAGCATTTATGTCAACTTCCACGCCCATAGTGAACACAGGCAGGTTGCATAAAAATCGCACTGTGGGCCACATGCAGCCCACGGGCTGCACTTTGGACAGCCCTCGACTAGATGACGTGAACCAGAGGGGGAATGATTTGAAAGCAGTCTGCTAGCATCAAGGTTCCCTTGGAGGCTGAAAAGTGCAATAGTCTTCTGACTTCTTTAGAAGAGCTGATCAGTGGCTAAACATGAAAGATGATGAGCTTAAAAAATAAACACACGCTGGAGGAGATGAAACTGCCTTAAAGCTCTAGTATAACCACTGTAAAGCATTGAGACATGAACTGAAAGAGAAGGGAAGAGTCTATATTGAATGCTGTAGACCAAGCTTGAGTCTTCCTTGCTGACCTGCCAACTGAGACCCCTGAAGAACCAAGACATGACCAGTAATCTAACATGGAATAGGGGCAGTTAGATGACATGGTGGATAGAGCGCTGGCCCTGGAGTCAGGAGGACCTGAGTTCATATCTGGCCTCAGGCACTTGACATTACTAGCAGTATGACCCTGGGCAAGTCATTTAACCTTGAATGCCTCGCCAAAAACACCACCAACAAAAATCCCAACAAAACAGTCTCTAACATTCACATGTATGGGGGGGAAGTCCTTTGCAAAGCTCAAAGTCCCTTATAAAAAAAATATATATATATATACATATATATATATATGTATTATGTAGTCTTGGTAAAAAAACTTTTTTTGATAAGTCTAAGACTGCTATAAAATCATTGTGCTTGTAACTGGTAATTCCCTGGGAGAAAAAAAGCAGCAAATGGAAACTTCAGCTCAGATCCCTTGACCGCTAAAAGGGGGTCAAAATTTTGAGAACTCAAATCTCTTGTCTTCTTTTGGGGTAGATAAGGCAGTAGTGATTCTCAGTTTACTTAAATCTAATATCATCCAAACAACAGGGCTTGAAAGAAATTTCTGATTATCCAGGGAAGAGGAGGCTCACAATGGCTCTGTTATGACTTTTGGATAATAAATAACATCCTTTGGATAAAGTTCATGGGAAAATCCTTTGGTGTTGATCTTGTGACTTTATCTGGGAAAGAACAAAAGACATCCTCAGACTAACAAAACAGCTAAAATACATTAAAGGCACCTCGGATTCCATTCTTTTGTATAAGTAGACCAAGTGTTCAACCCGAAGGAAAAACTGTTTCAATGTAGACTGTCACAAGAGTGAGGACTTAGGATAGTCACACAGATTTAGACTTCTCATCTATGGTTTTCAGGTAATGATACAGAATTTGTGATAGAGTAATAAAATACTTCATTTTTAAATCATTGTTTTGATTTGTGTTTCATTGCTTAGAGGCTTCCGGAGCACTAGGATTTTTAAACTGACTTCAAGGCCACCAGAAATAAAGTCTGGACCATATTACTGGAAGGCAAATGGGACAGGGCAGACTCAGTTTTCCTAAGCCAGGGGCCACTCACTATACCCCTGCATCAGTACTTCGTGGCTGAAAGCCCTCCCTCCTTAGGCTATTCACGTCCAGGCGTGTCAAAACCTCACAACGAACAAGTAAAGTATCATCTTTAATGAAGGTCCTTTGCCGAAGGGCTTGCAAGTGCATGAAAGTCACATAGCCAAAACCTTTGGGGTTCCGGGGGATGGTGGGCCTCTGGAAGGCAAGCAGCTCTGGTTTGGCATCCATGATCTCTTCGTGATTCTGCCTCACAGGTGCTTCAGACTGATCGAGAATAGTAAGGCGTATCGTGCCCTGGAAGGGCCAGGGAAGATGGCTGTCATACTCACCTTGCATTGTGTGGACAAAAAGGGAAATATAGTTAGCGCAGCGCTGAGCGCTCGGCAGCTGCAGGTGTAGGCGCATGCAGAGCTTGTAGCCAGGTTTGCCAGTATAGAATCCAGGGCTATGGATGACGACAGGCTTCTCTTCTTCTTGAGATTTCAAGTGCATCCCAAAATTGTTAATCTTCCAGATGTAGATGCCATTGCACTGCTGTGCCTCCATCTCAGCAATTCTGTCCTCAAGAGTTCGAATGGTCCGTTTGAGGTCCCCCACACAAG
This sequence comes from Phalanger gymnotis, assembly GCA_028646595.1. NCBI lineage: Eukaryota > Metazoa > Chordata > Mammalia > Diprotodontia > Phalangeridae > Phalanger > Phalanger gymnotis. Next base: position 437,748,815 of record CM053623.1, read on the forward strand.
CACTCTGCGTTTCCATCTTAGCGGTCAGCTCTCGGATTTGATGGTCTTGTATCACAAGGCGACTCTCCAACTGCTGGATGGTTTCTTGGAAGTTCTGAACATCCAGAGGGCATCCTGAGGGGGTCCGGGATATGGAGCTGCCATCGTAGGGAGGGGTCTCCCGGGGGGGGAGCCCAGAATTGAAAGCTGCAATGCTGATGTTCTCGATGGCCTGGGCCATCATTCTCATGTGGGCCAGAGTGTCCTCTTGCAGGTGGCGTGCCAAATGATTCCTCTGCATCTAGAACAAAAACTGATGATAGTCAGTGACTAGAACAATCAAACTGAGAAGAATGAGGGAAGGTCAGGGATAATCTAAAGAGATAAATGGGAAAAATGAAAAGAATGACTAACATATCTATTACTCTGAAGTCTGCAAAGCATTTTATGTGCATTCTCCCAGTGAACTCTCACAACAAGCGCGTGAGGCAGATGTTCTGGTCATTATTAACAAGCAGACTGAGCCTCAGAGACATCAATGACTAGGCCTGGACTGGAACTCAACAACATCCCATCGGCTCTTAAAAGCTGATTACAGTTTGCTTAGAACCTCCAGTGACCAAGGACTAGATTTCTTTGGAGCATCTTGCTGAGCAATATAAATGTCACAATTTAACAAGAGTTAAAACAAAACTCACCTTCTCACGACACCCAAATGTACTGAAAGTACATGGAATTGGAGCTATGGGGCAGTCCATATCATAGTGATTAGGCATCTGAAAAAAACAAAAACAAACATTTCCCTGCAAGACAAGCTTTTCTCCACACAGTGAGCAGATCACATTTAAAATGACTATTGCAATTTCCAATAAACTATTGTAAATGCAATTTCAAAGTCACACACTCCAGGTTAAGCAGTATTAAGTCCCATATTATTCCAAAAGATTTCATACAAATTAGATTTTGGGGAGAAAAGAAACTGTGTCCTACCATTGGTATAGACTTCCCTCTAGTGGTTTTCAGAGGAAAGAGACTTGTCTGAACTGACTTTAATGGTAACTAGAATTCACCTTGGGCTATCAGTGTGGTATAACCATGGAACAGGGCTAAGGGCCACCTAAAGCCCTTCAGTGTTGGGGACCCTCCATACCCCCTACCCCATGCACATTTTGCCTCCATCTTCTCCCTGCTCCCCCTTTTATCTTGTTCTTTTGTCTTTGGGCCTGCGAGTAGTGGCGTAGCATTACTTAGCTCTATTGGTTAACACTGTAGACAGAGTTCCTTGCTATGTGACAGACGTTCTAAAGACACAATCCTGATTCTTATATCTGATATCCTCATTCTGATGCAGCAGGAACCTTTACAGAAAATGGACTTCTCTGAATAACACCTGAATGGCTTCTTCCTATGTTTTAAAGGCAAAATAAGACACCAAAAACTATATTTAGAAGCTGAGGTTGGTAAAACCTTAGTTATTTTGTGAGATCTCAAAAGTGATACATTTTTGTTGCAAAGAAAGAATAAATTTTGAGAAGGGAATTGGGGGCTGTGGCATGGGAAACAGGCAAAACGCAGTGTATTAAAATGAATGCTTTTGTCTTTTAGAGATAAACTCAACTGGTCATTTCAGCAGCACAATCAACCAAACAGAAGGTTTGGAAGGTTTTTCTAGCACTTGTTGAGCAAGTTACTACATACTGATCTTTGTGTTGACAGATTTCATGGTTGTATTAAAATTCCTACCAACAATTCCTATTTCTGCTGTTGAACTGCCCAAAAGTTATTTTTTTTT
>CM053623.1:437751085-437773081 GCA_028646595.1 Phalanger gymnotis
CCTCTACTTCTCTAACTTGCTTTTCCAAATCCTTTTTGAGCTCTTCCATGGCCTGAGACCAGTTCATGTTTTTCTTGGAGGTTTTGTTGTAGGCTCTTTGACTTTGTTGATTTCTTCTGGCTGTATGTTTTGGTCTTCTTTGTCACCAAAGAAAGATTCCAGAATCTGAGACTGAATCTGGGTATGTTTTTGCTGCCTGGTCATATTCCCAGCCAACTTACTTGACCCTTGAGTTTTTCAGCAGGGTATGACTGCTTATAGAGTACAGAGTTCTATGTTCCAAGCTTGGGGGGGGATGCGCCAGCTCTGCCACACCAGCACTCCTCCTTCCCGAAGAACCCCCAACCCAGACTGGACTTAGATCTTCAGCAGGCTCTTCACTCCTGCTCTGATCCACCACTTAATTCCTCCCACCAGGTAGGCCTTGGTCCAGAAGCAACTGCAGCTTTAGTTTTGTAGTTGCCCCACCTCCACTGCCTCCCAGGGCAGTGGCCTAACCGCAAACTCCCTGTCCCCAGCAGCTTTTGCCACTAACCTTCTCTGTTGTCTTTGGTGTTTGTAGGTTGAAAAGTCTGGTAACTGCCACAGTTCACTGATTCAGGGTGCTAGGGCACGCTCCGCCCGGCTCCTGGTCTGGTTGGTCCGCACTGCCCATGCTGGGCTCTGCTCTCCTCCCCTCCGCTCCCTGCTCCATGTGGGATAGACCTTACCCAGAGACCATCCAGGCTGTCTTGGACTAGTGTCCTGCTTCCCTACACTCTTTTGTGGGTTCTGCAGTTCTTCTCTGTCGTCTTTGGTGTTTGTGAGTTGAGAAGTCTGGCAACTGCCACAGCTCACTGATTCAGGGTGCTAGGGCACTCTCCGCCCAGCTCCTGGTCTGGTTGGTCCGTGCTGCCCACGCTGGGTTCTGCTCTGCTCCCCTCCGCTCCCAGCTCCGTATGGGATAGACCTTACCCAAAGACCATCCAGGCTGTCCTGGGCTGGAGGCCTGCTTCCCTCTCTATTTCGTGGGTTCTGCCTGCCCAAAAGTTTTAAGACAGGAATGAGGCAGAGCTTTCCATCTAAACCGTCAAAGATACTGTCTGGTCAACCATATGTCCATTCCATCTGGGATGCCCAGCTTGCTACCTAAGGCATACTCATGATGGACTATAAATTCCAAGATAACTTAGAACTTATTAGGCTTAATGGCCTACAACCAACTGATGTCAGAAAGGAAAGAGAGAAAACTGTGGAACTGACTATACTTACTTTATCTTATGCTTTCCTCTTCCCTCAGATGGATTCTGTCTCCCTAAGGGACACTTACCATAGCAAAGGTATATCTGACACAAAATTCTTAGTCTATTAACTTAAAGATCAGGTGTTGGAAGATGGAATGCTCAGTTCAAATAACCCTTTATCTAGAAATTACCAATTTGCTGGAGGTGAAGATAGATACACACAGACATAGACATACACATAGACACAGCCAGCTTATATACATCAAGAGCTGGAAGGGCCCTTAAGAAGACACTGAAGTCATCCAGCCCAATCCTCTCATTTTACAGATGATGATACTGAGGCCGAAGGTGAAGCATCTTGCCCAGGGTCACATCCACAATTCCAATTTAGGTCATAGCACTGCAACTTCAGCCTTCTCTTTGTTGCAGAGATTTGGGGCTTTCCAGGCTTATGCCTCTTCAGAGTTTAGAGCCATTCACAGAAAGTGACTGATACTGTTGACCTAGCTCAAGCAGGCTACTTCCCTACCTAAAAGAATTCCCTGACCCTCGGCCATGCTAAGGAGCATCTCTGTTTAAAATACTTTTTGACGTTTCCAGCTCAGTGACACAGACCCCCTTCCTGGGAGCTTTGAGTGAAGGTATGTATTTGCAAAAAAGAATGAAGTCACTCTACCTGTTCCCGGATAAGCATGGTGTCGCAGTATTCACAGAAGACTGTTGCCAGTGGGCAGTTCTGGTCATGGAACTGCATTTTGGAGGAAAAGGAAAATTACGTAAACTATATTATATCTTACCCATTATCATATTATAAGCAAGTGTACAGCTGACTTTTCACCTAGCCCAAATTATTCAGGAACACTAAGACCTGTGTAGCATTAACTTCAACAGTTCAAGAGCTTACTTTTCCATTTTTCCCAGGATATTCATGATACTAATTTAGTGTTCCAGTTCTCTGAACAGAATACGGACCAAAAGGCAATAGCCCTTCAACTTTTACCTAATTACCAGCTAAAAACACAGTTGGGGCTGGTGGGATTTATGTTAAGTACTACTTCCAATTCCCCACGGACAATTCAAATTTCCCCTAAGGCAGGAAACCTCCTAACGAAGGCCTTGTATTAAGAGGTCAGTAAATGGAATCATTCCTGGTATATGAGTTTTGCTGTGTTGAATCTCCATTGTTACAAGTCAACTCTTATCATTAAATCCCCTCCTCACCAGAGTCTTCGAGTCCCTAGTTTGGAAGACCAAATCCCATGCCTGAAGTTAAATTTAGTCACTCTACTGGTTCTACATAGACTGGAGGGTGGAGCAGGGGGATGTGACTCTGCTCCAATTATGCCTTGAGCGACTCTTCCCTGCCACTTCCAGTCAGCTCATTTCATCTGTCTGTTTCATGATGGCTACATTTACATGTCACTTACTCTCCACCAGGCCCCGTGCTACAGAGCTTTACAGTTATTATCTCGGCTGAACTCACAACCCTGAAAGGCAGGTGCTGTTACTATCCCCATTTTACAGATGAAGAAACTAAGGCAAACAGAGGTTACATGACTCGTCCAGGGTCACACAGCTAGGAAGTGTCGGAGGCCAGATTTGAAGTCAAATTTTCTTGACTCCTAGTTCAACCCTCTATGTGCTGTACCAATGACTTCCCCAATCGTTTTAAAGAACAGCACACTATACTTAAGGAATATAGTTTGGGGAACTATATGAATAGCTACAGTTATAAGGTAATACAAACTCTATGAAGGCTGGTTTTGTGATGGGGAGTCAGGAGGCCTGGATTCTTATTTCTATTTTTGTCAATGACAGCACACTCTTAAATCACAGAAGCCTCCTCTCTATAAAGTGGAGAAACATCCTCCTACATCATCAAGGTGCTCTAAAGGTAAGTGGGAAATGTTTCAGGTTTGCATAAATCTACCCAAAGAAACCCCTGGGCATCATGCCACTTTTGTTTTTTGAAAGCTATTTCCTCTGGGCTCTTCGTGTACTTGACCCTGAATACCCTAAATATTTCCAATATAGGTCTTTAAGAAACAAGAAGCAGGAATACAGATCAGAACACCTTTCCCATAACTCTTTCTCTGGGAAATTTTTCTATGTGACAAAATGTCTCAGTGAACAGCCTTCTTTAAGTTAATATCTACACGTTTTTAATCTTCCAATCATTTCAGTAAAACTGTATTTCAGCCTTCTTAAGCTTTAAAAACTAATTTGCTCAGACTGGTAATGAAGTTAAAGAGCTCTATTAACCCATACGTGAAGGAGACGTGATTTCATCAGTGGAAGGAAATACCACTAAGGCAACCTCATCCACCATTGCAGACTGCAACCTTCCTATGACATAGTAGTGAAGACTAAGCAGTCGCCCGGACTACACAGAGGTGAAGGGCCTTGTCCAGCACTACACAAACAGGCATCAGAGGCTGGATCTGAACCCCTATCTTCCCAACTCCCAGCCCAATGCCCCACTCATTATGTCATGATGCCTTATGGCACAAGATTTCCATCCCTTCCTAGTCCCTCTCAAATGCAGACTGGTATTGATTTCTAGGCTGCCTCTAAAAGATGGCAGAACACAGGTCAGTACATGCCTCTTTCTCTTCAAAAGGCATTGGAGCAGCACAATTCACACATGAGACTTGTCGTCTTGGACACTCCATGAGCATATGATTGTGAAGGAGATATTTCCGAAAGGAAAAGTGGCACTGTGGGCATTCTGCAAGGGCAAACTCACAATGTGTCTGGTGATCCTGTAAGAAGAGCAAAATGAAAACTAATTAATATCTGTCAAGAGGAAAGGTTCTACCTAATCTCTTCAAGGTGATTTACCTACTATTCAGATATGAGAGAACATGGACATTGTGTACCCCCGAACAGTACAATATGGCTGCTTTAATGAGTACTTTCAAATAATAATTATGATTTAAAAATGTATAGGGCAAATGTAAATTGGCCAAGTTCAAATATGGAGAGACAAAAGAGCTAGTCTCTAAGGCAGAAGGAGCTGGATTCAAGTCTGACTTCTGACACTTACTAGCTGCATGGGGTCGGGGCCCTTTATTGCTCAGTGCTGTGGGCAACTAAGACTTCACACGGCAAAGAACTTGCCAGCCTGCACTGGCACAGGAAAGGTCAAATCACAATCTAAGTGTCTAACTCTATCACCACTGCCACATACTCAGTCAGGAACAGATTCAGAGTCACAGAACAAAAGCCCTCTCAATGTGCAGGTCTTGTCCATACCGAATTACCTAAAGGAGTTGCTATTCTAAGGACCAGTGGAAAATCTCCTGCCAAGTCATTAAACTTCAAGTGCAACATAAGCAGTGTGGTTAAGCCTCTGACTGACATGAGTGGTCTCGCTAAAACTACTTCATGTAAAAGCAAATGCCACCATTAGTTTCATCACTTCATTTAAATCGCTAGCTATCCGGACATCCCATCTAGTTAATAAGGAAGTACACAATTTATGAAAACCTGGGAACAAAAGTACAAGTAAGACAACAATGAAGGGATGACAGCAAAAGGTGCTAGTGACAAGACCGGTTTCTTCTTTCAAAGTGGCAGATAAGGAGGCCTGGGAGTCAAGTGTGGCATCTGTACAGCCCAAGCCAGCTTTGCTGCAGATCAGAATCACACAAGGACATTTGTGGCAGGAAGAGGAAAAGAGTACTGACTTCTCTTTCACTTCTGGGTCTCAATTTTTCCATGTGTATGCGGTGACCCCCCAACAATCAAAGGTTACCAAAACTAAGCTGCTTTGGAAATACTACAGCACAGAAAATAGATTTACAGTCCACCTCTAGATGCCTCAGTTCCATCTTCAGCAGGCAACCTTCATTCGGACATTTCACCGTAAGTGAGAGGATTTCCCGTTTAGCAAAGTTGTCAGGAAATAGTTGGTTTTCCAGCAGTATTTCATTGTCTACAGGGCATTTGTGACCTGCATCTCTACAATAAATAAATGAAAGAAAATGTATACCATTATTAGAGGGAAATTCAAACAAATCTTATTCAACAAACACGTGTAACTCTCCATTTAATATCTATTACAGAACGTAGTATTGGATAACCAATTGGATTACCAAAATAATCTATGGTACCTGCTGGAAACAGGGCAATCACATTCCATCTCCACGGTATAAATCAATAAGGGAAATAAACTGTGGGGCTGTTTAACACCACAAGAGATGGGGAGCCCTTAAGTGGATAAACTTACTGGCAGACATCTGAAGAAGAACAATGTGGACAGCATGGATATCCTGTCACAACAAGCTCAGTAGTCAAATGACATTCTAGGGACCCTGCCTCAACTTAACATGACCAGAGTACTTCCAAGAGTCCCAAGGAAGGCTTGTCCAATCAAACCAGTGAGCTGTCCTGGGGCATTCTTGTGACTGGTTACACCTTAAATACGACCGAAGCTTTGGCACAATCAATGAAAGTGGTTTTAAGAGAACCAATGGGAAGAGAAATGGATATGGAGTCAGTAGCGCACGGTCAAGTACTGCTGGCGCTCAACACAAAAATGTGAGCAAGTCACTTAAGTTCTCCAGGCCTCAGTTTTGTCATCTGCAAGATAGAGAAAAGGGAGTCAAGATTCCTTTGATCCTGTTATACCTCACAGGGTTGCTATGAGGAAAATATGTGGTGAATAGTAAAGTACATAAATGGGAGGCACATTATCATGAAGATGTATATCCCCTGGTGCCATGTCTTGGGTTACCCTTAGTCCTCATATCCTGGGACTTCCTCATTCCTTATGAAGGTAGTTACCATTTCTGGCCTTACTTATCTGTTTATCATTATCTTCTAGTCCGGGTGACCTTCTAGGTCCTTGTGTGCGGCCTTTTGATTGAGTCCAGGTTTTTAGAGAACAAATCCTTTTGTTAAGGGGATTTGTTCTGTGAAGTTTGGATTCAAAGGACCCCACCTGAGGACCTAGGGGGCCATATGTGGCCTTGAGGCCGCAGGTTCCCCACCCCTGTCCTAGCCTCTGTCTACTCATTCCTATCACAAGTTTTAAAAAGTCTGGTTCTTCATGCATGTTCTAGGATCCTTTATCTAGGTGACATTGAGATTGCCTCATAGTGAATAAGGTGATGTTTGAAGCATGAAATTGCAGGCGTTTATATACTTTAATCTAGATCATATACAGGATGCCTACAAAATACACAGGACAGCTATACAAAATATAAAAGTGTTACCAGAATTCCTTTTGAAATAAACAGAATTAGATTTAGAGGACTGAATACATTTTGTTGGTTACCGGGATCACTGAGTTGGAATAGACCTTGTACCCTTGTACCTTGTACCAGCCTCTCATTTTACAGATGAAGAAACAGAGGCACAGTGAGATGAAGTGATTTCCTAGAAGTCACATGAATACTAAGTGGCAGAATTGGGATTTGAGTCCAGGTCTTCTCATTCTAAACAGCAGCTGGTGAAGACATTACATAATATCACTTCTATGAGCATTAATATTAGTGGAAGTTTTAGAGGGGAATATAAAAAAAGAAAACCCTCAAATTTCCTCTTGTGGGTTTTGCTTCCTTTTCTAGTCCCATTCTGTGTAGGAAAACATCACTAATTTAAAAAAAAAAAAAAGCTTCAGCTTGCCTAGCTTTCTAAGCCTGGATAACACTTGGTGACCCATTACATATCTCTAACTTAATAAGAGGAAACCTAATAACCAAACCCTAGCTCTATTTACTACATAATTGCGTGAAGAAGCATTGAGGGGAACAATGAAGGCAAAAGTTGAGCCACAAGCCTGGTTTCCTGGGTGCTTTTTCCAAATAATGCCTAACTGAGTTTCTCAATCCACACTAAAGATGCTGTTCATGCTCATGGAGAGGGGGCCTGGGAAGTATGCATGCCACAGAAATAAAGTTCCTTGAAGTACTAAAAAATACATATTCAATATAGCATTAAACTAGGAACTCAGACAAGGTGGATTTTATTCCTGAATCAACTACTTATGGCCCTAGGGAGATAGAACCCTTAATTTGTTCAGAAAGTCAAAAGACTTCCTACCTGGAAATAAAGATACTTGTTACTTTACTTCATATGGATCTCAGAACAATTTTTCAAAGGAAGAAGGGGGAGGGGGGAGAGGAGGAAGAAATGCAAATGGTAGTGGTAGTGGTGGTGGTAGTGGTGGTGGTAGTAGTGGCGGTGGCAGTAGTGGTGGTGGTGGTGGTGGTGGTGGTGGGTTGTCATCGTCATTGTCTTCAGGACGTAGCCATCCATTTTTTTTTTTTAGTGCAAGTGTTAAGAAGTATCCCTTGTAATTTGTAGTAAACTATGGTGAGTTACTCACCTACAGTTGTCATTGTAGTGCTATAGCTTTTATAAAAGAAACACCCTGAAATGTTTGAAGCTGCCCTTGGTGAACAGAGGTGCCGTGCAAATTAAAGCTTCCTTAGAAGGTGACCTTTAATCCATTCACGGAAATCCCATGGATAGCTGGATTGCCTTACTGATAAAAGGTGTGGGGTAAATCACTCTTACTGTTGTGCATAAACATGACCAAGCTGAGGCATATATTAAAAAATATACTGACAGCTTGTTTACAAAGAAAAGTACGAAGTTTGCTTCTTTACTAGAAGCTTATGGCTACCATTTTGTGTTCTGGTCTTGCCATCTTATAAAAAAGTGAAATGTCTATGTCCTTTCTCTGAGTAGGATGATTTTACTCTCAATTTTCACAAGATCAGGAAGAAATGGCTTTATAAACTGGGGGACACGGCAGTTACCTTAACAACTGTTGCTGGAAACAGAATTCAGTTTTCTCAGCTTACTGTTCAGTGTCCTACATTACCCATGCAACTTCTCACCCAGTAAAATTACCTCTCGAGAAACTAAAAGCTCTTTCCCATGTTTCGTTACCTTATTGACTTGACGATGCAGGCTTTGCAGAACCGATGGCCACATGGGGTTTGCACAGCTTCCCGCAATGCCATCAGACAGATGGGACACTCATATTTGCTTTCAAGGGGTGGATCAAACTCCACATCATAGCCTTGAATCTCATCCATCAAGGAGCTGGAAAGGTTCCCAGGAATGGTGCTCCCATTCACGCTGTCCTCCTTTGCGCCAGTGCTACAGGCACTGGCCATGGCAGCACAACAGTCTCTGTCTGGCTGGCTGGCACCGCAGCTGTCTTCACAGTTTACCAGACTCATAGTTGCTGGATGACCAAGCAACTTCTCTAGAGAAACAGCAAGAAAAAAATGCTTAAAACTGGGTTTATTTGGCACCCATTGCCTTTGTCCAATTTTTGGCTTTAAGCAAAGTAGTTATTCCCTCAAATCTTGGCTCAGATGACATCTCCTCCATTCAGCCTTCCTGGATACTACCCACCCACCTACTTTTCCTCTTCAAACACCCCGAGGGCTCTCTGACCCTCCCTTGTATGCTTGTTTGTATATACATTTTTTCTTCTGTTAAGTTTTAAGTTCCTTGAGAGTAAGAATAGTGTACATCTATCTCTGAATTCCTGACACCTCAAATGCCCATAGGTGCTTAATGAATGTCAAATGAATGTCCACACGGTTCAGCAGAAGGAGTGCTAGACCTGGAGGAGGCAGACCTTGCTCTGAACCTCAGCTCTGCCCTACACGGAGACCTAGGTGCTCCTGAGCGCCTCGTTCGATCTCTCCGGTGAGATTATCAGAGGTCCGTGACGGCTTTAAATCCGCGATGCTATGTTCTTTGGTCCCAATCACTTCTCATTTGGTATGATCAATTACAAGGGCTGACGCACACAGAACTTTAAACTTTAAAACATACAATATCTCACTGATCCTCACAAGAGCCCTGTCTGAGGGGGGTGCTCTTATTATCCCTATTCTGGGACCAAAAAACCCTGAGGATCAGAGGCCTTGAGTAACCGGCTCCAAGTATCTGAGGTGGCTTCCTGCCTCCAAGTCTGGCACTCATCTCTGCTACCCCAAGAACCTTCGCACAAGACCTGCCAAGGACTTTCATTTTTGTCTTCATATTCTCAGCTCTCTACACTGTTTGTATGTGTACATGTGCATATATACCTGAGCTTTACATATGTGTGCATGCATGGATGTATTTTTAAAATTAAGACCAGGACTCCCCATCTTCCCAGGTGGGAAATGCAGGGGATACTCATAAGCCCATTCTAGTACCAACTGGAGGGAGCTTTTACCTGCTTGCTCCATTTCAGACCTAGGCTGGTTCTCCCTTCCTTAGGCAGGCAGCCTGATGGCCTTCTACTTCCAGGGGCTCTAATGTCAAACGGTACAGACATCCAATCAGCACTGCCCATAATCGGCATCGCCCACTCAGCTAAGAACTTGTGAGCTCAAGAGAATACAGCTGGGGTTACAGGTATGCACTACCACAGTGCCCACATAGTTAAATCAAGAGCATTTAACTAATAGTCTACCGTGTGCCAAAAGTGGGGACAAGAAGCCAAGCCAACAGTCTCTCCCCTTAGTGAGGGGAAGAAACAACATGCACGTTGATAAACTATAGCCAACATACATAAAAAATAGTGGGAGGAAGGTGGGGCATTAATCACTGGGGGAATCGGAAAAGACCTACTGTAGAAGGTGACAAGCACTTGACAGCACAGAGGTTCCAAGAGGCAGAGAAGAGGTGGAGAATACTCCAAGACTGAGGGAACAGCTGTTCCAGGTCAGGAACTGAATCAGAAGCTGGGATGCTGTATAAAGGCCATAGTCAACAGGCCCATGTAGTTGGAACACAGAGTTCTAAATGACATGTTTACAGGTTTACGATAGTGTCTATATCTATAAAAATTTTAAGATCTCTGATGTGCTCATTCAGAAAACAAAATTGGAATAAAAGTGAACCTTTGGTGTACTACCACAACTATAATGAATAACTAATAATCTCTTTCTATAAAGTCTTTTTATTAACTGAAACCTAGGAAACACAAGACAAAGATTCTCTTTAAGCCACACTAAACCATATCTCATTTAACAAACTAAGATGTGATGTCTTGCTTCTTTCTCACCTCTACAGTGTTCTGAGTTAAGAAAATCATCACTCGTAATTTTAAGAGCCTGTGAGCTCAGTGGTAAAAGAAGCTTCTCAAGCTGGCAAAGCCTTCGCTCCTTCTGCCTCGGCCTCTTCCAACTGGTAAGATCCTCCCTGGAAATTTCCATTTAAGGCAGTGCCCAGGCAAGCCATACCCCTTCAAACCTGGTTCTGCTCAAGACTACTGCTCACCTTCCTCCATCTTTTTTCAGCTCCCTTTTATTTTGTCGGGTGCTGTCTTTTGCCTAGTAACTGCATTTCTAGGACTTCGCAAGGTACCTGGAACAACCTATGCACTTAATATTAAGAAATGCCCTCTTGCTCTGTCAGTCTGTCTATCTGGATAAAAAAAATTTGGAAGTGATAGTGTTCAATAAACGATGTTTATATTTTACCTTTTTTAAACTATGAGTACCTGTCTAAATAGTGTATTTTGCTTTGAGTGGTGACATTTTTTTCTTTGTTTACATGATGTTACACAATTGTTTTTAGAATCTGAAAGTAAGTTTCTCTTTGTAAGCAGCTTATTTGTTACTAAGTAGCTGCTTAGGAACAGGAATGAAATGTTAAAACAGGTAGTTAGAAATAATTAGTTCTACCACAATGTTTCCCAGCGATATAACAGATAAGATCTCATTTATCTTAAAATGGTCAAACACTGAACAAATGGTCAAATATGCTAGCTATTATTCCAAAGGTATAAAATTAACAAAATGTATGATAGTATTTTTCAGGAATCAAGCAGTCTAAAATCATAGTTCAAATTAACCCAAAGAACTATGACAATCAAAATGAAAGCGAATGGATATCACAAGACCAAAGAATCATAGATTTAGAACTGGACAAGGCCTTAGAGGCCACTGAATCCAACTCTCACTTTACAGCTGAAGAAACTGAGACTGAGATGAATGACCTGCCAAGGGTCACACAGTAAGGGTCTCAGGCCTTGTTTGGACCCAGGTCATCACGAGTCCTGTTGTGGGGAGAGGAGAGTGGTTATTATTGTCTTAAATTTCTGGCTAATTGATCTTTGGCTTCAATATTTTCTAGTTTCAGAGTCAAAAAATATTTTAGGAAAGAAATAGATGCTTCCAAGGATAAAAAAAAAAAAGATACTTGGTTTGGATTTGAGATACCTTGTTCAGACTTATTTCTAAAGGCCAGTTTGGCTACTCAGTATAGCTCTGCCATGAAAACACTGATTTTTTTTTTTAACACTGATGATAAAAGCTGACCTTTATCTTTCACTTTCAGGCTTGCAAAGAATGTCACATAGCCTATTATCTCATTTCAGGCTCACAACCATCTCGAGGTAAATACTTTGGTTATCATTCTGGCCTCTTTTTAGGTAGCAATACGGTACAAAAAAAATACTTAGGAAAAAACCAAAATCTAAACCACCCTGGCTGTGGAGTCTGAATACCCTGAGTTCCAAGTACTGGCTCTGCCTTTCCCATGAGTCCTTTTGGACAAACTGTTGAACTTCTGTGGGTATCACTTTCTATACCTGGAAAATGAAAGGGTCAGATCAAATGATATTTAAGGTCCCTTCTACCTCTACATCTAAGACACTGTAAAGAAACTGAAGTTTACAAAATGATGAAACTTGCCCATCATCATAAATATCATGAACCTCATGATATCATAAATGTCACGGGACCTCGGTCTCTCCTTTATGTACGCTTGCCTTTCTATGACACCTTCCTAGATTCTTATCTGTCACCTCTTTTCTGGTACTGAAATCAGTATTTTAAAAATTCAAGCAAAAATGTTATGTACTTTAAATGGCTTTTTAATGAGTAAATAAAGCAAAATTAGCAGGCAAAATAAATTCATACTGACACGCTCACTACAGGGAAGTCACTGTTTTTACTAGCCCTGTTAGAAACATTGTAGGTTACTGCTATACGTGACACGTACAACTCTTCATAAAGAAATCCTGTTATTTCTTAAAGTGAGAATAGTACTTTTTTTCCCTGAATGTATTTTATAACATTAAATGGCAAAATATTTTTTAAGTGGGGAGACATATGGCTCTTTAGTCTTTAGAGAAAAATATGAATATGCTTTTATATAATGACTAATATAGCACTTTACAATTTACAAAGCACCATATATGTATATATACACATACATATATATATGTATGTGTATATATAAAATCTCAGATCTTTTTAAAAGAAAAAAAAGGAAAAAGAGGAAAAAATCAGCACCGTTGAGCAATATGTCAAAGAAGTCTGAAAACATATGTAATGTACACCACTAGCGGCCCTCTCACCTCTACAAAGTGAAGGTTCACAAAGTACATCTTAAGTCCTCTGAGCCCACAACCACCAACCCTGTTAGACACATTAGGCAACAGCTCTGTTTTACATATCAGGAAACAGGCTCGGTGAGATCACACAGCTGGCAAGCACCAGAGGTAGAACCTGAACACGTCTCCTCCTGAACCCAAGGCCAGCATTTTAGCCACCAGGCCAGGGCTCCCGTGCCCATTTTTTCCTGAACTCTATCTATTGAGGCGGTATTGCTGATAAAGCCCCAACTCTGGCCGAATATTTGAAGAACAGTCCACTTTAATATTTCATACAACTTTCCCAGAGGGTAATGTCCCCATTTAATAATGCATTCTTCAAAACCAGTGTGGTTTTTTCCTCCAGCGTACGTATTCTTCCCGCCATTGGTACAGACTCGGCCATCAGGCTGTAAAAGCGACTTGAGAGCTGCTCTGGATACAAGATTCATGAGCCTTCAGCCTGCCTGGTAACAACACTCCCAGACTCAGCTGCGCTCCCCCTCAGACGGCATACACCTCGTCACTGGGCCGGGACCAGCTTTTCCTGCCTGCTGGGAGCTGCCAGAGCTTGTGCTCTGACTACCTTTGAGAACTCAGCGTCATCTCTATGCTGGAGACACACAAAGATTTGAGTAGGTTTTCATTTAATATAAATGAAAAGATGATGACAACTATAATCCACACCCCAGACAAACCTGCCGAGTGAATATTTTAAAATGCTTTCTAAGGCAAATATTTCTCATATTTCCTTGGAGTTTCAGCAATAGGGATGCTGTGAGTCCCTGCCCTCCATATACTGTACGTATCTTATGCATACGTAGTTATTTGTATGTTGGCTCCTCCATTAAAACCGGAACCTCTAGAGCGCTGGGCTTGTGTTTTTGCCTTTCTCTGTAGCCACAGTGCTTAGCATTGTACCTGACACACAGCAAGAGCTTAAGTAAAGGCCTGGTGACTGAGACCAAGGAGGAAGCCCTTCACTTAAGCCCACTTTTTCCTCTTCCAAAGATACATGTTCTATTCACTCCTTAAACAATTCATTTTGTTGGAAGTCTTGATTTTAGTTTTTTCTCAGCCCTGTTCAAAAAAAAAAAGAAAACTCAAAGGCTTTTCCCACAAATTAAACATATCTTTTCTGACAAACACATTTCTAAGAAAATATGTTAAATAATCAGTCCCAATTACAGTGGAAAAAATTCACAGTAAAGATGCAACTTACAGACATCAATCAGGTATTAAAATAAATAGCCCCTGCTTTAGGAATCAAAACCACATACTCCATTTGTCATTGTCTTTGTACTGAATACTAACTTCCTTCATACATAGTGTCAAAAGGCATTTACTCTACCTTTAATGGCAACACTGGAAAGAGAAAAAAGGCCCAACACGGAACACTGTTTATTTGATGCAGTTCCAAGTTCCTTCAAGGAATGGAAGCATATGCCACCAGGAAGGAAACAAGCATTTATTAAGCACCCACTATGTGCCAGGTGATTATCTCAATCTTCACAATTACTCTAGGAGGCAGGTGTTATGATAAATTATGCCCATTTTACGGTTGAGGAAACCAAGGCAGAAAACAGTGAAGGGACTTGCCCAGAGCCACACAATTAGTAAGTGTCTGAAGCTGGATTTGAACTCGAGTCTTTCTGACTTCAAGCCCTTGGTTTCTCCTGTTGCTTCTAGGCAGTCTGATATACTAGAAAAGCCACAGAAGGGGATAAAGGGGACATGGGAGGCTTCAGCCTGGCTCCCCGACCAAGAGTCATCACCTTGGGCAGGCAGCTTCACCTCTCTAGGCCTCAGTTTCTGTATCTCTAGAAAGAAGGGGCCAAATGAAATTACTTCCAAATTTTAAAAATATTTTAGAAATAGCGGCTAGGTCATGCGCCTCCTGGTGATGGACTCGACACGGAGAATGAGACACATTTTAGACACAAGCAATGAGAGAGATTGTTTTACTTGACTGTGTATGTTTGTTACCAGGGATGGGAGGTATTGGGCTGGATGACTTCCAAATGTCCACATGTACATGACAGATCATTGAACTCAAGAGTCAGAAACACCTGGATTCAAAACCAACTTCGGACACATATTCATTGTATGACCTTGGGAAAATCACTGAACTTCTGCCAGTCTGTTTCCTCAACAGCACCTACCTCAGGCTTATTTCAAAGATGAAATAAAACATGTACAGAACTTTGAAATCCTTATAATCCTATATAAATGAGAGCTATTACTTTATCAATAAAGCTCTCACCCTGTTGTTGACGTTCAGTCATTTCAGTGCTGTCGGACTCTTTGTGACCCCATTTGGGGTTTTCTTGGTAAAGATACTAAAGTGGTTTGTCATTTCCTTCTCCACCCTGAGTGGATAACTGATGGTGAGAGCAGACAATAACTCCCCTTTCACTAGTATGCTGGAACCATCGGCTGATGGTAGCTTTCTATCCTGCTGGGACTGCAGGTTTGTAGCTCTGAATGCTGTGTGCAAGAAAGACTTCATCAATTGGCTAGAAAGTTGTTAGGCAACCAATACAAGCTCCTTTTGATTCTACAACCCAAATACCAAAGGTTCCCATTAAACTAAGCACTTAAGTATCTAATAAGACACGTTAGGTTCCCCGGGGTGGGAATGAGAGAGGGAAAAGGGAGAAAAGAAAGGACACAAAAACTGGCTCATCGAAGCTAAAGCTGCAGGTGGGGAGAAGGATAAGGAAAGGTCAGGAAAGCTTCACATAAGACTTTCAAACATGATTTTTAAGTCAGATCAAAGTTTTCACAGGATTTTAAGAAAAAAATCACACTTGACACACAAAGCATGAGACTTCAAGAAACAGAAGTGTAAACAAAGTATTGTCAAAGGTCCATTTTTTTTTTTTTGTATTAAGACTCTTAGAGAAGCTATGATTGTTCTATGATGCAAGGGCAAATAGTTCATTAAACATAGGAATTTTTAAAGCGTTAGTGGGAGAGAATTAAAATTCAAAAGACTGAATATAGACTCCACATATATGAATTAAAATACAGGCAATGGAGTGAAGAATAACAAATGATTCTCATAGTCAGAACTTGGGAATAAAGTTCTCTTAAAAAATTCACTGTAAACCCAATTGTGCCAATATTAAGGTTGTGATTCTAAAGTATTCTGTAATATGGTGGACTAGAAGGAGGTGATCTGAGTCCTGGATCCAACACTGTGACCTTGGACTCCCAATGGGAGTCAGTTTGCTCATCTGTAAAATGAGGGGTTTGGATTCGCTGGAGATCTCCAAGGCCCCTTCTAGTGTTAACATTTTACCATTTATGCAGGCTGTTGCTGAAACCTTATGAAAGGGCCTCAGTCATGGAAACAACAAAATAAAGCATGTGAGAGACCAAGGGCACATTTAACTACTCTAGGGTGACAATGAGGTACCTATGTATGGCAGGAACAAAAAGACTTACAAAGTGCTTTCTTCTCAACAACCATGTGAGGTAGATATTGCAATTATCTCTTTTTTATAGGTGGAGAAACAAAGGTTTGAAAAAGCTCAATGACTTGCCAGTTACGATCCTAAGTGTTCAAGCGTTCATCTGAAATCAGATTTTCTGACTGTAAGGTCAAGGCTCTTTCCACTTCATCAGGGTACTGTCACCTCTCAGAGGCTCAATCAGTAAAATGCTGCTCCCTAAACTGTAAGGCCTAGAAGGAATCTTAGAGATCACCTAAGAAGTCCCGAGAGGCCAGCCAAGTTGTCACAGTAAACCTTAAGGCCTTCGTGTCAGATGCTGGTACTACTGGCCAAGGCTACCTCACAAGTCAAAGACAGGGCCTCTACTGAAACCCACGGCTCTTGATTCAGGCCCACTGCTCTTTCCGTGATGCCAGGCTACTTCCTTTATTACCCAGAATGAAAGTAGTTCAGTTCACAAAGAAATTGGAAGTAACGACAGTTGTGAATTTTTTTTAATACCTTCCTTACCTGTGTATAGGCTATACTTGGTAATATGCCTTTCTCTGAATCAAAAGTAATACAATAAACATCCATGGAGTCGAAGTAAAGAATCAATGTGAATTCTTTGGGCGCTTTCTGTTTAAGTCCCTCCCAAATGCACAATGGAGTTCCCCTACACCAAATACCAGGAACAGTTTTATTGAACTAACGTCTGGAACAGTTTAAAGTTTGAAACCACTGCGTGCAGGGGAGTGGGAGAAATGTTCTTATCCTATGAACTTTAGAGGAAGCACTCTCTAGGCCCTCTTCTGAATCAACCAGGGAACTATAAATACCTGCTGGCTCGTCTGTTTGTTTTGCCAGGGACAAAGGGAAGTAGGAGCCAGGTTCCGTGTAGAAGCTTTATAAACACATAACTCAAAGACTGTCAGAGAGAAGGAAGGAGCACAACACCATCTCAATGTGTTGCACAGGAGGGCAGAAGACCTACTGTAAGCCATTCCTCAGCAGCAGGGCACCTCTCCAAGATTGCAGGGGTTCCGATCCCAGCTCTGCCACTGACTACTTGTGTGACTTTGGACAAGTCACTTCCCTTCTCTTCTGTAAAACTTGGGGTAGGACTAGGTGACCTCAAAGGTCCCTTCCAGCTCTCCTTCTACAACCAACCAGCCTTGACCTGGTGCCCTCCAGTGACATTGGGAGGCCTTCAGCAGACTGGGTGAGAGCAGGGCGGGCCTGGGGTGGCAGGGCTAGCTCCAAGAGTGTGAAGGAAGCCCAGCGTGTAGGTTTAAGTCCTGGCTCAGATGAATCCTGTCTGTGATTCAGGGTCAGCTGCTCCTCCTCTCCAAGGCTACCAAGGGCAGACTAGAGGGAGTTTCCTCACTGGGCAGTTCCCTCTACTAATGGAAAGGCAGGTCTTCAGATCCCCGAGGACCGCATCCAGCTGGCCTGCTTGCTGCTCTTCACACAGGCCCCAGCCTGCAATGTCCAGTCTCCCAGCTTCCTCCAAGACTCAACTCAAATCTGCCCTTCCACCGGAGGCCGTTCCCAGTTCCTCCAACTGCCTGTAACTTCCCTCTGAGACTACCTGCCCCTTTCACTGCAGACTTTGTTTGCATGCTGTCACCCCTGGGACAATGCCAGCCCCTTTGGGGGCGGGTCTTGCTTCTTTGCTTCTCCAGAGCTTAGCAAAGTGCCTGACCCATCAGAACAGGTGCTTCATAAATGCTGGACTCTTCCCCTCTAACGGTTTAGTTCTAATTAATACAAGCACTATAGCCATCCAATCTAATTAAGACCCTGTTAAATGGCACCTGCTGTTGGGAAGTTCTTACTTATGTAGCCCAGTAAGAAGGAATGGCTTGGTGGAGAGGGAGCCACACTCAAGAGTGGGGAAAACCTGGGTTCAAATCCTGCTGCAGACACTTACTTTGACTACAGACAAGTCACTTAAATTCTCTGAGCCCCAATTTCCTCATCTGTAAGATGGAGTTGAGAGGAGCTAGAGAACAAGCTTCCCAGTCAGGCAATCATTTATTAAGCATCTACTATGTGCCTCCAGCTGTGCTAATCACAAGGGATGAAAAGAAGAACCAAAAACCAAACCAAACCTCAATGCTCGGGCTCAAGGGGCTCACCCCCTTAGAGATGAGGGAATGCCACCACCGACACCACCACCACCATCATTGCCATCATCACCAACACAGCCTATTATGCTAAGCGCTTCGCAATTATCTCATTTGATCCTCACAATAAGCCGTAGAGAAAGGTGCTATATTCCCGTTGTACGATGGGGAAACTGAGGCACGAGTTCAGGGGCTTCCCTAGGATCAGAGCAGCCGATGAGCATGCCAACTATGCGCTGACCAGGAGGTATCCGTGATAGATAGGAGATAATCAACAGGGAGGGCACTAAAATTAAAGGGCAGGGGAATTCAAGTCCCGCCTCACTTATTGGGTGTCCCCTGTTCAGGCCTCGGTTTCCCTATCTGTAAAGTGCACCAGCCTCCGGCTCCCCGAGGCTGGCGTTTGAGTCTGATCCCTGAGCAAAGGCTGTCGGCGGGGCTTCCCTGGGCCTCAGTTTCCTCATCGGTTCTCAAGGTCCTCCCCGGCACCAGGGCTCGATCTGTCACCCACGAAGACGGTATCGGAGGTACCTTAGGGCGCTCTCCGAGTCACCCTCTCAGCCCCCGGGTCTGCCTCCGGCCTCGGGCGCCCGGCACACAGCGGGGGCTTAATAGGTGCGGGAGGCCTTGACCGTGCCCCTCACGGCTCGTCTCCTTTTCCTCGGAGCGCGGGCCCGCGACCACTCGCTTCCCCAGGAGGTAAACTGAGGCATGGAGCGGCCGGGGGCTTTCCTCCCGCGGCGCACGGCCTCCCGGGCCCGGGACACTCACCCGCACCGGTCAGCTCTTCCGTCGGTCGGTCACTCCGGGGCCCCGCGTAGAACGAGGGCGAGGCGCGCGGTCACGGACGCCCGCAGGGTCGCAGGGAGCGGGCGAGGCCCCTCAGGCCGCGGCAGCTGCCGGAAGCCGAGCTTCCGCCTTTCTAGCTCCCAGACCAGGCATGGGAACGCGACTACGCCTGCTCCGGGTATGACGGCGCCCGAGAGGGGTCGCGTTCTCTCTAGCAGCGCAGCGCCCCCTGCCGCCGTGGAGGTCCTCCCGCCGGCTGCTCCGCAGCCTGACGCGCAGCTGGGGACTGCCCGGGTGAATTCCATCCTTGCGCGTCCCTGGTCCAAGGCGCGGAAAGCCAGGTGCGGTCTTGGACGTAGTGAGGCGAAGAAGAATTAGGAAGTGGTCCAGTGACATTCATGAAACTGATGGAGGAGGGGGCAGGGACCCAAGGCTTCTTTAGAGAGGGAATTCCCAGGTGCGATGGGGAAGAGGAAGAGAAGGGAACAGACGACTAGAAAGCGCCTACTCCCACTTTTTTCCATTGCTACCCTTTTTCATTGTTTTTTTTTCTTTCCACCTCCTACGTCTATAAAATAATCTTTTAGGAGTGTGTCGCACTACCGAATAAGTAAACTGATTTAGGAAGTATTGTCATTTGAATTATATTAGTTCGCCCTACCCATGAGCAATGCATGTTTCTCCAGGAAAGTTTTGAGACACGAAACTTAATTTAATAGAAATGTTTTTGTTGTTCTCACATTGTCAGGGTAAGTGAGCGTGAATTGACACTTCTTCTCTATTTACTCCTCACAGAGGCTCTGTTCAAATGGATTTTCTCTCCCTTTTCCACCAGCTGCCAAGAAATATCCTGTCTCCCCAGGATACACTCATCACTAGACATCTAATCAGCTTGGAGATTTAATTCAGTTTTCTTCTTAGCATTGGAACATTGGAGGGTGTAGCAATAAACTCCTCCCAAACCTCTCTTTGATGGAGGGCTCAGAACTTTGCAGTTAACTCTCCATTTTCCAGAGACAATCTTTTTTTGTTGTTGTTGTTTGTATCCCCAGTGCCAAGCACAGTGCCTGGCATAGAATAGACGCTTAATTTTTATAGTTTATGCACTACTGAGTTAGATTCATAAAGTCCCAGAGTGAATTTCAGTAGATACAGTCCCAAATCCTTTATGGCTTCTGTAGTTATTTTAAATTAAGTTTCCCTTTGTACTTCCTCCTACTAGGTTTTGTTTATTATGTAATAAGAATGCTGATAATTTATATGGATTTATCTTGTATCATATAACTTTGCAGAAGTTATTAATTATGTCAATTAAGTGTGTTTTTTTTTAATTTGACTCTCCAGAGTTTTCTAAGTACACTACCATATAATCTATTTGGAAGGGAACTTTCTTATTATTGCAAACGGTTTATGTAGTAATGGAATTAACCTTTCAGTTTTAGGTAAAATTCACTTGTAAATCCCTTCTGGTCCTGGGGATTTTTTCCTTTGGAAATTAACTTCCTGCCTGTTCAATGTCTTTTTCTAATCTGAGGTGATTTAAGCAGTCTATTTATGTTTTTGTTAATCTGTGTATTTCATATTGTTTGTGAGTATTCCGCTATTTCCTCCAAGTTATCAGTTTTGATATCATATAACTGGCACAATAGTTTCTGATAATTTATTTTATTTCCTCTACCATTATTCTAAGTTCTCCTTTTTCATTTTTGGTATGAATAATTTGGTTTTCCTCTCCCTTTTTAAAAAATCGGATGAGCTAGCTTTCCTAGTTTATTAGTTTTTTTTTTTAAACCAGCTCATTTTATTTATCAGTTCAGTGGCCCTTTTGTGTTCAAATTTATTGATTTTCTGAATTTTCCCTAATGTCTACTTTGTTATTTGGTTAAGGATTTTTGATTTATTGTTGTTCAAACTTTTAAAAAAAGTTGCACACCTAACTCATTGATTTGTTCTTTCTCTCTTTTTGTTGATGAAAACATCTAAAAATATAAATTTCCCCCTCTGAACTATTTTAGCTGTGTCCCATAAATACTTTTAAAACATATTTAAAAAATTTATTTCATTAAACATTTCCCAATTACATATTTAACAACGTTAACATTCTTTAAAAAAAAATTTGAATGCCAAATTCTCTCCCTTCCTCCTCACCTCTGGGAAGGCAAGCAATATGATACTAATTATATATGTGAAGTCATGTGAAACATATTTCCATGTTAACCATGTTCCAAAAGAAAACACACCAAAAAAAAAAGCCCTAAGAAAAACAAAGAAAGTAAGAAAAATATTCATAATCTGTAATTAGAGCTCATCAGCGTGTTCTGGAGGTGGATAGCATTTTTCATCATGGGTCCTTTAAAATTCTCCTAGATCATTGCCTTGATCAAAATGGCTAAGTCTTTCCCATTTGATTGTCCTTATGATATTGCTATTACTGTGTACAATGTTCTCGCTTCATTTTGCATCAGTTCAGATAAGACTTCCCAGGTTTTTCTGAAACCAGCCTGTTAGTCATTTCTTCTAGCATAATAGTATTCTGTCACATTCAAATACCACATCTTGTTCAGCCATTCTCCTATTGACGTGCATCCCCTCAATTTCCAATCATTTTCTACCACAAAAAAAAGCTTCTATAAATTCGTTCATTTGTGTCTGACTCTTTGTGACCCTGTATGAGGATTTCTTGGCAAGGACACTGTGGGGGTTTGCCATTTCCTTCTCCAGTGGATTAAGGCAAAGAGAAGTTAAGTCTCCAGGGTCACATGGCTAGTGAGTGTCTGAGGCCAAATTTGAACTCAGGTCTTCCTGACTCCAGGCCTAGTGCCCTATCCGCTGAGCCATCCAGCTGCCTCCAAACGTTTTTGTATAGATCTTTGATCTCTTCTCCAATTATTTTTTAATTCTTTTAAAGGCTTTTTAAAAGATAGTTTTTATTGCATTATGATGTGGAAATGTATATTTAGTATTTATAG
This sequence comes from Phalanger gymnotis, assembly GCA_028646595.1. Lineage (NCBI taxonomy): Eukaryota > Metazoa > Chordata > Mammalia > Diprotodontia > Phalangeridae > Phalanger > Phalanger gymnotis. The sequence continues at coordinate 437,772,977 of CM053623.1, forward strand.
TACTTTTTGTCAGTTTTTCTGAGTTTTTGGAGCTCCCCTTGCAGCAGCACATAAAGCGTAACTAACAAATTGGTTTCTACACATAACCAAGGCTGTTGTCTCCCT
>CM053623.1:437773581-437792117 GCA_028646595.1 Phalanger gymnotis
AAAACTATAGCTAGAAAAAATCCGAAGCAGAGCCGACCCCCGTGTGGACCCAGGAGTTCGAGTGGTGAATATGATTTACGCCATCTTATTTTTTTGTGGCCTCCTGGCTACTCTTGTGAGGCGGGCCTACTGGGCCTGGAGGCTTGTGTTCACAATACTGGAGTGGGGAGGTTGGTTCGATAATTTGTTGCTCTGGGCCCTGAATAAATTTTTGGATGCCTTCTGCTTGGAGAATTCTGTATACCCATCGATTTCGAACCATTCTGATATTTATATGATCCTTTTTGAGATCATAAATTCGGCCTTCCTACTACACCCCCCCACCCCCACCTTTGACAGGAGGAAGGAAAAGTAATGAGTTCTATTTGGGACTTGGGTTAGAAATGCCCGTGGGGCACTCATTTAGGAAAGATGGGCAAATGGGGATGCAGAGTTAAAGATCCATGGAGAGATGAGGGGTAGGTGTGTAGTGTTGGGAGTCATCTGCCTGGAGACAATAGCTGAATATGGGGGAGCTGGGGAGAGAGAGAGAAAGAGAGAGAGAGAGACAGAGAAAAGAGGAGGAAGAGAATGACAGAGATAGAGAAGGGGAGAGAGACAAAAAAAAAGCAACAGGAAGAAAAGGAAGGAAGGAGGGAAGAAAAAGAGAGAGAGCCCCCTGATGAGGGTCCATGATCTATGAACTGGAGCAACATAATTAATTGTGTGCCAAGGGGTAACTCATATCACTGGTGCCACAATATCACTGGTGCCTTCTGATATTATCCCTTTTCTCCTGCTGAGCCACTCCTAGATGGTCATATGTGGGTAGAGTCTGCTGGGTGCTCCTCCTGGCTGCTGCCCAGTGATGCTCCGGTGGTCCTGTGTCCACTGCTGGTCACTGCCAGGCACTACTGTGCTGGCTTTGAAGTTGTAGCAGGTTTGCCAGCTTCTGCCTTCAGCTAGAGAATGCAGCTGAGTTGCATGCACTTGGCATAGGAGGAGGAGTTGACTCTGTTAGTGCTTTTTAAGAATAAAGCTAAGAAACTTCTCTGCTATGGTTCTTTTAAAGAAGGAAAAAGTGCTAACACATCTTATCAGTGGACTAGGGAGAAAACCTTCCTTTGCTTTTCCTCACAGAAGGAAGCTTTCTGTATCTCCACACACTGGCCAGAATGGGTCTTTCCTTTCCAGAAGGTGATTCATTGCTCCACGATCCAAGCTCTTTGGAACTCTGAGCCAGAGTCCCCCCAGCTAATTAGTGCTGGTTTAAACTTGTTTATGACACTGTATTAGCAGATTCCTAAGGGCCACATCTCTGTCAGAAGGTCTCCCTCTCTCTTTGGGCCAGAAAGTCCACGATAAGTTTCCAAATGCTAAACTGCTCCAATTTGTTGTCTGTTTTCTTCCAGAAAACTGCCAAAGACTTTCTTGGTTCTCCAGCCCTCCCCAATGCCTTGACCCCAAAACTCTCATGCAAATGAGTGAGAAGAGAAGAGATACAGAAACAAATCTTAAACACACAAGTCAGGGCCATTATTTTCCCCCAGCTTAACCATACTCTTGAACTTTCTTAAGTGTATATTGTCCAGCTATCTTTGAGCCCTCTGCAGCAAAGAAAAAATTACAAACAGATCGATTAAGGAATAGGAGGATTCCAACAATAAGACAATGAACCTTGAAGAGAACTAAGCCTTTTAAGAGACAAAAAGGAGGAGAAAGGGCCTTCCAGGTCAGGGGACCAGCTTGGGAGAGGACAGAGAGGTGACAGATGGAAATCCAAGTCTGGGGAACAGAAAGTAGGCCTGTTTGGCCTGAACATAAAATACAAGGGAAAGATCATCTGGAACCAGATTGTACAGGGTTTTAAATGTCAAGCTGAGAAATTTATGTTGGATCTTAGAGGCAATAGAAAGCCACTGAAAATCCTTGAGTAAAGGAGTTACATGGTCAGACCTGTGTTTTGGGAGAATTCTTTTAGAAGCTTTTAGGAGAATGCATTGAAGAGGGGAGAGACTAAAATCCAAGAGTCCAATAGGAGTCATAGACCAGAGGAAAGAGGAAAAAGGCTTGAATTGGGGGAGAGAGAGTGGCTGTGTAAATGGAGCAAAGGGTTTGATGGAAGCAAAGGATTCTTTGAGGGTAGAACTGACAAGACTAGCATGTAGGGGGTGAAAAAATGGAAAGAATTTTCACCATGAATGAGAGCCTGGTTGCCTATAAGACTGGTGGTGGCTTCATTTAGAAATGACAAAAGAAGGATGAGATTCAGAGAGAATAATGAATTTCTTTTGGGAAATTTTGAGTTTGAGATGCCTACACGACATCTAGGTGGAGATCTCTAACAGGTGATTGGAGATGGAGCTAGGTTAGAGAAATATGTGATTCGGCATATAGTTACCTGCATAGAAATAATCATAAACCCCTCCAGGGTTCATAGAATTTCAGAGTTGGAAGACTTTTCAGAAGTTCAGTGACTCTGAATGAATTCAGCTAGACAAGAGGTCATCCAGCTTCTGCATAGGAAGACCTCCAGTGGAAGGGTACTCACTACCTGCTGAGGTATTCAATTGCATTTTTAGGCAGCTGCAATTATTAGGAAACCTTTCTTTAAATGTAGTCAAAATTTGCTTTTTTTGTAAGCTTTCACCCATATTACTGCCCTCAGTGGCCAAGCCAAATACATTTAATCTCTTTAAAAATATTTTTATTGATATCTTGTGTTTTTACATTGCCTAAATTTTTCCTGTATTCCCCAATCTCATCCCCCTTCAAATATTCCAATGTTTGAAGATAGGTTTCGTGTCCTTCCTTCACCCTACCTCCAACTAAATCTTTCTTTCTCCAGCCTACACATCCCCAGTCCTGTCAACTAATTGTGGTGTGGTATATTTCCAGGAACTATGCTCTCCTGGTCATATCCTTTGCATTTTTTCCAGCTCATCAACAGCTTTCCTAAAATTTGGCATGCAGTAGGGAACCCAATATTCCATATGTTGTCTTATCAAGAAAGAGTACAGAAGGGTTATCACATCCATGAAGCCTGCCCAGGATCACTTTTGAGTTTTTAATTGCAGTGACCTTCCCAAGGTGGCATGGAGGTGACCCTGTTTTCTCAACATCCATGCCAGAGGAACACAAACAGCCTCTACTAAGCTGGAAAAGCTCTGAGCCCCCATGGCCTGTGTGTTTTTCAGCCAAGTACCAGCTAGCCTTGCTAAATCCAGAAAAGCTTGTCACCAGAGGCTTGGCCAACATAGAACAATTTCATTTTTCTTTTTGGCAATGATTACTCAGTAAATTATCTGCCAGCGTGTGGAGTGTGTTGTAATCTCTGTCAGCAAAGGGAAGACCCACACAGATGAGGTCACAGATCCTTGAAGTCAGTCACACTGTTAGGTTTGTGGTGAGATTAAAAAAAAACCCAACAGTATGTAAATGCCTCCTCATGGCCAGGCAGTGTATACAATGCTATTTAGAGCTACCACTTAGTGGTCTCTGGAAGAACAACTGATTTAGGAACTTTTCTTACAGATAAAATTGCTGATGACAGGGGAGAATCCTGTCCTTTGTTTTGCCGAATCTAATTGAACTCAACTGAATTGGTGAGGACAGAGGTATTTTTCATTATCTGTTCTCTAGACTTAGATTGGTTTTTACAATTAATCAGAGTTTTATTGACTTCTAGCATTGTTTTTGTGGACAAGTATTCAGAGATGAAAAAGACATTGGAAATTATCTACTTCAATCCCCTCATTTTACAGTTTTGAGGAAATGAAGGCCTAGAACTTGCCCACAGTCACACATAGTGAGTGGCAGAACTGAGATGCGAACCCAGTTCTTCAAAAGTAGAACCAAGAGAATGGTCATTCCAGGTCTGGCACTCTATCCACTGAACCACCTCACCTCCAGGCCTAGGTATAATTCAGTAAACAGTTTGGAATTCTGCTTTCTAGCATTAGACCAGACTAGTCAGCTTCTGAGAGAGAATCTCCTGGGGAAGGGGAAGGAAGGAGAGAGATTCTCTCTGCTCTTCTTCCCCTCCTCAATGCTCCCCATCCCACAGTGGAACCAGAGGAGTTTTGGAATATCCACCAACCCCTGCCGAGGTCTCATTAATTTCCAGGGGTTGGTAGCTCTGTCCTGGGAGCAGCATGTCAGCCACCCAGTAATGACAGCCTTGTGATTTCATGGTATTGGCCCCCATCTAGTCTCAAAAAGCTGCTTGAGTCACCCAGTTGGAAACACCCATTCCTGTGTTTGAATTCAGGGTTCCTTTACCATGTGGCCTCCTTCCTACGAGCCCCCTCTGATGTCTTCTCATCACCTTGACTTGCCCCTGGATCCTCACAGGCAATGCCAGAGGAAGGCAGGCTGCTCCCACCAAGTTAAAAAAAGGCTTCAAATGTTCCTCCAGGAGAAGGTAAGCTTCTTGAGGGCAGAGCCCAGCTCATTTTGTCTTTTTATCCCCAGAGCTCTGCTGAGTGTCTCATATGGGAAAAGTGCTTGATAAATGTTTGCTGAATTGAATCAAATAAGGCCCTGTTGACTGACTGTATCTGCCCTTCCAGGACTAACTGAGCTAGCTAAGCTGGAGAAACTCACCCCAGATTGGCTATAAGGGGTGTGGCTATGGCTTCTCAAGAGGACGACCTTCTAAGGCACTGAGGGTTTGGGAATGAGTTTCTCCTCCCTTCACTCTCCCAGCTTCATGTGTTCCTCACCCCAAGTTACCATGGATCTATTTGGCATATACTTGTATGTATATATGTAATACAGCATGTATACTCATATATGCCCATATGTCTGCATGTATATAGGCTATGTCTACTTGTATATGCCATGCATGTATAAAATGTCATGTATATGCCCATGCATGTTTATGTGTGTATATATGACATACATACTAATACATATCTTCATATCTATATGTGTATGTATAGATGGCATATATACTGATATGGGTTCATGTGTGTGTATGCATGATATATGCTCCATATATACTGTTATGTGTTCATATGTATAACTGTATAATGTCATATATACTTATATGTATGTCTATATGCATGTCCATATATGTTATATATTCCTATATGTCCATGTGTATATATGTGTATAATGACATATATACTGATGGATGTTCATATACGTGTATATGTGCCTATGTCCTATGTATATGTGCATATATGTGTATATATGCCACATATGTATCTTATGCTTATGTGTATATATAATGTCACATATACTTATATGTGTCCAGTCTATATGTATGTATAGATGTCATATATGCTCATATACGTCCATGCTTATCTATGTATATGTGTGTATATATATATGTGTGTATATATATATATAGTCATGTATACTCTCATATGACTTCACAGCCATTTTCATAGCTCGTGCCCCAGCCTTTACCTCCAACCAGACCCAAAGGCCCACCCCGTGAATTCCTGGGCTTAAATTGAAGAGCGTTTGCCTTATTTTGCCTAGATCCTTCTTCCTGGCTGTCTTTGTACTGCCCTTCAGTAATCAAATCGGTGCTACCGTTCATGTAAAAACATGCAGCTAATTGCCATTGGTGACTTCCCCTTTGCCATCTCTGGCTACTACTTCCCTACGTGTATATCTTCTCTCTTAGTGTGTCAGCTCCTTGAGGGCAGGGAGTGTCTTGATCATTTTTATTTATATCCCTAGCATTTAGTATAGTACCTGACGTATAGTTAGAACTTAATAAATGCTTTTTAATTAAGTAATCAATTGATTCATCTTGTCTCCCAGAGAAGAAGGCAAGCTCCCTGAGGGTAAGGTCTATTTTGTTTTTATCTCTTTAGCCCCGGCACCTGGCGTACTTCTTGGCATATTATAGACCTTGGTCAATTCTGGCTGATTGACTGAATACCTACACTGATGAAATCACAGATTCTTGAATGATTGGATTGTGGCACCAGAGGAGCAGGAGACCCACTCTGGGGCAGGTGTTTATCAGCACAGTGACCCTGGGCAAGTCTTAAGAGGCAGCTAGTGTGGCAGTGGGTAGAATGTTGGACTTGAATTCAGAAAGACTGAGTTGAAATCCATGTCAGACACTTGATAGCTGTGTGGCCCTGAGTAAGTCACTGTCTGTCTGCCTCAGTTTCCTCATCTGTAAAATGGGGAAGATAATAAAAACATTTACTTCTCAGGGTTGTTGTGGAAATTGAGTGGGATAATATATGTAAAACACTTTGTAAAGCTTAATACTTGTGAACTATTATTATTATCACTGGGCCTCAGGGTCTGTTTGTTTTTGTAATATAGAGATGATACCTATAGTATTTACCAAGCAGATTTTTGTAAGGCTCATATTAGATAACAAGTATAAAATGCTTTCCAAATTTTAATACAATAGACATAGATATAGATATAGATATAGATATATAGATATATGGAGGCAGTTTGGAACAGGGGAAAGAAACAGGTACCTGAGTTCAAATCCTCCCTTTGATGCTCATTACCCAAGTAAATCACTTGCCCTCCCTCCCTGTATTCTGGTTTCCTCATCTGTAAAATGAGTGGGTGAGTGGGGAGAGGGCTGGGGAGGGGGGAGGGATGGGTGGGACAAGGACTACATGCCCTGTGAGGTGCCTTCCAACTTTAGAGTTGTGTCTTTATGCCAGTTATTGACAATAATACATTTATAATGTTGTGTCTATGTCCCAGGAGTTCCTAAGTAGCCTGCCTAGAAATGAAGTTTTTGGTACATGACCTGTCTGTAAGTTGGGAACTGCCTGTATTAGGGATTTATTGTAAGCCTGATATAAAGTAAATAAGACCCTGGCTTAGTCTATAGGGGGATTGAGGATTTTTACAAATAGCAGTCCAGCCTTTATCTTTGTCTCCTATATAGAAATTTGCTCCAAGACCACAAAGCCTTTCTTTTGCTAGGCTGGTGCTACAGCTAATACCTTGAAGGGGTTTGAAAAATAAAAGAATTTTAAATCCCAAATTGACTTTTCAGCTCTCCTGGACAAAGGCCATTTGGCTTTGATCGTTGGGTATGCTGGAGCAGATGTAGTAGGCTCATCATGGTAGCTCCTCTGTGAGAAGAGACTGCGTTATGACATTACAGCGTTTACTTCCTTACAGCAACACCACTCCCGAGTACTGGCCAACTGCCCACGCCTACCATCTTTGCCTTATAGGGATACAACATATTCTTTTAAATGAATTTGGATCTTGAAGTCAGAAGACCTTGGTTCAAGTCTTGGGTCTAATATTTCTTAGCTTTGTGACCTTGGATGAATCACCACCTTTCTGAGCTTCAGTTTCATTGTCTGCAAAATGAGAAGGATTCTTGTATTACTCTTCAAACAGGGTTTTGGTTGATTCTACCACTCATTTCGCTTCACCAACTGCACAGCTATAATGCGCCAGGCATTTGGTACTGTGGATACGGAGGTGAAATGAAAATAGCTCCTCCCTTCAAGCAGCTTACATTCCACTGGGGTGGGGGGGGTAGGGGAGACAGAATATGTACACAGAGAAATATATCAACCAACCAATTAATCAATACGTACTTATTAGGTTCTTATTAAATACCGAGCACTGTGCTGGGGTGAAGCTCTCTGTCCTCAGAGAGCTTATATTTGAATGGTAGGGATGACATAGAAATAAATAGGTTAATACAAGATACATATAGATTGGATGGAAGGTGACAGAGAGGAAGGCTCTACAAAAGTAGGTACAAAATATATACAAAGTAAATGCAAAATAATTTGCTTTGTAAAGAGGGCAGCTATCTGGGTCCAACTATAAGAATACAGGAAAAAAAGTTTACAACTCCATCCCACTCATCCAATATGACAAAGGTTTCAGGGTAATTTGAATACTCCTGACCCTAGTTGCCACTGAGAAGGAAATAGAATCAGTCAAAAATACAGGTTTGACCAGAAGGACTTTTCCTGTGCTGGTTTGGTGTGGCTGTAGGTCAGTCATACCAGAAAATTAAACCTAGATAATGAAATTCTTCCCCTCTCACCCAATGTCCTGAACTTCTTATGACATCTTTATCTGTTAGGCTTGATAATCATCCTGCATTTACCAGGAGTCTCCTTGAATCTCCTGGGAGGCTCCTGACTTCCAGGTGTAGGCATTTTTTCTCTGAAAACCTCAGGGAATGGACTAAAACAAGATGCTACAGCTCCCTTGAGGAGTCTCCTGAAATTGTGCTGTAGGAGCCTAGCCCTTGTTGTCGGCTATCTCCTCTCTGCCTTGTGATACTGACATAGACGTTTGCCCTTCTCTACTGTATTCAAGAGAGATGGTGTGGTGTAGTGAAAAGAACATTTGGAATCAGGATTACTTTGGTCATACTTAGCTAGGTACTGCTGTGGATCGATGCTAGACCTGGAGTCAGGAAGACCTGAGTTTGAATGCAACCTCAAATACGACCTATGTGACCCTGAGCAAGTCACTTAACTACTTTGTGGATCAGTTTCCTCAACAATAAAATAGGGAAATAGTACCTGTCTTCCAGGGTGTTTGTTGAGGATAAAATGAGATAATAGTTGTAAAGTGCTTTGCAAACCTTAAAACACTTACATAAATGCTGCCTATTGCTATTACTGTAATTACTCATCTGCCTATATATCTACCCCCTTCCCCGTCCCCCACCCATGCAATGTAAGCTCCTTGAGGAAAGGGCCATTTTCATTTTTGTCATATCACCAGAGCCTGGCATAGGGCCTGGCACATAGTACACACTTAGTGTTTGTGGACTGAACTGATTTTTATTTCAGCTTTGCAACCACCTGAGTGATCATAACCTTTCTAAGGCTCAATTTTCTTCACATACAAAATGATGGAGTTGGCCTAGATTTTGTTGTTGTTTGGTCATTTTTCAATTTTATCTGACTTTTCTTGACCCCCTTTGGGGTTTTCTTGGCAAAGATACTGGAGTGGTTTGCCATTTCCTTCTCCAGCTCATTTTACAGATGAGGAAACTGAGGTAAACGAGGTTAAGTGATTTGCCCGGAGTCACCCAGCTAATAAGTGTCTAAGACCAGATTTGAACTCAGGAAGATGAATTTTCCTGACTCCAGGGCCAGTGCTCTATGCTTTATGGCATCCCTAGCTGCCCCTGGCCTGGGTAATTTCTAAAATATAGATTCTTTGCTTTTTCGTGTCATGGACCCCTTTGGCAGTCTGGTGAAGTCTATGGACCCCAATGTTTTTAGGTAAATGGAAGACATGCTGAATTGCAGTTAGAGGTTGGTACAAATAAAGATGTGATTTTTTCCCAATTCAACTTCACTGACCCCCTGTAATGTATAAACAGACCTCCTGGGAGTAGAAGTTGTGAACTTCTGGTTATAAACCCTTGTTTTAAGGCTTCCTTTAACCATGATATTCTATGTTTTGGGTGCATGGATCTGAGCTTCCCAAGTAAAGAGAACTGATCCTGACTGATCTCTTCCATGGCAGTGCCATGTTGGTTTTGGAGCCAGAAGACCTCAGTTCAAATCCAGGCTCTACTATTTACCTACTGTGTGACTTTGAATAAATCAGATGAGTCTTGAGTTTTTCCTCTAAAGTCCCTTCTAGCACTAAATCTATGACCCTATTTACATTTGCTGCTCTTCCTTCTCCTTTGAAAATATTCTCAGAGCCACATATAGCAGGCAGTTTGGAAACTGTCTTCCTCAAATTTCTCAACCCCATGTGGTCTTGTTCCTTTACTTTGCTAAGTTAACCCTTCTGTAAAATGGGACAGTTGGGCTCACCGAACCCTTGAAGTTCTGTGATCTCTTTTCTACTAAGTCCCTGGATCTTTGAGGGATTCTTTTGCCAAAATTCTTCTCCAAGGTGAGCTGTCTTCTTCTAAAGATAGGGCCTTTCCTTGTCCAGATCTCATTTCTTATATCCCCAAAGTGTTCCTTTGGCAAATCAGAGTTTAAATAAAAAAAATCACAGGGATGGTCAATGTCTTAATGACTCAATTTGCTCACTTCTGAAATAGTGATCAAACTATCTAACCTCTCACAGGATTGTTTTATTGATTTTCTTTTGCATTGAATCTTTTAAATTTTTATTTCTATAAATGGTATTGCTACCTTTTGTTTTTATTTTATTTTTAAATTTTCTATTTAAATTGAAATTAAATTTAAAATTTGTGTTGGTATCTTTTGTTGGTTCCTCCCTGCTCCCCTACCCATTGAGCCATGCTTTCGGGATTGTTTTAAGAGCTATGGGATAATAAGTGCAAAAACACTTTTGAGAAGCATAAAAACATTATACAAAAGTAAAGGATTATTGTCATTATCGAACGTACCTGTCTTTTACTCAAGGTTTTTGAAACATGACAAATATTTCTTTTTATGAGGAATGCTATTAATTCTCATTTAGGAATGTTTAACCTAGAGAAGAGAACACTGTGTGTGTGTGTGGGGGGGTCATGACAACTATTTTGAAGTATTTCGAGGGCTGTCTGTCTTAAGGAAAAGGCATTACTCTTGTTCTTCTTGGCCCCAGAGGGAAGAACAAAAAGCAGTGAGTGGAAGGTGCAGAGAGACAGATTTATGCTCCATGGAAGTAAAAACTTCATGGATGAGAGCTATCCAGGCTATAGAACTTGGATATCGGAGCTCTCCAAGGTAGCTTCCCAGGATGTCCACAAGCAGAGACTGGATGACCACTTGCTAGGTGTGTGTTAGAGTAGACTCTTGCTCAGGTAGGGGCTATCCAAGCTGGCCACTGAGGTCCCTTCTGACACCGAGAGTCTCTGAATTTCTCTGCAGCTTTGCAGCTTAGGCTAACATCAGCATTAACCACAGCCATATCCAGATTCCTGACTGGGAAGTCATGCTATCTCCAAGCCAGATTAAGAGTTAAAGTGCATGGATTTGTTTATCTGAGAACAGGTTTACTCCTTATTCTCTCCCATCCAGTTTTTAAACCTCCCCTTCCCCCCTTCCTTGTCCTGCCATCTGCTAATTGGGTGTTTTCCTGCTCACTAAACTACAACAAGGGTTAGATTAAGAGCCAGAAGGGACCTCGGAGGTCATTCAGCTCCCGGCATTTTGCCGAAGAGGATCTGAGACCCAGACAGGTGAAATGCCTTGCCTGGGGCTACACACATAGTAAAATGGCCAGGATGTAAATCCTAGACCTCTGACTTTAGCCCCAGGGTTCATTCCATAACACTATGCTGCACATCCCACCCCCCACCCCCCAAGCAAGTAATGCCGGTGGGAGAAAGCAGAAAAAAGTGATTGTATTTTGTGATGGATGGAGGGGCAAGAGGTAAAGAATTGAGTACACCTTCATAGAATTTAGGGCTAGAAGAGACCCTAGAGATCACTGAGTCCAAACCCCTCATTTTATAGATGAGCAAACCGAGGCCCAGATAAGTTAAGTGACATGTCCAAAGTCGCACAGGTAAGAGCAGGGTCTGGATTTAATTACATTTAGACCTAGGTCTTCTATCTCCAAATCCAATTATAAGGAGACTGCTTTCCTGCTCTGGACATGCCATGCTTTGATAGAACATATTAGATGATTTTTTGACAAGTGAAGTGGTTTTCCCAGTAACTAAAAATTACTAACACCCTCACACTCCCACCCCACTGAATTAATGAAGGATGGATCTGAGTACTTTTTTTCTTCTTGGTTCCTGGATTTTAGAGTGTTTTGGCATGGTGGTACCATATTATAGAATCACAGATCTGGAAGGGACCTCAGAGATCATTGAGACTAACTCTCACTTTATAGATGAGGAAACTGAGGCCCAGAGACATGATGTGCCTGTAGCTCCCCACAAGGAATCTCCTCTGCCACTACAGATGGACACCTTCTCTGAAACGTAAAATGTTAAAGAATTGCCCAGGGCACTGAAAGGGGAAGTTACTTGACCAAGGTTTCATGGATAGTATGTGTTGCAGGTGGGGCTTGAACTCTGACTCCAAGGCCAGCTCTCTTGCCCCAGAATATACAGATAGAAAAGTAGCAGAGCCAGGATTCAAAACTAGTGGGTTTTTTCTACTACTGTCATTAGTAGTTTGTGGGGTTTTAGGATGGTGACCTTGATAGTAATAAAGAAGCTGAGAAGAAGGGTGTATTTGGGGGGAAAGAAGATGAGTTCTGTTTTTGAAATGTTGATCCTGAGATTCCTATGGGGCATCCAGTTTGAAATCCAGTTGGTAATGTGAGGCATAGGGGAGAAATGGGGCTGGATAAAATAGATCTAGGTATTACTAGAATAAAGATGACAATGGAAGCTGTGAGAGTTTACCAAGTAAGAGCATTTAGAGAGAGGTGAGGTGAACCTCCAGCAACCTAGATAACCAAAGATCCTTCCAGCTCTGAACTTGGAGATCCTATTTAATCTAAAGCAGGGTGTTCTGGAGACAGCTCAAACACAATAGTGAAAGCTGATTGTTAGATTTTCAGTATGAGTATTTATACTTCAGCCATCCCCAAATGCTACAAATCAGGGCTTGATTTATTGTTTTGTTGATTTCTTGACTTAAAAAAGTGATGGAAAAACGTTAATAATGGAGAGTAAACTTAAAAAGTTTGTTCTGTGTATATCTTCCAACCCTCCCCTGGGCCAGTTGTTAAACATTTACCAGCACACTGCTGATTTAAAGTTTAAAGTGTTGAGAGGCAACTTGGTGTAGTGCAGACTAGCCTCCAGGAAAGGAAGAGCTGGGTTTAAGTCCATCTTTTGGCAACACTGTCCAAGCTACTCTGGGCAAGTCAGGTAACCTCTCAATGCCCCGGGCAACTGTCTCAAACTATGTGACTGGCATAGGTGCATTAATAGGAGTTTCCTTTACCAATGTAATTAGTGAAATCATAACCCTGGTCCAATTTTCTTTTCTTTTAAATTTGTACCTTTTTTTCAGGGCAGAAGTTTCTACTGGGGTGATTTGAAGGTACTAGGAATGTTTGACTGAAAAAAAAATGACTCAGGGAAGATATGAAGCAGTTGGAGGCCTGGGGTTCAAAGCCAACCTCTGACTATCTGCGTGACCTTGGGCAGGACACTCAGGACCCCTCCCCCAAAATTTCAGTTTCCTGTTCTATGAATGAAAGGGCTGGGCTAAATGGCCTCTGAACCTCTTATCTCATTTTACTTCTATGGTCCCATGTCAGAGCTCTTTAAATATTTAAAGGACTATCATGTAGAAAAAAGATCAGACTTGTTCCAACTGGCCTCAAAGGACAGAATTAGTAGCTATGTGTGGAAATGGCAATGGGGCAGTTTTTGGCTTGGCGTCAGGATAAGACTTGTTAACAATTGGAACCATCCCCAAGTGGGATGGGCTGCCTGGAAGGAAGCGAGTCCTTCCTCACTGGAGGTCTTCAAGCAGAGGCCAGTTGACCAATTGTTGGGTGTTTTAGAAGGGATTCTTGTTTCAGTGTGGATTGCCCTACCTGGAGCCCTCTTCCACTTCCAAGATTCTGTGAAAATATAGATCACAGTTTGGGCGGTGGTCCTCACATCTAGCCCATGGGTCCATATAGTTCTCCTCACTCACCTGGACTGCCTGGAAAGGATCAAACAGTAACAAAAAATGAAAATGAATTTCCAGTTTGGTTAGGAAATCAACTGGGGTCCCAGCAGCCTTAGCCAGACTTTCTCTCCCAGAACCCAACAATGCAGAATTTTCTCTTTCCACTTGGTGGTGCTACTTGTTCAAGAAACAGTCAACTCTGCAGTCTCCTTACCCACCCCCAATGAAGCTCTGCTAAAATTGCTAGGGAAGGAGTAGATGCCAATGCTAGTGCAATTAATAAAACATTAGAGCTTTTGCTATCAGGCATAATCCACACTGACTGAAAGAGGAGGCAGTGTCCAGGATGGGGGGAATTTGGTGGTGGGAAATGGAAACAGGAATGTAGGGGTAGCTGATTAAATCCTTAGCTCTCTACTCCATCATTGGTGTGCAGGAAAGTTTGAATCACCAGGGCACTGACCTAATAATTATCTGTTGGGGTTCTCCATCTCTTGGCTTGGCTGGGAGAAACAAACCAGACCAGTCTGTAAAGGGGATTTCCACTGGCCTGAGTCAGTGTCATGTCCTGGAAACATCTGGAGTCAGAGGACCTGACCTTGGATCTTGAGTTAGCTCCTTACTATCTGTGTGATCAGTTTCCTCCTCTGTAAAGTGACGAGGTTGGATTAATGATCTCCAAAGTCCCTTCTAGCTCCAAGGTTAAATGAAGACTGGTATTGTAGGGAATCTATTTTAACTACATTTAAAATAATATTATTGTGCTTTATGTTTTCTCTTTTGGGATGGCATATACAAATAGGACATGAGAAATAGATTATAGAAACTTGGAAAGAGACCTACACAACTTCTTGCTTTTGCTTCAGAAGCCAATGACTTCTAAGGCTCCAATGACCACTATGGGCTTTTCTATTCTAGTCATTAGAACTCAGGAGATCTGATTGATTTTCTTCTTGACTCTGTCACTAGTTAGGTAGGTGTTCATTGGATATAGGATCAGATAGATAGATGATAGCTAGGTAGATGATATGTAGGTAGATAGCTGATAAGTAGATAGATAAATAGATGATAGATAGATTACATAGATAGACAGACAGACAGATAGATAAATAGATAGACAGACAGACAGATAGACAGACAGACAGATAGATAGATAGATAGATAGACAGACAGATAGATAAATAGATAGACAGACAGACAGACAGATAGACAGACAGACAGATAGATAAATAGATAGACAGACAGACAGATAGACAGACAGACAGACAGATAGACAGACAGACAGACAGACAGACAGACAGACAGACAGACAGACAGACAGACAGACAGATAGATAGATAGATAGATAGATAGATAGATAGATAGATAGATAGACAAATAGGTGGATAAAGATGATAGATGACGGGTAGATGAATAGATTACATGATAGGTAGAGAGATGATAGATGGATAGATAGATGATAAACAGATAGACACATAGAAAGCTGACAGGTCGTCTTGGTCCAATTGAATCACTTTATGAATGAGGAAGCTTGAGGCCAATAGAGGTTATGTTGTCGACTCATTTGACAGATGAAGAAACTGAAGCCCAGAATGGTTAAGAGATTTGTCTGAGGCCACAGAGGCAGAGTATAGAATTGAACCCAGGCCTTCTAATGCTGAATCCAATGCTCTTTTCCTAACCATGCAGTGACTCCCTTCACTTCTCTGGAACTCAGTTTTCTTTCCTGTAAAATGAAAGCATCAGAGGACTAAGGTTCTTTATAGTTCTAAGATTTTGTGATAATGGAGCCTGGAGAAAGTGTACTAGCTTGATTCATTGGGGTGTGTGTGTGTGTGTGTGTGTGTGAAGATACAATCACACTGTCCATAGACTGCATCTGTGGGATTCTGATAAGCTTGGAAAATGCAGCACTGATGGACAGTTGCTCGGCTGGTGTGTGAGATTTTGATTTGTATCAGCAACTGAAGTTCATTGCAGTCTGTGGGGGAAATGTGTTTGAAAAAGGTCTCTGAAAAGTGTACTGGGTAGCTAAGTCCTGGGGACTTGGGGCTAGGAGGAGTAGCTGGGCAGTAGGAAGGCAGGGGGCATGGGCCTTGAAGAATTGCTCTTGTTAAGGGTCTGTCGGCATTTCTAGGATTATCCAAAGCTAATAACTCAGATCTGAGGGCTTTGCTTCTGGCCGAAACTTGGCACTGAATTTCCCAGCCTACAATTTGCCCTTTTCCAGTCTTTGCCTCCTGCTAAATTTGGCCCTTGTCTGCCGGCAGGTTTTTATTTTTAATTTCCTGGAAGCAGCATGGTGCCCCTAGGTAGCCTGACTTTGCTGGTGTACAGAGGAATTCCAGGTGGGTCTGTCAGCATCTGCTAATCTAGGGAAATGTTTTGAAAACCACATCCAGGAAGGGCAGTAGCCAGGCCTTGGTGGCCAGTAAAGGGGATTCTGATTTGGAGTAAGAAGACAGATTCGATTCCCAGGACCAGGTGGGTGGCTTTAGGCAAGTCACTTCATTGTTTTGCTCTTGTTTTCTCATATGTAAAATGAGCGAGTGAATTGGCCTAATGGGTAGAAAGCTGGCCACAGAGTAAAGAAGATCTCAGTTGGAGGTTTACCTCTGACACTTAGTGGCTTTGTGACCCTGGGCAAGTCACATAAGCTTTCACTGTGCCAGGCAAGTCTCTAAAATGCTAAGCTTTAAAGCCCTTGCTGATCCGTGGTAGCTGAAGCAGTTACCCCATGTTTCTTACACCAGTAAAATCATAGTCTAGCCCTAAAATGGATGGGGTAGTCTGGTTGGTTCCTTTTTTTTGTATCCTGGACCCTTTGGCAGTCTGATGAAAGCTGTGGACCTCTTCACTCTCAGAATAACATTTTTAAATGCGCAAAATAAAATACATAGACTTGGAAAGGAAACCATTCATTTCAAAATGCTATTTGTAAAATCTATTTCTAAAAAAAACCAAATTCACATACCCTGATCTAGCCCAAAGCTTTCATTTTACAAATGAGTAAACCAGAGCCCAGAAATGGTAAATGACTTGTCCAGGGTCACATAGCTAGTTAGTAACAGAGTTTAGATTCAAGCCAAGGTACTTCAGGACTAAGTCCAGAAACCTTTCAGCTATACCAAATAGGGTAGTGTCAGAGTTAATTCAATTTAATTTAAGTGACATTTCCCCCCAGAATATGGTTCTTGAACAAAATTATTTTTCAGTCATTCAATTAATCTTTAACATGTTGGTTTATCTTCTTTTCAAGAAGAATCAAAGCCTAAGAGCAAATGTTAAGATAAAATTTCTTCACCTTAAAAAAAATCACTTTTTTTGGATGCATAGACTAAGAGGGGAAACAATCTGATGAATAAACTTTTCTTTGAGGCAGAAAATGTTTTTCATCATTTGATATTCTTTTCAGAATAAATACTTATAAATGTAGCAGCTCTGTAGAATGAATATAATCTGTTTATTTTGACCAATTTTGACTCACATGAGAATTTCCATATCTGTAGATGGTTTGGGATCGAGATGGAGGTATTCTGGTAAATATTTACCAAGTGGCTTTCCAAACATGTATATAGGACACGCTTTTTAGTTTAATTTGTATTATTGACATTTTCTATATTACTTTAAGTTTAGACAATCAACAAGACAATAAATCAAGCCCTGATTTGGGACATTTACTGATTTCTAAGGTATAAATGCTCACACTGAAAATTAACAATCAAATTTCACTATTCTGTTTGAACTGGCTCCAGCAAGCTCTTGGAGAGTGCGTGTGCGTACACACACACACACATATATACATACATATATAGTATACACACATATAAAAACATCCATATATACATATATATGTGTATACATATATATACATATATGTATATACTTTGGAATTAACAGTGTCTTTGAATTTCAACTTACATAAGAGGTTTGTGTATCTTTAAGAAACTTTGGTTGTACTCGCCACTGGAGGGTATAGATATATCAAATAGTATTTTTCCCACTATGTATAATATTGTTTTTTTTAAATGTTGTCTATAAGCGTGTCTTTAAGTGTCTCTGTACAGATTTGCAACCATGTGTATATAGAGTTTAAAATATTCTGTTAAAAATCCTCTGATTTCAGTGAGCCACTATAGTTAATCAGTCAGTTCGTCCACAAGGAATTAGGAAGCATTTAATATGTATGAAGCACTGGAGATACATTGGAAAACAAATACATGATCCTTGCTCTTAAGAAACTCACGTTCTCTTTTTTTTTTTTTAACAAATTAGGTTGTACTTTATTTTGGTCTGGCTATTTCTATGACTTGAATTCATTCAGAGCAATAAAGAGTTTTCTTTTGGGGGGGGGGTTGGCAGGCAATTGGGGTTAAGTGGCTTGTCCAAGGTCACACAGCTAGTACATGTGTCAAGTGTCTGAGATCGGATTTGAACTCAGGTTCTCCTGACTCCAGGGCCGGTGCTCTACTCACTGTGCCACCTAGCTGCCCCACATTCTCTTTTTTTTTTTAAACAAAAATTTATTGAGGTACTACTATGCACCAAACACTACGCTAGTCACTGGAAATATAAAGGATGAAACAATTCCTACTCACAAGGAACTCCCATTTGAATAGGAATGTTTTCACTTCTCTTTCAAGTCTTTCAAGACCATGAGGGTTTGGATTTTCTTGCTTTAATTGTTTTGTCTACTTTGTGCTATCATCACTGGATGGAAGCAGCATCCTGGGATTGGGATGGCTGAGTCACATGATCAGAATGGAATTCCCTGATATGGAGATTAAGATATGGGAATTTATTATATCATGACGGGCAGTTACAGGATCTCCCAACAAATTTTAAAAGGATTAGGCAAAGACTTCTTTTTTTAAATTTTTTTAATTTTTTTATTTTTTTTTTAAATTTATTTTTGACATGTTTGGTTTTCAGCATTGATTTTCACAGGCGTTTGAATTACAAATTTTCTCCCCATTTCCTCCCCCCACCCACTCCAAGATGGCGTACATTCTGGTTGCCCTGTTCCCCAGTCTGCCCTCCCCTCCGTCGCCCCATTCCCCT
>CM053623.1:437792617-437812317 GCA_028646595.1 Phalanger gymnotis
CCCTCTGCCACTTTGTGGGTTCTGCAGCTCTAGAATTGGTTCAGAGCCATTGTTTTATAGGTTTTTGGAGGAACTTGGTGGGGAGCTCACGCCAGTCACTGCTTCCCAGCTGCCATCTTGGCTCCGCCCCCTAGGCAAAGACTTCTAACACAATATAGATATATTGTCTATGAAGGATTTAGGGAAAGACATCAAAGAAGGATGTACAGGATGGGAAGAAATGGAAGTGTGGTGTGATCTGCACTAGGGAAAGGAGTCCCCACACTGGTGAATCCCAGCTCACTTGAAGAACTGAAGTATTGCAGCATGATCCAATAGTATCTAAGACAGGAATTCTTCAACTTTTTTGTATCATTGTAAGCCACTTGGTGAAGCCTATGGACCCCTTCTTAAAATCATACTTTTCGATAAATAAAATAAAATTCATTACATTAGTAAGGAAACCATTTAAATTGAAATCGTTATTTACCTACTATCTATCAATCTCTCTATCTTCTTTCTATCTTCTATCGATCATCTATCTGTCTGTAAGATCTATCAATCATCTACAATCTATCACATTTTTCTATCAACTATCTATCTATTTACCTGTCTAGGTATGTATGTAAGTATGTATGAATGTATGAATATATGCATATATGTACGTATGTATCCATATATTTATCAAAAACTAGTTCACAGATCCCGGGTTCAGAACCCTTGATCTAGACTGTGGTTGAGAAAGTTTGACCTTATCACTTTCTACACAACTAAACCTCTGATAGGTTTCTGATATGCCCCAGGACATGCCCCACTATATACATACATACATACACACACACACACACACATACATGTATATATGTGTATGTGTATATATATATATCTGTGTGTGTGTATGTGTATATATATACGCTGAGGATAGACTCATTTTTCATTGGGCAAACAGAATTATCTTAATTCAGTTGAAAAATACCCAAAGACAGAGAGACAAGAAGTTGGGGTTCTAATCTCATATATACCCCTGACTTGCTATGTGTACACGTGAAAGCCATTTAATTTCTCTGCCACTAAAATAAGTTTAATACCATGTGTTCTTCTCTACATGACAGGGTTGTACCAAAGAATCAAAGAAGGGAAAGGAATCTATGCCTTATAAATGGCAGGCCCTCAATAAGCATTTTGTCAATATAAAGGCACTTTGGAGCTAAAGATACTCTATGAGCACAATTTTTAGAATTCAATCCAACCAACATTGTCAAGAACGTACTGTGAGCATGTATATGTAACAAAGATAAAGATGAAACAGTCCCTGCCTTCCCAGGGCTATAACAGGTAAATAAACATCAAGAATACACAAATTGATTTCAAGAGCAGTAACCACTAGGTAGGATCAGGGAAGGCTTCCTGTAGGAGGTGGTGTCAGAGCTATGCTCAGAAGGAATCTAGGGACTCTAAGAGACTAAGGTATAGAGGGAGCATATTTCAGATGTGGTAGGGGAGTAAAGGGATGGAGGCAGAGGATGGAACGTGATATGTAGAGACTAGTTTCACTAGAGCAACATGTGTGAGAAGGGAAGGAATAGGAAATAAGACTGGAAAGGTAAGTGGGAACCAATTCAGGGTGGCTTTTAAGTTTTGAAGAATTGTTTTAAATTTTTTTTTTATTTTTCCAGACATTTGAGTCAGAGAGTGAAAGGGTCAGACCTGTCTTTTAGGAATATCACATTGATTGCTGTGGGTTACAGCAGAGAGACTGGACACTGGGAGTCCAAGTAGGAACTGAGAACTCTTGGCATGAAGAGCTGCCAAGACCGTGTGTCTACAAAATTTTAGTGCAATTTTAAGCTATATTAAGACTTTTGAAACATTTTGTAAGTATCTTCACTGAATGAATGATCACTGTTTTGGCTCTCCCAGAGTTGCCTGGTTTTTAGGATTCCCTTTCCCAGAAAATAGAAACCAGAACAAAATTCAAAAGTTCAAAGGAAACCACTGACCTGCATTATTGCCCTGTTTCCCAAGGGGACCTCAAACCAGCCCCTCTGCAAGCCTCCCACAGAACTATGCTTCTTGGGCAGCCAGGTGCCAGCTGGAGTTGGGACTCCTAGCCTCTGATTGGCTGAGAGTAATTTGTGGTTAACCCACACTGGAAAGGACAGTGGAGAGCTAGATAAATAACACAGCTGCAGTTTGCTCTATGGAATAGGTGAGAGTGAGGTGGAGAAAGGCATTCACTTCTGAGACACCATAATATCAGCTGAATCACAGACTGACACCAGCCTTTACCAGACAGCGCCCAGTGGAAGGTAACACTCTTTTCTCAGGTTCTGGATGTGATGTGCCACTTGTCTCCCTTTTTCAAAATTGTAATTTGATTTTTTTTCTCAATAGAAATGTTCTTATTTGGGGCTAGTGAGGCAGAAAAAGGGAAGACCCATAGAAACTTGATTTTCCTTTCTAATACCTGAGAAACTGAGGATTGACAAAGAAGGGAATGAGAAATAAAGTGCTTTAGCTCCTTATGGAGATGAACTCTATTCATGATTGTCATCTAGTACAGTGCTGGTATATAGAGGGTGCCTAATGAATGTGTACTGTTTAGACAAATAAATGGTCAAATAAATTAATTAGGCAAGGGATGAGTCTAAGACTTAGTTGGCAACTATTGCTTAATCTAAGCCATAGGTAATGACCCACTACCATGGGATCTTAGAGGAAAATGATAGTGGTTCCTGTGTATTTCTTGACCCAGATTTGACCAGTAACATATGACACATAAACTCCTTTAAAGTTTGCGAAGCTACTGTCTCATGCATCATCTAATTTATACTTTCCGAAAGCCCTCAGTAGGTTCCATAGACCATAGGCATCATGCACCATTTTTTACAGATTAGAACTGGGCTTCGGAGAAGCCCAGTGTTGTCATGATGAGACAATGCATAAATGTTGGAGATGGGATTTCAACCAGACCTTTCTGATTCCAAGTCCAGCATTCTTCTCACTATACATACTGCCTTTCTAACAAGCAATAAAGGATTTTATTCTAAAGGGATCAGTGTTGGGGTGAGGCAGCATTCCTTGACAAGTACCCTAGGATAGGGCAATGTTGTCTTCTGACTTGGGGGTGTCTGTTGAATTAGTGCTAGATTTTGATTTGGAAAACCTGTGGTTGTGCCACTGTGAGGCTTTATTCAAGCTATATAAACTCTCTGAAACTCAGTTTACCCTTCTGTGAAGTGGAAAACCTAGGATCACTTATTTAGGGCTGGAAAGGACCTCATAGATTATCTAGTTCAAGTCCTTCATTCAACAGATAAGGAAACTGAGGCTCAGAGGGATGAAGTTGTAAGTGTGGAAGTTGTAGGCGCTGGAATAATGATGGTCTTAGAAGTAATAGGGAGCCATGGGAGTTTACTGAACAGAGCCTGGCTATGATCAGACCTGTGCTGTAGGAAAATTATTTTGATGGCTGTGGGTGGGATGGTCTTATAATTGGTGTCACACTTTGCCTGGTGTTAACTAGGAGGCTTAAAAAGTGAGTTCAGTGGTGGAGAGCCTGCTTTTGAAGGCTTTCGAAATGATCACGGGTGCATTTCTGTCTCCTAGTTACCAGTAGGATGTCTCAGAGATCTATGCTCAACCCTGTGGTAGTTTACATTTTTTGTCAAAAACTTGGGTAAAGTACCTAGATAGCTGATCAAATTTGCAGATGACACAAAGCTGGGAGGGATGGCCAACACATTGGATGGCTGGAAGATCTGGCCTAATCTCGTATAATTAAAAAAATGAAAAGGATAAAGATTTGAAAAGATCAATTTTGCAATGGTTAGAAGAATGCTTAGAACATAACTTGTCTGGAATTAAAAAAGACCTGGGATGCTTTGGTGGGTTTTGTGCTCAATGAGTTGAAATTGGAATATAGTAGCCAAGAAAGCTAACACAATTTTAGTCTCCCAGGAATAAGACTAGTCAGATCACATCTGGAGTCCTATGTTCTGTTCTGGGCACCACATTTTAGGAGGAACACTGATAAACTGCAGTTTCCAGAGGATGTGATCCAGGATGGTGAAGAGCCTAGAGTTTGTACCATGAAAATTAATTTCAGGAAATGGGATGTTTAGCCTAGAGAACAGCCAGCCTTGAGTAGGACATAAATGCTTGACATTCACAAGCTTCAAAGCCTGTCATTTGGAGGAGGGATCATTCACATTTTGCCTAGCCCCAGAGGATAGAAGAAGGCTCAATGGATGTATGTTGCCAAGAGGCAAATTTTGACTAACAACTGTAGTAGGCTTAAGTGGAATAGGCTCCTCCAGAGACAGTGGGTTCCCTTCCCCCACCCCAATAATAGGGCTTCAAGGAAATGATCATTTTGGGGGTATTTTGTAGGGGAGATTCGCTTACAGGTCTGATATGGTTCCTTCCAACTATGAGATTTGGTGAAATTGTAAATATAGTGAATTGTAGTACCTACATGACAGAAGAGTGGATTGGAATCAGAAGAAAGAGATTTGAGTACCAATTATGTTACTTATCGTTTATCTTTGACAACAGAGATAATGATGATCGAAATAACTAACATTATATAGAGCATTTATATAGTACTTTAAGGTTTACAGAGCATTAACATATATTTATTTGATCTTCACAATAACTCCATCATGTAGGTGCTATTATCATCCCAATTTTACAGATAAGGAAACTGAAGCAAACAGAAGTTAAGTGACTTGCCCAGGGTCACGCAACTAGTAAGTGTCTTGAGGCAGGATTTGGAGTCAGATTTCCCTGATTCCAAGTCTGGCATTTTATCTGTTGTGCCACCTACTTGTCAACTTTCCTGTTTAAAATAAATTAAAATAAATTTAAGTTAACTAAATTAAAATAAAATTAAAATAAATTTAAAATAAAATAAAAATTCCAACTCTGAGTTTCCTTTTATCTCTAATCCTATGACTTTGCACAGCTCCCCCTCACTTAAATCCAATTCACTTGCATGTCATAGCATCACGTCCTTGATGTCATGGTTCTCTTCAAGAATGAAGGACAAGCAACGACAATTCTATGACTACTGACTTTGCCTTTGCCTAAGACTGCCTCCCGTGTTCAACATGGGGTCATAGATTTAAGGCTAGAAATGGTCTTAGAGATCATCCACATTTTACAAATGAGGAAACTGAGGCCCAGAGTGGTTAAGTTATTGGCTCAGGGTCACATTGGTAGCAGGTGGCCCTGCTAGTATTTGAACCCGTGTTCTTTCCTCCAAATCCATGGTTTTCCCCCCTCTACGATGCTGATTCTCATCAAATCTTACACACTGAAAAATGTTAACAGGTGTATGTAGAAGTCTGCTAGCACACTTTAGGTAGAGGGTGCAGAAAAATCACTAGAAATGGAATTAGAGAAGGTTGGAGTCTGGTCCTGTTTCTGCCACTGATTACCTGTATGACCTTGGTGAGCACGTTACTCTCTCTTAACCTCTGTTTCTTTACCTATAAAAATGGGGGGAGAATATAGGGTACCCCAAAAGTCTTGGTGCAGTTTAAAGCTATTTAGGCTCAAAATGAAATCATTAAGAGGAGTTAAGGAGGCAGATTTAAGTTACTAATGCTTAAAACTGCACTAAGGCTTTTAATATAGCCTGTATACTTGTCCTAACAATCTTACTATCAGATTGTTGAGAGGATCAAGTTTGATCATGTATGTAAAGTGGTCTTTAACCATGAAATGCTCTATCAATATGAATTATTGTGCTTATGGCATTTTGTATAGCTTTCTGGACCTGCAGTTGGAAAGGCCTGGGTTCAAGTGCTGCCACCTGATACTTGTTAGCTGTGTGACCTTGGAAAAGTCACTTAATCTCTATCTGCCTGAGTTTCCTTATCTGTAAAACAAAGTTAAAAATGCCTGCAATCCATAGTTTAAAGGGTTATTGAGAGGCTCAAATGAGATCATGTGCATGAAGTATTTTGTTAGCTTCAAAGTATAATGTATGTCACTTATTGTGATTAATATCTGAAAGAGGCTAGGAAGGGTACAAGCCAAACGGATAGGAAATGACTATCTCAGGAATCAGTAAGTGGGGCGAGTAAGAGATTCCAGAAAGAGCTGTCACCTTCAGCTATGGGACAGAGTTGAGAAACATGAATGAAGACAGACTCTGAGAGGTGCGACGGTTGTGGTTGAGAGGTGTTGAAGGATTTTGAAATGGTTCAGGGCTCTGTGGAGAGGACGTTGCTCTGTGCAAGGAACTTTCAAAGTGAGGATTCCTTTTAAGTATCTCTAAGAGAATTGCTTTTAATTAAAAAAAAGCTTCTGCCTTAGAAGCATCATGCATAGAAGATCGATTAAATTTCAGTAGTTTAAAGCAAAAGCTTAAAAGTGAACTGTCTGCCGGTGGATCTTGGGAACGGCCCTTTTTTTTTCTCACTAAGAGGTATGTTAGCTTGAGGCTATGTCTCTATGATGATAAAAATCTCTGGTCAACTTGGTCAGTTAATTCAGTGAAAAGCTAGTAGGACTATGGAACTGATCGGTCACAGTGATTGATCTAATAGTTCAGAATGGACACAGCTGGAATTTTAGGACAATGACTGACAGTTCAATTTAATTAAACACATATTTAATGGTCAGTCTAGTAGCTCGCAATGCACATAGCCTGAATCTTAGGACTATGACTGATGATTCAATTTAATTCGGTATGTTTATTAAGGCCCTACTATGTGCTAGCTTCTATATCAAATTCTGGGGGAGATACAGAGAACAATAAGACATTATCTTTGCTCTCATGAGGCTTATGATCTAGTGGAAGAATTTGACATAAACACACAAACACATATACTGTCAATTTGACATATACATATAGTTGACATATACACATATACACACAAACACATATACTATTGAAGAGGTATAGAAAAGGCATAATGTGGGGACTCTGAGAAAGGAAAGCTCAGCTAGGTGGCACTATTGGACAGAGTACTGAATTTGGAGTCAGGAAGATCTGAATTCAAATCTGCCTCTTCCACTGTATGGGCCTGGGCAAGTCATGAATCTCTCTCAGTCTCAGTTACCTCATCTGTAAGATGGAATAATAATATCACTTGCCTCTCAGGCAAATTGTTGTGAAGATCCATGTGAAAAGCTCTTTGTACACTTCAAAGTGCCATAGGAACGTTAGGCATTAATTTTGATGGAAGTTCTGAGAAAGGCACTTGAAGGATATAGAATTTTATAAGTGAAGCTGGTGGGGACTAGGGACTGTAGAATAGGGAATGATATATATGGCATGAAAGAAGACATTGAGGCAGAGAAGTACAGGATATATGTGGGGATATGTTGAGTAGCTCAACTTTAGCTAGAGGGTAGTATGTGTTTGAGGGAATAGTCCACAATGCTTAATTAGGAAAACCAGTTATTGCTTTCCCCCTTATATCCCAAGGGGATTTGGTGAGCTAGGTAGGGAATGGGCAATTCTAGAGGGCATGGTGAATAGGAGTCCTAGATCATTAGGTCAACCTCTATCCCAATCGGTAGAGTTCTTCAGTAGGTGTTTGCTGGGCTATTATTGATGTTGTGTCATAGGCCACTTGCTGGGGGATCCTAATCACAGAACAATAACCACTCCTACCATTATCCCACTTAAAACAAAACAAAACAACCCTGCAGTAATCAATTATTTACTAACTAGAGGACAATTGGGCGAAGCCATGCTAACCCTTCAACAGATCATCTTTGTAGAGTATGCAAGACTCTTCGAGACAGAGACAGAGATAGAGATGGAGAGGGAGGGAGGAAAATTTTTGGAAAATTCTTTCATTTGGAAAATTCTTCATAGGGCACCACAGAACACACAGAGTATGGCACAGTGCCCTGCAAGTTTTAGGAATCCAGGGATTTTTATAGCCAATGTAGATACAGCCTTATAATTTACAGCAACATTCTCTAATTAAAATTGCAAGCATAATTACAATTCATAATACTTATTAGCTTGCGTTCATAAAGCTCAAGTTGGCTTCATCCTTTCACTTGGTGAATAATTATTTTCTTTGGGTCTGTAGTTTTATCTCCTCTTTATGGCCAGTTTGGAAGGAATAAACAATGAAGCCCTTGAAAGTCTGTTTTCAAAAGCTGGAAACGGAATGTCTGGCTAGCGCAGCAAGGGGAAAATCAATGTAGAGAATAGTAATGACAGCAGGGATTGAGGTAACAGGCCAAAGTTTGCAAGAGGCTTCATATACATCATCAGTTCAAACCACAAGCATTTATTAAGCACCTATTATATGTGGACACTATGACTGATTGGAGCCTCACAGACAACTCTTAGTGGTAGATACAACAGGTAGTCTTTCTTTTTCTTTCTTTCCTTCTTTCTTTCCTTCCTTCCTTCATCACTCCCTCCTTCCCTCCTTTCTTTCTTTCTTTCTTTCTTTCTTTCTTTCTTTCTTTCTTTCTTTCTTTCTTTCTTTCTTTCTTTCTTTCTTTCTTTCTTTCTTTCTCTTTCCTTCCTTCCTTCTTTCCTCCCTCCCTTTCCATCTCTGTCTCTGTCTCTCTCTCTCTCTGTCTCTGTCTCTCTCTCTCTCTGTATCTGTCTCTCTCTGTCTCTCTGTTTCTCTCTCTCTCTGTCTCTGTCTCTCTCTCTCTCCCTCTCTCTCTTTCTCTCTTTTGCTTTCTTTCTCTTGTAACTGACTCTATTTTTGTTTTAGTGATAATGTGGTGTCAGCTTTTACCTCTGAGTTGAATAAATGAAGCGTCTGACAGTAAAGTGATGATTTATCATCCATTTCATGAATTTCCACCTGATCTGACCTTCTCCATTTGTTCGCAGGGGCCTTCATCCTTGCCACCATGGAAATACCAGTGGCACCGAGTCGAGGTCTTGGCTGTGCACCAGATGAAATCCAACATCCGCACATGAAATTTTCTGAATGGAAGTTCAAGCTCTTCAAAGTGAGATCCTTTGTGAAGCCCTCTCCTGGAGAAGAGGGGCCAAATAAAAATGCAGTGGAAGGACAGGCCTCTCTGGAGGAAACTCCAGCGGTCATAGGCAGTGCCAACATTCCAGCACCAGAAAAGCCAGCCCTGGTCCAGCCAACATTGACAGCCCATTCCAAGTCTTTGGAGAAGCCTGCTGATGTTGGGAAGGCTCGGGAGAAGGCAATTCACCAGGCCAGCCTCCGGCAGCTTTGCCGGATTTGTGGTGTTTCCTTTAGAGCTGATGGGCAGAGTAGAAAATACCCTGTCCATGGTCCTGTGGACAGTAAAACTCAGGGCCTCCTCCGAAAGAAGGAAAAGAAAGCCACCTCCTGGCCAGACCTGATTGCAAAGGTTTTTAAAATTGACGTGAAAGGGGATATCGACTCCATCCACCCTACCCAGTTTTGTCACAACTGTTGGAGTGTTATGTATGGGAGATTCAGCAATGCCCCATGTGAGGCATACTTCCCAAAGAAGGCTGCCATACAGTGGCACCCACACACGCTATCCTGTGACATCTGCCAGATAGCCCGCCGGGGACTCAAGAGGAAAGGCCGTCAGATCGACCCGTCGCTCAGCAAAAAGCTCAAGGCCGTGGCCAACCGGGCTTCAAGGGCCCGTCCCCTCAAGAGTCAAGCCCAGCCTCGAAACAGCAGCAAGGATCTGATGAAGAAGATTACCAACTGCAGCAAGATGCATCTGAGTACGAAGCTGCTTGCTGTGGACTACCCTGTGGACTTCGTCAAGGCCATCTCGTGCCAGATCTGTGAGCACATTTTGACTGACCCAGTGGAAACCACCTGCAAACATTTATTCTGCAGAACGTGCATTTTGAGGTGCCTCAAGGTCATGGGCAGCTATTGCCCTTCTTGTCAATATCCCTGCTTCCCTACAGATGTGGAAAGCCCAGTGAGGTCCTTTGTGAACATCCTCAATTCCCTGGCGGTGAGATGCCCTGTCAATGACTGTGACGAGGAGGTCAGCCTTGAAAAATACAACCAGCACATCTCCAGCCACAGGAAACCAAAAGAATCGTACGTGTACATTAATAAAGGTGGCCGGCCCCGGCAGCATCTCCTGTCTCTGACCAGGAGGGCTCAGAAACACCGTCTAAGAGAACTGAAACTGCAGGTCAAGGCTTTTGCAGACAAAGAAGAAGGGGGGGATTTGAAGTCAGTGTGCCTGACTTTGTTCCTGCTAGTACTGAGAGCGAGGAATGAGCATCGACAAGCAGATGAGCTCGAGGCCATCATGCAGGGTAGAGGGTCAGGCCTTCAGGCAGCTGTATGCTTGGCCATCCGGGTCAATACCTTTCTGAGCTGTAGCCAGTACCACAAGATGTACCGGACTGTCAAAGCCATCACTGGGAGGCAGATCTTCCAGCCTCTGCATGCCCTTCGGAATGCGGAGAAGACTCTCCTGCCTGGATACCACCCGTTTGAGTGGAAGCCCCCTCTGAAGAATGTCTCTGCTCGCACAGACATAGGCATCATTGACGGGCTTTCTGGGTGGTCTGCATCCGTGGATGACTACCCAGTTGACACCATTGCAAAGAGGTTCCGGTACGATACAGCACTGGTGTCTGCCTTGATGGACATGCAAGAAGACATCCTAGAAGGCATGAAATCCCAAGACTTGGGCGACTACCTGAGTGGCCCTTTCACAGTGGTGGTGAAGGAGTCCTGTGATGGGATGGGAGATGTGAGTGAGAAGCACGGGAGTGGGCCAGCTGTGCCTGAGAAGGCTGTTCGCTTTTCGTTTACTATCATGAATATTAGCATCACTGAAGGTCAGGAGAGCGTGAGGATATTTGAAGAGACCAAGCCCAATTCAGAGCTATGCTGTAAGCCCTTGTGCCTCATGCTGGCAGATGAATCCGACCATGAGACCCTGACAGCCATCCTCAGTCCTCTCATTGCAGAGAGAGAGGCGATGAAGAGCAGTGAATTACTGCTGGAGATGGGAGGCATCCAAAGAACTTTTAAGTTCATCTTTAGAGGAACTGGCTATGATGAAAAACTTGTCCGGGAAGTTGAAGGCCTCGAGGCTTCTGGCTCTGTCTACATTTGCACCCTCTGTGATGCCACCCGGCTGGAAGCTTCCCAAAATCTTGTCCTTCACTCCATAACTAGAAGTCATGCAGAGAATCTGGAGCGTTATGAAGTCTGGAGATCCAACCCCTACCAGGAGTCAGCAGAAGAGCTGAGAGACAGGGTGAAAGGGGTCTCAGCAAAGCCTTTCATTGAGACGGTTCCTTCCATTGATGCTCTCCACTGTGACATCGGCAACGCAGCAGAGTTTTATAAGCTCTTCCAGCTGGAGATTGGGGAAGTTTATAAGAATCCCAATGCATCCAGAGAGGAGAGGAAAAGATGGCAGGCTACTCTGGACAAGCACCTCCGGAAAAAAATGAACTTGAAGCCCATCATGAGGATGAATGGCAACTTTGCCAGGAAGCTCATGACCAAGGAGACTGTGGAAGCCGTGTGTGAGTTAATTCACTGTGAGGAAAGGCATGAGGCCTTGAGGGAACTAATGGACCTCTACCTGAAGATGAAACCTGTGTGGCGCTCAACGTGCCCAGCCAAAGAGTGCCCAGAATCACTTTGCCAGTATAGTTTCAATTCACAGCGTTTTGCGGAACTCCTGTCTACCAAGTTCCAGTATAGATATGAGGGCAAAATCACCAATTATTTTCACAAGACCCTTGCCCATGTCCCTGAGATCATTGAGAGAGATGGCTCCATTGGAGCGTGGGCCAGTGAAGGTAATGAATCTGGTAATAAACTCTTCCGACGTTTCCGGAAAATGAATGCTAGGCAGTCCAAGTGTTATGAAATGGAAGATGTCCTGAAACACCATTGGCTATATACCTCCAAATACCTCCAGAAATTCATGAATGCCCATAATGCCTTGAAAAATCCTGGGCTAATTGTCAGCCCACAAGCAGGCTTTGAAGAAGCCCTAGGGCTAGAAGACTCACTGGAAATTCTTGATTCCATGGAGTTCTAAATTGGGCAGTTTCCTAAGTGTAGGTTTTTCAAACCAGTCTTCCTCTGGGTTGCCATGGGCCTTTTGCCTCATGTAGAATCATTCACTTCTATATGTTCTGGGGGATTATCACCTCCGAGAAGTGGTTAGTTGTCATGAGCGTCACAGATGGTATAGCACAGTCTAATGAATGGTTGAGTATGAATGGATTGGATAAAATGGATAAAAGGGAAACAATGGCTGTCAGTCTTTTGAAGGTTCAGTAACTCAGGTACTGAGTAGGTTCAGTAATTCATGTTCAGTTACAGGAGATGAGAGATTGACATGTTTGTCCAAGTGACACAGATGTCAAAGCTATAGTTGCAGAAGAGGAAGCCATAAAACTAGGTAGGGACTTCTTATGGTTCCCACTGGTTACATTTTATTTGTTGTAATCATTTATGATAATATCATTGTACTATAGTTTTCATTTTTATTATTTTATTTCATCTGGGTAGTTCATTTTCCTATGTGATATTTCACACATTTGCTTTAGTCAACAAATTTCCCAAAGAATTGTTCAATTTCACAAAATATCAATTTCTTATATTTGCCTAGCTAGGCAGGATTTGCCTTGTGGTCAAAAATGTAAAGATTCAAATCCTGCCTTTTATTTATACAGTCACAGTGCCCCTGACAACACTCTAAGTCTGTTGGTTACAGATGAGTTTCCAATCAGCATTTGTGGAGGGAGTCTTTCCATTAGGGATTTCCCACATGTGATGAAATCACAGGCATGGGTCACATTTGTCTAGGGTTTTATGCTTTTGAAAGTCCTTTACTAGATATTATACCATTTGGCACATCTAGTCTTACCATGTTAGAGCTGGAAGGGACTTTAAAATCTAGTCTGAGCTTCGCATTTTACAAATGAGGAAAATGACTCCCAGAATGAGGAGTTGACTATTTAAAGTCAAAAAGCTAGTTGTAAATTCAACAACATAGAGGTAGGAATGCTATATTTCAAGACTGCCATTGAAAAATGACATCAATTGGAATGACAGAATATTTTACAATGAAAGCAGCGCCTTTCATCCCGTGGGAAATTCAACCTATTTTTAACTCTATATTGTGTCCGTAAGCCTGGAGTTTGGGAAGTCATGTACAGACAAAGATTGCTATTAAAAAAAATCAAACTATCTCATGTCAGGGGTAGAGCTTTATGGAAGACTTTAGTTATAAGAACTTGGTTAAGAATGAGCATCTAAGAAAATGTATCATTTTTCAGTTGATTGGTTTGTTTGTTTTTAAGTAATCAAGGCATTCTGCAATGCCAAGAAGTGTTTATGTGATTGCCCAAGGTCAGGGAAGCTTTTAAAATGTGAGGTTGCTCCCTGGATCTATGTCTATGTCTATGTCTATATCTATATCTATACCTATATCTATATCTATATCCATATCCATATCTATATCTATATCCATATCTATATCTACAGGGTGTCACTAAAGTCTGGACACACATGAAAATTGATGGCAATGTGGAGTTATTGCATCGAGTTCATGTGCATCAACCTTTGCATTACAAATGATGGCAATCATTTTGAAGATGTTATTTGTTAGTATTCTAATTAAATTAAATGTGGTTGAAAATTTCATTCATTTCATTTCTTGAAAATATGCATTTTTGCCTATGTGTCCAGATTTTAGGAACACCCTGTATATCTATATCTATATATATGCAGTTAAATGCTTTGCTTCAAATTTGAATGCCATTTTTTTTCTCATTGGAAACCTGGTTCAGTTCACTAAAACCAGGTTTAATATGGTGTTTTTCTTCCATTGTAGATTGCTGTTTCTATTATCTCTTATTCATTTTCCATATGATTAAATTTTCACTCATAGATACTCTCATCCTTTTTTTCTTTCCTATATTTAGTGACCACTCATCAAAATCGCCATGACCTTGTTAGCTCTTCAATGCGCACAAGTTCTGAGGCTTACTTAAATGAGCAATAACCCCTGGAGCTCACAATTTTTGGATTAAAATTTTGTGGGCAAATTTATAAATTTGTGACCCACCTGGTAACAAATGAAAATTAAGCTGAAGAAAGAGGTCATTAAAACCTAGAGTCCTTTCAACTGCTTAGAAGCATATCATTTCTTTTGTTGTTGTTGTTTATTTTTTAAAAAGAACTAGAGATGTGCTACTTTCCTGGCAATTTGTAGTAGGCACAGGATTTTATGTGGTAGCAATTTATAATGATATGTTAGAGTTAATTAGGATTTTTTTCTTTTAAAAAATGTTTAGTGGCCATAATTGCCACGGTTTACATACAGTATATCAGAGCTTTGTAATTTAGCTGTCAGCAGTGGATCAGTGCCGTTGTCTACCACTGCTATGTTTTTGGTGCCCTTCCAGGTCTTGGACCAGGATGGCATCTCCGACTTTTCCAATGGAAGCTGTTCTCATTGCCTTTGATCCGCAGTGTGTTAAAAGACTATATATTTAGCTGATGAAAGTATATGCATACATTTTGCCATCAAGAGGCAGTGGTGTATAGTTTATAAAAGGATGGCCTTGGCATTGAGAAGATGTGGGTTCTTACTACTGATGTACGTATCAGAGCATGAGTGAGATACTTCATCTCACAGCTCTTTAGCTAGACCTCTGATTCTGTAAGTTTGAGAACAGTTGCTGATCTGCATGGGCGAACGGAGATTTCACACTCGGTGTTCCTCACCACAGTGAAAGGACAAGTCCATCCTCATTTTTCTACTTCCTCATTTTTTTTTTTGGCAAGACAACTGGGGTTAAGTGACTTACCCAGGGTCACCCAGCTGGTATGTGTCAAGTGTCTGTGGTCGGATTTGAACTCAAATCCTCCTGACTCCAACGCCAGTGCTTTATCTACTGTGCCAACTAGTTGCCCCTAAACTTTGCATTTTCAATGAAAAGTATTAGCTTTGCTTTTTGGACCCCATTGCAAAAAATAAAGTACTCATTTCAGTAAAAGTTATTTAATCTCTAAGGGTAGTAACATTGTATAATCACATAGCCATGGCACTTGGTGGTATATGGTGTATTAGCTTGTATCTTTGTCCTTCTCCATTTATAGTATGCTACATGACTGTACATTCTTTCCAATATTAAATTCTGGTTCTCCCACTCCATAGGAACTATTTTGAATGCATGTGGCTAACAGTGTGATTTATAGTCCAACTTTTCCAATAATCTGCTAATCAAATCCCATTTTTGCTAAGCCCCAGGAACATTTGGCCAAGGGAACATTTCTGTATGCAGAAAGATACAGATACAGTTGTAGTGTCCCCATTGTTGAAATTGCAATATCCCCTACACTTGTTTTCTACTCAAATTTTATTTTTAACATTGCCTCTTGTAAATGCAATAACATACTCCGGGGAAATTCACCACATTGAACAGAGTTGCTTCTTGAAGCACAGACTGGGACTTGGGAAGGGCAATGCATTATTCTCTGAGCTCGCATGTCAACCCACCAAGGCATATTGAGGAGACCAGTGATGATGCTTGATGGAAATTGATGAATGCTTGGCATGAGGTCAAAAAGTGGTATGGGATTAATAAACATGTACAGGAATGCTAGAGCAGGAGAGACATATGTCTTCTTTTTTTCCAGGTGACCTGGAATTTAGTCCTATATCAATATGTTTTTGCAAGATTTAGATGAAGATAAAAATTTGTCTGTTTGAGGGTTTGGGCCTCATATTATATCGGAGAGAATTCAAATTCCACACACCTTCTGGGCAAGATTTGTAAACAACAGCTAGACTGCCATCTGGGGAGAAAGGAGCCGACCTTCATTTGGATGCAAGTGTTTTTTGGTTGCAGAGATTCATCGAGTTTCCAGTCATT
Source organism: Phalanger gymnotis (assembly GCA_028646595.1). Classification (NCBI taxonomy): domain Eukaryota; kingdom Metazoa; phylum Chordata; class Mammalia; order Diprotodontia; family Phalangeridae; genus Phalanger; species Phalanger gymnotis. The sequence continues at coordinate 437,808,435 of CM053623.1, forward strand.
TTGGGGCAGGTGATCTGTCCTTCCAATTTTTAGGTCCTTTGAGGGTGAGGACATGCTCATGTTACCTTTCAAGATTCAAATATCCTTTCTGCTACAGTCATTGCATGAATACCTCAGGTGATAATTTATGTGAGATTGCAATGGACTTCTTTTGTGAATATGTGAAAAAATATAATTTTGGAGTTTGTGTCAAGGCTTCCTTAACACTTTTTTGGGGTTTGTTTTAGAGAAGGAAAACTTATTCACATGCAATGAGTACAGTGGATTGGGTTGTGGGGACCTGTATTTATAACCTGAGCATTTTCTCAATTAGATAAGATGGATTTACAGTTTGGTTTCTCTGTATTGTTATCATTGTTGCTAAAAGATTTTTGTCTGACTATTTGCAATAAACATTTGAAATGACAAAAAATTAAGCATCTTAATTTGTGTTCAAGGGATAATGCAGAATCGCCCAGGCAAAATGCATGTCATTTCAAAAAACAATCTTGGGAGAGGGGATGGAGTATGCATTAGTATTTCAAGACAAATGATCATGAATGTGGAAAAGATCTGTGATTGTCAGTGAAGGGAACTCCTAGGTGGGAACTCCTAGGTGGCTGGTGGTGTAGTTGAGACAAGCATGGATTTGGAGTCAAGAAGACCTGAGTTCAAATCCTGCCTCAAGCACTTGTTAGCTCATAGGACCTGGAGCAGACCATCTGACCTTTGGATATTTCTGTTTCCTCATCTATAAAATGAGAGTGTGGTACTCTAAAGTTGCTTCCAGCTCTATATCTATGATTCTGAGATAATAACCCCGCAGGATGCTGGAGGTGAGCCCTAGGGAGGTGCCCGAGGCATGTAGTTGCTAAGTGAGTTTTCCAGGGTCACACATCTAAGTGTCACAATTGGGGATTTTTACCCCAGTTTTCTGCGATCCAAGCCTAACACATTCTTTTCACTACACCCAGTTGCACTTCCTGTTCAGTTAAATAAGATCTCAGCCTGATTTCCTTGATGTTCAAGGTGTGGTTTGGTTACACAATTAACCACTAATCACTGGCTTGGGACATTTAGGGTATGTATGCTTGCATTGAATATAGTATTTTACATAGAAACAATACTCTTTCCTCAAGGAAAAACCAAGGTGAGTCTAATCCTCAACAAGCATTTATTAAATTTTTACTATGCGCCAGGCACCATGCTAAGTACTGAGGATTCAAAGAAAGGCAAAATGGTCCCTCTTCTCAAGTCTGAAGCAAAGGCAATGACCTTGGGAATAGCAGACTATGGGATAGGAGTCCAGAGGAAAGGGGAAGGAAACCCTGGTGTTTAGAATAATCTATCTTAATGAAAATGGATTCCTTTGATTGTGATATCCAAGAAGGGCCACCATTTTAAAAAGATATGATTAATTATACATTTCTATTCCATCTAATAACCCAACCCTATTCCAGTTGTGTGAAAACTTTGAGTTCATTTCCAGGACTGTCTTTGAGTGAAATCCCAGCTGTGAGAGACAATTATTTTTTCCAATTATGCTGAATCATTTAACTGCAATGTTTCGTGTGTATGTGAGCATATTTGAGTGTATGTGAGTGAGTGTGTGTGTGTGAGTGTGCGCACATGCACGAGCATGTACACACTGGATTGGACCCCTTGTAGTATAACTATTGTTGACCTGAAAGTTTGGTTAAAGGAGGCAAACGAGTTAGGTGATATAGAAATTCATGATGTTTATTCCCTTAAAACTAGCAAAGCTAGCTTACTTGTATATACAAGGAGCCAGAGATTAAGTTCTGACTGCCTGAACAAAGGAATGAGAAGGTTTAAACACATTTTTAGTCCCAACTCAGCATGCCTGCATTACTTCAATTTTGTGATCCCCATGTATGTTTAACCATGATACAAGAAAAGGACTTTTCTTAATTGAATAGGTTGTAAATACAATAAGATAAGAGAATTGACAAAGTGTCAAATGAAATTACAACCTGGGATCTCTGTGTTCAATTTACCATTAACATGCCATAACATAATATATGCCCATAAAATATTAAGCAAGATAGTTTCTCAGGTTAAGGGTCTCATCCTTAATGGCTAATAGACAGAGGAAAGAATGCTCTTAAGTCAGCCTGATCTGGCCTTGCTGACATAGGAAGAGGTATTCTCTGAGTTTACTCAGAGAACAAAGAAACTTAGGTTCAGACTCTTCTGGTTAATCAGTTCAGGCTCTTCCTCTGGTTAATCACTTCAGGCTCTAACCCTTATTGAAGTTACAAATTGATATTAAATGATTATCACTATATATGGTGAAGTGGCCCAAGCAAGCTTAGTCCCAGTTATTGGATTATTTTTTTCCTCTGGGGGTGGGCTGAAAGAAAGGAGGAAGGTGTTTTTTTTTTAATCCTCTTGTTTTTGCTTTCATGATGGCACCTACCCTAGCCCTACCTCTGCCCTCACATCAAACCAAATCTGCCTCCTTGTAGTTTCCACTCATGGCCCTAGTTCTGCCACTGGGATCCAAATACAACAAGTTCCACATCTGTTCACTATGACAGCCCTTTAGTACTTGAACACAGCTCTTAGGTACTGCCTTAGTCTTTTCTTCTTCAATCTTCTTCAACCTTCTCTTCTTTAATCTTCTCTTCCTTCAATCAGTCCTCCTATGGCATAGACCTGAAACCCTTTGTTATCTGGGATGGTTGCCTTTCTCTGGTCAATCCTTAGAATTTCAATTCTTTTTCTAAAAGGAGGTAACTAGATCACGGCATAACACTCCAGACTGGTCCAAGCTGTAACCCAGGAAGTTTGGTTAAAGGAGGCAAACAAGCTAGATAATATGTAAATTCATATTGCTTATTCCCTTAAAGCTAGTGAAGCTAGCAAACTTGTAAGTACAAAGAGCCAGACCATAAGTTCTGACTATCTGGATAAAAGAGTGAGAAGGCTTAAATACACTTTAGAATAATCCTAACTTGGCATGTCTGTGTTACTCAAATTTATGATTTCCATGTATATTTAACCATGATACAAGAAAAGGACTTTTCTTGGTTGAATAGGTTATAAATTCAGAAAGACAAGAGAACTGGCAAAGTGTCAATTGAAATTATGACCCAGGATCTCTCTGTTTAATTTACCATTAACATAACATAACATAACATAACATAACATAACATAACATAACATAACATAACATGACATAACATAACATAGTATATGTCCATAAAATATTAAGACAAGAGGGGGCAGAGCCAAGATGGTGGCTGGAAAGCAGGGACTTGCTTAAGGTCTCCCCCAATCCCCCCAAATACCTGTAAAAATGGCTTCGAAGAAATTCTAGAGCTTTGGAACCCACAAAATAGTGGTGGGAAGCAAGTCTCCAGCACAGGAGAGCCTGGATGGTTGCTGGGAAGGGTCTATCGCACGGTGCTAGGAGCAGAGTGTAGCCCAGCATGGGTTATGCCAGGACCAACCAGACAAGGAGTTGGGCAGAGCAGGCTTGTGGGCCATGAATTATTGAGCTGTGGCAGTTAACAGACCTCTCAATCCACAAACGCCAAAGACCACAGAGCAGGGTAGTGGGAAAACTGCTGGATTGGGTTAGAGAGTGGTCCAGCCCAGCTCTGGGGGTGGGGGAGGTGGTGTGGCAGTGGCAGCAGCAGCAGCAGGAAGCTCCTGCAGCTGCTTCCAGAGCTCCAGGATCACCTGCCTATGGAGTCCCTGGCTCACATAGTGGGAGGAATCAAGTGGCAGATCGGAACAGGAGTGCAAAGAGCACTTTGCTGGTGCAGAGGCAGGTTCTCTTGCCGTACCCTGCTTGGATCTGGGTCATAGTCCTGGTTGGCAGTTCTTGGGGGAGGAGGAGTGCTGCTATGGCAGAGCTTGCGGTGACAGTGGAGTA
>CM053623.1:437822740-437895635 GCA_028646595.1 Phalanger gymnotis
CTAGCAGCACAGGGCCTCAGAAGGAGGCAGCTTTTCCAATCGTATGGCACGGTAGAGACTGCCAGATTTGCGGTAGGAAAGACCTGGATTCAGATCCTACTTTTGACGTTTTTTAGCTGTGTGGACCCCAGGCAAACCACTGAATCTCTTGGCTTCTCCGTTTGTTCCTGTGTTAAGTGGGAGAGGCACCAGATCTGTCATTGCTTGGGTTTGGGGGACTCCCTCTGTCTCTGGGGGTCAGTATTTTCCCTGCAACTTAGAGCTTATGTCCCAGGACTTCCCTGCTTCCCGATCAACTTTCCATCCTCCAGGCTGCCCTGGTCATGTGTTAAAGGAGCTTTAGAGGACCTTGTGAGCTTTGAGACTGCGTAGAAAGTGCAGACTGTCAAGCCCCACGTGTACTTCACATGCCACTCACTGTCAGTCATCCTGAGCCTCTGATGGGCTGGGATGTTGATGGCTGCTCCATACACAGTGCCAGCAAGTTGAATGAAGGGAGCCAGCCCTCCTTTAAGTTTATTTCTTACCATCACGTTTTTTTCCTTTGAGTTCGTCTTTCTCTATCCCTCCCTATGCCCTTTTATTCATTCTCTGTCTGCTGTGTTAGAACTTAGTTCAAATCTGAGCCTTGACATTATTTTATCGTTATGCGGACTTGGCCAAACCACAGAATCCTGGTGTGTCTGAGCTCAAAGAGTTGGTGAGATCATCTAAGCCCAGAGTTCTTAACCTTTTTTTTTTTTTGGGCCTTTGACAGTTTGGAGAATCCAGAATGTTTTTAAATCCATGAAATAAGTCACATAGGATTACGAGGGAAACCAATTCTATTGACTCATAACTATCAAAATATTAACAAGTTCACATTTTCCTGGCTGAGAACTACTGACCTACTCCAGTCTTCTCATTTTGTGTTGGAAGAAACTGAGGCGGAAAGTGACCTTTCCAAAGTTAGATCCCTAATAAAGGACAAAGCCAAACTGGAATCCAGGTCTTTTAAGGATTTTGACCTGAAGTTTAGTGGTCTCTTCCACGTTTCCCCACAGCAAACCTCCTCAAGCCTCAATTTCTTTATCTTGCAAATAGGCTTCATAGTCATTTCACTCCATAGTTCACACAGAAGCACAGTGCGAATTCGATTTACTCTTATAAGCCAAGCCAGTCTCCCTCTCCTTTCCTTTCTCCAAACAACAGATAGGAAAACAATGGAAGTGGGGTCCAGTGAGTCGTTACCTCTTATTCTCACTGTCCTGCTTTCTGAGATGGAAAGGGTGTTTATATCTTCTCTGAGGACAAATTGTTATTGAATAAAAAGTATGCTTTCGCATATGAGAGTGCAAGTCTTACTCGATTCAGTAGACATTTATTAAGCATTAAAGACAAAAGCAAAACTGTCCCTGCCCTGAAGAGTTTACATTCTACTGAGCGAGTTAATTGGAAGTAGGGGAGGGCATCTTCATTTGGGCAGCTCCACAAGGGGTGACCCCGAATCACATCCTTTTAGGAAGCCATTTATTACAAGGCGCCAAAATGAGAGGGGCCAGGAGTCAGGTATGGAAGGCGGCTTATGTCAATACCCAGAGGTGGGAGATACAATGTCAAGTTTGGGGCATGGCTGGTATCTGGGTCAGATTGTCAATTCTGGGTAGAGGAGTATTCTGAAATGAGGTTGGAAAGGTGGGTTGGAGTCAGGTTATGTGGGGCTTTAAATGTCAACTGGAGAAATTTATATTTTTATAATTTATTCAGAGGTAATAGCCACTGAAGCTTTTTGAACTGGGTCGTAATAATGTCAGACCTCGGCCTTTGGAGGATTATTTGGGCAGCTGTGTAGGTAGTGGATCACACAGGGCTGAGACTGGAAGCAGGTGGACCAAGTAGGAAGGTCTCACAGAAAGTTCAGAGAAGAGGTGATGAAGGCCTGAACTAGGGTGGTAGCTGGGAGATAGAGAGGTGGGGACCTAAGCGAGAGGTTGTGGAGGGAGAATTGACAAACTTGCCAGCAGATTGGGTATAAGGAGTGAGGCACAGGAAGTAATCCAAGATGACACTAAAATTATGAAGCCTAGTTCCCTGAGAGGATGGTGGTATGTGCCTTCCCTCCCTGCAGAAATAGGAAAGTTTGAAAGAGGCAACTTTTGGGAGGGGAGATGATGGCTTCCATTTTGAGCATTAAGTTTGACATGCTGAGGGAATGTGTGAGTGGAGATAGTGATAACGGTTAGGGGTTTAGGAGTGGGTTTATGGCTAGATGCATAGATAAGGGGAGTCTTTTATTTTTTGCCATGGTAAAGTAAGATCAGCAAGGAAAGACAGTGTATAGGGAGAAGAAGAGGTGGCATAGTACAGAACCTTGGGGACTCCCATGATTGAGGATGGGAGATGGGTGATGACCCCACAGAAGAAAAGAGAAGTCCTACAAGAGATAAGTTAAGTAGAGCAATGTTAGGGAGCAGCTGATCTCTGGAAGCCAATGTGGCAAGGAGGTCCTGAAACTGACTGAGGTTTTAGTATTCATTTCTTATTTCAACTGAAAAATAGCTCAATGTTTTTCCTAAAGGCACTTAAAATCTAACAAGGTGAAGGAGATTCATGTAATACTAACTGTGGCATTTTCAAGTTTATGAAGTGCTATATATGTACATATGTGTATATGTAAACACACGTATATATATATTACATCCCCACCCATATATAAATGTGTATGTACACACATATACATATATATCTATAACTCTCTAATAAATAACATCTTTTGTTTGAAACACCCAGATAAGTCTAGTTCAAGGTGGAATGTGATCCTTTCTTAAATACCCTTTACCATGCAAAGTAAGTATAGTTACACCTTATTTAGAACATGAACTTTGGAGGGATATTGGGTCTTCGAATGCTATATACCATGCCTGTTTAAATAGTAGCGAAGCTAAGGCCAAGAGGTTCAGGGAACAAACAGAAACAGTAGTGTCAGAATGGAGCAGGGAAACGTGTCTTGGATTTATTGGGCCCTTTTTTTAATAGGCTACTAAATCTCTACATCTGAGCCTGTCACAAGCGATGCTCTTAGTGTGTAATAACTTGTCACACTCGGGAGGATGATGGCCTTAACGCTGACAGGTGATTACCAAGCTTTGGAAACCGGGACAACTGGTTATTGTGTATGGATTTTTAACAATGGGACCGGTTCGAGATAGAATGAGTCACCTTCAGTGGCTCCCCTTTGTCCCTAAGATAAAGGTTAAATTCCTTACTTTGGCAGCTAGGTGGTGCTGTGGATGAGACTTGCAGTTAAAAAGACATGGGTTTGAATCTTGGCTCTGTCACTCACCAGCTGTGGGACTCTGGGCAAGTCACTTGAGCTCTCTGTGCCTCAGTTTCCTCCTCTGTGAAATGGGGATAATAACAGCAGTTACCTTCTGGGGCTGTGGTGATGATTGAATGCAATCACATGTATAAAGCACTTTACAAACCTAAAGCACCGTGGAAATGCTAGCTACCACTAGCCCTTATTAAGGCCTTTTACAGTCTAGCTTCAGGCTGCCTTATTTGACTCTACTCCCCATCACACACTATGCCCCAGGTTAACTGGCCTTCTGGCTGTTCAGTTTCTATCTGTGATTTGTATAAGCTAATATTGTCCTGCCTGCTTAGAACCTGCTCCCTGCTCTTCTCTGCTTGTGGAAATCCTTCTCTTCTGTAGCCAGACTCGGGGCCATGGCCTCCCTGAAATCTTCCCTAAAAGAGATCATGTCTCCTTCAGTTTTCTTCAAGCATTTTGTTTCACTCTTGTCCTCCTCCTTGTCACATTCCTCTTCGTACCACACCTAATGGGGCGCCATATGTCCTCCCCTTTGGACTGGAAGCAGATGCATGTTGCTTTTCACTTTGTATCCTTAGTGCCTAATAGAGGCCTTACTTAAAAGTGATTGAATTAAATTGGGGGCCTTGAGGTCAATTCAAATAACATAGTTTAGTGCCTTCCACTAGGCTCCCAGGGACTGGAGAATCAGGAATTCCTTCAATAAAGAGTGAGAGGTTCAAATGACAAGATTACTAAGAGTTCTTCCAAACTCTTGGAATCTTTGATTCTATGATCAGTTTGCTGCCCATGCATCCTTGAACCATGTTGATAGTTCCCTAACCCTAATTTGTAGTAATTTTTAGACAGTGGTTGGTGCTTCTACCTAAATCGGTGCTCCACATTATATCTTATTAAATCTTCTCTGTATAAAGGTTTTGGACTGAGGAGTGACCTTTAAACCTTCGCTCTTCTGAATTCCCCTGGTGGAGGGGGGCATGGCGGAATCTATTGATAATAATCTTGGTCCCCTTGACACTACTGGGCTAGAAGTGATGTATAAGAAGGGTTCCCCCCCAAAAAAAAACCTCTTGGTTTTCTTTTTCCTTGGAAAATACAGGTATGTAGGTTTAACAAGGTGTTTTTGTTTTTGTTTTTTTATGTGTATGTTAGTCCCAGTGGGCAGATTTATTTACCATTGGCTTATCCTCGCACCGGAAGAGATGGCAGTCATGTAATTAAGAAGGTTCTGGCCATGAATCTATAATAACTGAAAGGAATTATTACTGGCCCTCAATTTAATAAGCTGGAACACATAGGTGATTATACTCAGCAGTATGTACATCACTGTCTGCATAGCTCTGGGACACAGGCCACAAAGACGCCAGAGGCTGCTTGTTTCTAACACCTGGGAAGGCTGTTATTAGGTTAGAAAACAAACTTTGCAGTGGGAAATGGCTTCCAGATCCCACGGGTGAAGCAGACACTATGGAGCAGGATGTTTTTTGTTCAGTTAAGCTTTTAAAAACAAGTTTTCATTTTAACCCGCTGGCTTCAGCGTTTGAGTGTCATAGGGATCTTGGACTCTCATGTGTGAAAGCATGATTATTTTTGATCGAATAAAAAATTTGACCTTGGACAAGAGTCAAGGAAGACTCCTCATCCCTGCTAGCTTAGGGTCACTGCGGATTTCCCTAGCAGCTTTGGAAATGAGTACTTGACAATACTGAATTTTTGACCTGCCCTTCCTTTGATCCCCTGTTGGTGACTCACTTCATTGTGGTTACAGGGGCCTCAGAACAGTGGCTGAGATGACAAATAAATAAGATAAGTTTGCCTTATGTGTTTTGTACCACTCACCAAAGATTTCCCTGTTCTGTTTACAAAAATACTTCCTATTTAAAATTAGATAAGTAATGCACATATGTAAATGATCAAATATGTATCACAATATCATATTGTATACAAATATGTATCAAATATGTATTTGATATGTATACATCAAATATGTATCATACATACAAATATGTATACATATCACAAATATGTATAACCTATTATTTTGCCCTATTTTTTGGTTAGTTACATATCACTTTATTAGGTCAAATATATTTTCCTTGAATTAGGCAGTTATACATTTTCCATAAATTTCATGTATTTGTCATGCCTTGGTTTTTAAATGAATACTGGAAATAAAAATAATGTAACAATGGTCTTTCTTTAAAAAAGAATAAGTTAAAATGGGCCAAATTTTAAACAAGGCACTATTCTTCAACCGAAGGAAATTTCAAAGTGAGCACACATTGAAGAGCTTTTCTAAAAGGCAGAAATCTCATACCATTACACTTCTATGATTTTTCTAACCCCATGCTAACATTTCTCAGTGGGAGAATTTCATTTATTCATTTTGAAGCCAAGAGCATAGATTATACTCAAACCAAGACTACAATATGAGGTCTGGATTTGTAGTTTCTCATATCAGTTTTCCTTCCTCCTCCCCCCGGATTTTTTCCTTCTTGAAGAAGGTACTGGACTCTGGATTAAGATCAGATTTGATCCGTCAGTATTGCCCATGTTTTCAGATCGCCCCTTAATAGCAGATAACTTTATGTAACCGCAGGCATTTAGTATATGAATTAACACCATCTTGCAAGGTTAATCAGGTTTGTGCATACATTATTTGATTTTTGCTAGCAGTAAAACTAGGATTAGTTTTTCTTTCTGACAGTTCTGCCACGGAAGCATTTGTGTGCTAAGATTAATACACAGCTCTCCAAAGGCACAGGGATTAAATTCCCGCAGTGTGCTGAGCCAGAAAAGCAACCCAGCTTCCCAATTCTTCATTATCCCTTCCCCATCTGGACACCCAGTCCACTTGAAATGAATAAGCTTCTGAAGTGTGGCATTATAATTTCCCCCAAAGTTTATGAAGTGGCCCCCAGCTTTAGATTTGGTAGAAATGAATGGATTGGACCTACCTGAGCGCCAGGGGGGCTGCTTCCCCCTCCCTGAAATCTTTGCGTCTAAACCAGGATTAAAATGTCAGCACTTTGGGAAGATTCTGTGCCTGCACAGTGGGGCCGTGGCAGCAGAAAGCTGACAGTGAGAGAGAGTGTGTGTGCTTACATATGTTCTAATGAACACTCTTCGAATGTGGGTAACTGGCTGTGACCGTTTTTCCCCCCCTTCAGATGGTTCAGGAAGATACACAACAGGGTATATGGTGTAGGTTCAAAATTTAACTGTTTCATGACTAGTCAGAGAACAGGGAAGAATGGTGGTGGTGCTGGTGGTGGGCTGGAGGATTCAGTTTGGGCTTGTGAAGATGTGTTCCTTTGGCATGTGAATTTTTGTAAAAAACATTTTAGAGAGTAGTAACAACATACTCAAGTTTTATCAAATGTGAATACTTCCTCCTAAAGTAGAGACTACAGTCACTCAATCAGTAAACATTTATTAAACACCTGCTATGTGCCAGGTGCTATGCTAATAAAAAAGAGGCAAAAGATGGTCCTTACTCTCAAAGAGCTTACAATCTACTGGAGAGACAATCAATGTGCAAACAAATATATACCAAACAAGCCATATACAGGATAAATAGGAAATAATTAGGAGGGGGAAGGTGCTGGAATTAAGAGATGTTGGGGAAGGCTTCCTGTGGAAGGTGTGGTTTTAGTTGGAACTTAAAAGAAGCCTGGGGGATCAGTAGTCAGAGTGGAGGAGGAGAGCACTCCAGGGATGGGATGGCCAGAGAGAACAGCCAGAACCAAGAGTTAGTCTTGTTCATGGAACAGCCATTAGGCCAGTGTTACTGGATTGAAGGATATGTGTTGGGAAGTAAGACTGGAAAGGTGCGTGTGGGGGAGGAGCTAGATATGAAGGGCTTTGAATGCTAAACAGAACATTTTGTTTTTGATCCTGGAGGTGATAGGAGAGGCACTGGAGTTTATTGAGTAGAGGGTGTGACATAATTGGTCCTGAGCTTTAGGAAAATCCCCTTAGTGGCTGAATAGAGGAAGGGTTGGAGTAGGGAGAGACTTGAGGCAGGTAGACCTACCAGCAGTTATTGCAATAATCCAGGCATAAGGAGATGAGGGCCTGTACCAGGGTGGGTGCAATATCAGAGAAGAGAAAGGGGTGTATTTGAGATGCTGAACAGGTGAAACTGACAGGCTTTGGCAAAAGCTTGGATATAGGGAGTGAGAGATAATGAGTCTAGGCTGACTTCTAGTCTGTAAGCCTGAGGACCTGGGAGGATGGGGTTGCCCTCTACAGTAATAGGGTTTGGGAGAAAGATAATGAGTTCTGTTTTGGACATACTGACTTTAAGATGTCTACTGAATATCTAGTTCAGGATGTCTGAAAGGCAGTTGGACATGCAAGATTGAAGGTCAGCAGAGGGATTGGGGTAGAAAAGGTAGATTTGGGAATCATCAGCAGAGATAGTTTATTAATATAGATAATAAATAGATAATTAAATCCCATGGAAACTGATGAGATCATCAAGTGAAGTAGTATGGGAGAAGAGAAGAGGGCCAAGGACAGAATCTTGAGGGACACCTTTAGTTAGAGGGCATGATCCGAGGGAAGATCTAGAAAAGGAGAGAGAAGGAGCAGTTAGATAGGTAGGAGGAGAATCAGGAGAGTGGTAGCTCAAAAACCTAGAGAGAAGAGACATTCAAGGAGGAGAGAGTGATCAGCACTGTCAAAGGCTGCAGAGAGGTCAAGGAGAATGAGAATTGAGAAAAGGCCATGGGATTTGGCAAGTAAGAAATCATTAATTTTGGAGAGAGTGTTTTTGGTGGAATGATAAGATTGGAAGTCAGAATAGAATGAAAGGAGAGAAGGTGGAGGCAGCTATTGATGGCCTTTTTGAGGAGTTCAGCTACAAAGGGCAGAAGAGAAATAGGATTTTAGTAGGGATGGAAAGGTCAAGTGAGTTTTTTTATTTCAGGATAGAGAAGACATAGGCATGCTTGTAGGCAATAGGGAATCAACTAGTAGACAACAAGAGTTTGAAAATAAGCAAAAGAGTGGAGATGACAGAGGAGCGCATCTGTTGGAAGAGATGGGATGGAATGGGATGGCTTTAACAAGTAGGAGGGCCTTGGTAAGTAATAAGCCCAGTTTATCATGTGAGACAAGGGTGAAGGAGAGAGTGTCAGAAGGCTTCCGAGTGATAGGAGATGAGGAAGAGTGGAGAAGAGGGAGCTCACAGTGAATGGCCTCAATTTTTTCTGTACAATAATGAGGCAAGGTTCTCAGCTGAAAGATGGGAGCGGGGGAACGACGGGGGGGGTTTGAAGAGTTATGAAAAGTTTTGGAAGAGTTGCCATGGAGAGTGGGAGAATGACTTGAGATCCTGATAACATAGATGTGCATTTCTGGTGGCTTTTTTGTTTGGGGACCTAATGAAAGGGGGCTTACATCTCGTTTTAGTACCCTTAGCAGCTGGAGGCCAGTAACTTACATGTGGTCAAAGGATGAGTAAGCCAGAGTGAAGAATGAGTATGGCACACGCTAGTTTTCTTTAAGAATCAGTGTCAGCAACGAATGCTGATTGGTTTCCAGAAATGGCATGAATATCATTCTAAAGAATAAGTAGGAGGAGAAACAAAGTCAGCCAGCCTTGTAATGAAGATGAGGGGACAACACATAGCCTTAGTGCTTACATGTTAAAATGTTGAGAGCAAGGCCTGTGTCATGTGGGCATCCTTAATGGAGGATTTATGGAGAGATAGGAACAAGAATTTTGCAGTGGGAGAAAGTTGCCTCCCTGGGTTGCAGTTTGTGTGGGCAGGCTGATGAAATCACAGATCAGTTGGAATATGGTTTCCATTGATTAGAATATTTGCCCATACTTGTAAAAATGGCAAATTCTATTCCAGATATTTCTTCCAGATTACCTTTTTGGTTTGGTAGCAAAATAGATTCCACAGGATCTTTTTTGCACTCTGTTTATATTGGCATGTGCAGAGCTATGATTGATTTCAAGAAGAAAACATAATGAGGGATTCAAATGAGGAATATCAAAGAATTGGTATACCAGGTGTCCCATGGTCTGAATTTATCAACACAAATTAAATAGCACAATAGAAATAATTAGTAGCTATTGGCTAGTTTCTGAGATTATGGGTTTTAGTAATAACTAAATAACTAGAGATAGGTTCAGTAAATTCTTCAGTATGGAGCGTAGTAGTTGCCTTCCAGGGAGGTTGGGATTTAGCAAAAATATAGGATCATAGAATTCAGAGCAGGAAGGACGTTACCTTAGATTGTCTAACCCTTTCATATTCTATACTAGGAAGATGAAGCCCTGAGAGATGAAGAACCATTGAACATCCCCCAGGATTCAGGCTCCGATATATGACTCCAAAGTCAATGCTCTCAGAGCTTAGACTGTGCACATGCCACCTCATTCATTGTTGGCGAATTTGAGAATTGCCCTGATCAAAAGCTGGCAGCCTGCCTCACTGATGTCTTGTTTGAAACCTAGAAGAGAAGTGGCCAGTCAGCAAAATGCCAGTGCCTACTGGATATGGAACCATAGCTTAGTAAGGCCTCGAGAGAATTAGAAAGGAAGTGTTGGATATAGTGTGGGCCTCTAAAGACCTTAAAGAGTGGTAGGAAAAGGCAGCCACATAGGCAACTTCTGGTTGTGGTTACATACGATCAGAATTATCTTGACTCTTCTTTTCCTGCCTGATTCAGCATTTCCCAGTAAGTCACCAATAGGGAAATCACAGTCATAAGCTGTATGTTCTTCCTCCTGTTTTCAGGCAGATCAGAAATCAAATTTTTACTGTAACATATTTCTATACCCTTGTCTTAAATCAGAAGCAAATGAACATTTGTAGAATGGGAGTAAATGTAATACCAAAGGTAGAAAAAAATCTTTGCATCTGTGTGCATTTGGAAGGCTTAGCAAGGCAATATATTGACATCCTTTGATCCTTGGATGGAACTTGATGTTAAAAGTGAGGACATTCCCTTTCCCCAGGGCATATTTTAACCTCCTCACAGCTTCTCATCCTGTGCCATTTTTGTGTGTAGCTTTTCTGAAATCCTTCAGAGAGGATATACTTAAGGGATCGGAGGCTTCCTGTGCTTCTTTTACTATCTTAGGGATACTAGACTATGGATTGTCCACCAATTTGTTTATCATTTCTGTGGCATAACCAGTTCCCCTCCTTTTTGAATGGTACATGTCCTCAGTGCTGTCTTTTCTATCACTTCTCACATACTAGCCAACCGTAGTGATATGTTGCATTATCTTTATACTGACCGTACATTTTTCTGTTACCTTTTGGGCTACTTGTAATTTTGATTCTTCTGAGATTGTGATCTTCCATCATTTATAATGAAATAACATTGCCAAAAAAGTATTTGTGTTAAAGAGATGGCTTTTTTGGCAGTGAGAATTTTGGCATCTTTGAAAATATGGGTTATTATGAGTTTTCCAAATAAGACTCATCCTGATCTCCTTTTACTTAATTCTAGACTTAAACTTAAATAAGTAATGAATTGTCTATATACATTTTCATGGGGAGCTCTTGCCCATATCTGTGGGTCCAAGATATTTGAGCAATTATGTAATGCTTTTAGTGACTCTGAGCTTTTCCTGGGATAGGGAGAGACCTGTCTTTTTAAACAGCAATATTCTTCCAGTGATGCTGTGTGGCTATGGCTTTGAAGATCACAGTTCCTAAAGAATTAAAATTGAGCCTCCCCAAAGGCCAATGTAGTAGTCCACAACAAATTACCCATGGCAAGTTATGAGAGGAAAGCTTCAGGGAGGATGTCATCAGAGAAAACTGAGCAGAAAAAGTGAGCCAGTCAGTCCTGTGGTGAGAGCAAAGAAGAAATGATGGGCATCCATACAACGTTGGAGACCCTGCAGAAGATTTATGGGAAGATATAGACAGAAATCACATAGAATGAGGGGATGTGGATGGGTTGTAATTGGCACCTTTGGGGAAAGTACCATTGGTGATAGTACTATTTCTGAATAAGTCACTGGTAGGGAAATTACAGTCATTAGTTATCCATTCTTCCCCCTGCTTCCAGGCAGAATGGAATTTGTATTCTTACTGTAATATGTGTATCTATGTACATAACCTATATACATCCTATATCTATCAATATCTATATCTACATCTACATCCATATCCATATTCTTATCTATATCTATATCCACACTGTATGTAAATGGACTTGTTCAGTATCTCTACAAATGATGTATGGTTGCCCATCCCACCTGATGAGGCAATGATGATAAAAGGGAAGGGAATCAGTAACAACAAACCAGAACTGTGGAAGGGACCTTAGATGTTCTTTAGTGTATCCTCTTTGTTTTATAGATGGGAAATTGAGGCCCAAGGATATGAATCTACTTGACCAGTGTTACATAGTAAGTAGGAAAGAATAGGGCAGCCTTTTTCATTAAATTTTCTTAGCAACATGAAAGTAGCGGTGCAAAACTTGCAAGCATTTTTCTACTGTACAAATAGAGAAGCAGTTTAAATAACTAACAAGATGAACTTCAACAGGAATAAATGTAAAATTCTGCATTTAAGTTAAAACTTTCAGCTGTGTAAGTACTTTTTAACAAGGCTGAATTGTTCACTAACTCAGTATGAGCCAGCAATGTGGTGTGGTTGCTAACAAAGTGAACATTGTCTTAGTCACATTAATAATAACATAGAGATCAAGGGAGGTAACAGTCTCACTTTGTTCTGCACCAGGCAAACCACAGCTGGAATTTGGTGACAGGTATTGCACATTGTATTTGAAATGGAATTTAGCAAAGTAGAAAGAATATATAGAGGACAGTCAGAATTTTTAGGGGTCTGGAAATGACTATGTTTAATAATTGAATTGAGGGAATTAGGGAGTTTAGGCTTTAAAAAGCAAAGACTCGGAGGAAACATGATAGTTCTCTTTTGATATTTTGAGGTACTGTGATTTGGAAGAGGGAGTAGTAGTTGATTACATGTGACTCCAGAAGGCAGAATTAGGACCAGTGGGTGGAAATTCTAGAAAGGCAGAGTTGGGCTTACTATGGCACAGACCTTTCTAACAATCAAGGCAGTCTATCAGTGGAATAGGTTGTCACAAAATAGTGATCTCCTTGTCAGTAAAAGTGTTTAAAAAAGAGATGGACTTCTGTCAAGGATGTCTGAGTAGAATGGAGTCTTTCATTGGGAGAAGTGTTAGACTTCATGACCTCTAAGGTACCTTCCAAGGCTAAGATACTATCATTTTAAGACTTAGTGTTCCCCAATGAGTCAATAAAAGTATCTAAAAATAGAATCAGTGGCAGTTTTTCACAATATTTAGGATAAGCCTAGAAAATTGAATCATTGCTCTCTGTTAACAAGTACCTGACCTGTCAGGAAATAATGTAACTGAGATTGGAGAGGGAGATAGTTTGGCTTGTTGAATGAATGGTTATTACTATGAGAACTTTCTGAAACTGGCAAAAGGGAGGAAGGAGGAAATGAAGGGAATTACCAAGAGAGAGGCAATTTCTAATTATCATGATGGATTGGTCAGAGGACAAAAGGTAACTGTTGATGTGCCAATTTCATTTACAACAATTAATTAAATGTAACCATCTGACCAGAATGACTAGTATGATCTTTCACTAAAAGGTTCCATGATCTCTGCTTTAAAGTTAGGCTAAAAATGATACTTGAAAATGAAGATGAAACCCAAATTCTAGGGCAGGTTTGCAGTGGTGATTGAAATTCTTTTTCCAGAGGGAGAAAGCTTGTCTTTCCACCCTTTGAGCATGGAGAAAATGTTGGCAAAGTGAAACTGTTTTTTGACACATTGAATAAGTGGAATCAAAACTGCAGAAAGAAAATATTGAAACCAATCTGTTTCAAACTTTTAGAATTTTACTTCTTAAAAAATTTAAATTCTATAAGATGTGCAAACACAGTAAAATCACACAAAACTTATGCCCACATCATATCCTTTTTAGTAAAGATGATAAACTTGATTTTAATTAGTAACCTATTCCTAATATACATCTTTATTATATGTTTTGTTTTTAATGTTTTTAAGTTTTTGAGAAATTAAAGAGAAAGAAATTAAAAAAATCATGCTTCAGTCTGTATTCAATCAATATCATTTTTTTCTCTGGAGGTGGATGGTATGCTTTATCATTAGTCCTTTGGAATTGTCTTGGATTAGTATATTGCTGAGAATAGCTGAGTCATTTGCAGTTACTCGTTGAACAATATTGCTGTTACTATGTACAATGTTCTCCTGGTTCTGTTTGCTTTACTATGTATCAGTTCATGTAAGCCTTTCCAGGTTTTTCTGAAATCATCCTGCTTGTCAGTTCTTATGGCACAATAATATTCCATTACCATCATATACCACAGCTTGTTTAACCATTTCCCAACTGATGGGTATCCCTTTGATTTTCAATTCTTAGCCACCACAAAAAGACCTGCTAGAAATATTTTTGTACAAATAGTTTCTTTCCCCCTTTTTTGGATGTCTGGGATGTAGACCTAGCAGTGGTATTGCCGGATCAAACGAGATGCACAGTTTTATAGCCCTTTGGGCATAGTTCCAAATCGCTCTCTAGAATGGTTGGATCAGTTTACAACCCCACCAGCCATGCATTAGTGTCTAAGTTTTCCCACATCCTCTACAGCATCCAACGTTTTCCTTTTTTTTGGTCATGTTAGCTACTGTGATAGGTATAAGGTGGTACTTCCAAGTTGTTTTTATGTGCATTTCTCTGATCAATAGTGACTTAGAGCATTTTTTTCATATGACTATAGATAACTTTGATTTCTTTGTCTGAAAACTGCCTGTTCATATTCTTTGACCATTTATCAATTGGGGAATGACTTGTATTTTTATAGATTTGACTCAGTTCTCTATATATTTGAGAGATGGCGCCTTTATCAGAGATACTTGTTGCAAAATTTTCCCCTTTCTGCTTTCCTTATAATTTTGTTTGCATTGGTTTTGTTTGTGCAAAAACTTTTAACTTTTATATAATCAAAATGATCTATTTTATATTTTGTAATGTTCTCTATATCTTTTTTTGTCCTAATTTCTTCCCTCATCCATAAATCTGACAGATAAACTATTCTGTGCTCTCTTCATTTGCTTATGGAATCACCCTTTACATGTAAATCATGTATCCATTTTGACCTTATCTTGGTATATGGTGTGAGATGTTGGTCTATACCTAGTTTCTACTATACTGTTTTCCAGTTTCCCAACAGTTTTTGTCAAATAATGAATTTTTGTTTCAAAAGCTGGGATCTTTGGGTTTGTCATATTCTAGATTGCTATGGTCATTTACTATAATATAATTCGTACCTTATTATGTTCCACTGATCCACCACTCTCTTCCTTAGCCAGTACCAGATTGTTTTGATAATTACCTCTTTATAATACAGTTTCAGATCTGGTATGGCCAGACCACAGTCTTTCACATTTTTTCATTGATTCCCTTAATATCCTTGAGCTTTTGTTCATCCAGGTGAATTTTGTTATTATTTTTTTTTAGATCTATAAAATAATTTTTTGATAGTGTGATTGTATGGCACTGAATAAAAAGATTACCTTAGGTATAATTGTCATTTTTATTATGTTGGCTTAGCCTACCTGTGAGCAATTAATATTTTTCTAGTTGTTTAGATCTAATTTTATCTGTGGGAAAAGTGATTTATAGTTGTGTTCATATAATTCCTGGGTTTGTCTTGGCAGGTAGATATGTAAATATATTATATTGTCTATAGTTATTTTAAATGGAGTTTCTCTTTCTACTCTTGCTGCTGGACTTTGTTGGTGACATATATAAATGCTGATGATTTATGTGGGTATGTTTTCTAACCTATAGCTTTGTTAAAGTAGTCTTTTAGTTTTTAAGTATTACATCATATCTGTAAAGAGTAATAGTTTTGTTTTCTCATTGCCTATTCTAATTCCTTTAATTTCTTTTGCTTCTCTTATTGCTATAGCTAACATTTCTAGTACAATATTAAATAATAGAGGTGATAACGGGCACCTTTCCTTCCCTTGTGATTGTATTGGGAAGGCTTCTAGCTTATCCCCAGTACAGATAATGCTTGCTGATGGCTTTAGAGAAATATTACTTATTTTAAGGTAAGGTCTATTTATTCCTATGCTTACTGGTGTTTTTTTTTAATAGGAATGGGTGCTGCACTTCGTCAAAGGCTTTTTCTGCATCTATTGAGATAATCATATGATTTCTGTTGGTATTGTTATTGATATGATCAATTGTGCTGATGGTTTTCCTAATATTGAACCAGCCATAAATCCCTAGTCATAGTATATGATCCTTGTGTTATATTGTTGTAATCTCTTTCATAGTATTTTATTTAGAATTTTTGCAACAACATTCATTTAGGAAATTGGTCTATAATTTTCTGTTTCTGTTTTGGCTCTTCCTAGTTTGGGCATCAGTACCATATTTGTGTTGTAAAAAGAATTTGGTAGGACTTTTTCTTTGCCTATTTTCCCAAATAGTTTATATAGTATTGGGATTAATTATTATTTCTTTTTCTAAAAATTGGTTAAATATTTTGTTTCTTTTTTTGCTAATCTGGGTAATATGTATTTTGGTAGATATTCATTCATTTCATTTAGATTGTCAAATTTTTTGGCATATAATTGGACAAAATAGCTCCTATTGTCTTAATTTCCTCATCATTGGTTATGAATTCACTTCTTTTATTTTTGATACTAGTAATTTGGTTTTCTTCTTTCGATTTTTAAATCAAATTAACCAAAGTTTATCTGTTTCATTGTTTTTCTTTTCCATAAAACCAGCTTCTTCTAGTTTTATTTATTAGTTCAATGGCTTTCTTTCTTTCAATTTTATTACTCTCTCCTTTGATTTTCAGGGTTTCTAGTTTGGTGTTTAAATGGGAATTTTTAAATTGTTATTTTTCTAGGTTTTTTTAGTTCTATGCCCAGTTAATTGGTCTGCTTTTTCTCTATTTTATTGATATAAACAATTAGAGATATACAATTTTTCCTAAGTATTGCTTTGGCTGCATCACCTAAATTTTAGTATGTTGTCTCATTGCTGTCATTTTCTTTAATGAAATTATCAACTGTTTCTGTGGTTTGTCCTTTGATCCACTTGTTTTTTAGGATTAGATTATTTAATTTGCAATTAATTTTTTATTTTTCTTTTGATTGTCCATTATTGAATGTAATTTTTATTGCATTATGATCTTAAAAGTATGCATTTACTATTTCTGTTTTTCTGCATTTGTTTGTGAGTTTTTTACATCCTAATATATGGTCAGTTTTTGTGTAGGTGCTGTGTACTGCTGAGATATATATGTGTGTACATATATGCATATATATGTGTATATATATGCATATATATCTTTTAATTTCCATTCAGTTTTCTCCAGAGATCTATCCTATATAACTTTTCCAGAATTTTATTCACTCCTTTTTTATTTATTTTTTGGTTAGGTTTATCTAGTTCTGAGAAGGGAAAGTTGACATCCACCACTAATATAGTTTTATTATCTATTTCCTCCTGTAACTCATTCGACTTCTTCAGAAATTTAGATGCTGTACCATTTGGTGCATGTATGTTTAGTATTGATATGATTTCGTTGTCTATGGTACCTTTCAGCAAGATTTCCTTTTTTATTTCTGGTTTTAAGTCCTCCCAACACTGAGTCATAAGAGTGGAGAGACACTTTCTTCTTTTGCCACAGAGATGAGTTTGAATGTGGATGAAATGTATTAGATGTGGACCAAATGCAGAATGTCACTTGATGGAGTGCTGATTTCTGAATTTGCTAAGGGGGAGTTTTGGCTGGGAGTATTGTAGGTTTATTTGATGCAGATTACACATACCTCTGATATTTCAAAAGTTCAAGTATTTTAATCTATTTAATTAAAAGATAATGGATTTTTACAAGATTTTGTTTTATAGGCACATAATTCAGGTTCCTTGGACTCAAGAGAGTTTTTATTTTTTTTTTAAGGAGGAAGCTCAAGTGCTTAGCTATTTTCCTTTGTTTAATGGAATTAATAACTGTGTAATTGAAATCACACTAATATTCAGCTGACCTAACTTGGTGATTCAATGCAGACACTTTTGGGTTGGTTCAAACAGCTGGGAGGAAGACTATATATATTTTTTTGGAAATAAAATTGATTTTATACAATCTGCTGATGATCAGTAAGACTTAATGAATGATAGCCTCGAGAAACTTAATTATTATTATTTGGATGGGTGAACAGGAAAGGAAAGCACATTTTTCAATAAGAAAAAAAGTTTCTGTTTAGCCATATAATTTTATAGGCTAGTTTTGTTTTCATTCCCCAGGCTTTCTGAAGAAGGATAAAAATGGGCAACCCTGAACTCTAGTAAGAGGCAGCAGAGGACAGTGGAAAGAAAACTGGGTATAGAATCAGGAGACCTGAGTTCAAATTCTTCTTCTGGTACTTAGTTATGTGACCATAGGCAAGTTACCTAACCTCTTAATTTCCTCATTTGTAAAATAAGAACAATGATAATTTCTCTACCTATCTCATAGGTTTGTTTTGAGAAAGGTGCTTTGTAAAGTATTATGTTTGTACAAATTGCTGTTATATAAAATTTTAGAAAATTTTAGGTACTTAGAACTTTACTTGCACAATTGGTCTTGTTTTGTCACTGATCTGTGTCATGTTTGTTTTCTTCTACTAATTTTATCTTTTTATTTTCTTTTCTATTTTTTTTTGCTTTTCTTTTAATATAATCTTGTTCTGATTTATGTAGTCACAAGTGACCCTGCTACGGTATTAAAACTCCCTCACTAAATAATTAAGTAGATTATAAGCCTTTTGAGAATAGGCTTCTGATCTTCTTTTAGCACAGTTTGTCACACCTATTCTTACTTCAGGACAGCAAGGTGGTGTAGTGAATAGAATGCTAGGCTGGAGTCAGGACCATCTTCCTTAAACCAAACCAGAATCTGGCCTCAGATACTAACTTTGTGACTCTGGACAAATCATTTAACTTCTGTTTGTCTTAATGCACTGGAGAAAGGAATGACAAACTAGCCCAGTATATTTGCCAAGAAAACCCAAAATGGAATCACAAAAAGTGGGACACAACTGAAAAATGACTAAAATTCTTACTTTGATGGATTTGTGATATCCTTGATATGGTCTTCCTCTGCTGGGTCAGGCCTCAGGCCGTCTATGCCTTTTCATCCCATGCTGTTCTTTTCCATCGTCCTTCATGAGTCTTCTCTAGGAAATCTACCCAATGTGCAAGAGGCCTGTCTAGATAGCAATAATTGCCAGTGTTTTCAGGTATGAGGGCCCCCTTTTAACGTAAAAAAATTTCATTTGCTTTCCCCCACCACATGATAGGAGTTGTACTATTACTATGCATTGATTGAGAAAGTGTATGACTTTTTGGAAATTCAGTGATGCTTTGAAATAGCATCTACATTCATTTAGAAAAATCTTACCTATACTGTGAGACATTATTTACAGTTTTGCATGGGCATTTGTGGACCTTTACAGTTGTTCAGTAGACCCAACCAGGTTCATGTCCTAAAAGTTGGAAACCACTTCTGTGCTTTTCAGTAGTTCATGGGTACCAATGTAGTCCTCAGACTGTCTGTGCATTATTGCTTGTCCGTGTTATATAACCGGCCTACTTCGATTCTGGATTGTTTATTTTCTTCATGATGTCTTTTATGTCACTTATGACATGTAAATCATTATCGTAATAAGCTGCAGCATGCTTAGACTCACCATGTGCCTGGTGATTTCGATTCTTTAGTGATTGTGGTATTTCATGGTAGCATCATAGTTTATAATGAGAGAATATCGATGTCAAAAAGATGAGTTTTTGTGTCAGGGAACATGAGGGTGATCATTGAAATCTCTCTATAGTTTCCCAAATACAAAACAGCTTACCCTCTTTCTTCTTCTCATTTCTGGGCACAGTTCACTGTCCCTCTGCTTTCTTTGTCCAAAATAAATGTAATATTGGACTAACTCAATGGACTGCCTAGTCAATTGAATATCATTATTTGGGGATTACATGTTTTTCATCCTGTTTTTCCCCCCATATAGATTGTTTGGTCAATCGCTTTTGAGTGACCAAGGACCTTAACGGGTAGACCTTTTAGTATCCTGAGGCTTGATATAATCAGCACATTGTAGCATTTGGAGGATCTCACTGTCAATAGGAAGTCTCTCTTTTGTTTGGACTCTGCATGGGAATCCTCTATTAGTGTCGATCATCCTTGGTGAGCATATATATATTTTATTTATGCCGTGCTTGACTGAAGCCCTACTCTGTTTACTCATGTAGGTGATTCTGTGACCTCCAGTGCTTTCATAGCAGACCGCAAACTCTGTCTTGGTAAGGCAAAATATGATCTGGATAACAGGCCATGTGTGCTGCTTGCAGTCCAGCCTAGTCAGGTTTGGAGAGGCTCCTCTCTAGCAAATGGATTACCAACTGATGATAGTCATTGGCCATGGTGACTTGTGAAACAAAGAAAAACATATAGTGACCCTTAGTCCTCTGTGGCCATGGTCTTGTTCTGCAGTGATTCTGGTGGAATAGCAGGGGAGGAAGGTGTTAGATCATCCACAAATACCTAGTTAATACAAAAAGCATTTTCTAAGTATGTACTATGTACCAACCATTTGAGATAGAAAACAAAAGCAGTCCCTGTTATCTGGAGGGGAAACAACACAAAGATAGCCCAGTCCAGTAGAAAGAGCGCTGAATTTCAAATCGAGGAAATCTGATTTGGGTTCAAATGCTGACTCTGCTACTTGCTACCTATTTTGCCTGGAATATAGAATATGTGAGCTGGGAGGAAAAAAAATAATCATTGCTGGTACTCTAAAAGTGAAACCTTTGCCAACCAACCAATGATGTCAACATGCTATTAGAGGAATCAGATTGTAACAGTATTGACATTATCACTCTTTGGAGAGAGAAATACAGGACTTGGCAAGGTTGCTTCCATTTTATACCCAAAGGCCAAAGAAACATAATTTTATGGGAAAATTGGTTATTTTACCTTCAAGTACTGTTCATGATGTAAACAAATTACCAGAAAAGGGAGGAAGAGAACAGGCATTTTATTAAGCACCTACTGAGAGCCAAGCTCTAGCTAAGTACTTTACAATGTTATCTCATTTGATCCTCACTACAATCTGATGAAATAGTGTAGTGCCAATGCGATACCCATAGCTGCTATGGTGGCTATGAATATGCCGGCCTAGTTCTGAATTGTAAAATATAACAGACTCTCTCTACTGAAGGCGAAACCAAAACATTTATTCTAACACCAGAAAGCCAAATCCGTAGCAACAAAGAAATCTATACACATTATCAGTGCAGGGGGCACTGCCATCCCCAAGCCTTCCCTCTGTTAGGGCCTTCCCACAAACAAGAGCAAAATCACTCTCTCTCTCACTCACGCTTGCGGCTGCTCTATCTCTCTGTCTTCCAGCTTCACTTCCTCTCAGCTCTGTTCTGCCCTTCCTGCTCCACCCCTTCCTGCTCCACTTGTTCAGCAAGCTCCTGACACCACAGACTGTGTGACTCAGACAGGTCACATAGACCTATTAATGCATGGGAAGATCTTCAAATTGTATTAACAATACAAGTAGGTGCTATGATGATCCTCGTTTTGCAGTTGAGGAAACTGAGGCAGACGGCAGTTAAGTGACTTGCCCAGGGCCACACAGCTAGTAAGTGTATGATGTCACATTTGAACTCAGAAGATGCATCTTCCTGACTCCAGGCCTGGCGCTCTGCACTGTGGTGCCACCTAGCTGCCCCAAAGTAAGAATAGCTGTGACAAATTGTGCTGAAAGAAGACTTCAATCCTTACTGACTTCAGGCCCAGTATTATACTCACTGTGCCACCTAGCTGCCTATCTATGAGTATACATTAATACTCAGTAATCTTGATGCAGAAGATTGCAAGGAATAATTGGAAAATATAGTTTGGGATTAAGAAATGAAAGAGACCAAAGGACTATAGACCCATCAGAAGCATCATACTTCTATATCATGAATACCTTATTTAAGAAGTGGACATGCTGAGCACTGAACAATGTCATATATACCAGTAAAATTGGCCGTATTTTAATAGACTGCTAATAATTGGTCATTGTTGTGTTAGTCTCACATCAGCTGTCTGTATACACTCAGATCAGTTAGAAGAAGGATTAAAGCCATATGATTGCAGCAACGCCAACCTGATTTATTCATGTTGCATGATGGAAAACCGATAAAAAGCAGAAGACGTTGACATGGACCATCACCATTTCCTATAGAAGTTACCTATGGTAAAGTCATTGCCATAGTGAAGAAACTGGAGGAGCCAAGAAACTGCTTCTGCTGGGAAATGTTTGATCTTGATGAGAAGGGAAATAAGGGAATCAAGGGCAATGTTGGTTTTTGAATAGAAGCTATTTCGCTAAATGTTAGAGAGGAGACTGGGAGAAAATTTTGTGCAATATTGCCTCACAAGAAAAAACAACAGAGAAGGAGAAAAACAAATCTGTGGAAAGCTTGGTATTAGACTCAATTAAGCTAGATTATCCCAAGAACATTTAGAGATGAAACTGGAAGAACAACAAACAGTTGAAAATGGCATAGTCTATAAGAATTCCTCTCACAAACATTTCACCATCACTAAATGGAAAAACCACACTTGGACTTCATTTTTCCCTGCCCATTATGTTCTGTGAAGTTGAAATGGCAGCTTTAAGAGAGATACTGGAAGAACAGCTACACCAGGCCAGATGAACCACAGAAACCATTCATGCTGGGGAATCAGTGTTGAAAGCATCAAGGGAGCAAATGATTTTCAAGATTTGTGAAAATAAGGAAGATGCTGAATAACTAGAAAGAACCATGACCAGTATCATTTTTTAAAAAGAGACGATTGAGAGGACTTAATAGTGATTCATTTGCCTATTGTCTCATTTCTATAATGTCTTTATGAGAATGATCCACTTTTTGAATATATTCTGATGAAATCGTGAAAAGGTGAACAGACATCTTTTTTTGTATATTATCCTCAGTCACATAGTTAATGAAAGGTACAGAGGATTCAAAATCTTGCCATTTATTGCTTGCTGACTATTATAAAAAAACATTTGCTCACTAGAAAAGAAAGTATCTTTAAAGGTCTTCCATCTAGTTGTCTCCCATGCATATATGAAGATCATACATAAATCCTTGATTGCTACAATATCAGCAATACCTTTACTCAGCAATCTTCTGATTGTTGGTGTCAAGCAAGGCATAAAACGGTACACATTATCAGAAGTTTTCACTCTTGCTTTCGAGGAGGATGTCCAGTGTGGAGTCCAAATGAAGGAGGGCTTCCCCAGACAAGTCCTCTAGATGGTGTTGTGCCAGTTATGCCAAAACCCAAAATAGTACAAGATCTCCTCAGTGAGCGCCACAGCCACTTAAAAGAAATCACAGACAGAAAAGCAAATGGATTAAGGATACCTATCACTTTCTAATGGAGGAAACAGCAAATGCAGAGGGTAAGATTTGAGCAGTCTTAAAGGGAGATGGACAATAAAAAGTCAAGATGAGGAGGGAGAACATTCTAAGCATGGTGGACAGTCAGTATAAGGCAGGGAGACATGAATCGGAGGGTCATGATAAGTAGGCCAGCAAAACTGGATTGGATTAAGTGAAAAAGTAGGAAGGGAAACAGGCTATAAAGAACTTAAATGCCAAGTGGAGTCATTTATATTTGATCCTAGAGGTAATAGGAAGCTTCCGGAGCTTATTGTATAGGGAGGTGATTTGGTCAGTTATGCTTTAGAAAAATCACTTTGACATATGAGTGGTCCTGGAATGGGGGAGATTTATGGCAGGGAAGCCAATGAAAAAACTATCATTCTAGTACAGAGGAGAGATGATGAAGGCATAAACTGGGGTGGCGGCTGTGTCAGTTAAGAAAAGGCAGTTTTTTTAAGAGGTGCTGAGAAGGTAGAAACAGCATTTGCAATGGATTGGATTTGTGGGGTGAGAGGGAGTGAGGAGTTACGATGACATTGAAATTAAGAGCTGAGATGACTGGGAGGAGGGTGATGCCCTGGATAGTCATTAGGAAATTGGGAAGAGGACAGAGTTTTAGGGGAAAAGAATGGGTCCTGTTTTGGACACGTTGAATTTGAGATGCCTATGAGACTTCTGATTTGAGATTCCCAAAATGAGGTAGCTGATACAGGACTTGTGTAGCTCAAGAGATAGACTTGGCCTGAGTATGTACATTGGGAGGCATAGCCATAGAGATGATAGTGGAACCCACGGGAGCTGATGAGATCTCCAAATTGAGATTGAAAGAAAAGAGAAGAGGGCCTGAGACAGAGCTTTGGGGGACACTCATAGTGAAT
The DNA here is from genome assembly GCA_028646595.1 of Phalanger gymnotis. NCBI lineage: Eukaryota > Metazoa > Chordata > Mammalia > Diprotodontia > Phalangeridae > Phalanger > Phalanger gymnotis. The sequence continues at coordinate 437,846,457 of CM053623.1, forward strand.
GTGACCTGGATGGAGATCCAACAAATGAGACAAGAAGGAGTGGTCAAACCGATAGGAGAACTCAATTCGTGTGAATACTACTCATTCTTGGTGGGTATTTGCCTAGAACAGTGGCAGGGACATGCTTCCCATCTTGCCAATACAGATAGATGCAGAGAATGCCACCAGTCATCAGACACAGTTATTAATGTGTGTGGTTTGAACCTCCCTTTTCCCTGAACTTTGTGCATACCCTAAAATGTATAATAATGAACATTTGTTTTAAAAGAGACTCATGACGTCATCAACCAAATACTTCATACCTTGGGGCTTATTTGAGGAGGCTTAAATGTTAGCTGTTGTTCAGTTATGTGTGACTCTATGACCCCATTTGGGGTTTTTCTTGGCAAAAATACTGGAGTGGTTTGCCACTTCTATCTTCAGCTCATTTTCTGGATGTGGAAACTGAAGCAAACGGGTTTATGTGACTTGCCAAAGGTCACACAGCTAATAAGTGTCTAAGGCCAGATTTGAACTTAGGAAGATGTCTTCCTGACTTCAGATTTGTGCTACCTTGCTGCCCCAATATTAGCTACCAAGTCTTATAGCATGCTAGACTGAAGTCTACCAAATGTTATCCTGAATTTTAGTCTTTATTTCTTAGGCCTTTAGGTTTGAAGATTTTTGTGATCTAGATTAGGTTGGAAAGCTAGACCAATTGAGTATGGAAGCACATCTCACTGCCTTTCATCATATGGGAATTTGCAGGTCATTACTCCTTAATAGAGTCATAAATTGATAAGGACCCCTCCTGACCTTTCTTTCCCTTAGTATTCTATTTTATTGTTAGATGACTTCCCCCTTGCCTTCAGTATAACCCTTCAGACATAATAAACATTAGATAGTTGCATCTCAGAACTAATACTAGTTTTAACTAGCTTTTGAATCATTCAATCCAATTACATTGCTATTTGGTTTCTTTGGGCTTTGGTCATTTGCAAAAATATAAAAGCAAATCTACATTGAAAATTACAGAGGTTACTTGCTTAAAATTTCCTTAGCCAAGGTGAGTTATTTTTGTAATATCCTTTTTCATCTCTAATCATAGCAACAGATTCTTATTGAACTTAGAACCATCAAAATTTGAGAAAGTGGGCTTTAATGGCCCTTCTACAGTCCTTGGAAAATGTCAAATTATTTATTGCTTCTAAGCAGAAGCAATAAACCTCAAGTTAAGTGTTTCTTTTAAAAATTTTTTTTAATGCAGATACACAATCCCCTGTGGTGTTAAAAGGAGTTTGCACTTTGAGAGGAGACTAGTCTCCAGGGGGTTTAGTTTCACAGTCTCTCTGGCATTCTCTTTTGAAAACATGACCCTCCAGGTAATTTTTATTTTTGTGATAAGTGGGGATTTGAATTTAATATATATTAGTTGTAGAAAGTAAGGTCTTCATAGCTGGAATACTGATGATATTAACGATGATTATTGAGGGGAAATTAATAATGATAATCGATGATTTTATAGGTGGGGTTGTGACCATCACTGATGGAGTGTGCATTCTTTCCAAGCTTTCTCATCCTCTGTGATTCTTGACTGTGTTTTCCTGTAAGTCTCACAGAGGCATTGTAATATGTTGAAAAGAGTACTTTGTGACTATGGGGCCAGCCTAATCCCTCAGTTTCCTCGTCTATAAAATAAATGATAATGTAGTGCCTATCTTGCAGGATTGTTGTTCCAGTGTCTTAGGGGCAGGGGTCAGTGTTCCATTTGGACTCCATGTGAGGTTTAGTTTCCCGAGGAGTTTGTCATTGCGTTGGTTGTTGGAGGGAGACCACACAGTAAGGGTACTACTATTTAAATGAGCATTTGCAGCCAGTGCCCATCTCTGAACCGTTTCCCAGTTTCTCCCATCCTGGTCATTGTTGCTTTGGAATAAAAAGAGGAGTGAACAGCGATGAAAGCCATTTTGTAATTCTGTTTGTTTTCTAGGTTGCCGTGGCCAAAAATATTCCCTGCTTGGTAGTCAGCCTTCTGATAACGAGCCTCTTCATGTTTAGCATCTCTTGTCCGAACTGCACTGGGAGTCTTACCAAGTCTTGCCAGAGCTTGTGCTGTATTGGCAAAACCTTGGAAAATGTGGAGTTTCCAGGAGGACTTAGTGGATCTTTAATGGTTATTGTTATGCACCATATTCTTATTAGAGGGTACACACAGTATTTATAAATATCATCTCAGGTGGTTGTTTTTCTGTATCGAAAGATGGGAAATAATAATGATAGTCCTTATTATAATAGCTATCATTTATATAACTGCTATCTATTATAGATAAATATATATGTTTTTATAAAAGCACTATAGAGTGCTTTAAGATTGGTAAAATGGTTAAATGGTTAATGATTGGTAAAAAATACGATACCTATGGTATCATATTTGATCCAGACAATAACCCTGGGAGTTTGAAATAGAAACTTAGAGTGGTTAAGTGATTCTTCCTTCATGATTGCTTACTAGGAAGAGAAGGCTTTCTTCTTGTCCAGTGCTAGTGGTATCCTTTAATGAACATCAGTATTCCAGGGCCAAATGTGTAACATTCACTTCCTTTCTTGGTTTGGAGTGGAGTGGGAGAAAGTTGCTAATACATTAGGAAGGAAACAAGCATTTGTAAAACACCTTCTATGTGCCAGACACCATGATAGGTGTTTTACAGGTATCGTCTCATTTGACTGCCACAACAACCTGGGAGGTGGGTGCTGTTTTATTTTCCCCATTTTACAGTTGAGGAAACTGAGGCAGAGAGGGGCTTAGTGACTTTTCTAGGGTTACACAACTAGTGTTTGAGGTCAGATTGAACTTTAAACCCAGTGCTCTATTCACTGCACCACATAGCTGTAATACTACTTACACCATTAATACCATTCATTAAGACTATCCTGCAGGGATCCGGCATGGTGTTGAGGGGAGACTATCAGAATAAAGCATAAGTTCTGACAGAACCTATACCAACTATGAAGGATTCTGCTATGAGCCTTGTCATGGACTGTGTGTCTGTTGACTCAGGATAAGACACATTCAGAGAGTCTGGAGATACTAGTGAATCTTCCTGACTTCCAGGACTCCATCCACTGCACTACCACTTACCTGCCCTGTGAATATGAACACGAACAGTTTGGAGACTCTTTGCAACAGGCTTGGTCACTAGGTAGGGCATTTTGGGTCGTTTCAGCTCTTTGAATCATCTGTTAAGGTTGTGGTCTTCATAGCTAGAATGTTTTGGAATAGTATTAATGTTTTTTAAAAATTATATTTATTTCATCAAATAGTGCCAATTACATGTAAAAGAATTTTTAATCATAATTTTTTATAATTTTGACTTCCAAATTCTCTTTCCCTCTCTCCCTTCTCTCCTCGTTGAGGAGCAGGCACTTTAATTTCTATTATACATGTGAGGTCATGCCAAACATTTCCATATTAGCCATGCTATGAAATAAAACACAAACAAAAGAAAACAATAAAGATAAAAAAGTAAAAAAGTATACTTCAGTCTGCATTCGGCGTTCATCAGTTCTCTTTCTGGAAGTGGATAATATTTTTCACCATATGTCCTTTGGAATTGTCTTGCATCATTGTCTTGACCAGAGTAGTCGTCTCTTTCACAGTTGATCATCCTTCCAATATTGCAGTTACTGTGTAAAGTATTCTTCTAGTTCTGTTCGCTTCACTTTGTTCACATGTAAGTCCTCCCAAGTTTTTCTGAAATCATCGTACTTATCATTTCTTATAGCACAATAATATTCCAGCAATCATATACCACAAGTTGTTCAGCCATTCCCCAATTGATGGACATCCCCTCATTTTCCAATTCTTCGCCACCACAAAAAGAGCTGCTGTAAATATTTTTGGTACAAATGGGTCATTTTCCCTTTTCTTTGATCTCTTTGGGATATACAGTCCTAGTAGTGGGATTGTTGAGTCAAAAGGTATGCCATTTTATAGCTCTTTGGGTGTAGTTCCAAATTATTCTTCAGAATAGTTGGATCAGTTCACAGCTCCACCAACAGTGTATTAGTGTTCCAATTTTTCCACATCCCCTTCATCGTGTCATTTTCCTTTTCTGTCATGTTAGCTAGTCAGGTAGGTGTGAGGTGCTATCTCAGAGTTGTTTTAACTTGAACTTCTCTAATCAGTAGCAATTTAGAGCATTTTTTCATGTGACTATTGATAGCTTAGATTTCTTCTTCTGAAAACTGCCTATTCATATCCTTTGACCATTTGTCAACTAGGAAATGGGTCTTATTTGTATAAATTTGGCTTATATACATAAGAAATGAGGACTTTCTCAGAGAAACTTGTTGCAAATTCCCCCTGTCCCAGTTTTCTGGTTTACTTGTAATTTTGGCTGCATCAGTTTTATTTGTTCAAAAGCCTTTTAATTTTATGTAATCAAAATCATCTGTTTTATTTCCACTATTCTCCTCTATCTCTTGTTTGGTCATAGAGTCTTCCTTTATGTATAAATCTGACAGGTACATTTTCTACTCTCCCCTAATTTATTTATGACATCATCGTTTATGTCTAAATCATTTATTGATTTTGACCTTATCTTTTTTTGAATTTTATCATTTTTATTTAATATTTTAGTTTTCAACATTGATTTCCACAAGATTTTAAGTTACAAATTTTCTCCCCATTTCCCTCCCCCCATTCCAAAATGGCATATATTCTGATTGCCTCATTCCCCAGTCAGCCCTCCCTTCTGTCACCACACTCCCGCCCCATCCCCTTTCCCCTTACTTTCTTGTAGGGCAGAATAGGTTTCCATGCCCCATTCTCTATATATCTTGTTTCGCACCTGCATGCAAAAAAAAAAAACAAACCTTTTTTTGAGCATCTGCTTTTATGACTTTGAGTACCGAATACTCTCCCCTCTTCCCTTCCCACCCACCCTCCCTAGGAAAGCAAGCAATGCAGCATAGATCACACCTGTATCATTATGTAAAACACTTCCACAGTGCTCATGTTATGAAAGGCTAACTGTATTTCCTTCCATCCTATCCTGTCCCCTTTTATTCATTTTTCTCCCTTGATCCTGTCCCTTTTCAAAAGTGTTTGCTTTTGATTACCTCCTCCCCTTATCTGCCCTCCCTTCTATCTTCCCCCTTTTTTATCCTCTTCCCCTTACTTTCCTGTGGAGTAAGATACCCATTTGAGTGTGTATGTTATTCCCTCCTCAGATTGAATCTGATGAGAGTAAGATTCACTCATTCTCCCTCACCTGCCCCCTCTTCCCTTCCTACAGAACTGCTTTTTCTTCCCACTTTTATGTGAGATAATTTACCCCATTCTACCTCTCCCTTTCTCCCTCTCTCAATATATTCCTCTCTCGCCCCTTAAATTTATTTCATTCTTTTAGATATTGTCCCTCCATATTCAACTCACCCTATGCCCTCTGTCTATATATATGTATATTCCCTTCAACTACCTTAATACTGAGGAAGGTCTCATGAATTGCACACGTCATCTTTCCATGTAGGAATGTAAACAAAACACTTCAACTTTAGTAAGTCCCTTATGAATTCTCTTTCTTGTTTACCTTTTCATGCTTCTCTTGATTCTTGTATTTGAAAGTAAGTTTTTCTATTCAGCTCCGGTCTTTTCACTGAGAAAACTTGAAAGTCCTCTATTTTATTGAAAGTCCATATTTTGCCTTGGGGCATTATACTCAGTTTTGCTGGGTAGGGGATTCTTGGTTTTAATCTTAGCTCCTTTGACCTCTGGAATATCATATTCTAAGCCCTTCGATCCCTTAATGTAGAAGCTGCTAGATCTGGTGTTATCCTGATTGTGTTTCCACAATACACAAATTGTTTCTTTCTGGCTGCTTGCAGTATTTTCTCCTTGATGTGGGAGCTCTGGAATTTGGTGACAATATTCCTAGGAGTTTTCTTTTTGGGGTCTTTTTGAGGAGGCCATCATTGGATTCTTTCGATTTCTATTTTACCCTCTGGCTCTAGAATATCAGGGCAGTTCTCCTTGATGATTTCTTGAAAGACGATATCTAGGCTCTTATTTTGATCATGGCTTTCAGGTAGTTCAATAATTTTTGAATTATCTCTCCTGGATCCATTTTCAAGGTCAGTGGTTTTTCCAATGAGGTATTTCACATTATCTTCCATTTTTTCATTCCTTTTATACTATCTTGATTTCTCATAAAGTCACTAGCTTCCACTTGCTCTAATCTAATTTTTAAGGCGGTATTTTCTTCAGTGGTCTTTTGGACCTCCTTCTCCATTTGGGTAATTCTGCTTTTCAAGGCATTCTTCTCACTGGCTTTTTGGAGCTCTTTTGCCATTTGGGTTAGTCTATTCTTTAAGGTGTTATTTTCTTCAGTATTTTTTGGGTCTCCTTTAGCAAGTCATTGACTTGTTTTTCATGGTTTTCTCTCATTACTCTCATCTCTCTTCGCAATTTTTCCTCTACTTCTCTTATTTGCTTTTCCAAATCCTTTTTGAGCTCTTCTATGGCCTGAGACCAATTCATGTTTTTCTTGGAGGCTTTTGATGTAGGTTCTTTCACTTTGTTGACTTCTTCTGGCTGTATGTTTTGATAGTCTTTGTCACCAAAAAAGGAATCTAGAGTTTGAATTTGAGTCTGAGTTCATTTTCGCTGCCTGTTCATGTTCCCAGCCATCTACTTGACCCTTGAGCTTTTCGTAAGTGTATGACTGCTTGTGGAGTAGAGAGTACTACTTTGCCCCAAGCTTTAGGGTCCAAGCATTGCTGTTTTCAGAGCTACTTCTGCTCCACCATCAGCCCAGGCTCTGTCACATCAGTGCTCCTTCTCCCCCAAGAACTGCCAACCAGGACCACAATGCAGATCCAAGTAGGGCACAGCAAGAGAACCTGCCTTTGTGCCCACAAAGTGCTCCTTGCACTCCCTCTCTGATCCGCTGCTAGATTTCTCCCACCATGTGAGCCAGGGACTTGGGAAGCAGCTGACACTGGAGTTCTGGAAGCAGCCTCAGGAGTTTCCTGCTGCTGCCACTGCCACTACCACACCACCTTCGCCACCCCCAGGGCTGGTGATCCAACCACTCTGAACTTGATCCTGCAGTTTCCCACTAACCTACTCTTTGGCGTTTGTGGGTTGAGAAGTCTGGTAACTGCCACAGCCCAATGATTCATTGCTCTAAGGCCTGTTTCAACTGGCTGACTCCTGGTCTGGTCTGTCCTGGTGCGGCCCATGCTGGGCTGTGCTCTGCTCCCAGCACCATGCGATAGATCCTTCCTGGTGACCATCCAGGCTCTCCTGGGCTGGAGACCTGTTTCCCCCTGCTATTCTGTGGGTTCTGCAGCTCTACAATTTGTTTGGAGCCATTTTTCACAGGTGTTTGCAGGGATTTGGGGGAGAGCTTAAGCAAGTTGCTGCTTTCCAGCTGCCTTCTTGGCTCTGTCCCATAGGCTAGACTCTTAAGGAATCTGAGCCTATTTTGACCTTATCTTGGTATACTCTTTGAGATACTGCTCTTTCCCTAGTTTCTGTCAAACTGCTTTCTACTTTTCCCAGTGATTTTTGTCAAATACTGAATTTTTATCCCCAAAGCTTGGATCTTGGGGTTTGTCAAACATTGAATTACTGTTGTCATTTCCTACTGTGTATTGTATACCTCCCATTCCACTGATCCACCACGCTATTTCTTACCCAGTACTGGAGCATTCTGATGATTATTTCTTTGTAATATAGTTTGAAATCTGGAACTGCTAGGCTATCTCCCTTAACATTTTTGTTTCCCTTGAAATTCTTGACCTTTAGTTCTTTCAGATTAATTTTGTTACTAAATGGTAGTTTCATTGATATGGCACTGAATAAGGAAATCAATTTATGTAGAATTATCATTTTTATCATATTGTCTTCGTCTACCCATGAGTCATTAATATTTCAAAATTATTAGATCTAGATTTGTGTGAAAAGTGTTTTGTAATTGTGTTTATATAATCCTTAGATTTGACTTAGCAGATCCCAGGTATTTTATTTTGTCTGTAGTTATTTTAAATGGATTTTCTCTCTCTATTGCTTGCTTCTGGGTTTTGTTGGTAGTGTATAAAAATGCTGATGATTTCTGTGGATTTTTTTTCAATCCTACAGCTTTGTAGAAATTGTCAACTAATTATTTTAGTTGATACTCTAGGGTATCTAAGTATACCATTCATATCATCTACAAAGAATGACACTTTTAGGGATGGAGCCAAGATGGTGGAGGGAAGCCAGGGAATTGCCTCAGCTCTCCCCAGTTTCCTATGAAAAAATGTTAAATCAAACCACTAAAGGAATTCTGGGGCAACAGAATCCAGTAAAAGATGGAGTGAAACAATTTTCCAGCCCAAGATAATTTAGAATAACTTCTGGAAAGATCTGTCTCACTTGGGTAGAAGGAGAGTGCAGTCCAGCACAGGTGGTGTCCAGGCAAACCAGCACAGCAACCAAGGACCCTGTGGTCTGCGCTCATCAGGCTAGTGCCACAGCAGGCAAACTGCTAGCCCTGGAACTCAGGACACAATAGGCAGGACTAGGCCGGGCCACCCTAGTACAGTGGGCAAGCCACAAACCCCAGAGGCCCAATGCAGCAAGTCAGTGACCAGACCCCAGGCCCCCAGTGCAAGAAGCTTGGGACAATGCCCCCTATACCCTAGGAGCAGAACTCAACTGTTAAAATTGAGCCAAAACCAAAAAGAGTCTTGACCATAGAAAGCTATTATGGCAACAAGGAAGATCAAAACACAGACTTGGAAGAGGACAACAATGTCAAAATGTCTAGATGTGATGCCTCAAAGGGGAATATGAATTTGTTTCAAGCCCAAAAAGTCCTCTTGGAAGAGCTCAAAAAGGATTTTTAAAATCAAGTAAGAGACGTAGCAGAAAAATTAGGAAAAGAAATGAGAATTATGCAAGAGAATTATGAAAAAAGAGTCAATAATTTTGAAAAGAAAGCACAAAATCAACTGAAGAAAACAACACTTTAAAATAGAATTGGCCAAATAGAAAAAAAACCCATTGAACAAAACAACTCCTTTAAAAAGTAGAACTGGACAAATGGAAAAGGAGGTACAAGATCTAATTGAAGAAAATAATTACTTAAAAATTAGGATTGGGCAAGTGGAAGCTAATGACTCTATGAGACATAAAGAATCAGTCAAACAAAATCAAAAGAATGAAAAAATAGAAGAAAATATAAAATACCTCATTGAAAAAACAACTGACCTGGAAAATAGATCCAGGAGAGATCATCTAAAAATTGTTGAGCTACCTGAAAGCCATGACCAAAAAAAGAACCTGGATTGCTTCTTTTTTTATTTGTTTTTTTTGGAGGGGGGAAGCTCGGGCAATTGGTGTTGTGACTTGCCCAAGGTCACACAGCTAGTATGTCAAGTGTCTGAGGCCGGATTTGAACTCAGGTCTTCCTGACTCCAGGACTGGTGCTCTGCTCACTGTGCTACCTAGTTGCCCCAAGAAAGGAGAATGTCCATTTGTTTTTTTCATTTTTTTGAGGAGGGAAGGCAGGGCAATTGGGGTTAAGCCCCACTTGACAGCTAGTGTGTCAAGTGTCTGAGGTCGGATTTGAACTCCAGTCCTCCTGACTCCAGGGCTGGTGCTCTACTCACTGCACCACCTAGCAGCCCCATGACAGCATATTTCAATAAATTATCAAGGAAAACTTCTCCATTAACCTAGAACCAGAGGGTAAAATAGTCATTGAAAGAATCCGCTGATCACCTCCTAAAAGGGATTCCAAAATGAAAACTCCAAGGAATATTGTAGCCAAATTCCAGACCTCTCAGGTCAAGGAGAAAGTACTGCAAGCAGCTAGAAAGAAACAATTCAAATATCAAGGAGCCACAGTCAGGATTACACAGCACTTAGCAGCTTTCTACATTAAAGGATCAGAGGGCTTGGAGTATGATATTCTGGAAGGCAAAGGAGCTTGGATTACAACCAAAAATCAAGTATCCAGAAAAATTGAGCATAATCTTTCGAGGGAAAAGATGGATATTCATGAAATAAGGGGCTTTCAGAATTTCCTGTTGAAAACACTGGAGCTAAACAGAAAATTTGATATTCAGATATCAGACTCAAGAGAAGCATAAAAAGATAAATGGAAAAGAAAAAAAAAACCCTGGTATTCAATACGGTTAAACTGTTTACATTCCTGCATGGGAAGATGATACTTGTAGCTCTTCAGAAAGAGACAGCAAAATTATTCTAATAGTGGACCTTCACCTCTCCCTCTCAGAACTAAATAAATCTAACCACAAAATAAACAAGAAAGAAGTTAAGGAGGTGAATAGAATTTTAGAAAAAGTAGATGTGATGGATGTCTGGAGAAAATGGAATGAGAATAGAAAGGAATATACCTTTTTCTCAGTGATACATGGCACCTACACAAAAATTGACCATGTATCAAGGTATAAAAACCTCACAATCAAATGCAGAAAAGTAGAAATATTTAATGCATCCTTCTCAGATCATGATACAAGAAAAATTACATGTAATAAAGGGCTATGGAAAGATAGATTAAAAATTAATTGGAAGCTAATTAATTAACCTAATCCTAAAGAATGAGTGGGTCAAACAACAAATCATAGAAACAATAATTTCATCAAGGAGGATGACAATAATGAGACAATACGACAAAATTTATGGGATGCTGCCAAAGTAATATTCAGAGAAAATTTGTATCTCCAAACAGTTACATCAATAAAATGTAGAAAGAAGATATCAACAAATTGGGCATGTAATTTTAAAAGGTAGAAAAAAATTAAAAATCCCCAATTAAAGACCAAATTAGAAATTCTGAAAATCAAAGGAAAGATTAATAAAATGAAAGTAAGAAAACTATTAAACTTATAAATAAAACTGAACTAGTTTTATGGAAAATAAAACACAATAAAAAGACAAACCTTTGGTTAATTTGATTTAAAAAAAAAGAAAGGGTGAAAACCAAATTAGCAGTATCAAAAAGGAAAAGGGTGAATTCACCACCAATGAAGAGGGAATTATAGCAATAATTAGGAGCAATTTGGCCCAAATGTATGCCAATAAATCTGATAATCTAAGTAAAATGGATGAATATTTACAAAAATATAAATTGCCCAGATTAGCAGAAGAGGAAATAAAATACTTAAATGACCCCATTTTAGAAAAAAGAACTTAAACAAGCCATCAATGAACTCCATCAGACAAAATCTCCAGGGCTAGATGGATTTACAAGTGAATTTTACCAAACATTTAAAGAACAATTAATTCCAATACTATATAAACTATTTGAAAAAATAGGTGAAGAAGGAGTCCTACCTATGTCCTTCTTATGACACAAATATGATGTTGATACCTAAACCGGGAAGAGTCAGAACAGAGAAATAAAATTATAAACCAATCTCTCAAATACATATGGATGAAAAATTTTTAAATAAAATGCTAGTAGAGATTACAACAATATATCACAAGGATGATATGCTATGACTAGGTGGGATTTATACTAGGAATGCAGGGCTGGTTCAGTAGTAGGAAAACTATCAGCACAACTGACCATATCAATAACAAAACCAACCAAAATCATATGATTATCTGAATAGATGCAGAAAAAGCTTTTGACAAAATATAGCACCCATTCCTATTAAAATCACTAGAGACTATAGGAATAAATGGAGTTTTCCTTAAAATGATAAATAGTATTATCTAAAACCACCAGCAAGTATTATCTGTAATTGACTCCAAAAGACTCATGATGGAAAATGCCATCCACATCCAGAGAAAGAAATATGGAGTCTGAATGCAGATTGAAGCACACTGTTTGCTCTCTTTTTTTTGTTTTGTTTTTTTTTTCCTGCATGGTTCTTCCCATTCATTCTAATTCTTCTATACAACATGACTAATATGAAAATATGTTTCATAAAAATGTATTTGTAGAGCCTATGTTGGATTGCACTGTCTTGGAGAGGTGGAGAAAATTTAAAACTTATGGAAGTGAATGTTGAAAACAAATTAATTTATATAAAAAAGAATTATCTGCAATTGCCATAAGCTGGAAGCCTTCTCAGTAAGATCAAGGGTGAAACAAGGATGCCCTTTGTCACCATTCTTATGCAATATTATACTAGAAATTTTGGCTTTAGCAATAAGAGAAGAAAAAGAAATTGAAGGAATTGGAATAGTCAATGAGGAGATAAAACTATCACTCTTTGCATGCAATATAATGGTATACTTAGAGAAACCTAGAGAATTAACTAAAAAACTTCTTGAAATAATTAACAACTTTAGAAAAGTCACAGGATATGAAATAAACCCACCTAAACCATCAGCATTTCTATATATTACCAGAAAAGCTTAGCAGCAAGAGATAGAGAAATTCCATTTTAAATAACTGTAGACAACATAAAATATTTGGAAGTCTGCTTGCTAAGACACATCCAGGAACCGTATGAACACAATTACAAAACACTTTTTACACAAATAAAATCGGATCTAGACAGTTGGAAAAAATATCAGTTATTCATGGATAGGCAAAGCCAATTTAATAAAAATGAATATTCTGCCTAAATTAATTTATTTATTCAGTGCCATATCAATCAAACTACCAAAAATTATTTTATTGTTAGGAAAAATAATAACAAAATTCATTTGGAAGAACAAAAGATCAAGAATATCAAGGAAATTAATGAAAAAATGCAAAGGAAGGTGGCCTAGCCATACCAGATCTAAAACTATAATATAAAGTGGCAGTCATCAAAACTATTTTGATAAATGGTCAAAGGATATGAACAGGCAGTTTTCAGATTTTCAGATGAAGAAATTAAAGCTATCTATATTCATATGAAAAATGCTCTAAATCACTGTGGATTAGAGAAATGCAAATTTAAACAATTCTGAGGTACCTCAGATCTATCAGATTGGCTAATATGATAGAAATGAAAAATAATGAACTTTGGAGAATACATGGAAAAATTGGGACACTAATTCATTGTCGGTGGAGTTGTGAACTGATTCAACCATTCTGGAGAGCAATTTGGAACTATGCCCAAAGGGCAATCAAACTGTGCATATATACCCTTTGATCCAGCAATACCACTACTAGGTCTATATCCCAAAGAAATCATACAAAAGGGGGAAAGGACCTTCAAGTACAAAAATGTGTGTAGTCATTCTTTGTGTTATCAGGCATTGAAAATTGTGGTGTATAAATGTAATTGAATACTATTGTGCTATAAGAAATGATGAGTAGTTGGATTTCAGTAAAATCTGGAAAGGCTTACATGAATTGTTGCTGAGTGAAGTGAGCAGAACCAGGAGAACATTGTATACAGTAATGGTAACCATGACCAACTATGACTCAGCAATACAATGATCCAAGACAATTCCAAAAGACTCACGATGGAAAAAGATATCCACATCCAGAGAACGAATTATGGAGTCTGAATGTAGATTGAAGAATATTATTTTCACTTTTTTTGGTTTTTTTTTGTGGATTTTCTGTTTTATTTCTTCATTCACAACATGACTAATGTGGAAATATGTTACCACGATTACATACGTAATAACCCATATCAAATTGTTTGCCATCTTAGGGAGGGTGGAGGAAAGGGAGGAAAATTTGGAACTCAAAATCTTACAAAAAATGAATTTTGAAAACTATCTTTACTTGTAATTGGAAAAAATAAAATACTATTTGTAAAAAAATAATGATAGTTTTATTTCCTTATTGTCTGTTTTTATTCCTTCAATTTCTTTTTCTTGTCTTATTTCTGTAGCTGGCATTTCTACTACAATATTGAATAATAATGGTGATAATGGACATCCTTACTTCATTCCTGATCTTATTGGGAAAGCTTCAAGTTTATCCCCATTACAGATATTGCTTACTCGTGGTTTTAGATAGATACTACTTATCATTTTAAAGAAAAGTTCCATTGATTCCTGTGATTTCTAGTGTTTTTTTTTAAAGAGGAATGGGTATTGAATTTTGTCAAAGGCTTTTTCTGCATCTATTTATATCTGATTTTTGTTGTCATTGATATGGTCAATTATGCTAATAGTTTTGCCAATATTGAACTAGCCCTGCAATCCTGATAGAAATCTCACCTGGTCTTAGTGTGTAATTGTTGTGATATATTGCTGTAATCACTTTTCTAGTATTTTATTTGAAATTTTTTGTATTGATATTCATTAAGGAAATTGGTCTATAGTTTTGTTTCTCCATTTTTGCTCTCCCTGATTTAGGTATCAAAACTATATTTGTGTCATAAAAGGAACTTGATGGGACTCCTTTATCTATTTTTTTTTCAAATAACTTTTGTAGTATTTGGATTAATTGCACCTTAAATGTTTAGTAGAACTCACTTGTGAATCCATTTGGTCCTGGGGATTTTTAATTAGGGAGTTCAATTATGGCTTGTTCAATTTTGTTTTCTATGATAGGGTTATTTAAGTACTTTATTTTCTCTTCTGTTAATCTGGGCAGTTTATCTTTTTGTAAATATTCATCTATTTCACTTAGATTGTCAGTTTTATTGGCATATATTTGGGCAAAATAACTCCTAATAATTGCTTTAATTTCATCTTACGTGGTGGTGCATTCACCCTTTTCATTTTTGACATGGTAATTTGGTTTTCTTTCTTTTTAAAAATCAAATTAACCAAAGATTTATCAATTTTATTATTTTTCCCCATAAAACCAGCTCCCAGTTTTATTTATTAGCTTAGTGGTTTTTTTTTTACTTTAAGTTTTATTAATTGCTTCTTTGACTTTTAGGATTTCAATTTTTTTTTGTTTAATTGGGGATTTAAAATTTATTCCTTTTCTATTTTTTAGGTACATCCATTCTTTCTTTTATTGATGTATACATTTAAAGATACAAATTTTTCCCTAAGCACTGCTTTGGTTGCATCTCATAAATTTTGGATTGTTGTCTCATCATTGTCATTCTCTTTAATGAAATTATTGATTGTTTCTCTGATTTGCTCTTTCACCTACTCATTCTTTAGGATTAGATTACTTAGTTTCCAATTACTTCTAATCTATGCTTCCATGGCTCCTTATTAAATGAAATTTTTGTTGCATTGTGGTCTGAAAAGGGTGTATTTAATATTTCTTCTTTTTTGCATTTGGTCGTGAGGTTTTTATGCCTTAATAATACATGGTCACTTTTTGTGAAGGTGCCCTGTACAGCTAAGAAAAGATATACTCCTTTCTATTCTAGTTCAGTTTCCTCCAGAGGTCTATCAAATCCAATTTATCTAAGATTTGATTAATCTTGACTTCTTTACCGTTTATTTTATGGTTAAATTTATTTAGCTCTGAGAGGGGAAAGTTGAGGTCCCCACTAGTATAGTTTTACTATTTATTTCCTCCTGCAATTCACTTAACTTTTCCTTTAAAAATTTGGATATTATGCTTTTTGGTGCATATATGTTTAGTATTGATATTATTTCATTGTCTATGGTTCCTTTTAGCAAGATTAGTTTCCATGCTTCTCCCTTTTAATTATGTCTCTTTTTGCTTCTGCTTTGTCTGAGATCATAATTGCTATCTCTGCCTTTTTTACTTCCCTTATTTTTAACTCTGTATGGATTTCTCTGTTTCAAGTGCGTTTCCTATGAACAAGATATTGTTGAATTTTGGTTTCTAATTCATTCTGCTATCCATTTCCATTTTATGGGTGAGTTCATCTCATTCACATTCACAGTTATGATTATTAACTGTGCATTTTCCTGCATCCTGTTTTCTTCTGCTTATCCTTCTCTCTTTATGCTGTCCCTCTTCTAAAGTCTGTTTTGCTTCTAACTACTGCTTTATTTTATCTTCTCTCCCTTTTATGCCCTTCTTGCCTCCCCCCTTCTCTTATCTCTTTTCCCTCCTATTTCCCTGTTGGGTAAGATAGAGTTCTCTTACCAATTGAGTATATATGTGTACATACATAATACATACATACATATATATGTAATTTTCCTCTTTTTGAACCAATTCAGATGTGAGTGAGGTCCAAGCATTTGCCTATTCTCCCAAACACCCACCATTTTCCCCATTCACTGTTAAAGTTCCTCTTTGAATGCCTCTTTTATGTGAGAAAATTTTCCCCATTCTTCCTCTCCCTGCTCCCTTCTCCCAGGGTATCCTTCTTTCTTGCCTATCCATTTTTTACATCATTCTAACATAATTGACTCATTCCTCTGCTCTCTTTCTATGTAGAATTTTCCTAACAATGATAACGTTCTTAGAAGATACACATATCATTTTCCTCTATAGAAGAGTATACAGTTTTACCTTATTGAATACCTTATTATTTCTCTTTCATGTTCGCCTTTTTATGCTTCTCTAGAGTCTTGTATTTGAAAATCAGATTTTCTCTTCAGCACTGGTCTTTTCATAAGGAATGCTCGAAAGGCCTCTATTTCATTACATATCTATTTTTTCCTTTGAAGAATTATACTCGGTTTTGCTGGGCAAGTTATTCTTGGTTGTAATGACAGCTCTTTTGCCTTCCAGAATATCATATTCCAAGCCCTCTGCTCCTTTAATATGGTAGCTGCTAAATCTTGTGTGACCTTGACTGTCGCTCCATGGTATTTGAATATTTTCTTTCTTGTTGCCAGAAGTGTTTTCTCTTTGATCTGGGAGCTTTGGAATTTGGGTATAATATTCTTGGGACCTTTCATTTTGGGATCTCTTTCAGGTAGTGATTGGTAGATTCTTTCAATTTCTATTTTGCCCTCTGATTCTAGGATATTGGGGGGGCAATTTTCCTTGATAATTTCTTGAAATATGATATCTAGTCTCTTTCTTTGATTATGGCCTTCACATAATCCCAGAATTCTTAAATTATCTTTCCTGCATCTATTTTCCAGGTCAGTTGCTTTCCAATGAGATATTTCACATTTATTTTTTCATTATTTTGATATTACGTTATTGTTTCTTGATGTCTCATGGAGTCATTAATTTCCACTTGCCTAGTTCTAATTTTTACAGGATTATTTTTTTCAGTGAGCTTTTGATCTCTTTTCCCCTTTGGCCAATTCTGTTTTTAAGGTGTTATTTTCTTTAGTGTTTTTGTTCCTCTTTACCAAGGTGTCAGTTGTCTTTTCCTAATTTTCTTCCTCCACTTCCATTTCTTTATCTAATTTTTCCTGTAGTTTCCTTATTTCATTTTAAAAATAAACTTTTAGTTTTTTCCAGGAATCTTTGTTGACCTTGTATCCAAGTCACATATTTCTTTGATGCTTAGCTTGTAGCCATTTTGACTTCATTGTCTTCTTTTGAGTTTGTGTCTTAATTTTCCCTGTTGCCATTTTATGTTTATAGTGCTTTTTATGGTCAGGTTCTTTTTTGCCTCTCTTTTTTGCTCACTTTCCCATTCTATTTCTTGACTTTGAATTTTATATTAACATTGGGCTGTGTTCCAGATTGTAGGTGGAAGGTGAGGGGTAGAAGGCCTCCTTCGCAAGCTTTAGGCTTTTTCACACTGCTATTTTCAGAGCTAGTTCTCAGGGTTTGGCAATTTTTCAGTACTTCTGATTTGGTGTGATCTGGGGACAAGTGTGGTCACTGTTCTCTTGGTTTTCCTCTGGTCCTTACCCAGGAAGGGCCCCTGAACCCTTGGGACTGCAATCAGTATTGCTCTTCATGGCCCCTCCTCCTGTGGCACCAGAAGTGATATTGCCTCTCAGAGTCCCCGATCCCTTGAGTCTTGGAGTTATACTGCCCCCCCCCCCAAGACTTCTACTTCCTCTCTGCCCTGGAACTATGACTCAGAGGTGAATATAGGCAATGGGGTTGCCAAAAAGTGCCTGATCCTGTATCCAATGCTAGCAAAGGGGTCTGTTGTTAACTCTTTCTGACCAGTTGCCATGTCCCTTTACCATTCCTGGCTTGTGAGTTAGTTCTCCAAGCTGCTGCTGTTTCTCTTGCCACAGCGTAGTCCCACCATATGGGCTCATCTACATGGGCTCTGGGCTGATCTCTCTCTTTTTAAAGCTAGAAGAGCATCTCACGCTTTTTTGTTGGCTCTGCCACTCCAGAATTTGATTTGAGGTGTGATTTTAAAGTTGGTTGGAGGGGAATATTGGGAGAACTCCGATTAATGCTTCTCTACCATCTTGGCACCATCCTTGGAAGTTTCAAGTAGTATTAGTGTTAACACGTATTAATCACATAGCGTATTATGAAGTCTTAATTTGGAACATTACCAAAAAGTCCTCAGTAGATATTTCTTAGGGCAAGGCATTTTTCTGAGAAAAATATCTTATGGTTAGAAACACTAGTGAGTGAATGGTGACTGAAAGAGCATTACTTCCTCCATACAACCACTACAATTTACATAAACCACTTGCACTGTCTGGCAAAGGATTATTTGCTCCGTCAGTCCCTGGAGACTTTTAACGTTGGGTTGTTTTTTTTTTAATAGATTTAAAGAAAGTTCTGAATTTCCAGATATATATTTGTTAAACATTTTGAACGATGACATTTGTGAAATTGGATATTCTAAAAGCCTTAAAAAGGCAATAAAAGCACTGTCGTAAAACCCTGCATATCTCTCTCTCTCTCTCTTTCTTTTGTTCTGTGGTAACTACATGCATAAAATGAAAGAGTGTAATGGGCTTTACAGTTAATTCCTGTTGATTATTTGCTGTTCTGTCAGTATCACTGAAATAGCTGTAAGAAATGTATAATATGAACTTCAGTTTTAGAATTGGAAGGAATGTTTTAAAAATATTCAAAATATTGGTCTTGAAACATCCTGAAGGAGACACATAGAGCCAATATAAACTGCAGTTTGGCTGCTTCTGTTTGGTGTTCTGTTTGGTACTTGGTACCAGCGATGTTACAAAGAAAGGTATGTCATTGAGATCTTGTCAGATTGATAGAGAGATCCTTGAAGCAATTTGGTTTTGTGGGAAATCATTGTACTGAAATTCAGTGGACCCAGGTTCTAGACCTTCATTTTTTTTTAAAAGAGGTACCAGTTACTTTGGTCAAGTCATATTAGTCTCTGGGCTTTGGTTTCTGTACTTATAAAATAAGGAAATTAAATTTAGTGATTTTTATGGTCCTTTTCATCTCTTAAAATTTTGTTACTCTAAGTAAAGCACATCTCACTGACAGATAGCTATTAGACATCTTTGTGTGTGTTTCTAGTAATATTATTATTGTAGCAAACAAATTTTGGCCATAGAACCCAGATTACTACATTATACATTTCAGAATTCTTCCAGCTAGAGTCATAGCTGTTGTATCTAATTTTATATATTATTATCTACTACACATACAAATATGTCTAATTATAATTAGATGACAAATCTAATTATACATGTAATAGATATCTGGTTTTTCTTTTTTATTTTTGCAGGGCAATTGGGTTTAGTGACTTGCCCAAGGTCACACAGCTAGTACATGTGTTACGTGTCTGAGGTCACATTTGAACTCAGGGCTTCCAGCGCCAGCACTCTACTCACTGCGCCACCTAGCTGCCCCATGTAATATATATCTAATAGTATCTTATTTCATATACAAATGCCTCTAAATTTATCTTTAAAAAAAAAAAGGTCATCGAATAGTTCCTTACTAGCAGATCTTTTCATTTTAATTCAGTGTGGTGGAAGGACGTCAGAAGAGGCCTGAATTTGAATTCTAACTGACATGTTTAGCACTATAACCTTGGGCAGCTCTTGTCAACTCTCTATGCCCCCGATTTCTGATCTATAAAGTGAGTAATAATACTTAAAGAATCTACATGGTTCTATGGGATGTTCAGGGAGGAAGAAGGAAATTCAGGGAGGACTAGCACCTCTGGTGGGAGGACCTGCCAAGCCCTTTTCGAGGCGGCTCATCCACTTTTGGTGTTTGCCTGACACTCATCTCTCACATGTGGCTCCAAGAAGCTGTAGCATGTGCAGCAGCCACACCCTGATAAGCTGTCTAAGCCGCTGGGTTAAACCAGGTTGATGATAAACGGTGGGCCTCAAACCCATTGGTGAGTTAGGGGGTGTCTGCCCCAAGCATGGGGAGAATGGGCAAATGAGAACAATTTGTTCCAACGGCCATGAAGCTGGCAATGCAGGTGCTGTGGAGCGCTTAGAGTGTGGTCAGACCTTGAAGACACCGAGCTCATCTACAGCATCTGGAGCCATTGCTAGTCATCTTGACTTTTGTCTTGCTGCTGGACGTCGATAACTCTGGAAGAGAAAATGAGGGTGATGACTTTATGTACCTCTGCCTTAAATCTAAATCATGCATGAGTCATGACATCACCTGGTGGTGTCATTGGTCCTCTTCAAAAGTGAAGGACAAACGATACCTTACAGGATTGTCAGGAGGATCAAACGAAATACTGAAAATTCTATACCAATGTGGGCTATTAATGTTAATAAATAACAGTAACAATTCAATAGTAGGCTACACATACTAATTGAAACTCAGTTCCTTATTCAAATACCATTATTTTGTTAATTGCTGTTTGTGTTTAAGACTTAGAGTATTGCTTTGATTTTTCTTTTTTTTTGGCAGGGCAGTTGGGGTTAAGTGACTTGCCCAAGGTCACACAGCTAGTACACGTGTCAGGTGTCTGAGGCCGGATTTAAACTCAGGTCCTCCTGACTCCAGGGCCGGTGCTCTACTCACTGTGCCACGTAGCTGCCCCATTGCTTTGATTTTTCTTTAGGTTATAGTATACATTTAAAAGTTGTAGGTCTACACAGACCTAACAGATTTGTTTATTTTTTGGTTATCAAGGGAGAATTTAGAATTAGGCATCTAACTTTATTTATTTGCAATAAAAAATCTTAATATTCATCGAATCACAGAGATATAAAAATAGAGAGACCATCATACCAAAGAGATGGGAAAAGTATATGGTAGAGATGGTGATTCCTACTTTCTGTCCATGGTGTATGTTTAAATACTAGGTCCCCAACAGTCCACAAACTCCCGAAGTCCACTTGCCACAGAGCCATGAAACATTTTGCCTTCTGTTTTCCCCTTCCCCTCCTATTGCATAGGTCCCTTGGGCAGAGATTATACTGTGCCTAAACTTTTTACACTTATCATTTCTAAAACTTCATAATGGTAATCCTTAGTATTGATTTTACAAATTTCTTTTTAGAGTGTTCAGAATAGTTTCATAAACTCTTGTGAATCAAGAAGATATTTGATGGAAAAATTGAAGACAGAAAAGTTAAATGACTTCTCTATGACAATTATCAAGGGAGTCTTAGAGATGTATAGTTTCTTGATTTCTAAGTTCTGTGCTATCTCAACTGTTTCCATTTCTCCTTTGGTTTATTAAGTCTGAGATTCTTCATATACCTTATTCAGACAATTTCCAGAGGGGCTGTAATTGTGTGTCATGGTCTTAGAGCTCATTTTTTTTATCTTTATATCACAGATGAAGAGGCTGCTGCAATAGATATGTCTGCTCAGTTGTTGGGACTGGGGATCATGGATGAAGATCAGTTAATTGAACAAGCCCTGGACCAGTTTATTAATCGCCATGAGCAGACATATGAAGAATTTTTGAATACTTTCACTCATCTTTCAAAAGGTAAAATTGAAGTGCGATACTTTTATATTTTAACACGATGAAAACAGAGGGTTTTACACTAGTTCTTGTTCTGTCTTTGTTGTCTCTTTGTAGAGGCTTTCTGAGTATTTATAAACATTTATTTATCTAATTCACATTGTATCGCCCATTGCCATTCAACCAGCAGTCTCTCTGGCAGCCAACAAAACGAAAAGTTTTGACCAAATAGAGGGTTATTATTGGCGATAAGCATATATTAAGTTTTCCTTTGTGATGATACAGTATGAATATTTTGATTCCTTTGGACAGGCAAAGAGAGGTTAGAGAAGAAGCTGTCTGACTCCCTTGATGAGCTATACATGGATTAGGGAACATTTCTGATGTCAAACATATGTATGGCATACCTAGAAAAAGGCATATCACTATATCCACATTGATTTTATTCTTGCTGTAAATTGTTGCAAAAATTGAGCTAAAATAAATGATTTCACAAGTCCACATAAACTGCATTTCCAAGCACACTAGCTTGGTTTTTTTTTCTCCTTTCAATATATCCCAAGGCACTAGTTCACATTATAAACTAATGACCTGAAAAAAAATCCACTCAAGGCACAAAGTATTTCTGAGTTGTAAGTGCAAAAACATGTCTTAAACTAGCAAACTCTCATTTTCTTTTCTGAAACATTAAAAATTTCTGAAGAATTAAACTGGTACAGTTAAGTAGGACCCAGTGGTTGGATAGTGGGCAACATAATTGACCCCTGTGAAGGTGGCTGATTCACATTCCATCTGTGTGAGGAGGACATTGCTCCAAAAGACCTCATTCTTTCATTTCATAAGCCCTTCATTTGTCTTACTGGGTTCTGGTGCTTCACTGATACGCAGTAGAATCAGTTTTATGTGAAAGTGGTTATCACCCTGCATACGTTTGCATATTTCTCTAGTAAGTTTAGTTTCCCAAGTCTATTACCATTTCAATTCAAAAAGAGTGACTGTTCTATTTATTGTTATAATACTTATACGCCAGGATGCTCATGGGATTCATTTTCTTTCCAAGACTGTTAAAAGGGTCAGTAATCCTATTAAAAATATTTCCTGGAAAAAAATTAAACCATAGCTTTATTAAAAGAAATTCACATTACTGATTCAGAATCTTGGAAATCAGTCCGAAACTGTTAATATTGTAATATAATTTTCACCTATGGTAGATTTATTTTAACTAGTTTTTGGAGTTTTTATTAGTTAGCACCTCTGGCTTGCTGACCTGTGTCAAGCTGACAATAAATATTGAGCTCAGAATGCATTGTTTAATAGATGGTTCACTCAATATTTCTGAATGACAAAAACATCATTAATGTCTTTGGTTCTGCAGTTGATGTCCAGGTCTTTCTTTAAATGTATCTTAGAAAATTAAGATGGAGGATTTGGCTTCATTCACTGGTGAAGACTTTGTAGTAGAAAGAACACAAGACTTAGAGTCAGAAGACTTGGGTTTGAATCTAGGCTCTGTCATTTAGTAGCTAGGTATCAGAGCAAGTTCCTTATCTCTGAGTCTCAATTTACTCATTTGTAAAATAGGGATAATAATACTTGTACTGCCTATTTCATAAAGTTGTTGAAAATTCTTTGTAAGCCTTAAAAACCACCATATAAATGTGTTATATTGTTATAGCTTATACATTTAATTATATGTAATGCATATAATTATAAGAATATTAATCATGTTGTTAAGGATATAATATCAATAACTGTTTTATTCCTTTATATCTTAACTACTTTGTGGATATGCTTCATTAAAGATTTCCTTAAAGACTTGGCTGCAACCCACCTTTCCAGGCTCATTACGCATCATACCCCCTTCCTGTTCTCTGCTGTCCAATCACACTGACCTTCTTCTTATTCCTCATGATATGACACACATATGTGACAATCTTATCTCCCTTCTCTGATCCTTTGCACAGGCTCCCCTCCAGGCATGGCAGTCCCCCCCGCTCCCCCTTGAATCCTTTGTTTCCTTTCAGGCTTAGCTCAAGTGTCACCATCTACCTAACAATTTTCCCTGTAGGGGTTAGTACTTCCCTGGGTAGCTAGGTAGTTCGAATCCAGCCTCAGACACTTACTAGCTATGTGACCCTGGGCAAGTCACTAAACCCTGTTTGTCTCAGTTTCCTCATTTGTACAATGAGTTGGAGAAGGAAATGGCAAACCACAGCAGTATCTTTGCCAAGAAAACCCCAAACGGGGTCACGAAGAGTTAGACGTGACAGAAAATGACTTAAACAATAACAAATTAGTGCCTGTCCACCAACATTACCTTGTGTTTGCTTTGTAATTGTTTCAGTATTAGTTTCATGTGTACTTCTTGCCTCCCCCCATACGTAAGCTCTTTAATGATAGGGATTTAAAAGGTGTTGCCTTCACAATCTGCATAGTGCCTGGCATGGAATGGGCGCTTAACAAATGCTTGTTGGTCGATCAGTTCTTTATGTTGTTCACGTAATCAAAAGTGGCATTTTCTTTGAAAATCATTTTAACATTTTCCATTTATTGTTTTTTGTTTACTCGTAAAAAACAAACTCATAGATGAGTATAGAACCAGAAAACAGAACTTTTGACATCCAACAGAGCCATTGACTTGAGTGTTGCTTGAGCTATGAGACGCATAATTATTAGGTCATAAAGTGCCTTCATTGGCAATGATCATTTCTGACCTCATTTTCATTTTTGTGCTGATGTAGACAGATATCTCCAGAGCAGCTCTCCACTGATGTTACTTTGTTCTAATGTGGCTTAGTGGTTATTCTCAACTCTTGTAAATCCTTGAAAACTTCCTTACATTTCAGTCCGTACCAGAATTACCACATGCCCCAATTTGGAAAGCATTCACTCCACCTTTCAGAAATGTAATTATTGGTCATATTTCTCACGCAGAGAAATTGTATATTCAGAAAATCAGTGGCTTAGAAACTGGCATCAGACCTCTTCAACTCCATTTTATTGCATCTGGTGACCATGAAGGGTAGTATCAGTTATGTTTGCTTCAATATCACTCAATTCATTCTTCACAAAGAGGGATAGTTGCACTGATTTCATGCTTCAGCCTAAAATATAAGTCAGCTCCCAGAAAAGTTGTCATTTTTACTGATTATCTGTCAATGGTTTAGGGATGGAGATGAATCTACTGCGCCCCCTCTGATTAGTACTTAAATAATTTATCCATTCATTGCTTCTCAGTATCATTTCTTCTGATTCGAAAAGATTCTGCTTTTCCCAATGATGCCCATTTTCAGCTTTTTTTTTAGTATTCCTTCTGTGCAGTCCACACATTCTCGTTTCTTGCTATATTCATAACCATGAACATGATTCTTGGGTTCATGACTTTATGATTTCTAAGTGTAATTTTGTTTCCAATAGTTAGTCTGAATTTCACTAGGATGCATCATGCTTCCAGGATTTTTATTGTTCTTTTAGATTATATCCCTCTTAAAAAAGAATTCCTCCCTTTCTGACTTTCTTCCTTCAGGATTTAATATTTGAATACATTTCACTTTTGGTCTGATTATTGTGTGTCTGAATATTCAGAAATAAACTATTTTGTCTAGTGATTTGTAAACTGATTTGGATTTAGGATTTTCAGGTCATTGGCATTTTAAAAAACTTAAGTTCATTTCATTTTCTCTTTGATTAAAAAACAATGAAGTTTGAATCCATATGCTTCTGCTTTATTGTCTTACCCAGACTTTTAGTTTTTAAGGAACTATTTTGAGGAATGAATGACAAAGAAAAGGAATTTATTATATATTATATGCAGAGCACTGTGCTAAGCTCTAAAGATAATAAATAGGAAAGAAAGACTATCTTGGTTTTGGCTGAGTCGTATCCTCATAGGAGGAGACAGTATACACAGTGGAATCAGGGGCAGAGGGTTGTAGATGGCAGGCCTGGTGTCCATAGGATCCTGCTACATGGTATCTGGATAGCAAGGCTTGGTGGTCCTTTGGGTTAGATGTTAGAACTATTTTGTCAAAACAAAGGCCAGAGTTGAGCAGTTTCTGCATGATTTGGGGCTGGGCAGGCAAGAAATTCAGATAGACCTATTCTTTAATGATGGGACCATCTGCTTTCTCTCAGATCAACTCTAATCTTTATTTAGATTGTAGAGAGCTTGCTTAGGGGTTATTTGAAAGTCCTTTTTACCAGTGAATTTTCCTTCTCATTTCCTTAAGAGTGTAAAATCTTGGAGTTGGGGCTTAGTTTGCAATTCAACTATTTCCATCTGAACTTGAGAGAAAAGAATTAAGAATAAGATTGATGACATCCCACATCACATCATGTAGTATAAGCAATTTTCCTCCTCGGTATCCCCTTCCCCCCAGTCTTCTTGACAGTATGACTACTGTTTGTGTTTGTAGCTTCCGAGGTTTGTAGCCTAGTATATACCAGGGACTCAGATCTTTGATGAATGTTGAATAAGTGGCTGAAATTTAGCTCTATTCACAGCATACCTAAAACTAACCTATCTCACTTGGATGCCCCAAACTGTTTTGAGTTTGAACATAAAAATGTATCTTTAACTTTCTATGGGATACAAAGAGAGGCTTTTCCCATTCTGAAGAATAAATTGGAAATCTGCTGTAGAAAAACACCACAGAGAATAATATAAGAAAGCAGCTGGGCCTCTTACCAATTTCAGAGCAGGAAGGGAATTTCAGTAGAGCATAAAAACAGCTTTCCCTTGCTAAAAAAAAAAAACCCACCAGAATCATAATCCTTACTGTGTTCCCTTTTGCTATTGTTTGCTATCTAGGGCTAGACGGAGACCAGAGGCCTTACCAGTGTTTTGCTCTCTCTGCTTCTGGCAGTTTGCCTACCAGAGGAAGTTGCAAACGGACTGACCAGTGTGAGGCTTCCAGGTGGCTCTCCAGCCGCCTTCTCTGTACTGTTGTTATCAGCCACTTAATTCCCTGCTGAATATTAAGTGGTGTTTTGAGTTCACAGTCCTTCTGCCAGTGTCTTTCTTACTACTTCCTTAAAAAAAATCTTTTTTTTTTAAAGCCAGCTTTGGAAGCACTTTTGCAAATGTGAGTTTTAGCAGAAAAAAAACCCACCACAGAAAATAACACATCGAATAGTAATAAACTTACTCTAACTTAAGAAATAGATTGATGGGATAGTGTTAACCCCATGAGAAATTTGTAGAAGGCATAATATAAGTGGGCTTGCCAATAAAAGCAACTAGGCAGTTCAATAAAACTAATTAAATTAATCTGGTATCCCAAGGGAAGTTAAACAAGGCCGGGAATAAAGGAAACAATGTCATTTTGGGACTTTTTTACTGATGCATTTTGTCATATTGTCGAAAAAAATGAAATGAGAAGAAAAAAAGGTTTGCAATTTTCTATTGATCATAAATCAGCAGCTATCTGTATGTAACCTCTTTATCACAATGTAAAATCAACTGTCATGGGGAACACTGAAGAGAAGAAAGTTAGGGACGAATGAAGTGAACTAATTTACAAGATTCCTATGCAAAGATATGGCATCAGCAGGATTAACCTGTTCTTTCTCTTCGGGGAAACATCTGCAAATTGTAATTAAGCAGTTTTCTCTTGCTACTTTATTTCTTTTTTCATCACCAAATTACTACTGGTAGGGAGCAGATCAGACAATTTATGAAACATAGAAAATCTGCTATTTCAGTTGCAGAAGGGAATTTTCCCACTTAAATTATGACAGATTTTGAGCTGACAGAGGCCTTTTGTTTCAGATAATTTGGCATAAATCTCCAGCCACGGTTGTTATAATTCATATCTGCTGCTCACATGACAGTTTGTCCTATAGATACTCATTTGTTCCTTATGTCTAATATAGCTTAGATGTAATTGTTTAAGGAAATAAAACATTTTGTTGTTTTGAATTTTAATCACTAAATTTATCTTTTCTGATGTCAGTTTGTAATGTAGTGCTGCTGTTACAATACGTAACTTTTAAAAATGCCTTCTCCCAATTAAGCCAGATGTAAAAATCATATAATTGTTTGTTTTAGGCAAATATTAGGAATCATCTTGCCAGATTCTGTCCCCACATTATAGATTATGCTTTCTGCCCTTTTAAAACAGAGGGATCTTTGAGAGAGAGAGAGAGAGAGAGAGAGAGAGAGAGAGAGAGAGAGAGAGAGAGAGGGAGAGGGAGAGGGAGAGGGAGAGGGAGAGGGAGAGGGAGAGGGAGAGGGAGAGGGAGAGACAGACTTTTCTGGCCAATGAAAATTTTAACTTCAATAAAATATAGGTCAGACCTTACTACTGCTATTCATATAACTACCACTGATTTGTCTGTCTATTCATCTCCTCCCCAACTGAAGCAACATGAAACATAGTTATTTTCGTATATATTTTTTCTTACTTGAGAATTATTTTTAGCCATGGTTATTATGTTTTCTTCTTTTGTGGAAAAATGGAGAATTGCTCATCCAGGCAACTGAAGTAGTCCTAAGCATATGTTGTATGATTCAACCCAGTGGGCACATATTTAGATGTGAGTGATTTTTAGAAAAATGCCCTTTCAACCGTAGAACAATAATATTTTCTTCGAAATGGTCAACTGAACAAAAAAGGACACAAACAGGAAGCTGTCTGAAACAAACCCATATGCTTACATGAAGAGCAAAACAGAGGATATCTAGCATCTGGTTTCAGCAGATATTTTCAGTGTTGTATAGTTTATTATCTAATCTACCTGGATTCTGGACATAGAAAATTCCAAAAATTGTCTATTTAAAAACTGCTCTCAATATCCATTGTTCTTTATCAGTTTTACTGCTTTCTGGAACATAGAAGAATAATTTTGTTTGAATTTTCTATACATGTAGCTTAAATTATACTATTATAGCAGGGAGCTTAAGGAATTGTGGATTAAGAATCTTATTTTCATTTCCCTATTCAGTCAGTGATGCTGTCTGTACTTTGAAGCAAATTTCTGTTGAATTTGGTAATCATCTAATCTTTGTTGATAGTTTAAACCCAGTTCTTAGCAACCTTTTAGCTATTTGATTTTGTAGAATTATCATTCTTTGATTATAGACTGCTAAGTCATCCAAATGCAGATGTCAGAATTTTTAAAAATTCCATTTTAAAAGGTTTATAAAGGTAGTGCTTGATGGATAGGGGCCCTGACAATCACCCTTTGTGTAATTCTGATAAGCCTGTATTTGCAATAGTTCATTCTCTTTTGATACTTCCAGCACAAGAATGAATATATTACCCAGTAGCTCTGAAAAGAGCAGGAAAATGGAGTGCTTTTCAAACCATGTTCCTTTAAACTAAAACTTCTGTGAGGTATCTCTTAGGGATTCCATGGAAGAAACATGAATATCTCTATTGTTTGTCATTTGAGTTTGCCTTAACATTCTGCCAAAGGTTTGAGTTGAGTCGTTAAGAACAATGTAGAATGCTTCTATGATGTCCTAAATGAAGGAGAGGTGGTTTGTGATCAAGAGGGAAGAACACATCTGTACATGGTTGACACAGGTTGGCGTCAACATACATAGGCATCTTTAGGAAGACTGTGCCACTTTATCCAAGGTGTTCAAGGCCTCTGTGGCTACATACCAGAGAGGTGTGTATGGCCACAGGGGAGATGTGGGAATTGCTCTCAATCTCTAGGCAGAGCAGGGGATATTGAGGCAGCTAGCTGGTACAGTGAATAGTGGGCTGCACTTGGAGTCGAGAAGAACTGAGTTCGGACCTTGCCTTGGATACTTATGAGCCATGTGACCCTGGACAAATCACAACCTTTCTCAGCCTGTTTTCTCATCTGTAAAATGATAGGATTGAATCCAATGGCCTCTTAATGTCTTTTCTAAGTCCAATTCTCTGATCCTGTGATGGTTTATATTCTGTGACCTCTGAGAAGAGCTTGAGATGAATAGGATGCTGCAGCAGAGCTGTGATAACTGACCTGGCACACTCGCCGCGGGTGGTGGATATTGAGAGAGAAATGTTAGAAAGATGATGGGATAAAAGAAGATATGAAGGCACTAAAGCTCAACATGAGAAAACCTTGCACATAGAACCTTAAGAAATTGTGCAGTATTGTCTCTAGTGGATGTGATGAGAACTGCATTCATCGAGATAGTTAAAACCAAATTGGACAGAGTAGCAGTTCTCAAAGAGGGGTCTGCAGACCCTGGCGGGGCGTGGGGGGCTCCTCAAGACACTTGTGAACCACTGGCTCAAAACTATTTTCATAATGGTACTAAGATGTTATTTGCCTATTAAATACTCCTCCCTTTTCCAACTGTATGCCTGTGTGAGTGTTAATCCTTCATACATTTTAACCAAAACAATATATCACAACAGATTGACTGCAGAAGCATATTATCTAGACATTTCCCATTAAGCAAAGCATTAAAAAGGTGTGCAAAGATAAGTAAAACAGTGCTACTCTTTTCACTGTTTTTTTCCCCACAGAAAATAGAATTTTTTTCGTGAAAATGTTTTAATATGTAATGGGTTTCTTATTCTTAAGTGTTAAAAACTTTTATCTATTTTAATTTCTAATATAGTAAATGTTGATAGAGATATCCCATATTTGGGGTCCTCAGTAAGTTTTAGATTGCAAAGGGCTCTTGAGACCAAAAAGTTTGAGAACTGCTGGGCTAGACTAAGGGATAGTCCTACACTGGCCCCTGGTGGAGGGACTAAGCTACTTTGTCTATGAATATTCATAAATAGTGCCCAGTAGCGTCCACCAGTCAATATATGTGTGTGTGTGTGTGTGTGTGTGTGTGTGTGTGTGTGTGTGTGTATGCTTTGACAAAAAGATTCTTCTTTTGCTTTGCACTATTCATTGCTAGATTGTATTGAAACATTGCTTTGGAAAGGCAGTGAGGTTATAGTTTCCCATGTTGGCCATGAAAAGTGAGGTATTTTGATTATTATTTTATTTTGTTGTTTCTGCTTTGATCTGAAGCCTGATATGTACAAGATTATTGTTTCCTAGGGAGATGAGTGGTCCAAGGAATGGTCTGGTTTTTGTTGGAGGTCTCTTTCAGGGAAACTCGTGGGATTAGAGAGTATCATAGCTTGAAGGAACCTCTGAGATGATCTAGTTCAGCCCTCTCTTTTTAGAACTAAGGAAATTTTTATCCAGAGAGGTGAAATTTGCCCAAAGTCACAGAGCTATTAAAAGGAAGAGTTGGTATTTAGTCTTAGGTCCTCTGATTCAGATCCGGTGTTATTTCTACCATATCACGCTGCTTTTTTTTTTCCTGAAATTTTCTGCTCCTAGCCTTGTAGAGAACTGTACCCATGACTTTATGGTCTTCTGGGCAAGGATCATGGCTTCTATTTTTCTTGTACCCAATCCTCTTTTTCTTTCCGTCTCTATTTCTTATGTAGAGCCTAGCAAGATACTAGGTGCCTAGCTGGCATTTAGTTAATAGATGATGGATTGGTGGGCTTGGTACCATCCTGCTAACTCAGTATGGCTTTGTTTTCTTTGGTCTGGAAAGCTACAAGTCCAGGGTTATTTAGCTTTTATCATTGTGGACAACACCTTTATCACTGAAATCCGTCTTTGATTTTGTCTACCAAACCCTTGTTCCTGATCCCGCTTCTCCCATTAACTCATGAGATTTGACGTGATTTGCCATCCTTACAAAATGAGAAGGTTGTACTGGATGACCTCTGACTTTGTGGGGAGTCAGCATTCCCTGGGCCCCTGTGTTAGAGTGCTAATAGTAGGAGTGAAATAACTGGTGTGGTACTTTACAATCCACGCTGTACTGATTAGTTAATTTATTCCTTCACAACTACCCTGTGAGGTAAGTCATGCAAGGGTGATTATTTCTCTTCTACAGGTAAGGACCACTACTCTGTGGCAGCCTCCTAGGGTACAGCCTAATCTCATGTTTCTGTCCTCCAAATGGGGCTGGGGGACAGAGGGGAACCGAGATTCATTCATATTCTTTTTATTGTTAGTGTCCAGCACATAGTAGCTGGACGTTAATAAATGCTTGCGGATTGATTCTGAAGAATTGAAAGTTAGTGTCACCTAGAGGGCAAAAGTGTAAGTACCTTGAGGGTAGGGACTATTTAATGTTTGTGTTTGTACCCCTAAATCCTGGCACAGTGCCTGGCACATAGTAGGTGCTTAATAAATGTTTGTTGATTGATTGATTGCAATATACTGGGGGAAATACTATGATGAGTATGGTACAATCCTTGCTCTCAAGGAGATTATAGTCTTCCTAGTAGGAGGAGAAGACATATTCAAATAAATGTAATACTATTTAACATTTCTTAAGTGTCTAAGACCAGTGTTCTTAACCTTTTGGTTATGGACCCCTTCTCAGAATAATTATTTTAAATGCATAAAATAAAATACATAGGATTACAAAGGAAACCACTTAGATTGAAATACTGTTATCAAAATACATATTAAAAAATCAGGTTCATGAAGCCCAGGTTAAGAACCTCTGACCTCAGAGGACTGTCCAGTTTGAATTGGGCTGCATGTTTGGAGTCTCTCCCAGCCCAGTGGTGGTTCCTATTATCCTGTGCTATGTCAATTACAACCCTAGTGCTGCCAGAGAGGATGGGATTCCCCCACAGAGCATCCCAAATCAGAAGCAAAAGGAAAGAAATGGCAGAGGTGGCAGAGGAGAGGCAAAGTAAGCCTTTTGTGGTCTGTAGGGAAAAGGAGAAATACTGAGGTGGATGTAGTCTTCTTAATTACCTGCCTTAGAAATGTCAAGGCAGACCTCTTTGTGGCATGAGTCACAGAACTCACTCAGCACTCCCCGAGATTTACTGCCAGCCAGCCTTCCCAGGCTCCCCCCTTCCCACCGTATATTGCTGCTAAGTGACTTCCAGTAGCCATTTCAAAGTTCATCCCCTTCTTAACTTGCTACTCTCATGCCCCTCATTTAGGGACTCTGGCACACCTTCTCTAGGCCACGTTGTATGTGCAGTGCCTTGGCAGGTGGAGAGCTGCTGTGAATAATGAGTCAATTATCCCCTAGCCCCAGGGAAAGCACAATTATTCCTGGCTGCCCAGACTGAGGTAATCCTCTCCTCCTCATGCCCTTTCAAATGAAGACCATAAAACAGTTGGAATTCAGAGCACTGAAAAGGGAATTTAGACGAGACATTTGTCTGCTGGATTTGGTTTCTTTGGGTCTACTCTGATTTATGATTGATTGGTTTTTAAATTGCTTATTTAATTCCAGCAGCCATCACCTTGGGGGAGGCTAGTTACCAAGGGGCAATGAAAGGAATTTGCCTCAATGGACAAAGCCAAAGCAGACATCCTGGAGGATGTCGCCCCTGGCCAAGAACGTGAGAGTACAAGCAGCCCCTGACTCTCATAGCGCCTAAACTTGTTATAGGCATGAGCACTTGTCCCCTATTCCCTGCTGCAAGATTTTTGCATCTCCCTAGGGTTGTACAGAATTTTTTCCTCATGAATTTTTTTCTTCTAGCAATAAATCCAGTGTCTCTTCACTGAGAAGATGTTTTTGAAATATGTGATAGTGACGTCTGCTGAGCAATTGTGCCAAAGTTTCTGCCAGGGTCTGGTCACATGCCCTAAATGGTGGTTGTCTGGATCTGTGAAAACTGATCTTTTGAATGCTGGGGGCCCGCCCAACTATATTGAAAGTTGGCTGCTTTGTATTTCCATCTATTAGGGTTAAAAGGCTTTTCTACCAGAATCAAGGAAATTTGCTCGACTTTTCTCAAAAATGCCCTGCTTTCTGGAAAATACATAATTAGGCTATGGTTAGTTTCTAATTTTTTAGGGAATCAATAGCTTTAACCTTTTCAAGGAATGTAACCTTTTTTCTTAGATCTGAAATTAGATACTAGTTGCAGTGGTGGTCTTAGTAAGGGTGATCTCTTGGAAGCTTGCATGTTCAGTATCAAAAGGAAATTGAAATTCCGTTGCTACAGAATAATGAAACCTTTTGAAACCTTTAGAAAAACTTTTGTTTCATCTGTATTGAAGTTTTGACTCAGAAATGCCCAAAGAAAAGCTCTTTCAGGTCTCAATAACCTCCTTGTTCTCTCAAATATTGCTGTTAGATTTATAAAGTGTATTATGTCTGACACTTATTTCAAAGCAAGAAACATTAGGGATGAGATGAAAGGGTGGAGAAGGACTCTGATGAAAAATAGAAACAGAAAGAGGATGAGAGGAACACTAATGTAGCAAATTTAGGTTGCGGCATGCATATGGTTGTGGAAGGCGACTGGCTACCTAATCATTGCATTGGGCCACCCCCGATTCTAGGCTCTGCCCAGATCTGCCATTTTCAACATTACTATGTTGAAAAAGAAAATTTTTTCTCTTTTATTTTTGCTCTGTCAGAGGTTAATTTTTTTTTGCCGAAAATATAAACAAAAGCAAAGAAAAGCTATAGCAGAAACAGGAAAGTTTGGAGGGAAGCAGGGGGTGGATTAGTTTAATTTTAGACCTTGGAGCTTGTGATCATGGATTTAGAGCTGGATGAAGCCTCAAAAGCCATCCAGTCCAGCCTCATTGAGGCAGATAGAACCATAGAGACAAAGCTGGACTTGGAATTAGGAAGACCAGAGTTTGAATGTTGCCAAGGCATTTAATAGTAGTGTGAGCCTGGGTAAGTCATTTAGACTTTTTGAGCCTCAGTTGCTCTAATGTAAAGCAAGAGGGTTGGACCTGATCTATGGCCCCTTCATTTTACAGTTGAGGCAGCTAAGGCTTGGAGAGATCTGGTGCCTTGCCTTTGGTGGGGTTTGCCTCCAGATCCTTTGACTCTGGGTTAGGTGTCCTTCCCATTTACCCCATGATGAATATGAGATGCTGGGGGGACATCCAGGTAGAAGAGAGATGTTTAGTGTGCACTTAAAGATGTAATTTAGAAGAGATGTTTTTTATTGTTTACTCATTTTTCAGTCATGTCTGATTCTTTGTGACCCCATTTGGGGTTTCTTTGGCAGAGATACTGGAGTGGTTTGCCATTTCCTTCTCCAGCTTATTTTAAAGATGAGGAAACTGAGGCAAACTGGGTGAAGTGACTTCCCCAGGGTCACCCAGCTACAAGGAGGCTGGATTTGAACTTAGGTGTTCCTGACTTCAGGCCCATCTCTCTCTTCACTGTACTGCCTAGTTGGGCTGGGCATGTAGAGCTTTGAGATCCATGTGCAGGGACATACATACTCAATTCATGGCAGAAGGTGGGATCACCAAGTGCATTCAGTGAAGAGGGCATCCAGTACATTTATTGGTTGTGCGAGGTATGAAGGGGGAGGAGCGAAACATATCCACCTCCAAATAATGCGTGGTGGCTTTTATTAAACACCCAATTATAATACCGATCAGTGAGATTTCAAGTACATGATACATCTCGTATTAATGTGGTGCCAGTATAGATGTAACTCCTGCATTCAGCACTCAGGCTAGTGGGAATGTGGTACAACATTTGTTGAGGGTCAATGGGAAATTTGACTGATAATGTCTGTGAGCCTAGCAGTTGTTAAGACCCATAAGGAGATGATTTCTCTTGTGATTATAAGGAATCCATCTTAGTAATATTGAGACACTCAGTAAATGCATTAGAAGGCCAGCACATTGCATTCCTGGGTATTATGGTGCTTTTAGCAATAGACACTCAAGCTGATTTTATAGCAGTGAGTTTCCCCAATTTCCCTATTTGAGATTTTGTTGTTTATAAGTGAATTTTTATCAATTAATAATTTTTCATATCTTTAGCACCTTTTCACCTTTAAATCTCAAAATGCCTTATAAATGCCAACTTATTATTTCCAGAACACGTCCTCAGGCAAGGTAGAATGAAATTAATACTGAGAGGAGCTGCTAGTCCAGTGGTACTTCTGATGACACTGTCTTTAGGAATGGGGCAAAAAGGGGAATTTACTGGTTTGATTGTCCAAACCGTGGTTTAAGTTATATTATATTTTTGATGTTAAAAATAAAAGTTATGTTCACTGGCTAGGTATAGGCCCTCCTAGTGAAGAAATTGTAAACTTTAGCTGTTTTCTTCATGATAAGAGAGCTGTAAATAAAAAACCCAACAGCTCCAAAATGAACTGAACTGAAAATATCATTGCCTCCTTCCTTTTCTTCTCCTTCCATATTGAATCAGTCCCCAAATCTTTTCATTTCTCCCTCTGAGATGTCTTAGTTATCCATTCCTCACCACTCACATGGCCCTTGCGCTAGTTAAGGGTCTTGTTAAATAAAGCATCATAGGACCTTAGGTGTCATTTAGTCCAACCTTCCCATTTTGCAAAAGAGAGAAATAAGTACTGGAGACATCCAGTCTTCAATGTCTTGTCTTCAATGACTTGATCCCATTGCCCAGGTCAGAGTAAAAGGGAGAAACCAAACTGGAAACTCCCAATACAGAGGGTATTGACACTTTATCTTGTTTTGGCAATTATGATTGCTACCTATTGGGCTTTTTGCCTCCTCTCACTTTTTTCCATCTCTCTCCCTCTTTTATTTTTTATTGTTAATTGCACAGTCATCAGCCATCACAAACCCATCAAGACTAGCACTGAGGCTTACACAAAATAAGCACTTGATAAAGATTTGTTGAATTGAATTGAATGATACAAGGTAGATAGCGGAAAAAGACAAAAGATAGACCTGAAGTACTTTAAGGAAATTTGAGGAGGCAGAGAGCACTTTTTTTTTCTGAAAGGGATCAGGGAATATCTAATGGAGGAAGTGATGCATGACCTGAGGCTTGAAGCTAGAAAAGGATTTCAGTAGTGGAGATATTGAGAGAATATAATTATTCATAAACATAGGGGGGAGGTATGAAGGAGAAGGATGAAGATCTGCAAACAGTCACTGATCCAGTTTGGTTGTAGCACATGGAATAAATACCTTTTAATATGTGAAATAAAACGAGAAGGGTAAGTTGGAGTCAAAATGCACAGGACCTAAATGCCAGAGAGAAAGTTTGTATTCTAGACTCTAGGTTAGCAGTTAGCAAACTCTGGCCCAGTAGCCAAATTGGGCCAAATCCCATCCATTACCTGTTTGTTTTTGTTCACCTAATATTCTAGGAATGGTCATATTCTTAGCTTGGAATGCTGTATAAAAACAGGCAAGGGGGCTGGATTTATCCCTTGGCCAGTAGTTTGCAGACCCCCTGTTCTAGGTAAAGGATTGACACCCAAGATAGGTAGGAAAATGGACAAAAAGCATCTAGTTATCTTTGGTCATTCTTTACCTTTCCAAATAACTACCCATCATCTGTTTGATACTTTGCTCTTAGAGTTTGCCAGGAGTTGAAGTTAAACTGTTTTATGTAGTTTGCAGAATATATTATCTTCTCTTGTTTTAAAAAAATATTTATTTGTTTTTAGTTTCTAACGTTCACTTCTATAAGATTTTGAGTTCTAAATTTTCTCCCCCTCCCTCCACTCTTCCTCCCCAAGACAGTGTGCAATCTGATATAGGCTACATACATACAATGATATTAAACATATTTTCACATTAGTCACGTTGTAAAGAATGCTATCTTCTCTTTTTTGAAAATCAAGGCGACATTTGCCCATCTTCAGTCCTGAGGTCCCACCTTTCCCCCTAAATCCTGGAAAATCTTTAACAACAGCTTAGCAGTAACATTCTTCAGCTCCCTTAAGGGTGGATGCACTTCATCTGGGTCAGAGGACTCCAGTTTGTTTATTTCAGCCAGGAACTCCTTATTATTTTTTTGCTTCTCTGTGATTTCAGTTCCCCTTTGCCTCCTTTTAGCTCATCTCTTGCAGTCAGGAGTCATTCTCCTTGATGGAGAAATAGAAATAAAAAAGAGTTGAGTATTTGTGCTTAACAAAATTGAGGATCTGTGAGGTGGAAGTAATCCCAGAGGTTAGGTAGCCCAACCTATATGTGACCAAGAAAATGTTCTGCAGCACCATGGAGAAGTGGCCACCAATCCTTTGTTTGAAGCTAAACTTAGGGGGAGATTTTCTCATTGTCATCTGTTACCATCCCTACCTCCATTCTTCCACCCCTGTAAATACTTCTTCTTATCCCTAACATGGTAAAAACAAACAAAAACGGTCCAACAAAACCCAAAAGACAAAACTCCTTTTTGTGGTACTGGTCTCACTTTCTTTTTTTGCATATGCCCTTTAAAAATATGAACTCATTAGGAAAGTCTGGCCTCATCAGCAGCTGTGTGTCTTTCCCCCTTATCTTTCAGAATCATTTGAGATTAGGTTGTCAGAATTTCATTCTCAAGTCTTCAATTTCTCTTAAGTCAGCTTCCCTTTTACAGCTTCAGGCCAAAGTACCATGACTATATATTCACCAAACTTTTTGAAATTTTCTCTCTGAAAGTCTGAATAGTGCACCTCATGTTGTTACCCTCCTTTTCTACTACAAACTCCAAAATTATAGTCCCCCTCAATACTGTTGGGGTAAATAGGTCAAAAATGATTGGGAAAGGCCATTACCCTCTGAGGTCTTCCAACTCTGCCATGTAACTTTGTTTGCCCCACATCAACTACGGGAGAAATGCTGCATGGCAGGTGCACACTCTTACCTTTGTTTGGCCAAGTAATCATAGAGGAAAAACTAGGGGGCATTTGGGTTTTCCCTCCAGAATTAACCAACCGTCATATAATTCAGACCCTTTACAGAAGAAATCCTGTAGTCAGTGGCTCTCTAGGGATAAATTGTGTGAAAATTTTGAAGAATTCATTGAGGAGAAATAGTCTTAGAATAAACTCACAAGGTGAGACAATGAACATGGTTAAAAAGAAAGGCATTTTCCTACAGAAGGTTACATGGGGTAGTGCTAAGAATACTGGGCTTGGAGTCAGAAGACTTAGTCTTGAGTCTTGCTTTTGACACTTGCCAGCTGGGTGACCCTGGCCTGTCACTCTGGGCCTCAGTTTCCTCATTTGTTGTTGTTCAGTCATTTTCAGTCGTGTCCAACCCTCTGTGATCCCTTTAGGAGATTTTCTTGGCCAAGATACTGGAGTGGTTTGCTGTTTGTTTCTCCAGATCATTTTTGCAGATGAGGAAACCAAGGCAAACAGGGTTAGGTGGCTTGCCCAGGGTCATACAGCTAGGAAGTATCTGAGGCTGGATTTGAACTCAAGTCTTCCTGACTTTAACTCAGGAACTCTATCCACTGTGCCCTTTATCTGTAGAATGGGGATAAAGTATTTGTACTACATATCACAGGCTAATTGGGAAGAAAGTATCTTGTAAATTTTCTGTTGTTGTAAATGTGAACTATTAGGATAATAGGAAGACAGATTTAGAGCTAGAAGGACCTGAGAGATCATTTGGTGCAGACACTTCATTTTACAAATGAGAATTGATAAAAGAGCTTGGTCCAAGTCACATAGGTAGCGAAGGAGAGCCCAGATTTGGGCCCAAGTTCTCTATTTCCATTGTACCGTGTTGACTCTCATCTCATTTTGCTCCTCTTAGGAAGTCCTGATGAGAGAGCTCTGTGCCAGACCTCTATTCTGTCATCACTCTTATCGTTAATTATCTGTGTTGTTATTGATCTGGTGCTGGGTGAGGGTTGCTTTCAGTTTGAGAAGACACATGTCCTTTATTTCAGCAATTCTTAGCTTTCTTTATGCCAAAAAGTTCCTTGAAAAGTCTGATTTGGGAATGAATTGGTTCAAGTAAAAATCTGTAGTCACTGCATTAGGTAACTGGCTTCTTTAAGACAGAGTTCCCCTCCCAGATGTGTTGCCAGATTAAATGTTTGTGTTATACTCTCTTTGGCAGCACGCATACCAAAAGTAGAGCAATATAGAGATAATTAGCACGATCTCTCCACAGCGGATCATGCAAATTCACCTAGTGTCTATATTAAAAAAAAAAGGTTCATGTTGCCAACCATGACCAAATGGTGTTGTCCCTTTATACGTCTCTCAGAAGACTTGGCAGCAGTAATGTTTGGTAAGAGTTGGGAGACACTTCCAGATCCCTGGACAACTGTCAGGGCAGAGAACTGTCCGTGGCCTACAAACCATTGTTTGGCCATCTTTGGATCATGCTGTTAATTTTTCCAGCAGCCCCTGATATTGATTTCTACTTCTGCAGTGGACTTGTATTTTAGTTCTTCAGTGACTCCGTGATCTCATAGTCAGAGATCCTTTTTCAGTCAGTGTAGATGTTTCATTGACATCTGGAGAAGAGAAATCCAGGTTAAGTACACATTTGTTACTATAGAAGCCTGTAAACATGGGCATACTGGTATGGGAGGCTGTTGAGTCATTTTGTTTGGACAATATCCTAAAAATATGCTGAACAGCTTTCTTTCCCTGGCACTGATGCAATGAGGTCTTGCTTACAGGAAGGGATTGTGCTTTCTGCTTTCTTACTCCAGGAGGGAAGTTTATTTATCTTATTTCCTTGTGGCAAGAGCAAACAATCTCTTCCCGTAGTTTTATTTCCTTACCTATTCAGTAGAATTAATAGGACATATTCACACCATGAGTGATATGCTTATCAAGCACTTAGAAATGTTTGGAAGAAAGATGCCGTATAATGAAAGGACTGTTTGTAAATGGGTCCTAGAGGAGGTTTCTAATGTAAAATCATTCATCCTTCCAGATCGTCACATGATCAAGAATAGAACGCCTGGAACAGACTCTTCAGGAGACAGCTTTGGCCTGGTTGTGTATCCTCCCACTCAGCGTATCAGGAATGAGCGCCTTTCTCTCTGTCCTGTAGCACAGCCTCCAGAGGAAGAGCAGGTAATGCTACGGCATCTTCATTTATCTGTGGATTCTGTCAGGACACTTGAGCTGGAGAGCCAGGATTGTGTTTGAGCCTCAGTTATCTCATCTGTAAAACAGAAATTATGAGACTTGCGCTTGGTAACAATGGTGGCCCAGATGTGAGCAGGGATCAGGGTCCTGCAGCACCCCTGGCACATACCGTAATGGGTGACAAATGGAGTGAGGACTGCTCCTGGAGGGGCCTGCCAGCCCTGTGCTGGGTCAAGCCTCCTCCTTATGACAGCCTAGGAAGGAAGCTTCTGTAAGTGTGACAGTCGATTATACTGAGGAGGTGTAGAAGACAGGGAATTCCTTGCATTGGGTCACATGGCCAGTAAGTGTCCAAACTGGGATTCAGTTTCAGATCTGACTCTTGTGTGTCTTTTCTGTTACACCATGTGCCTCACACACAGCACTCCTGCTCCTACCACCAGGGCTTTGCATTGGCCATCTGACTTGGCTCCAATCCTCTCCCTCTACCTTTGCTTCTGGGAGTCCCCCAGCTCTATCCCACCTTCTCCATCCAACCTTTCCTTATTCTTCCCCAGCTCTAAGTGCCTTCCTTCTACCTTTTCCTGGTCTTTCTTTTGTGCATATGTTGTGTATATCTGTGTGTGTTGTCTCACATGTGTATCTGTCTTCCCAGGAGAAGGTGAGCTCTTTGAGCATGTGGACTGTTTTCATCTGTGTCTTTGAATTCTCGATGCGTCATTTCGTCCCTGGCTCATTCAAGGGCTTAATAAAGGGCTCTCTGATCAACTAATTGGGATTGCAAAATGGTCTAGTCTCACATGGTTGTGTTCTAAAGCTAGAGTTCTTAACCTTGAGTCCATGAACTTGTTGCTTAAAAAAATTAATTTTATTTCAATATAATTGGCTTCCTTTGTAATCCTGTATAACGTGTTTTATGCATTTTAAAACATTATTCTGAGAAATGGTGTGTAAGCCTCACCAGCCAGGGAGCTACAACAGAAACTAAGAGGTTCTTACTCTGCTCTAAGATGTCAATCTCCAGTGGTTATGGAGGCCCCCTAGACTTCTTCCAAAATCTATGAGGGCTCTCCCATGCAGGATTTTCTCTTGAACCCATTAATTAATTTGTACTTATACTTCTACTTAGAGTAATGAGTTCTACTGTGTTAGTAATCAGGAATAGAAAATGAAACTCACTTTTTGTGGTCTTAAAAGCACCTACTTCAAAGGACAACCTTAATTTTTACTATTTCCAGATTTGGCAACCAAATTCATATTCTTCATGCTTTTGTGAACTTCCTTCATATCTCTCAATGCCAAGAAGGCTTCTTTCCTTAAGGGTGTTAGTTTGCATTTTCTTTCTCTATTTTGGAACCTGGTGGCCAGGATTGCACATAGTGATGTAGCAGTGACCATAGAGCAATTTTGTTAAAGGGTCAGGAAAGAAGGTTGTATGGAAAAAAATATCTGTTTTCTAAAAAACAGCAATGACCTTTATTTAGCACCAGGACTTAGGCCAGGTGAGAACACATGGGATTTAAGATCATAGGCCTTTTTTTTTGGTGGGTGCAGCGTTCTTTTTCCTTTTGTTTTTAATGAAGCAGCATTTATTATCCTACCTCCTCTCACTCCCCACCTGAGTACAGAAGGTAAGGAGGAGAAGAAGGAGCAGCTGCAGATTTCTCATAGTGATGCATGCCCTTGGCTCGTAGGCATCCTAGAGCCTCTTGGGGGCATTTAGGGAGGAGGACTTTGGGTTTAGCTTGGAGAGCCCCGAGTAGCCATGTTCTCCCAGGAGCTGGAAACACTGCACTGACATTCCCTCATTGGTTCTTTTAGCATTCTTTGTGTTATTCCAGTGTATACAGGAGGAACTGAGTTTAAGTAACTGAGGCCTGCTTCTGCTGTGGATGAGTTAGGGGGCAAGCCCATTCCTGTAGGTTCTGCTGTTATTTAGTTGAGCAGGTCCATCAGCCACATCTAATTAATAGAGAGGACAAGGGAAGGCTAGCCTGGCCCAGGGAGAGAAGCACTGTGCCTGGCTTTGTGCTGTTTCATTTCCCATCTTACTATTGTTACTGTATTTACAGATTGTGATCGATGAAGGCCAGAAAGTTGGCATTTCCATTCAAGGTGACCTAAATCGGGCAGGAAAGGTCAAGGTGAGGCATCATTTTCATTTTTTCAGCCTAATCTCAGGCACATTCAGGAGCATAAGTAACTTTCATCTTTTTTATTGTTTTAATCTTTATTTTGTATTTGGCAGCTAGGTGGCTCAGTGGATAGAGTACCAGGCCTAGAGTCCGGAAGACCTGAGTTTAAATCCAGCCTCAGACACTTATTAGCCATGTGACCCTGGGCAAGTCACGTAACCCTGTTTGCCTCAGTTCCTCATCTATAAAATGAGCTGGAGGAGGAAATGGCAAACCGTTCCAGTATCTTTGCCAAGAAAACCCCAGACGGGGTCAAGAGTGAGATGTGACTGAAACAACATTTTGTTTTTCAGTTGGGTTGAGCCGAGGTCCCTCCCTCCTAGATGCTTGCCAGATAGAAGGGTTATTTGTTATAGAGAAAAGTGAGTTGTGTTCTCCATAGAATATACTAAATGAGAAATACAGAAGCCCAACAAATGCCTAAACTATTCCCGAAAAGCATTTACATCGAAAATAAATGGAGGGGGACACCTTTTGAATGCCAACAAATGACTACATGGAAAGAAAAAATATGGGACTCCAGTTATTTTCAAGATTTTGAAGTAACCTCTTATTGTTGTCTGGGAAATAGTGGGCTTATGAAAAAGGAGCTGTGCTATGTATTTTTTAAAAGCCTAATACTATTTGTGAGGTCGTAACTGCCTTTGTAAAGCACTTTGTCATGTATAAGCTGTTACTCAAGGAGGTATGGAGGTGTTTTTCAGCCTTTAGTCCTCTAGGTCTTACGCTCAGGAGCGGTGAAATCATTTGATCATTTACGCCCTCTGGTGTTCCTCTGAAATGAATTAACTGGGCTCTGAAACGCTCCCACTTTGTCTGGGTGTTGTGAGAGGTAATATTTCAATGGGGATGTTTATTTTCCGGTGATATGCTGCCATTATATCTGCAAAGGTCATTTGCTCAGCATTTTACTTTAAAGACATTTTCAATTGTGTTTATGTGAGAGAACACATGGTTTTTTTTGCCCTCCTTATCTTTCCTGTTATGTTCCTGAAGCAGGATGTTGTGTTCTGCAGATCTCTTGCTTATGTGACCCTTTCTCAGCCTCAGTTTCCTCATCCATAAAACGGGGATAATGATATCACCCACCTCACATAGGAGATACCATAGGCCATTGTTCTCTTTTTTTCTCCTGTCTTCCGTTTCCTTCTCAGAGTCCTCAGGGAGAGCCTCAGGGGCCTTTGGCAGATGCTACTAGACTTGGCATCACAAATCACTGGTGCTCTTTGGGGCGCTCACCCCCTCCAGGGACCAGAGTGTGTTTGCTACAGGGTCATCCGCAGCAGTCCCAGGTCTGGCTCCCTCTCCCCCTAGCACGGAGAGTTCTAATTATAGACCAGTCACCTTAGACTGCTACAGAACAGACACAAGAACCGGCGTTCCCATTTGGAAGGTGCTTCGATGGGCCCAGAGTGCTTTGCCTGTGTTAGAGGTCCTCACGCCATATTGGGGGATCTCAGGGAGGTTTGGCAGGACTCCTGCCTCCCAGGGCCGCTCATCTAGGTAGATGTCGAGGACGGGATTCCTGACTCCAGCTCTTCCTGACTTCTGTTCCACACTGCCTTTACCAAATTACAAATGGGGCTGAAAGGCACCTCCTGGGTAATCTCCCTTCACCCCAAGCATGGCACAGCAGGCGCAGGTTCAGGTGACCTGTCCTGTCCAAAGGAGCGGCATTTTTTCTCTTCGGTGTAGATACCGCGCGGTTTCTATTTGTTAGGTCAATGAGTCGGCAAGCATTTACCATGTGCCATGTATTGTGCTAAAGCAAAGACAAGCAGAAAGAAAGAGCCCTGCAAGGGGCTTGTTTTGTAATGGGGGAAGAGAACATGTCAGATTAAGCTGAGAGGGATGAGTAGGGAAGAGAGGAGAGGTAGAGAAAGCCTGGCAGAGTCAGGAGGGCAGCATGCAGACAAATGAAGATTGTGCTTTCCTGGGTATTGTCCTTCAAACAGAGGTTCTGGGAGGAACAAGAGACCAAGGAGAGGCTGCAGGAATGTGGGGTACTTCCAGAGGGAGAAATCCAGGAGTGTAGTGAGCTTCCAGGATGAAGAAGTTTCTGGGCTGTGCTAGAGAAAGCCGAGAGTCAAGAGGGCAGCCTGGAAAAGGCATTCTTAGTCCCTGCACCACCTAGATTGTCTTATAGCTCCAGAGGTGCTATTGTGCATCTCTGGGAAAGACAGACTGAACAGGAAGACTTCTAGCTTTCCCCCCAAAACTGAGAAAAGTGGATTCTGCCACTCATTTGAGAAGCTTGGTTGAGCTGCATTTCTTTATTCTTGTCTAGAGTAAGCACTTAATAAAATGGGTTTCTCTCTGTCTCTCTCTGTCTTTCTGTGTCTCTCTGTCTCTGTCTCTTTCTCTCTCTCTCTCTCCCTGTCTCTTTCTCTCTCTGTGTCTCTTTCTTTTTCTCTCTCTTCTCTGGGCCAATATATACATAA
Organism: Phalanger gymnotis; assembly: GCA_028646595.1. NCBI lineage: Eukaryota > Metazoa > Chordata > Mammalia > Diprotodontia > Phalangeridae > Phalanger > Phalanger gymnotis. The sequence goes on from CM053623.1 coordinate 437,891,391, forward strand.
AAATAGGCTTGACTTTTTTCCCTCCAGGTAGATAATTTCCTAGAGTTGGAAGATTTTGACATGGATGAAGAAACTGACCACAGATTGGGCCGAGGTATGCTTTCTCTCCCCACCTCCTTCTTGGATTTTTCTCAAAAGCTAACAAACCTTGAGTTAGCCTCTTATTTGTAGCCAAACATCTTCTCTCTGCTTTTCATGGAGATAATAAACTTTGAACTAATAAAAGTCCTTTGAGTAATCTGAGTTCTGTGGAGTTCAGGGTGAAAGATGAATGTCTTTCCTGTTATCAGGGGCTTGCTGGGCCTTAGGTCTTATCCTAGACGTCCACATTTCCCTGAAGATCCTGATGCCTTTTGAGAAAAGTTCTCTACCATGACAGTCTCAAAATATTAACCCTTTGAAGAAGCTCCTGTTTCCTAAGCACTCGACTTCTTGTGCAAGTTTTTCATGATTTCTGGCTGGTCTCTGGACCAGGTCAGCTCAGAAATCAGGAGCCGCCTCAGCTCTGAGACCTTGAGCCTTGGTTTGTTCATTTATAAAGTGGGGATTATATACTTAGAAGTGGGGATTATACACTTAGATTATACACTTAGAGTGGATGTAAGCTGAAGAGCAAGTGGAACAGTACCCATTCTAATAATGTGCATCGTAACCATAAACACTGTATAAATGTGTCATTATTTCTGCTGTCATATGAAAGTTACCTTTTTGGAGGGCATGATAATGTAGGTAAAAGTGTGAAAGAGACTTTCCGGGTTTTATTTTCTACCAGTCGTGAGAGTATCAGTATTGATTGGTGTTGACAAGAGTTTTCTGTGTGTTAAATAGGACATTGTTATTTGATTTAGGCCATATCACATAGGCACAAAGCAGCTAGGGGGCGCCACAGGGCGCTGGGCCAGGTGTGAAGAAGATCTGGATTTGCATTTGACCTTAGACATGCCCTAGCAGTGTGCCTCTGGGCTAGTCCCTTTACTGCTGTCTGCCTCAGTTTTCCTCAGTTGTAAAATGGGGATGGTAATAGCACCTACTTCCCAGGGTTGTTGTGAGGAGTGAAGGAGACACTACTTATGAGGTGTTTTGCAAACCTGAATGTATTATAAAGGCTAACTCTTATTTATTGTGGTTGTTATTATTGAAGTGGTTTTTTTTTTAACCTTTTCGGTTCTTTCCAAGTTGCCTAAAATATTTAGGAGTTCTTTTCTTTCATAAGCCGCTCTCTTCGTTTATTGATCCTTGTTTTCTCCTAAAGAGGCCTTCATGCCATAATCCTGCTTGGAAGCAGACGAAAGGCCCAGCCACAGTTGTGGGGGCAAACCATTGGGACTGACCCAAGTCTCAGCTGCTTGGCACGAGCGAGTCACCACCTTCCCATCCTGGGGGAAGAACTTTGGAAAAAGCCTTTTGAAAAGTGAACTAGGTGCTGCTGAACTGTTACAGTGATTAAAAAGACCGCTAGGGCTTGGAGGGGAGGGCGGTGGTGTTCTTTAATGCACAACTTCGGTCATTCGAAAAAAATAAATAACTTGCGCCCAGGGAAACTGCCGTTTGAGCCTCATTTGTACCTTTCAGGAATTTGAGCAGAAGGCAGATATTTATTTCAGACGGGGACATTTTAAATAGGCAACCAACTGAATAATTTTGGCAGCTGGAAGGCTGGCTGATTAGATTCTGTTGTTATTATTTAAGCAGCAGCTTTGCCTGAGGTGACAAAGAAGTGGGTTGTATATTGTTTTTCCATCCTTCGCTTTACTTTTTCCCAGTCACAAAATGTTTTCCGCATTCAGGCTCATGATTCCCTTTTCGTGTTTGTTTCATCTTTCTGGATTCTCTGGTCAAGAGACACAAACCACCTCAGGGCAGGGTCATTGTACAGTCAGTCACCTGAAGCTATGTTGAAGGTAGGGCATCAGTGCCAGAGTTCTGTGTTCTGCCTTGGTTTGGACATTGCTAAAGCTGCTTTTTCCCTTTTGGATTCAAGGCAGACTAGTTAGCCTGATGGTATTGGGAGATTATGGAATGGTCACACATGCCCCAGACAAGCTGGTTCATAGTAGATATCCAGTAAAATCCTTATTTGCAGTAAATGCTAGCATTTTACTGAAGCCATTTACAGGAAGAATATCTTCTTTTCTTTTTTTTTGTCTCCTTTCTCGGTTGGCCCAGCTGGTCATCTGGATGGGATGAACTGGTTCTTTGTTTGAAGCCCACTTGCCCGAATTGCACTGGTTTGCATAAGTCAGCTGTCCATTGGGTACATATAAATTGTGGGTGCCCCTGCTAGACCAGAATGGGCAGGAAGCCTGAATCTGGCACTTTCTGTGGTGGGAATGTAGCTTGACTTAGTCCTATCAGCCATGTAGTAATCCTTGTTTGATTCTCTTTATTGAAAATATCACCAACCCAGTTATCTTTTCATGCCTAACATGTACTATTATTACCAGAGATGTGAAAGCCAAGCAATACCTTCTCTTTATTGTTTATTAATTTCTATTTACAACTCAAAGTAGCTTAATGTATTTATGACATTCTTCCCTTTTAGTTGACGTGTGCAAGTGGTGGCTACATTATACTTTTAGGACCATTCACAAAATCTGTAGAATTATAAGCTTTTTGAGGGCAGAGATTATCACTTTCTTTGGTCCTTATATCCGTGGTTCCTGCGTATAGGCAGCCTTATTTGCAGTAGGCACTTCATAAATGTGTGTTGAATTGTCAATCTGTTTTTTCATTGCTTAAAAAATGATTCAAATACTTTATTTCCATTACAAAACTGAAAACATTAGGAAAAAATCCTTCCCTCATAATGAATTTTCGAAGACTTTAAAAGGTGAAATGTCATGGGGTTTCTAGACATTTTTTGACGCAAATTGGGTATCAAATGAATTGTATGTGGAACATTCAAATAGAGGATAAGTTTCAAAAGAGCATCACATATATCATTGTGTATTCTGGCATCCCTGAGTAGCTGTTCGTTAATCATTCCGTTTGAGAAGAGAGCTTGCCCAGCCACACTTCTGGAGATAAGGAAATAGAAAGATTGGATGCTTTGCCCCTAGTTCTGTGATGAATCTCCCTGGCACAGTCTGGGTCCAAATGCACACTTTTTATATTCTGGGACAGGCTTGGTCCACACATATTAGAGACTTTGATTTTGTTCAAAAATGGTTTTAATGTGACCCATATCCATTTCTTTCTTTTCCTTTTTTTTAATTCAGGAGGAAATATTTAGACAGATAGAAAGCGCTAGGCACTTAGCATACTCAGAGACAATTATTGGTCACATTTTGGAGTGAGAGGGTGGAGAAAAGCAGGAGGGAATCTTTTCAAATTACCAGGTGAAGATTTTAAATGAAAATTTGTCCTTTCCCTGTGTATTTTCATTTTATATGCTGCCTCAGATCCCTTTTGCAAGCAGTTGGGGTCATCAGTCACAAATAAGTACAACACTAAAAATAAACTTTATCTGTTTCAGAATTTATGACTTTTAAAAGACCAACAATAACAACACTCTACAGTAACGGGCCCCTCAGTGGTCGAGTTCTTTTTACTCCAAAGCAGTTTAAATTGGTCAAACCTCCACTCATTGCCCGTTTTGGAAAAAGTAGATTTTTATGTGTGGGAAGCTGAGTGGCTCAGTGGGCAGAGTGGTGGACCTGAGCTGAATAGAATGGGGAATGTGACTTTAGGAAGATCTGAGTTCAAATCCTGCTTCAGACACTTGCTAGCCGCGTGACCCTTGGCAAAAAACAAAAACCCCAAACAAACAAATCCTTGACCACGTTTTTGACATCTCTGGTCTAGGTCTTGAGCAGCACAATATGGGGGAGGGGAATGGAAGGGAATAGGTGTTTCTACAGAGCCTACTATGTGCCAGGCACTGTACTAAGTGCTTCACAAATGTTATCTCATTTGGTCCTCACAACAACCCTGTGAGATAGGTTCTATTCTGGTCTCCATTTTACAGTTGAGGAAGCTGAGGCCCAGAAAGCAGGTCATACATCAGCTAAGTGCAGGGTTGAGGCTTGAGTTGAGGGCCTCCAACTCCATGTCCAGCACTCATTCTACTGGAATATGTTGGCCTTTTTCTTCAAAAGACCATTTATCTTGGTAGATCCCATAATCACCCACTCCTGGCTAGGATTGTGTTGTTCCTAGTCAGTTTCTTTTTTTTTTTTTACTTTTGAACATCTATTTTTTTAAAACCTTGAGTTCCAAATTCTCTCCCCTCTTCCCTTCCCATCC